>OX451736.1:344401850-345001850 GCA_948472305.1 Vicia faba
AGCGAGTGGGATGTCCCTCTGGGCCAACTTTGCCTTCATGTACCCAATAGGGTCATTTCGCTTCAGAAGTGCCAGTTCCTCGTCAGTCATTCGAGACGGAGAGGATTGGGGGAATTCCACGCGTAGGGGAACCTCGTTTGTTTCAACCTCTGGGTTTTCGTTGATTGTATCACCATCCCCTTCATTTGCTTCGTGCTCTTGGTCTTCTTCATCCTCGACCAAATCTACCACTTCGATACCATCCTTTTCACCGCTATGTGCATTAGACTCCGTCCCGGCAGTCGAACCATCATTGTCGTTTTCCCCATCATTGGCGTTTTCCTCCTCAGATTCTTCGTCTGCAGATTCTTCGAATCCTTGCCCAGAATCAGCTTTTTCCTCTTCAGTCTGAGTATCCTTTGGATCCTCTTGAAGAGTTTCAAGGGGGGACTTTTGAAGAACCCTTTGTGAATCCTCTGCAGACGTTTGAGGTATGGTTTCGTTCACCTCTTTCAGAGGAATGGAGGTACCTTGGTCATCTGGCTGCTCAGAAGTTCCAGCCAAAACCGCCACGTTGGAAGAACCTTTGTTTTGGACCAAATTGCTGGAATCTCCTTGAGGAGAGGAGTTAAGCGGAACAGCAGCCCTGGACGGTGAGGTCGAAATAGTAGAGGTGGGATTCAGGATGTTCTGCAAGGAGCAGCAAAGTGTTAAAGGATGACACTCACCAAGGTAATAAGAAGTTAAACATTTTTAGAAGAAGTTCGATTTACCTGTGGCCCCTCAGAAGAGAGGTTGCTAGCTATGCGTTCCAACTGTGGGTTGGAGGTCGAAGGTGGATTTTTGGATTTTGGTGAGGGAGCAGCATCCCTGGAGTCGAGTCCAGAGACACTAGTAGGAACAATACTTTTTGGTGTAGCTTTCTTTAGCTTCTTCTTCGAAGCAATGTTTGAGTTTCCTCCAGCAGTCAGATCTTCCCCAGTGGTGCTTGGTTTCCGCTTCTTGGGGGTAGTGGGGGGAAGCTTGTTGGTCTGAACGAATTTTAACGAAGTTAGATATAAAAGGATTGAGTGAATTCGAAGCATAAAAAACTAAGTGATTACCGTTGGAATTGGGGCACTTGTTGTTGTTGGCGTTGTTGTTGTTGGTGTAGTTGCAGCAGCAGTAGTCGTTTCGGGTGGATTAGTCTTTTCGGTAGTTTCGATGGAGGCTTGAGAGGCACTCCCTTCCTTCGATTTCGAGGCAGTGGTCTTTATCCTGATAGCTGAAAATCAAAACATTTAAAGCAAAGGTTAAAGATTTGGAAATAAAAGATATTTGGGAGTTTTTCCCAAGCATTCGCACCTGTGCCTTGATCAGATTTAATTGACATGGCAGAAAGGTCATATCGAAGATGTCCTGGGAAATCATGAAGCCAGTGTCGAGCCCATGTCACAGTCTCAGATGGCTTTGGTTTCCTTTGAAGATATTTGAACATCTCTTTGCAAGTAAACCACCATGGATATGGGGGAAACCAAGCCAGAGCCAATTCTGAGGTAGGTAATCTGGGAAATTTAGGTGGGTGCATTTCGAATGCCAACCTATACCTATCCTCAGGTGACAGCCCTGAAGGAAGTTTTAGCTTGGAAACTTTTTGTTTAAATTTTTCCTTCAAGGTCTCAGCCGCTTGATGCACAGTGGAGTCCAAGCGTGTGGGGTCGTAAGTAGTTTCGAAGTAATTTTGAAAAGCTTTTATTTCTTTGGCATGAGTAAACATACCTTTCTTTGCTGGTACCTGCACATCGAAGGCATCAATTAGTTTCTGTCGAATAGTAAGTGTATCGAACATACAAGTTTGATAAAACTTAATCCACCACTCCAGAAATCCTTTGGCCGCGAGATGGGTAGGTTCGAAGGCTATCAGTTCAAACTGGGCAAAGCCCTGATATTGTTCTTGTTGGATCTTGGCTTCCCTTGCCTTGAAAGTTCGACCAGATGTGATGGCGCTCTCAGTCTGGAACAAAGGTTCAGGAATCAGTTGGCATAGGCCAAACTGCCTCGAAACGAAGTTTGGTTGGTAGGCAAAGAGAAGAATTTGGTTCTTAGCTGGGGTTATCCTTGAAGAGATAAGTCTAGGTAGCAAGAAAGCTCTCCACACATCTTGGATTTCCTTACTCTTGATGGCTTCTGAGAGAGCCATGGTGAACCAAGAAGGTCCATGAGCCCTCGAAGCAAAGGGCGCCATGCTCTCTTCGAACTTGTGTCTTTTTGAGAGTATCAAGATGTACTTCGAAAATTGAACCTTGAAGTCATCCTTGTCATCATTAGGGGTTAGTCTTCGAAGCCTAGTGCCTTCGACTATCCTATCACTTATTTCTGCATCTTGTTCGTCTATGGTGTTGGCAGTTGATAAAGAAGGTTCGAACATGGCGTTGAGCCATAATTGAAGTAACCAAAATGGGCCAGCTAAGAGAATGTTTTTGGAAGTGTGGGATTTGAGGCTCGAAACAGCTGACCTCAGGCTCTCATAGAGGTCAACTAAGAGTAATTCACTTAGGCACACTTTGCGATTTTCGTGTAAATCCCTAGCTAAAGGAATGAACCTACTAGCTACCTGCAGGGATCTACTACAGAAAACGTACCTAGACAGCCACAGAGTTAAGAAAGCAATGTGCTCTGTGTCAGACACATTATCCCCTTCAGCATGATAATGGCCGATAAATTTGGAGAAGCTGGCTAACTTGACTTCGAAGTCAATTATGCTTGAGTGCTCTTCATTGTCGGGAACATAAGTTTCCCCCACTGGCGACAGCCCAGTAATGGCTGCTATATCGAAGAAGGTTGGGGTGATCATTCCGCCTGGAAGATGGAAAGTGTTGTAGGTACTATCCCAGAAATAGAGGGACGCAAATAGCAGAGGATGACTATAGGTAAATCCAGGTTTCGATAGCTTAATGAGGTTATAAATGCCTAGTTCTTCCCATTGCTGGGATTTTTTGGCTTCTACTTTCGTGAACCAGTTTTGGTAAGCAACATCAGCAGTAGGGCAAGATCGGAATGGTTTAAAATTGCTTTTTACATAATCCAAGATAAATGGGTCCTTAGGATAAACAGTTGAGGTTTCTGTGGTATTCGGATTAAGAAATTCTACTGTCCTAGGGGCATCCATTTTGTTGAATAAAGGTTTGAAGTTATAACACACGGGAAAAATGGTCCTGGTGTCCTTTAGTATTTCAAAAACTGTAAGAGGGCCATTTAAGGCTAACCTCTTACCAGCAACATGGGTAGGGATGAGTACCTGTGATGCGTACAGCATTTCTTTTTCTTTGGAAATCATTTGAGGAGCAAGAGCAGATTGGCCTTGAATGGTGACGATTTTACTCTCCATAGTTGCTCCTGTAGTTTTCCCTTTCTTCTTGGAAACTTTCTTGAGTTGAGATGATGTGGAAGAAGACATTTTTGTTGTTTGAGAGCTTAGAGTGTTTATGAGAGAAGAAGAGTAAAATTCCAGAGTTTGAAAGGTTTAGAGTGTAAAGAAGGAAAAAGGAAGGTTAAATTGACGTTTTATAATAAGAAGATGAAACATCCACCGAGTGAAAGTATGATACGTGGAGATCATGGATTGGTGTGATGAAGAGGTGGCGAGAAGTTGATATAGGTAATAGGCGTGATTTTAAAAACAATCATTACTTATAACTGCACCATGCTGTGAAGTGACTTTGGGCGGTTAAGGTACCCAAAGGGTGCTATGATTGATGTGACTAGGGTCAAACGCATTAAATGCTATGATGATTCGAAGATCCTATCAAAATCTTGTATAAATGTTTAAAATAGGTATTTCTCAGAGAGATCGAAATACATATTTTAAAGGGGCAATTTGTTGGCTGAAGATTTTGATAATGTTATTTAGAATTCAAAAAGAGCTAGAAGTTCTGATCGAAATGGAATTAAAACACCACGCTTCGAAATTGCAGAAGCAGTGTTTCGAATGAGTGTGTCAAAGCTTGAAGCTTCGAACGGTGATCTTGGGAGCGTATCCAAAGGGGTCTCGAAACAGCAGCGAAGCTAAGTCTGAGAAGAGCGTTCGAAACAGAGAAACACCAAAGCATTCAAAATTTAAATGAAAGCGGGACTTTCAAAGTTTGAAAGTTATGTGTTGGAGCATTTGAGGACACGTGGAAAGATGAAAGAAGCATTGTCTTGCATGTTCGAAACGTGGCATGATCTTGTAGCGAGACCGTTAGGGTCGAATTAGTATAAATAGAAGTCTTAGTGTTAGGATTTCAGTGTGTCATATCTGTTATACAAAATACTCAATAACATTCAAACTACCACATGGCAAGGGAAACGAATGCAAGAGAGATGTATGTATGATAGCACCATGTATTTCTAATTTAATAAAAGTCTTTTTACTATTTCCAGCACTTTCCTTCTTTTTCTTTCTGTCGAATAACATTTGCAAGTTTCTTTATCTACTGTCTTTTCATTTCAAAGTCTTTTCTTCAAAGTTTTTACATTTCACTGCTTTCTTTATATTTCGAGCACTCTATATTTCAGAGAACTTTTACGCTCTCAATACCTTTACTTTCAAGTATTATTCTTCAAACCTGTACTTTCACTTAAAGTCATTTCTAGATTTCTTGCATTAAACGCTTTCCTCACGTTTTAAACTTCCACATTCCAGAAACCTTTTATGTTAAATGTTTTATGGGTCGAAACCAGTTACTTCATTTTCCATACAGTTTTATATGTCTTTTCAATCAGCATTACAATTAGCAATCATTCGTATAACTTAGTTTTCACATACATTTTGACCATATTTTAAACTCTTAGAGAGAGGGATCGAAATAAACCAAACATTTGTACAATGGCACCTATGAATAATTGTTCGATTGTGAGAGTAACCTTGATATCCAAGGAGTCCTAGGATCAATCTAGTCGATCCTGTGAGTTACCAAAGAGATTGAGTAGCGTTAATAAAGATTATTCGATAGTTTGGAAGACTAGCGGTTGTTTACCAGAAATCACTGGAAACATGAAGTTAGTCGTTATTTGGGCTGCTTACATCTGGATCATTTAGAAATATATGAATGATCGAGTCTTTCAAAATGAGGAGATCCAAATAAAAAAATGGTAGAAGAGGCAAGACTTAAAATAAAGTCAAACACAATATCTAATGACTTAACCATTTGGTGTTTGAATCATATGACTTGCATAGGCATCTTAGACGTGTGACCAAGGCAGATCGTTATTGACCGACAAACTATTATTTTTATGAGTTTTTCATGTTGACAAGTTCTTTGGATACAAAGCCATCACTGATGCATGTTTGCAATTATGTTGAGCCATTTCCGAGTTTGTAGTGTTCGACAGCGTATTCTTTTCTTATGAGAATTTTGTTTGATTTTTGGAGTAGTATAGTAGTTGATGTCACAAAGTTGTTATAGAGTCGAGTTTTCCAGGTGGAAAGTAGCAGAATACAAACTAATTATCAAGTTTTTTGATCTTCAATTTTCCGAGACAAACATGATTTGGTACAACATTGATTTATCGTGTTCGCCCTGAAATCTTGTTATTTTCGGACATGGCGCACCATAAAACATGTGGTTTTATTTGGTGGTGTATGTTTAAATTTTCTTGATGTCGTTCTTGTATGGTATTTGTAATCTATAGTAGGAGTTTGATATGTGATTTCTTTTCAATAGTGTGGGCGGATTGTTCCAATTCTCATTGTACTAGTATGAGGCCTCCCTTATGCCATCTTTTAATCTAATTCTTTTTGTTGGTTAAAAAAAAGACAAACAACAAATTGAAAAATAATATTTAAAAAAGAAAAAAAAATGAGAAATAGAGTTGATATAAGAAAGATGATAAACATTAAATACATTAAATCTTAAATAAAATGAGAAAGTCGTGTTACGTTGAACAATGCATTCATTTGTGTATCATTAGAATGAATAAATTAAATACAAGTGAAAGTTGGCTATAATAGATATCAGACAAAACAACACAAAACAAATTTTATATTTTAATGTATTTGATGGTTGAGACACGAGAAAATTTTGTTTGTTATGTATATGCATTAGACAAACTAATATAATTCTTATTATATATATATATATATATATATATATATATATATATATATATATATATATATATATATATATATATATATATATATATATATATAGAAAAACTTATATGGAGAGAGAGGTGAAAATGAGAAAAAATATAATTGAAATCTAAAATCTTATGTGTTTGAAAGTGAGGGGCGTGCTCCTTTTATTGTAGAAAATATGGTAAGAAATTGAATAAATTCACGAGCTTCTTAAAATCGATTATGCATATCATATAATCAATTAGATAACTTAAATATGGAAGGTTTATAAATGTCGTCGTCACTAATCGATTATAAGACCTAATAATCAATTATGAGTCATTACAAAAGAGATAATTGATTAACCATAATGTGCTAATTAATTATCACTACAATAAATAATGTTTTTTATGACGAAACTTTCACCTCACTCAAAGAAAAATTGAGGTATAATGGTAAGACACACCATCTTTTTTTATTTATAAAAATAAAAAACCAAATATTTCCTCTGTTTTTAAAATAATCGAGGGAAAAAACAAATCAGGACACGCTTCGAATTCCAACCATTGCAGTTGATGTTTTTATTTTTTTTTAAGTGTAAACTAAATGATCTAACCCTTCAGACTTTGATAAAACTGAGGGATACAATAATCAGATTTTACTATAAAAACACTTGTTAAATAAATTTTACTATAAAAATACCTGTTAAATAAATTTTACCCTAATCTTTACTAATATGAAGCCGCCTCAAACTCGCATGTATCATTATTTAGGATAGATTGCAAGACATAAATTTTATTTCAATATTCTTCTATCTAGGACAAAATATTTTTCTGTCCTTGCAATCTATCTCACGTAGCGTTGATGTTGTTATTTTTGTTTTGTTTTTTTCATTTGATAGATTACAAGTGCAGAAAGTCCTTTTTGCTTCAAGTTACACAAAGAAGGGAGTTCAGCCTTTAAAAAGTTAAATAAAGAAGGGAGCTTAACTTTTCAGAAGATAGATATCAGCGAAAAATAAAGATTCTCATAGAGAAAAAGATCTCTAGCATCTTGCATGGGACCTCGACAATCTTAAAGAGAACCAAATCTTGATATTAGCGAAGATTTGTTCCATACAATGTATTTTTAATAATCTGGATAACCTGTGTACTTTATAAACAAATTAATATATTAATATTCTGGGTAAACAATGTAACAATTTTTGTTAAAAAAAAGATTTAATCTTACCCCTCGGTTTTCTTCCAAAACCGAGAGGTAAAAGAAGCTAATATTTTAATAAAAGAAACTTATTCACCTCGATTTTTGACGTAATCGATGAGATAATTAAGAATTTTTTTACTATATTCACTGGTCTTAAACAAATATTATTGTCCATTTAATGGTTATCAATGTTCAAGACTCTGCCTTTAATGATCCGCGTGAAACATAAGGGCATCCATTATAAAAGAATGTTGAATATTGAAAATCTAACATAAATGAAACATGATGCGCTTGAAACCTAAAGACCCTTATTTGTTTGTGAGCAGAAAATTCTCCATGATGGATTGCAAGAGCAGAAAATTATTTGGTTTAAAGTTTGTTTTCTATAAATATTTTTTTGAGCAAAAAGTCATTTATTTATCTAACCTTTTTTTTTTGTTTTATATCAGAGAAAAATGCAAGGAAAAGCCATAGAAAATATTCTGCACCCAACATTTTCTCTTCCCTGCACCAAACATTTATTCGAAGATCTAAAATCTAGATTTTGATGGAAATTAATTTTTAATATAATAATCTTTGTAAACAATGTAATATTAATGGTAAACAATGTACTTTGTAAGCAAATTAATGTAATAATATTGTGGGTAAACAATGTAACAATTAAAAAAATGTAATCCTGCCCCTCGGTTTTATTTGTAAACCGAGATATAAGATACATTAATTTTGAAAATAATAAAATGCAGTTGTTGGGATTCGAACCCATGTGCGTATAACTTTACCTCTCGGTTATTATTCCACCGAGGTGATAAATAGCGATTTATCATGACACCTTTCATTATCTCGCTTCTTTAGCTGAGGTAAAATGCATTTCACGTCTGAGGTTAAAAGCATTTTTTGTAGTAGTGTATATAGTGTAACTACAATCATAAAAGATTGTTCAAACTAGTAATCAGCTAGATACTTGCGTAAAATATATTTTTGGTGATTTTAACAAAATAAGAGAGTCCTAAAAATGTTTGTTGAGTATGTGAGAGTTGTCTTAGTAACTTATGAGTTACTCTAACAATTTTATAATACTCTGATTACTCAGATATTACGGTACGAGCATGACTTATCAAAAAAGCTTTCACACTTCCTCTCTTTC
This sequence comes from Vicia faba, assembly GCA_948472305.1. Classification (NCBI taxonomy): domain Eukaryota; kingdom Viridiplantae; phylum Streptophyta; class Magnoliopsida; order Fabales; family Fabaceae; genus Vicia; species Vicia faba. Next base: position 344,410,256 of record OX451736.1, read on the forward strand.
ACAACTTTTAAGCTTTAAATTCCTAGCTATATTATCTTTGACTTTAGTACTTCACTAGAACCTTGAACCTTCTCCCTGATGAGACTTGAGATATCTTCAAGGTGGTCGTCCTCATTAGAGACAGTTGGAAAGATATCACCAAGGACTTCATCAAATGTCTAGAGCCATAATGATCAATCAAAGGGTTAAGCATTGGGATCCCACTAAACATTGGTGTCATCATTAAAACTACCATGACTAATCAATGGATTAAAACATCACTTGAAGTCTGTTGCACCTGCAATCACATATATTCACATTCTCTACCTTTTTGATGATGACAACGCATCTCTTAGAAAGGTGGACAAACAAGAGAACAACAATAACATATTAGATTGGTTAAACTCCCATAGACAAAAATAGAGAGTATACCCTACTTTCAATGAGAGTATACTTCTTATTTATTTGGCATTAACAAAAGTGCGGAAAATAAACACAAGTCTAACACGTAGATAATGTAAACCATATAGAGAAAGGGAAAATAAGAAGGAGAATATGCATTTAGAAGATATTAATTCAAGCATGATTGATTTAATATTACTAATTAAGTTCTTATAAAAAATAAGTTTTATTTAGGAAGAGGTTTAGTAAAAATATCTTCGAGTTCATTAAATGAAGACATGTGATCAATTACATAATTCCTTTTTTCAACATGATCTCTTATGAAATGATGCCTAACCTCAATGTGTTTATTTTGAGAGTGAAGTAACAGATTTTTCATAAGGTTTATGGTGCTAGTGTTGTTTCATTTTATTGGGATATCACCAATATTAACTCCATAATCACTTAATTGGTGTTTTATCTAGATAATTTGAGTACAATAACTACTCGCATCAATATATTTTGCCTCAACTGTGGATAACATTACACTTGCTTGTATTTTACTATACCGAGAGACAAGAAAATTCCTATGTAAGTGACATGTTTCACTAATACTTTTTCGATCTAATTTTCACCCAGCAAAATCAGAGTTAGAGTACCCAATAAAAACATAATTTGTTCCTTTTGGATACCTTAAACCCATAAGTGGTATGCAAATGAGAAATTTCATAGTGCATTTTACTATAGAGAGATGTGATTATTTATGGGATGCTTGAAAACATGCACTGAGACACATATAAAACTTAATATCAGGACAAGATGCAATGAGATAAAGAAGAGAATCAATCATACCTCGGTATTATCATATTGATTTCTTTTGGCTTCTCCAAAGCAAACCTCTTTAGAAGTTCCTTGAAATAGTTGGCTTGTTAAATAAAAAGGCCTTCTTTAGACCGGTGAATTTGAAGACCTGGGAAGTATCTAAGCTCCTTCATATTCACACGTGAACCTAGGTTCATAGGTTAGGGTGTGACACTTCTCCCTAGAGCGCTTGAGTGCACTCAAGTGCTATTATATTTTTTAGGTGAAATCTGACCATTAATTTGTTGTCTTCCCATTTTCTTTCATTCGGCATCGTTGATTCACCCATCTTAGTTCATTATATAAAATATTGTCTTAACTTTTCAATCAATTTTTTGTTATCTCTTCCAAATGAGACTTATTGTTCATTCACAAACCCTTTGACTAATAATAAATAACGTTTTTTATGACGAAGGTTACACCTCGAACAATGAAAATATGAGGATATGGGTCCTGGGAGTGCTATGTTGTATTATTATTTTTAAATAAAAAACATTAGACCTCAGTCATTTACTATAACTGAGGTAAGACATCAATAAGGGAACTCACTTTGACACCTAGTTGCTGCATTTTATGTTTTTTTTTCAATTAATAGTAGGCATTTCTCACTTGGCGCTTCTCCGATTTTCATTTTTATTTTTTTCTATTTGTTCCATTAGTATTTACTTCGGATATAGGATCCAACTGAGACGTAATATATTTTGCATTAACATTTTCATAATACTAATTTCAAAATATTATTTTAATACTTTATTTGATAAATTTTAATCCCTTAGTTTTCTTAAATATCCGACGTGATATATCTTTTAAATGAATTTCAAGAATATGGCACTATGAAGTTATTTTTATAATTTTATATTTTTAATAACACTAAACGTTGGTTTTTGTGTAAAACCGAAATAAAACTTATTTTGCATGAGATACTTAGAACTATCTAGATAGTTTTTAACTTTTCATTTACCCCATCAACACTCAAACGTCAGTTTGTCGCTCTCATTTCGCAAAAAACCCTAGGTGATATTCATCAAAACTCTTCCAAAAGATATTCACCAAACGTCATTTTTGCAACAGGTTTGTTCTTCACTGAATTGTTAGTTTGTATATTCATCAATGTTAGTTTTTCACTGTCTATTGATCATTTTGTTTAGGGTTTCTTCATTACTTTGTCTATTGATCATTTTGTTTCATCCTTATTTTCCGTTTGTGTTGACTGAAACGTTACTGTTGATAGTCATGGCCAATTCAACAAGCGCCTCCTGATGGACCCTCAAGTGCATGGAAATATCGAAGTAATATAAAAGATTATCGAACCCACAGAGACTAATGTCAACCTGCTATAATCTATCATTGCTTGGTAAAGCTAAGGCTAATGAATGATTGATTTATGGGAAGCTAAGAACTAAAACTAAAATAAAACAAGATTAAGGAAATATATATGAAAAGAGAGACCGGGATATGTATTTCGCGTACCTCCCGGACTCTATAACTCGTTGGCTTATACTGATGTTAAAAATGTGTTTAGTAGAAAATATCAATTTAAAGACCGAACCTCACACTCTCATGGTTTTGAATAAAGCCGCATTCCTTAACCATGAGATTTTGCTCTCGCTCGCCCATTTTAATTAAGGAATGTGTTTTGAAAACTGAATAAGTTATAATTAATCCTAAAACGCTCTCGTTGTGTTTAAAATTAATGCCTAGTTTCTACTATCTGATTCGACCCCCACGCTCTCGTAGTGCCGACTCAAACCTTAGTTAATTTCCCACTCTCGTGGCAAAATCGTGTTATGTAACCTCTCACTCTCGTGACAAGGCTATTTAAATTATGTTTAAAAACAAAGACCAAAACATGATTTTTGAAACAAATAATTAAGCCAGCTTTATTACCGAGTCCCGTCGAAAATGACGGTCCTCACATACTATACTTAAAACTATTTAGCTTGACATATTGTTAAATGAAAGTGAATTAAACATAACAATTGCAATTAATAACTACATGGTAATTAAATTAAAAATGATAAATGACAGTAATAATAATAATAATAATAATAAAGCAATAAAAAGAAATTTGTAAAAATTGAGAATAAATTGCGAGACTTGAAATAAAGATGAAAATGAAATAACTTCAATAATAACGGCAAGATTGTTGATCCAAGCAAGTTACATAAAAGTTACATAAATTGTAGGCCTAATATTAATGGTGTGGTAGTTCCTCGATTTGAGAAACTACCACTTTTACCTACTAAGTTTTCTGTCTGGAAATCTAACAATAATACTTTGTTCACAAAACTTGGATCCCCAAAACTAATTTCTTATATATTATATATAGAGAAATAAAATGGAAGTTAACATGCGAGAGGTAGTGGAGATCATGGGAAGTTGAAGAAGGTGAAGATAGTGGGAAGTTGGAGACAATGGAGATAATGGAGAGTGTAGCGATAAAAAATGTAGCAGGGTAAATCGGAGATCGAATTATTGATTAATTCGTCTCACAAAAGCAAGAGTCGCCACCGCGCTTTATTATTTCCAAGGGAAAAGGGGAAAGAGCGAAATAAAACCCTAAATATGCAATGTAAAATAATACTTTCTAAAAGTAACAAAAATACAAGGCGTTTTTGAAAAGGGATCTATGGTTCGGGGGTTGGTTATACAGTGGGAATGTATTAGCATCCAATGTATCTATAGTACTCTATAGGAACCTTTTGAAATATCTGTTTATTAAAATTGTTCGTTTGATTTAAAAATAAATTGTTTTGGCCGAAAAGGGGTACAGACGGGTTTTTGAAGATGCGACGACCTAATATCGAAGTTTTGGCTTAAAAGGTATAAGTTTTGAAAAGGTTGAATATTTGAGGAAGAATTGTCTTAAGTTTTAATGAGATGAAGATATTCGCGTGATTGGACTTGAGGACATGAAGTCAGCAAATTTAATCATTTTTCTCTTGGATTTAGGCGTAAACAGAATAATCAAATAAAGATGAAATAAATCAAACTGAAAATCAGATAGATAATGATATACAACAATTAAATAAAAGACTAAATGGTGTGAACATGCATTTTTATATTTTATTTAATAGGTATAACGCAAGAGAATTAATTAAAGAAAAGATAAAATGTTTTAATTCTTAAATTCTATTTTTTCTATATTTTTTTATTAGTATTAACTAAAGCGAGGGAATTAATTAAAGAAAATAAAATGTTTTTTTAAGTTTTTATTTATTTTTTATACGTATTTTTTTTTGTATTAATATAAAGTACAAACTTTAAGAGTTATTAAATAATTAAACTAAATTAAAACTTTAAAAGTTATTAATTAAACCTAATAAAAAAATACTAAAATTACTAAACTAAACCTAAAGTTAACTAATAAAAATGGTCACATTATTTAAAAATGTTTTAATTAAATTATACCTCTTATTGGATTAAGTTTTATAATTTAAACTAAATTAACAAAATTCTAAAAAAAACTAAAAGAGAATAAATAGGCAGAGGTGTATTAGAAATAAGGGGTCAGATAAACGAATTATGGGCTAAAGGGTTTTTAAAGGGCCCATCAAAAAAAACAGAAATGGGGGGTGCGCTTAAGGAATTCGTTTGGGCTCAGGCAGGGAAAAGGGTTAAGGTCCAAACATTATTTCATAATTTGTTTTAGGGTAAACATTGTTTTAGTTTTGGGGAAAACAGATTAGGGTTAAGGTTTTGACAGAGGCGCCGCTTGCTTGTTCATTCACGCGTTCTTGATTCGTCTTCTTCGTGGCTCTCCCACCTTCGCCTGAGTTCTCCCTCGCCCAAAGGCCACCGGTGTCCTCAACCTCTTCTTCCCTCCAACGAAAATGCCAGGGGCGACGGATTCAAGGTAAATTTTGTGTTCTAATTCGTTAGGGTTTTTGGTTACTGCATGTTATGATCTTTTTTATCCATTTGATTCTGACTTCGAATTTATTAATGGTTATTGGAGGTATTTGAAAGAAAGAGAGGGAGAAATCGTTACCTGGAGACGGAGGAGGAAGGTCGGGGGTACTGTGGCGGCCAAGCTGCGAGGTAGACAGTGACGGCGCGCTTGGAGACCCTGGTTTGTGTTTCTTTGTCCCTTTTGTTTACTGATGAAAACCCTGAAAACAAACTTTATCTTCTTCCTCTTGGTAGCCTTTGTATACTTCTTTTCCTTCTTCTTCTTTGCTATGCTTCAGTTGATTCTTTATTGGCCTATGATGGAGTATTCTGAGGCCTTTGCTTTGAACATTTGTTGTTGGAACATTTTTGTTTTGATTGGCTTTCCTTCTTCTTCCTTTTGCTTTGCTTCAGTTGCCTTTCTAATGGCCTATGATGAAGATTTCTGAGGCCTGATGCTTGATTGTTCCTTTTGTTTGGTCGAGGCTAGAAACAGATTATTGATGGTTATTGATGGTTATTGATGGTTAATGGTTTTTGTAAGGATTGACAGTGGTTTAAGGTTTTAGGCCATAAGGTTTATGTTACAGGTTATCTTGGGCATATGCTGGTTGTGCAGGTTATGTTGTTGATCATGGTTTTCATGGTTTAACAGGGTATACTGGTTTTTAGGCCATAAGGTTTTACTGGTTTATGTAGGTTGATGGAAACAGGGTGAACTGGTTTTATGGTCTAGGCCATATTGGTTGTGTTTTGGTGAGATTTTACTGGTTCATGCAGGTTATAGAAACAGGGTGAACTGGTTTTTAGGCCATAAGGTTTTTGGTTTGTGGCCTTGAGACAGCAGGTTCTGGTTTTGAGACAGCAGGTTCTGGTTTTTGCTTTCAGACCTTGAGAATTTTTTTTTTGTATTTGTTTTTCAGTTTTGAGTTTTTGAGGCCTTCTAGACAGGTTGAACTCTCTCTACTTTTTGAAGGGGTTTGTTGTTGTTATAACCGTTGCTGGCCTTGAGGTTTATGTTACAGGTGCTGAATATTTTACTATATTTTTTGCCTTTGACCTCTGCACTCTATACTGCTACATACGGTTTGTTTTTATCCTTTTTTCATGCTTTCCTCTTTCTTATTGTGTTACTGCTGATTTGCTTTGTATCCATTTCTGCCTAAGCCAAAACCTGTAAAACCCACACTCTTTCTCTCTTCTCTCTCCTCAGTACAATTTGACATTAAAATGTGATGTACTGTACTTGGTTCTGAAAAAGCATAAGCTGGAAAATGATGAAAAATAGAAATATACTTGCTTGCATATATGGTTTTGAAACTGCACATATCTCTTTGTCAATGCATGGTACAGCATGAGAGCCTTGTGTTTTGACTTCTTCCCACATCTTGGGGTAGTTTACGTTGCACTTTGCCTTTGAACAATGCATATGCTGTTTTGTTTTTTTGAAATATGCAGTTGGCTTTTGAAAATGTGCAATTGATTTGAACTATGCAGTTTACAATTAAAATGTGCAATTTTGACAAAAATGAATTTGTGCATATTTTTAACTTGTGCATTCATTTTTATCAATAAAAATTCATCCCTTTTTGTGAACCGGGAGAAATCCCGTGATTCGCAAAAAGGGAAAAAACTGATTCCAGCCGTTTGCTTTTAATGATGAACGCTAAATTTAATCATCCGCTTTTAATTATATATTCATTTCTGACTTTTCTTTTAATTCTTTTGCAGGTAAAATCAAATGAGTATTAAAGAAGCATTGGATAGAAGATGAAGATTTAGAACTTAGAAAAATTAGGATAATTTTATTTCACTTTAAACATTTGTAAGAATTGTCATTGTAAATACTTTGTTAAATAAGTATAGTATTTAAACAAACAATTGTAACAATTAGAATAAAATGAATAAAACTCCAATATTTTACCAATTAATTCTCTCCTTCTTTCCAATTATTTATTTTATCATTTATAATTCTTTAAATTATATAATAACTGAAAATCAATTCCAATTATTTAAATTTAGAATGATAAATAATTAAATAAACATCATTGACCAATTAACTTCTCTTCAATCATTTACTTCATTATTTATAATTCTCTAAATTGTAATAACTGAAAATAAAATTTCAACTATTTAAACTTAGAATAATAAATAATTAGATAAACATTGTTGATCAATTAATAAACTCTTTTCAAATATTTATTTTATTATTTATAAATCTTTAAATTATATAATAACTGAAAATAAATTCCAATTATTTAAATTTAAGATAATAAATAATTAATAAACATTGTCTGATCAATTAATAAACTTCTTTTCAAATATTTACTTTATTATTTATAAATCTTTAAATTATATAATAACTGAAAATAAATTCCAATTATTTAAATTTAAGATAATAAATAATTAATAAACATTGTTTTAGCATTGATCAATTAATAAATTTAGCGTTCAAAAAATAAACAGCTCTTGACTTGAAAAAGTTATGAATTTTAAATCTGCTTTGAAAATTGATAAAAATAGGTCAAAACCCTTGCAATGTAATGATGCAGATGGGAGATGGTATCTTAGGTCAAAATTTGGGGTACAACAGAGAGGTTGAGAAAATCATTGAAGCTTCGTTGCAGACATGGAGAGAACTTTGTGCTTAATACTGAAATTATCCTGTGACGAGTGTCATGTAATATGTGTCGTGGGGCACACATATTTCACCTTGTGTCGATCGTAACAACATGTGTGCCGAGGGGCACACAAACTTTCAAGGCGTTGCAACCGTAACATCATGTGTGCCGAGGGGCACACATATTTCACCTTGTGTCGATCGTAACAACATGTGTGCCGAGGGGCACACAAACTTTCAAGGCGTTGCAACCGTAACATCATGTGTGCCGAGGGGCACACATATTTTTAAGGAGTGGAGACCGTAACATCATGTGTGCCGAGGGGCACACATATTTTTAAGGTGTGGCGATCGGCATGAAGGTTGTGATGACCGTCACAGTCTTCTGTCATGCAATTTTCGGCTATTTTTCTGCTACAATGTGATTTTCAACTCATTTATTTGCCATTTCTTTCTCTTTTCTTATGTGAGCCTTGTGAAATGTAAATACTTGAAATGATATAGAAATACCGGCATAACAAGATTAAATGAATGAAAAATAATATAAAAGTGCATGTGAATCAAGTCGAATATACGATATAATTTCACGTTATCAAATACCCCCACACTTAAACCATTGCTTGTCCTTAAGAAATCGACCAACACGGTAAAATAAATGATTAAGTGTGATTTTAAACAAGGGAACAACACAATTCCTAATCATACGTGGCTGCTAGGATAATGTTAGAACGATAGGTACTAAATGTTTAATACCAAGGACACCGTAATGACACAATGTTCAAAGACTTCTTCTTTATGCAAACCAATTCAAATCATACCATTATAACTCAACCTATATCTCTCATTTTACTTCACTCTATTCATTCAAGCGCAATCACATTAAGCCAGTTATATGTACACATACATAGTAGGGAAATCGGTTAGCGACTATGATCCTTTGTCTCGAGGTTCTGGTACATAAGTTTGGTAACCCCTTTTATTTAACCAATCGCAGTTGCGGGGGATCAGACCATAGTCCGTCTTACCAAGTTCAGCACCAGACACCTCTGAACCAACTGACAACGGGTTGTTTTATTATATTTTTGTAGGTTCCACAACTGTTGGATTAAGTGACTGAGTGAGGGTCACCTAACTTAATAGGTGCATTTCCTATTTTAAATTTATTATGACAACTGATTTTTAGAATTTTTAGGATCATTCACTTATATTCATCGACTCCCTATGTAGTTTGTGCTTAAGATGGTGTTGACTGCTAATATAAACTACTTAAGAGTTATTTTGAAAACTTGAGCCTAAGGTCTCGTCATAATGGGTATCTAAATTGATTATCATATAATGAGGGAGTTTATAGTGTCATAACAGTATCAATTTTATCGAAAATTTTCCAAGTCTCTCTAACACAACCTAAAGTGTGATAACATATATACTTTCAGAGTGTGTGTTCCATGCATCAATAAGAAAAATGTTGTTGGAGGTCAAAATTTTAAAAAATTCGGGGAAATTCAGTAACAATTGAAAAACAGGCATACAAACTTGACATCATATGCAATGACTCGACCAAATATTGTAAATAGATAAAATCTTAAAGACATGAAATAAACTAGAAAACAATACATCAAAATAAGAAGCGATAAATGGAAAGCGGTAAAGTTCCTCCCCCACACTTAAACCAAACATTGTCCTCAATGTTTTAGTAAAAAGTGGGAAAATGAATAAGAACCAGATCAATGCTCACCTCGATAGTTGCCTACATGCAACTGATAGGTGTCAAGCGATTGATATCTTTATTTTCTACAAACTCAAACAAAACTAAAAACGTTAAATAAAAACTCGTGGGTTGCCTCCCACGCAGCGCTTCTTTTAACGTCGGTAGCTTGATGACTCAAGAGTACCATTACTCATGGTGATTCTCTCTAGAATGACTCCTCGATCGAATTTTTAATCGTCTTTGGTTTCCATGGCCACTTATCAAGCCACCTCACATATCCCTCACATTTTCCTTTCTTTCTTCTATGGGGTGGTTCATTCTTTTGAACTTTTGGTGGTGGTTCTGGATCAACCTTGAGTATCAGCTTTTCAAGTTTGAGCTTAGTTATTTCGCCCACCATCTCGAATATTAACCTTCCCTTTTTAATGCTAATGATTTCCCTAGTTTCATGGTCCTCGGATTTTCTCTTTTTATGCAAGACCTCAGATAAAGGTGAATTGGTGTAAATATTATCCACATACCTTTTAGATTGGGCATCTACATTAGCTTTCAGAAATATTTTCAGAAAAAAATAGGTGGGTTATAGGGAGGAGGAACAACAATAGATGTTTCCTTCTCTACCTCTTCGAAAACCTCCCTTTCGGATGGTGTCGGTCTATTTTTCTCAATCTCTACTCTTTTATCACCAGAACTCTTCTCAACCTCATTATTACTCTCTTCAACCTCATTATCACTCTCCTTGGGATTTTCGATTTTTTTTCACTACTGGTTTTTTCAACATCCACATGCTCCTCAGGGAAGGTTCCTAGAGGAGTTTGTGCAAGTATGGAGATTTGGGTCTCTAAGTCCATGTTGTGAGTAGCGAGGGAATCAACCGTATTGTTTAGATGCCTAAGGGTTTCATTATTTTGAAGAATTTGATTTCTTATCTCTTTATTTTGGACAGTTTGTGTCTCTACAAAATGCTCTATCATAGATTCTAGCCTAGAGTGAGTTAGCGTCATGTCAAAATCCTCCATTAATGTTGTGAGGTTGAAATTATGGGATTCTTGTGGTTCCTCAAAGTGAGTTAGCGTCACATTTTATGTTTCCACAAAACGTTCCATCATCATAGTTTCTAGCCTAGAGCGATTTAGTGTCGCAGTCATATCCTCCATTAATGTGTCGAGAGTGGAATTTTGGGATTCTTGCAACTCCTCGAAATATTGGGCATGGTAATTATAGAGGAAATTTGGTTGAGGATAAGTTAACATCGCATTATAATCCTCCATTAATGTATCGATATCGGATTTATGGGATTCTTTCAACTCTTCAAAATTTTGAGATTGGTAGTTGTAGAGGTAATTTGGGTAAGAGTGAGTTAGTGAAGCATTGAAATCTTCCATCAGTATTTTGAGGTCAGATTTATGGGATTCTTATGATTCCTCGAAATATTGAGAGTGGGAGTTGTAGAAAAAATTTGGGTGATACATAGTAATTAATTTTAGAGTGCCTTAGTCTATACGGTGCAACAACGGATACAACAATATTGACTGTTGGTCCCCGGCAACAGCGCCAAAAACTTGATGCGTCCGCAAGTGCATGGAAATATCGAAGTAATATAAAAGATTGTTGAACCCACAGAGATCAATATCAACCTACTGTAACCTATCATTGCTTTGTAAAGTTAAGGCTAATGAATGATTAATTTAGAGGAAACTAAGAACTAAAACTGAAATAAAACAAGATTAAGGAAATATATATGAAAAGAGAGATCAGAATGTGTATTCTGCGTACCTCGTGGACTCTGTAACTCGTTGGCTTATACTGATTTTAAAAATGTGTTTAGTAGAAAATATCAATTTAAATACCTAACCTCACACTCTCGTGATTTTAAATAAAGCTGCATTCTTTAACCATGAGAGTTTGCTCTCGCTCGCCCATTTTAATTAAGGATTGTGTTTTGAAAACTGAACAAGTTCTAATTAATCCTAAAACGCTCTCGTTGTGTTTAGAATTAATGCCTAGTTTCTACTATCCGGTTCGACCCCCACGCTCTCACAGTTCTGGCTCAAACCTTAGTTAATTTCCCACTCTCGTGGAAAAATCGTGTTAAGTAACCTCTCACTCTCGTGACAAGGATATTTAAATTAAGTTTAAAAACAGAGACCAAAACATGATTTTTGAAACAAATAATTAAGCCAACTTCGTTACCGAATCCCGTCGGAAGCGAAGGTCCTCACATACCGGACTCAAAACTATTTAGCTAGATATATTGTTAAATGAAAGTGAATTAAACATAACAATTGCAATTAATAACGACGTGGTAATTAAATTAATAATGATAAACGAAAGTAATAATAATAAATAATAAAGCAATAAAAAGAAACCTATAAAAGTTGGGAATAAATTGCGAGACTTGAAATAAATATGAAACTGAAATAACTTCAGTAATAACAGCAAGATTGTTGATCCAAGCAAGTTGCACAAAACTTACATAAATTGTAGGCATAATACTAATGGGGTTGTAGTTCCTTGATGTAAGAAACTACCACTTTTACATACTGAGTTTTCTGCCTAGAAATCTAACAATAAAACTTTGTTCACAAAACTTGGATCCCCAAAACTAATTTCTCAAATCTTATATATAGAGAAATAAAATGGAAGTTAACATCCGAGAGGTAGTGGAGATCATGGGAAGTTGAAGAAGGTGGAGATAGTGGGAAGTTGGAGACAGTGAACATAATGGAGAGGTTGAGAAAATCATGGAAGCTTCATTGCAGGCATGGAGAGAACTTTGTGTTTAATACTAAAATTGGCCCGTGATGAGTGGCATGTAATATGTACCGTGGGGCACACATCTTTTCACCTTGTGCCGATCGTAACATCATGTGTGCCGAGAGGTACACAAACTTTCAAGGCGTGGCGACCGTAACATCACGTGTGTCGAGGGGCACACATATTTTTAAGGCGTGGCGACCGACATACAGACAGTGACGACCGTCACAGTTTTCTGTCATGCAATTTCTTACTATTTTTCTGCTACAATGTGATTTTCAGCTCATTTATTTGCCATTTCTTTCTCTTTTCTTATGCGAGCCTTGTGAAATGTAAATACCTAAAATGATATAGAAATACCGGCATAACAAAATAAAATGAATGAAAAATAATATAAAAGTGCATGTGAATCAAGTCGAATATACGATATAATTTCGCGTTATCACCTCTCATACAACATTTGCTACAAACTTTGTTAATACACAAAGTCGTAAAAGAAAAACTAGAGGTTCCACTGTGTATACAAAGGTGAAAAAGCCAACAAATATGGTATTCGATACTCGGTTAGAGTTGATGCAGTAACTGGCATGGTTGAAGGTGAAAAAGTTGATGATTTTTTAGGTTACATTGTGTTACAAGGTAGAAGTAAAGTGAGTATTTTGATAAATAGTTGGCATGACATTGACGATGAATTAAAAACGACATATGGTCTGATATTAAGGTATTTATCTTGTATCCTATCATTTGTTTTACAACTATATTTTTTGTGCAATACTAACAACATCTCTATTATGTAAACATAGGATCGCTTCATTGTTACTCTAGATAATTACTACGTGAAGAAGAAAATGCTTGCTTATTATGGTGAGCGTTGGAGCGGGTTTAAGACATAGCTCACCCATGATTATATCAAACATGGAAAAGATAAATAAAAACCTCCATACAAGGTATATTCATTTATTGATAAAGCTACTTGGGAGAAATTTATAGAGTCTCCCAAAACTTCTGAATATTTGGCAAAGATCCAAAAAGGAAAGGAAACCCGAGCTACAAATATCTATCCACATAGGTTGTCTCGTGGAGGATTTTGAAGAACTGAAAAAAATTTGGGACGAAAAAAGAAAAAAATGGAAGAAGAGCTGGGAGATTCTATAAGTCTTAATTGAAGTCTATCTCCACCATCATGCCACGGTAAATAGAAGAGGGCACGCTAAAGAAAAGACGACGAGTACACATCAGATGCTACGCACGAAGTGGCTCAAAGGATTGTAAGTAGATACTTTTTTCAAGAATATTTATTTTAGTTAAATCAATTTGGTAAAGATAAAATTTAATGTGTTATAGGATGATCTTGTTGAACAAATCAAAGTCGGCCTCTTCACTTCACAAGGTTGTCATGACATCTTGGTAGAAGTAATTGGAATGGAGGGGCATCTTGGGTGTGTTTGTGGTCTTGGTAGAGGCATTAGATTCAAGGCATATTTTGGATGCTCTCAATCATCTACAGAGAAAATGAGTAAGAGAGAGGTTGAATATATTGTTGATGTTAAGTTGGGGGAGCAAAGGGATAAGTTATGGGAAAGGTTCTTGGAGGAGGAGAGGGAGAGGTTGTGGCAGATGGTGCAGGAGAAGTTCTTGGATGAGGAGAGAGAGAGAGAGGTTGTGGCAGACTGTATAGGAGAAGTTCATTTAGGAGGAGAGGGATAAGTTGTTGCAAACGGTGCATGAGAAGTTTTTGGAGGAAGAGAGGGAGAAGTTGTTTCTGGAGGAGCATGAGAGTATCTAGAAGGAGCAAGAGGAGCGAGAGAGGATAAATGAGAAGAAAAGGACCGAGAAGTAAACCCACGATGTTCTTGAGGTATAAGTTGTATTTTGTTGTTATTATTGTTTGTGTATTTCAGTTTTGGATTGTATTTATGTTGTTTTTATGATGCAGACATTGAGTTTGTTGGGTATACCCAGCCTTACAAATTCAAATCATATGGAAATTTGAGAGAATATAGTTGAGAAAGTTACGGGTGGTACAAGCGTGGCACATAGTTTTTCTGCCAACTAGGGCAGTGTTGAACCCTCAGCACCAAATCAAGATAGCCTTCAGAGACTAGAGATGATGATGTCGAGTGTTGAATCCATTACTATGGGTTTCAAATTAATTCATGATCCATTTTGTCTGTTGTTTCTTAACAAGACTTTGTTAAATGAATTTTTTAAGGGAGATGAGAAACTAGACGAGTCCATAATGCAATTTTGGTGCTCGTAAGTAGTGTTATATTGATTTCTATTTATATACACGTTCTTGTACTTTAACATAAATATTTGACCTTGCAAGTACATCCATGACTTTTGTTTAGAAAGGAATCTTCTAAACAAGTATTTTATCTTAGATGTTGCAAAGATTGCTCTTACTCGCGATTCTCCAGGCCACGAAGTCAAAAATTACGTACAAGATAAGTTGATGGAGAGAGGGAGCATCAAAGATTGTTATTTGACCCTGTTTTACCGCGAGTAAGTATATATTAATTTATATTTTCATTTATAAATCAATTTTATCCATATTATTAATTATTTTTAATGTTTATGCAACCAACATTGACAATTACTTGTCATATGTCCCAAGAAAAATAGTATATTTGTGTTTTGCTCGATTCAGTCGACACTACCCAAAGTTGTGATCACCGCTTTGAATTAGTAAGTTGTATTATTTCTTATACTCAAATTTAACTTTAGAATTGAATAGTTTTTATTCATGTTTAATTTTAACCTACACGTGTAGAGCGATGGAGGAATATAATGCGCGGAGAAAAAATCTTATCAGTAGAAATCCAAACTTTCATTACCCAAGAGTAAGTATATTAATTGTGCTATTTGACATTATATTAATTGTGTGTATTAGTGTGACATTAATAAATGAAAATTATTTATAGTGGCGTAAACAAACTGATTTCCATTCTTGTGGATATTATGTCATGAGATATATGCTCCATATTGTCTCTGATGGCATTACACAAGGATTTATGAAGAATAAAGTATTAGTTTAATCTATGTTATGTATACTACTTAAATTAATTTTGTTATTTTTAGCTTAAATTTTATTCTAATTGGAGGAGCTTAGCAACCAAAAACTGTATTCAACAGGGGAAATTGATGACATCTGATCTTGTTGGGTCAGTGTCTTCATATCTCTTTATGAAGCTCGAGAACAAGAACAATAGTTTATGTTGGTTGCTAACAATGTTATTTTGTATATGAACAGGGGTTTTCTTATTTTGTTTTGATGTTAACAATGTTATTTTGTATATGAACAAAGGTTTGAAATGATATATGATATTATTCTAATTCTGTTACACATTTTGTAGTTTCTGTGTAAAATAATACTGGCACACTAATAGATTTACTATAATGATATGATACATGCCAGTGGAAATGATACAAAAAAAAATGATACATAGGGCCAATGAAATTGATAAATATATCCAAAAGATAAATAATAAACCCCTCGGTTATTCTCTAAAACTGAGGTAAAACGAATACCATTTTACCTCGGATTATAAATAAAATTGATAGCTATATGAAACGTGCAATAAAATGAAAAAAAAATAAAAACACGCAGTTCTTAGGGATCGAACCCATGGCCTTTTAAATAATAAACTCGGCGTTAAAAATACTGAGGTGTTAAGTGCATACTTCTCATGACGACCTTAGTAACCTCGACTAGGTTGCTGAGGTAAAACGCATTTCGCGTCCGACGTTACAAGTGTTATTTGTAGTAGTGTTTCTTCTTTTCTAAGCTTCAATTGTGAAGAATGTCTCTTCTAGCTTGTCTTGGTTAATGAAGATAAGTGTGTCTCAAATAATAAAAATATGAAGATATCATAAAGAGTGATCAATGAAAAAATGGGAAAATTACAAAGTATGGTGTATTACTTGTTCATTAAATTGTGTGGTGAAAAGTATCTTAAGAAAGTAGTGTTCTTTTTGTGTGTATATGTTAGAATATTGTAAGAGAGATCTTAGTGTGAGACTTGTATAAAAAAATTCTAAACATAGTGAAAATACTCTAAAGGAATAGAGGGACCGGATTAGCCTTCGTTTGAAGAAGGTGAATCAGAATAATTTTCTTGTGTCTTTTACATTCTGCATATTTAAGTTTTTGAACTTATTCTTTAACATTCATAAATTGGTTTAATTGCTTCCAACAAAATAAGAAACTCCTGCTTAAAATCCAATTTTTTTAGCATACCTAATTCACCCCCCTCTTAGGTTACATCTAAAACTTACAATTGGCATCAAAGCGAGAGTTAGGTAAAATGCTCCTAGATCAGGGAAACATGGCTTCCACTAATCCATTCTTAGGAGAATGCTCTAGTGTAAATAAACCACTTTGCTTTACCGGTGAGTTTTACGATTTTTGAAAAATAAGAATTCAAATGTTCCTTAAATCTAATGGTGTAAAAGTATGGAATATCGTTGAAAAAGGACCCTTGATTCCTACTACTAGTATTAATGGAGTAGAATAACCTAACCCTAAAAATTAATGGAATAAAGATGATGAAAAGAAAAACCTATATGATAAAAGGCCAAAAAACATTCTAGCATCTTCCTTAGAAATGGATGAATTCTTTAGAGTATCAAATTGCAAAACCGCTAAAGAAAAATGAGGTATCTTAAAAACAACACATGAAGGTACATAAGTAAAAAGATCTAGATTAAACAACCTTTCCCAAGAATACATAATGTTTAGAATTTTACCGAGAGAGAAAATTCTAGATATGCAAAAGAGATTCACACACTTAATAAACCATCTAACCGTTCTAGAAAAAATCTTTACAAACAATGGATTGATCTTAAAGGTTCTAAGATCTTTGACAAGATCATGGCAACCAAAGGTGACATTTATTTCAGAAAAGAAAAATTTATAAAAAATGACAATAATGCTTATAAAAATGTTCAAACTAGAAAAGTTGAAAATAGTTTTCAATCAAAAAGTAATTACGATAAAAATTATTTCTATACTTGGTCCTACAATATGTATACATGTTTTTATTGTAATTGTAAAAGATATACCCATAATACATGATACATGAGAAAATATGGTGTACAAAGTGGTAAGTACATATGGATAGTGTAATACGGTGGCAGAACCGACTGTTATACTGGTTTTGTGTTTGTATTCACAAATGTTGCAGTAAGCAAGAGTCGCCACCGAATTTTCTTTTATCCAACAAAGGAAAGGGTGAAAAGAACAGAAAAAGACCTTTTGAGATTATTTCTGAGTAAGGGGGTAGATTATGGAAAGGGAAGGTGTTAGTACCCTTTCCATCCGTAGTTATCTACGGGCTCTTAGATGCTAGCTCATTTGAAAATACCTTGTGTTTGTGTGTTTGAAAAAAATATCTTGAAAAGACGCCTTGGTGCCGTGAACTTTGTAATATTCATCGTGTCGTGGAGAACGTATACAAAGTGTCTTTGAAAATATTTTTTAGAAAAGAGTGTATGTGTGGAAAATTGTTTTATTTGAGCAAGTATCTAAGAACTATCTACCTGCTCGAAAAGGTTTGTTCTTTTCCTCTTTTCTTTTAGACAGTGTTATCATACTATTAGTGAGTAGGTAGCCCTATTGTTGGATGTTTGAGGGACAATTGAGGATCATCGTACAATCATAAAGGCAACTTGGTGAGATACCTTAGTAACCACCCTAAAGTCTTAAGATCATACCGAGGAAATATTGAGAGGGTCATTTTTGTGATCTTTAAACCAGAGGGTAGCCACTAAAATCCCTCACATTCGAGAGTTATGACTGGTTTATTCCGAAGGCAACCGAAGTGGGAGTGCCTTAGAGGTGCGCATGTGCGAGTGTGTTATGTTTCAATTATTTTTATTTGATGTTAGGTTTGCTAATGTTTTGTTTTTAATTCTTGTCATGCAATCCTATTAAGCATTCTTCTAAAAGTTAATTCAATAAGTATATAATAAAGTGCAGAAATTTTGAATCTACGTTATTACAAGGCTTCGGGATGGGGGAATTACAAACCAAAATGCAGAAAAGAAATGTAAATGGTCCTAGTTAAACTATTACAATCCATGGACAATTACATAATATTTATGAAAAAAAATGCGAATAAATAAATGAACGCATGGAAGAGAAAGAAATAAAAATGAAAGGATGAAGAAAAACTCTAAGAAAAATTTCTAAGTGATAAAAGAAATTTTTTTGTTGTTTTTTTTATTTAGAAAAGATAATTAAATTAAATTATGAAATCTAAGTCTAATTAGTTAATTAAAAAAAGGTGATTAAAATAATTATTTAAAAATTAATCTAATTAAAAACTAATTCTAATTATTTTTTGGTTTTTTTTACTTTATGATCTTTTATAATTTTAATTAAAAAAACAAATGAATTAAATGAAAGAAAGAAAATTAAAAAAAAAACGAAATAGGCCTTGCTGCAAAGACTAAACAGAGGGTGCGAGAACTTGAAATGTCTCAAGCCAAATGTCTTAGGTCCAGGCGTGGCAATATGAAATGGAGGGGTGTGAGTCTGAAATCTCCAAGCCCGTCAATGAGAAGGCCCAAACGCTCAATAACCTGCAAAAAAATATTGAAACACAAAAGTGCAAAACCTGGGACCCAAACCCAGGATCTAGAAGAGGAGTTCCTTAACTGCATCCTATGATTTAAGCATTTAACTTTTTATGTAATACGTTAGATCAATTCTAAATAACAGTATGAACATCAATATATGCTTCAAATTCAATTAAATTATATGGATTAAGAGATTCAAATGAGAGAAGTTTACCCAACCGAAGTGATTTGGGTTGTGCATTCTAGGATGCTTCAGTCATATATAGTGATTGGTATGGACTTCTGGGAGTCTCAGGAAGACAAATATGTGACTGGTTTGGATCGAGGATGGCTAGAAATACAGCTACGAATTTTGACAACTTTGAAACTTTTGAGAATTTTGTAGAGCTTTGTGAAGAGCTTTTGGAGAGATTTTTGAAGAGTAATTTTGCGCTCTTTCTTGATTTCAATGTTATGTATTTATAGAGTTAGGAGAAGAGTAAGTATGGCAAGAAACAAAGCTTTCAAGGCCATGAGACAAAAATCCAACATATTGAAAGTTTGCCATATTTGGATGATTCTTGCCATTCTTGATGCTGCATCAACTTGGATAGTTTTTGTTGATCTTTGCATGAAATATTGGGCTCCATGATGGGTCAATCCAAGCCCAAATGCATTAGCCCATTATTTCTTATATTTTTATTTAATTGGTTTGATTTAATTTATATTTAAATGAATAAAAATTCAAATACATATAAATAAAAATCAAAATAGAACATGGTTAGGTTTAGAGGTCCTTGGGTATGTAATAAACATTTTTGAACCCTAAAAGTTAGGTTCATTAACCTAAAAATCCAATTTTGCTCAAAGTTGACTTCATGCATTTTTCACAAATTTGCCCAACTTGTGCAAACCATAACTTTCTCAATTTTCATCTTTTGAAGATGATATTGGACTTTTTGGAAATACCAATATGCCCTTTACAATATCTATGTTGATAAGTTTTGCTTTTGAAGATATTATATTGATGTAAGTTGTCTTGACGTAAAGTGTCTTTTGTTGACTTTTTAAAAATGACCTGTAATGTATGAGCTCATATCTTCCAAATGATGCATTTAATGAATTTTAGAATAAAAAAAAGTTGTATAGGATTATATTCTATTCACAATGATATTTGGTTGGGGGAAAATGGATGAAGTATGTGAAAGTTATGCTTGGTCAAAGTTCAGTGGACTTTTCCTAGGAAACCTTAATTTAGCGAATTTTGACTTTTGATGATCTGAGGACTTTCCTTGAGGAATCATGATCAACCCTTGATAAAATGATGAATATCACTTCAAAGTGTTGATATTGACCAAAAATCTTGAAGTTTGACTGTATATTGACCACAGTTGACTTTTGACCTAATACGGTTAATTTTCAATCATTTGAGCAATTGACTGAGCAAACTTGTAATGCAAGGAATGAAAATTGGAATGAGAATTGTTTGGGAAATATTATGAACTATGGAAATCACTTGAGGTCTTTGAAACCCAAACTTCTTTGTGAAAAATGAAACCCTAGTTGGAAATCCATTGCTTATGAGGAGAATTTGTCTGGTCAATTCTTGGTCAACCTTGAGCAATTGAGGACCTCTATGAGCATGTCTTGAAAAATAAGAGGGAAAATTTTGGAGTACAACAGATAGAGATATGTACTTACCATCAAAGACCCAAGTCACATTGAGTATTTAACAAATTTTAATTTGTTTTGTATGAATGCTTGAAAGCTACAACCAATGTGTGGTATGTTAATAGTGGATATTCTAAATACATGACAAGAGACAAATCAAAATTTTCAACCTTGATCCTAAAATCTAAAGTATTTTCTACCTATGGAGACAAAAATAATGATAAAATACTTGGAATGGGAAAATTAGGCACCCCACCCTTTACCACTATTGATGATGTGTTATATGTTGAAAATTTAAAGCATACTCTACTTAGTATAAGTCAACTTTGCGATAAAGGCCTTAAAGTTAATTTTAATAAAGATTTATGTATAATAAAAGTTGAGATAACTCATGAAGTTAAACTTGTTGCAAAAATAGTAAACAATATTTTCATGATATCTCTTGATGATTTGTCTTTAAAACTTAAATGTATTATGGTTAATAACAATGACACATGACCTTGGCATAGAAGAATACACATATTTATATGGACCATTTGAAATAATTAGTAAATCATGATCTTCTTGTTGATTTTCCCAAGATTAAGTATTTTAAAGACAATTTATGTGACACGCTCAAAAAGGTAACCAAACTAAAGTATCTTTTAAACCAAAAAACATTCTCTCAACTTCTAGACTACTTAAACTAATTCATAGGGACTTATTTGGTCCTTCAGAAACTAGAAATTTTGGTGAGAATTTATATGTCTTAGTAGTTATTGATGATTTCTCTAGATTCACTTGGACATTATTCTTAGCATATAAACATGATGCATTTAACGCATTTAAAAGTGTCAAAAACTAGTTCAAAATGTGAAATCCTTGAAAATTGCTTCAATTCGAAATGATCATGGTGGAGAAACTAAAAATGCTTCATTTGAATTTGCAATGAATATGGTATCTTTCATAACTTCACAATACCTAGAACACCACAACAAAATGATTTTGTTGAAAGAAAGAATATATCTTTGGAAGAACTAGAAAGAACAATGTTAAATGAAATAGATTTGGAAAAATATTTTTGGGTGGATGCAGTAAGTACGACATGCTATGTAAGTAACCGTATTTTGTAAAGAATTATTCTAAATAAAACTTCTTATGAACTTTATAAAGGTAGAAATCCCAATATTTCTCATCTTTATATTTTTGGGTGAAAATGTTTTGTTTTGAATAATTTTAAAGATAATATTGTGAAATTTGATGTTAAATTAGATGAAGGCCTTTTTCTTGGCTATTCCCTCACTAGTAAGGCTTATAGAATTTTTAATAAAAAAACCCTTACTATTGAAGAAATTGTTCATGTATCTTTTAATGAAACTAACCCCTTTAAGGAGTATACAATTATTCATACTGATGAAGATGATGTATATAATTCACAAAAGTATATCAACAACAATGATGAACATAGTGAACAAGAAAAGGTGCAAAATGAAGATAAATTAGCACAATAAGAGCAAATTCATAATGATCTACCTTAAGAATGGAGAACTCGTCGAGATCATAAATTTGATAACATCATTAGAGACATAAACATTGGAGTATCTACTAGATTAAATATTAAAGATGAATGTTTAAACATGACTTTTGTTTCACAAATAGAATCTTCTAAAATTAAGGATGCCTTAGAAAATTAACAATGGATTCTAGCTAACTAAATCAATTTGAAAGAAATAAAGTTTCAGATTTAGTCCTTAGGCTAAAAGATAAGTTTATTAAAGGGAAATAATTTGAGTTATTGGGTCAAGGGAGGTTTCTATTACTCTGTCTACTATTCAAATAGGTATCTTTTTTTCTTCCTAGTGAGGGTGCCATAATCCACCCTGACACAAATTATGAATAAGAAGCTTTTAACAAAAAAATCCTTTTATTGATCTTTGTGTCATTTGATTGAAGAATATATTATGAAGGGTTAATGGATATTTCCCCTATCACATGAGCTATTTTAAAATAAAACTGTAAAAGAAAAGTTTTATGAAATTCCCTAACATTTGAAGATTCTCTCACTTTGAACCTTCATCACGCCAACTCGTCAAAAAGCTGATGTGGCACATTTTTTGCTTTTAATGTATTTTCCACATGTGTATTCGAGTTATGAAAATGAAATAATTACCCCCCCAAAAAAAACATGAAGGAGTTAGAGTGCAACACCAAGTCAGAAAACCTAATCCCTTTCTCTTTTTCATCCATTTCGTGTTCATTGCCTTTGCAAAATCTTGCATATTCATCAGCAACATTAAATCTCAGAGAAAAGCTCACTTACATTGAATCCTTCAACATGCATGTGATCTATGTTTCCTTCAAAAAAGGTAAAATTTTAATAAATGTTATGACTTTTTAGTGGTCCCAGTGCAATGTTTCAGTAACTTTTAGGTTTTCACTGTGAAAGTCAAACTCATATTTTAACATGTGGTATATGTGTAATTGCATAAATGGGGTTATTTAGTGTCATATTTCACCATGGCGGAAACTTTTTTCATGAGAAGTACAAGTTTTATAGGGGAGGGAGTGAAACCATTGTAGAAGGGCAAGACTCTAATAAGTGAAGTTTTTTCGAGGCAGTTAGCTTAGTTAAAGAATGTGATTATGACGGATTTAGACTTTGGAGTAAGATGCTAGGAGTTGATGAAGGGTTTTGTCATTTCATTAAGGATGTACAAGCTGAAGAAATTGCTAATCACAACTTTGGTAGTAATGTTAATGGGCATATCTGAGTAGAACATGGTGTTCAAGACATGTATAGAAAGTGTTAAAGCCTGATGTGGGTGATTTCAGTTAATGTAGTGATGTTGATAACACTGGTGATGATGATGGAGGAATAAGGTTGGATGATAGTGAAGAAGAAAGAACTTGGGAAATAAAGGAATGATTTCAAGTTGAGATGGAAAGACCAGAATATGGTACTAGGGTTGAGTTTATTGGAAAGTCTTATAGATACAAGGTTATGGGTTCCAAAAGTCCAAAAAAGATGAACTCCTCGAGAAAAGTGAATATGTTTGTTCCTACTAGTATTTTGGAAACTCATTCAAAGAGGAATAACAATAATGTTAGAATTCAAGATGTGGACCATGATAGTGAAGAATTAGAAAGCTCAAACCATGATGATAATGACAATGAAAAATAGCCTAAGCCTAAATATGATAAGTTTAGAGGAGTTGTCGAACAAGGACTTCCAATTTAAACTAGGTATGGAATTTAATTTTTTATGTGAATTTAAAGATGTGGTTGAGAAGAAGAAACAAGTTACCTAAGCAGTTAAGAAGAAAAAACAAGTTCAGAAGAAGAAAAAAGTTGATAAGAAGAATCCACAAGCACCTAAGAGGAGTAGTGATAGGTTGAAAGATGTTGGGAGATCTAAAACTATGATGGGTCTAGTTCAACTTCAATTGCTTCATTGGTTGTTGATGATGAACCTTGTATGAAGAAAAAGAGATCATAGGAGGATATTTAAAGGAGATGCACTCAGTAATGCTTATTATTAGGTTGTTTGTATAGTAATCTAAGAATCTGATATTTTGGAACATCTATTTTATGCATTATATGTACTATTTTGGAACATGTTTGTAATGCACAATATGTGCTATTTTAGAACATCTTTGTAATGACAATTGAATACAACATGTGCTATTTAAGAAGTTACAATGTTGGTCGACTGCTTCTTTATATGTATATACGGTTATGATTATACTCAATTATATGTTATGAGTTATACTTGATTATTTATCAATACTGCTTTGAGTTATACTCAATTATATGTCAGTTATACTGCACTTGAACTGTTATGAGTTATACTCAGTTATATAACAATACCACATCATAACTGTTATGAGTTATATGCCAATACTACTCAGAATTGTTATGATTTATATGTCAATACTACTCATAACTGTTATAAGTTATACTGCCAACTATGCTACATAATTATAATGCACTAGAATTATATTCCAATTCTAATACACCAAAATTGTTGAAACACAATCATGTTACACATTTATGCTACATAGTTATGGAACACCAAAAATTATATGCCAACATAAAATAGATTTTCATTCATTCAAATCAGATTACATAACACAATCCACAATGAAAATTCTTACATCAATTTATGTTACATGAACCTAAACCTAGAATAAAATAAACACATGAACACATAACTACAACTATTAAAAAGTTCATCTTCTTCCTTATACGGTCAAAAAAATTCTTCATATCTCCCATCTCTTTTGAACACAACTTAGTTCTAATCTCTTTCCCAAATCCTTTGCCCATTTTCTTCATCAGTTCTATGAGTTCTCCTTCATTTAGAGTTATTTATCTTTTACCAAAAAAATCATCATCCCAATGGAATAAGTGACATTCACCTTCTTTACCCCAATACTTACACTTCCAATATTTTCTCCCAGGATTTGCATTCGACTTTGACATAAACATCTTCATAGAAAGATTATGACCATATTTAGGAGTGGTTCTTCCGTTTGAATACATGCTAGAGTTGGAACATTATGATATTTTCATTTCATTGATGAAGAGAAACAAATAGAAACGATTAAGACGATGAAGGGAAACAAAGAGAAACAAAAATGAAAAATGAAGCATGTGAAAAATGAGAACACGATTATGAATTTAAGGTTTCACTGTCTCACTCCTTCAGGTTTTGTTTTTTAGTGGAGGGTAATTATGTCATTTTATAAATTCGAATACATATGTGGAAAATACATTAAAAGGTAAAAATAAAAAATAAGTGTCACATCATCTTTTTTGATGAGTTGGCGTGATGAAGGTTAAAAGTGAGAGAATCTTCAAATGTTAGGGAATTTCATCAAACTTTTTTTTACAGGAGATTTTTCGAAAATGGCCCATATGACAGGGAAAAAATAGCTATTAACCCTATTATGAACAAGAAACAGAGGTTGGATCTAGGTTCCTCTAATAACATAAACAAAATTTTTATGGTAATATGTTTTGGGATGATATGTTGGTTCATTATTTTTGTTTTGTTTATGTTATTGTGTCGAAAGCCTCCAATTACTCTCAAATAAGGGAATCTAAGCTCCAAATTCTTTTTGTACTAAAAAACAACATACACTTGAAATTGATATATATTGTGAAGTTTAACATGTTCATATCTAGAGGGAAAATTGTTGGGATACCTTATGCTCGAGAAATATATAGGCTTATTCAGTTTTGTGGTGTTGATTTACATGGAGAAGTAAAATTGGTAATGAATAAATCTAAGAATCTGATTGACAAAGGTATTTTGGGAAAAATATAAGTGTTTTGGGATGAGGAAAATCAAATCTTCATTTATAAGAGTGATATAATACCACCATTCACTACTCCTCCTACATGTGCTAGCCTTCCTGGACCCGTTCTTGAACCTCCAATCATCACCAACCAAATGATCATGGTGGACCTTTTGGAGCTGCTCCTGAATCTCAGAGGTTTGACACTTTTCACAATTAATTGGAAGGCATATCCTACAGGTTAGAGAAATTTGAAGGACTTGGAGAAGACTTTGAGGATTAGATCAGATTACCTTGTGTTTTTGTGTTACCATTATTCCATTTGCATTTTCTTTAGAACTTTCCATATGTTTCTCGGTATGCTTTCAATACTAGTCTTTATAGGTTTGTACTTTTCATGTTTTGGTATTACACTATGGATGCATCCAATACTATTTATCTGTTTAATGTATGATGGGTATTTATGTTGCTTATTGGCATGTATGGCTCTCTGTATGTTTCTACTATTTGTGCCACTTTTTTTTCTTCTTTTTGATAATGTCAAAAGAGGGTGAAACAATTGGGTTATGTTGTGTTTTGGTTTCAATCAAACTTATAGGTTCTTGAGATAACAATGATTAAAACATTGAGAAATTAAAGGTAATTTATACAATTAAGAGGGACCTTTTCAATCTTTATAAAAACACAACAAATTATTTGTCATCATCAAAAAGAGGGAGATTGTGGAGATGGTCTATTTTAGCTTGACTTGTTTTTGATAAAGACATATGTATCTCAAAAAGAAAAATATGAATATATCATGAAGAGTAATAATTGGAAAACAAATTTAATAATAGAAATGAACATCATATTAAAGATACATATCATAATTTATTCTATGTATCACTTTGAAAGGTAAGAAATATCATCCAAACTTCATCTAAAATATTTTCAAAGTTTGTGCATTAAAACCATTGAAGCAAAGCTACCAAAAGTGTTATTTCTCAACCAAAAAAAAAAGAAAAAAAAGAAAAGAAGTGGTAATGGATCACATGCTCATAGTAATCGATTAGCAGCTCAAAAAATTTCAAATTTGTTAACGTTGTTGTTGTACCCCAAAATTTGCCCTCCCATATTCTTCAAGAAATTGCCAAGCCAAGTCACAAAATTCCCCAAGGGTTGCACAGTGCAAGGGCCTCCTAAACAGTCAAAATTAGGGTTTTGAGTCTGATCAAGAAAAGGAAGTGTTCAAAGGCTCAATCAAGTCTCATATGCTTACAAACATGGTCAAGCATCCTCATATCAAGTTTCAAGGCATTCAGCTCAAAATTGCACAGTCAAAACCCTAAATTGCACTACAGTCAACTGTAGGGGCAAAATGGTCATTTGACAGTCAAAAGTTCAAATTTTTGGTCAACATATCATTTTGAAGCCACAAACATCATTTGATCAATGCTTGATCATGATTCTCAAAATTTGGCTCAGAAAATCATCAAGATGCAAAAGTTTCCTTATTTGGACAGTTGAAAAAGTCAACTGAAACTGACCAGGGCATAACTTTCACATGGATTATCAGAAAAATTCCACCCAAAGCTCATTTTGAATAGAAAGACATTTCCTACAACTCATCTTCATACTTCAAGTCCAAGAAATGCTCTCACAAAAAGTTATCAATTTCAACATTATAGGTCATTTTCAAAAGTCAACAAAAAGGGACTTTAAGTCAAAGGCCATAACTTGAGATTGGAAAATCAAAATGACATGGGACCAAAGGCATTGGTTAAAGGACTCAAATACCTTTCCAAAATGTCCAAGAACATGAGAAAAGCTTAAAAATTGAGCAAGTTATGCATTGGAGAAGTTGGGAAATTTTTGTGAAATGGCAAAAGTCAACTATCCTTGAAACTTCAATTTTTGACAAAAGGGCCCACTTTCTTCCACTTGATTCAGCCTTGTCATGCCACACACGTGTCCCATGATTAATTTCAAGATCAAACATTGATTTTTCTATTTTATTTAATTTTTGATAATTTAATTCATTTTAAATCTTTAAAAATTCAAATAAAATTTAAAAATCAATGGAATAGTGTCATTTGAATTGGAATAGCTTCCATATATCATGTGCCAGCTCACAAACTCATGCTAGGGTTAGGTTGTACACCAAATCTTGGTTTTTCTTAAAAAAGGGAAAGTTTGTTAATGGTGAAAGACCTAAGACTAATTCTCTCATGGGCATGGATCAAGGCCAGCTAATGACCTAATTCCCTTCCCTCATAAGTGCTGAGTCAAAACCTAATGCCCACACACTGAATGCTGCGCTAGAGACCAATTTGCAAACTTGAAAAATTGCCATAAAAACTCAAAACTGAATTCATTGCTAGAGGGCGATTCAAGGCACAAAACCTATTCCAAAAGCTTCCTTGACAATTCCTGAACGTATTCCAATCCCTAACATCAACTCAAACCCCAGGAATTGGTATATAGAACCTTCCCTGGACAGCAAAAAAGTGATGATCGTGTTTTCAGTTTTAGACATCCTCATTGCATTTTAATTATATATTCTTGTTCCTTGTGATGTTTTAAAGCTAACCAGCACCTTTAATTGCACTCTTATGCCATACACGCGATTCTACCATGCTTAAATTTTAGGGTTTGCAGGATGTAAAATTAGGGCTTTTGGAACGAGGTAAAATTAAGCCTCCAAACCATGACCATCCAACTCAGTGCAGAGAGACGAAGAAGGAACACTTGTCGCGAACAATTTATAAGCCCGGTAGCGCTATTCGCTATTTTCCCTAAAGCCCTCTAAGACCACGCTCTGAAAACCGTGGCTCAATGTT
Organism: Vicia faba; assembly: GCA_948472305.1. NCBI lineage: Eukaryota > Viridiplantae > Streptophyta > Magnoliopsida > Fabales > Fabaceae > Vicia > Vicia faba. The sequence continues at coordinate 344,438,783 of OX451736.1, forward strand.
TTTAGTTTCAGGGGAAACGAGGAAGAAGACCTCGTGGCAAAGCATGATTCGTTGTTTTTAAATTTCGCGCGCTCCAACCACTAATGCTTTCGTTTTTCTTTTTGTTATTTGTTTATTATAATATGTTAACATATGTTTCATAGCTCAACTGGCAAACATTGAAGGCAATAACGTCCAAGACCTGGGTTCGAGTCCCAGGTCTGTGTAACTTTCAATATTATTTTTCCATATTAGTTCCTATGCAGACACAACATTGTGGATCATCATACGCTCATCATATCAAACCATCCACGCGTCTAGCACATTCAAATCAAAGGCCAGGATTCAACGAACACGCTGCACCCCCAGTCAACAAGCCACATAATGCATGGAAAGGTCAACGACTCTGAATGCTATTGGGCTCAACTTACTGGATCCACACCTCCACTTTAGGGCCTGAACCCCCCCTGGTTTGCAATTTCCTTTTTTTATTTATTTTGTTTTCAATTCTTATTTTATTTCTTTTATTGTTTTAATTAATAAATTATTTTTACCATATATATAAAAATATCACAAAAAATCAGAAAAGATGACAAATATAATAAATATTTAACTTAATTATTTTCATAAATAAATTAGCATGTAAATAAATTTAGTATTAAATAGGTTTTAATTTTAATTCTTTTTAATAACTAAAAATCCAAAAACATAGAATTTAGGTTTAATTGATAATTTTTTCCTTTTAATTTTTCCTTTTTTTTATAATAATATTACTCATTTTATTTTCATAATTAAAAATGCATGTAAATTAACTTAGGTTTCATTTAGACCTTAATTTAATATTTTTCATAATAAATCTAAAAAACATTAGAATTAGGGTTTACATCTTATTTTAATTTTAAATAATTCTTTTTCTATTAAATCTTAAAAAACACAAAGCACCAAAAAACAATTTCCTTTAATTTTAATTCCTCATTAATTTAATCTTTTTGTTAATTAAATTCATTAACTTCAATTTTCTTTTTTTTGCAAAAGGGTCCAACGCCCTCGTTCGTAATTTATTTTATTGCGCATATTTATTTTATGTCATTTAAATAATTATGTATCTCTCCCAAAGCCTTGTAACATTTAACTTCTCGCACTTTTATTTCTTTTGCTTTATTTACTTTCCGTCAAATCGGGTCCGGTTTAATTTTGGCGATGTGGACCCGCGCCATTTGTAATAGCGTTAGATTTACTTTTCCCACAAATATTTTTTTACTGTTAACAAAAGCATGAAAGAATGTATGGACTTAAAATAAAATCAAGCGTAGAACACCAATGAACATGACAAGACAAATATCAATGAAAACGATACACGAATCGCACACACCACCCCTAGGGTACGCCTCACTGTTGCCTTGCCTTTCGAAATGTGATCGTCGAGTAGAGGATGTCTTAGTAAGTCCTCATGATCCGGGAACCTGGCATGAGGGTAGCTTCTAAGGTGTCTTCCCATTGCTCTGGTGATCACCATGTCCCTACAAACTCGAATTGACCCGAACACCTCCAACGGTGGTGCTACCTACCTCTCAATGGTGGGATGGCACTACTTTAAAGGACATTTACACAGACGAATTCCTTAGGGTAGGTAGGTTCTCGTGGATACTTGCTCTCTTCAAAACAAAAATTCAAAGACTTTTCACACCAACACTTTTCAAAAGCTTTCAAAGCAAATTTTTCAAACACTCTGACGTACGAGTCGAACTGAAATTTTTCAAAGAAACTTTGTTAACCCACATTGAAAAGCAAACAAACATTTTTGAAAACACAATGAGCAAGTATCTAAGAGCCCATGGATAACCATGGATAGAAAGGGTGCTAACACCTTCCCTTTCTATAACCCACCTCCCGAACCGAGAGCAATCTCTTTAAGGAATTTTTCTGTGCTTTTGTCCTTTCCATTTGGAGAAAATAAAAGACGGTGGCGACTCTTGCTTCCGCGACATTTCGCGAACCAGCTTTAAAACAGTCAGTTCCAGATCCACCGATCACAGAACTGGCGACTCTGCTGGGGACTTAAACTTAAAGTGAGGTATACCTTAGGGCTAGGTCATAACTATGTTTTCAATTGTCTTCTTTGCTTGCTTTATTATTGTGGGACTGTCTTGGGAGTTCTATAGATCCTAACCCGGATCTGGGGATACCTTCTTAGAAAGTAGCAACAAGGCTGTGAGGGAACTGTGCGGGGTATACCGACATGGTTGAAGCAGTCTTCTACGTTGATGTGGCACTTTGGTGTGTACCGGTAACCCTTGAGTTCAGTCAAGGAGAGTACAGGGCCTCCATGTGGTGTCATGAAGCATCAACAGACCTTAGGAACCTTAATTGAACCATCTTGGCCTCTTTAGGGTAGTGAGATAACTGACTTTGGTGCAGTCCGAGGTTGGTTGATACTCGATACTACACTCAATTGAGGGTTGCTTTCCTGGAATATTTCGGTCGCCAGTTCAGTGGCTAAATCGAAACGATGAACAATGAAAGCAATCCCGTGATATTGGGAACCTTAGAACCCGGTTACTTTGATTAGGACAGGTTGAACTCACCAACTTCAAGAGGGTACTACCCAGACCCCATGCTGGCCTTAAACCTTAAGGGCTTATCTTGTGTGCCTTGTGTGCCTTACATGTTTGTCTTTGTACATATCTGTGGTGTGTTTAATCATAGCATCATGACATCATCCAGCATCATATGCATTAACTAACCATTTCAGGGGTTCGAATTTTCATCTTTGTTCTTGTTTTGTAGGACATGGAAACTGTTCGTAGAAAGACAATTCAAATCAGTCTTGTAAGGGTACCTCCTCAGCTTAAGGAGCTTATATCCAGGATTCCCGAGAACTCTTCATTCAGTGAAAGGCATGGAAGCCTCATCAGCTTGGTCAACACCAACATTGAGGAAGATATGATAAAGGTCTTGTTCCAGTTCTTTGACCCTCTGCATCACTGTTTTACCTTCTTGGATTATCAGTTGGTACCTACATTGGAGGAGTTCTCCCGGCTCCTGAAGATCCCCATCCTTGATCAGCTACCCTTCAACGGTACAGAAAAGGAACCTAAGCTTGAAGAGATTGCTAAAGCCTTGCACCTACAGTCATCTGACCTCAAGGGACATTGGGAAGTTAGAAGTGGTATCAAAGGGTTCTTAGCCAGGTTTCTGTTTGAAAAGGCCTATGAATGTTGGAACTCCCTTGACTTGCAAGCTTTTGAAGAGGTTGTGGCCCTCCTTGTTTATGGTTTGGTGTTGTTCCCTAACCCAGATCAGCTCATTGATATCAGTGTTGTCCAGATCTTTATGTCCAGGAATCCTATACCTACGTTGCTGGGGGACATCCTTCACTCATGTTACACTCGAACCATGAGAAAAAGAGGTGTCCTTATGTGTTGCACTCCTCTCCTGGGAAGGTGGTTTATTTCGCACCTTCCACAATCAGTCCTGAAGAATGAGCGGGGTTTGAGATGGTCACAACGGTTGATGACTCTTACACATGCAGATATACATTGGTGCCCTAGGTCCAGAGAAGATGTCACTATCATTGATCGTTGCGGGGAGTATCCTAATGTTCCTTTACTTGGAATCAGAGGGGGTATTACTTATAGCCCATGCCTGGCTTGGAGACAATTTGGTTATGCTCGGAGGGATGGTCCTCATGACATGTTAATTCCTGACATAGTTTTTGACTTCGACAACGATACTCAAGGACTTCGCCAGAGATTTATCAGAGCCTGGAGGATGCCTTGCAGGATAGACAGCAAGACACTGGGGCACATGAACTCCATCCCTTTGGAGCCTTACCTCAAGTGGGTACGAGCCCGCTCTCAGAAGTTAGTAATGCCTTATCCTCACATGCTTCCAGTAATCAAAGAGCCTGCCTTGGAAGGAGAAGTGTCTCACGTTATTCAGCACCCTAATATGCCCACATCCTGGGAAGAGATGCAGAAGAGCTGGATCCAGCTTAAGGAAGAGCGGAATTCTCTTGAGACTAGTCTGCGTGCCAGTGAAAAGAAGGTCTTGGAGCTCACCCGCCTGTTGCATGAGGAGAGGAACCTCAACACTTACATAGCTCCAAAGAGGATGCGCAGCATATTTTGGGATTGATTTGATTTTTTGTACTTTTGCCCATGAGGCTTTGATGTATTAAACAATGATTTTCTTAATAATAACGTGTGTTCCTTTTGGTCTACAACAAATTTGAATTTTCGAACTCTTGAATGCATTGCATAAACACATATCATTCATCATGTGCATCACAGGTACTCTTCTTTTCAGGTTGTTTACTGTTCTTCGCTGTTTATTTCAGCATCATGAATCCTGAATCATCAACCGAGGCATCTATCAAGGCTCTTCAGGCGCAGAACGCCCAATTTCAGGAGCTGATCAAGGGCTTGGCTCAGGGTCAACAAGAGTTGAAGACCATGCTTCTGAAGAAGACTAAGAAGAAGAGGAGGACTGTGCTATTTAACACTGGGCGCAGACTCGGGAACACCTTACAGGTTGAGGCTGAAAGGACTACTCCATCTGTGGGGGAAGGTAGTCACCAAGAAAGGGAGGTCCCTACTCCTGTGGGCTCTGATACTGAAACGGACTTCAACGACGAACAGTACCCTCCTGCTGAAGACCGGTACAAGCAGCTGGAGGACAGATTAAAGGCTATGGAAGTTCAGCGGGTGCCTGGACTGGATTTCAGAGACTTGGGGTTATCTACTGGGGTGGTAATTCCATACAAGTTCAAGGCACCTGCCTTTGTGAAGTATGACGGGGCTTCCTGTCCCAAGATGCACCTCCGTTCTTATGTAAGGAAGATCCAGCTTTACACAGCAGACAAGAACCTTTGGATCCACTTCTTCCAGGAGAGTCTTTCAGGGACTCACCTCGAATGGTTCTATCAGCTGGATGGAATCAGCATTCGTAACTGGGAGGATCTGGCCACTGCTTTTTACAAGCAGTATCAATATAATTCCGACCTCGCTCCTACGCGTACCCAGCTCCAGGGTATGTCGCTAGGGTCGGGTGAAGGTTTTAAGGAGTACGCCCAGAAATGGAGAGACCTGGCTGGCAGGGTGCAGCCACCATTGACGGACCGGGAGCTGGTAGATATGTTTTTGGGGACCCTATCTGGTCCATTTTTCAATCATCTCATTGGTAATTCCTCTGCTGGGTTTACTGATCTGATCCTGACTGGTGAAAGGATCGAGGCCGGTATAAAATCGGGGAAGATACAGAAGGTTGCCTCCTCCAGTGCTGAAAAGAAACCCTTCAAAAAGGAGGCTAGTGCTGTATATAGCTCCCGGAGACCAGAGCGACCTGAACGCCACCAATATGTCAGTGCGGTAATGATTGCCAAACCTGCTGCCGCTCCTCGGCCAACTAATCCTCAAAAGTTTGAAAGACCCCGGAGAGAGTTTACCCGGTTAAGCATGACCTTATCACAGATCCTGCCACAGTTGCTATCCACCAATTTAGTGACTGTCAGGGAGGCTCCAAAGTTTCCCAATACTGCATCCCCCAAGTTTAATCCAAATGCTCACTGTGCTTACCACTCTGATAGCCCGGGGCATAACACAGATGACTGTTGGGCCCTAAAGAATAAGGTTCAAGACCTCATTGATGCAAAGGAAATACAGTTTGAGGCGCCCGAGAGGCCGAATGTTGTAACCGCTCCCATGCCCCAGCATGGAGTGAATGCTGTTGAGGAGGATTTGTATGTAGCTTCGGTGGATGATGTTGCTACTCCACTGCTGACGGTCAAGAGGAACTTGTTGCTAGCCGGTTTATTTCCGGGATGTAGCAAAGGTTGCCCTCTATGTGTTGCTTTCCCCGCTGGTTGTTCTCTGCTGAAGTCAGGCGTCCAAAACCTGATGGATAGTAGAGAAATTTTGTTCAGAAAGACTGTTGTTCCTGCTGCTCCTGTTGAAGAAGTATCGATCGTTACCATCTTCAACAACCATTCCAAGGCTCCTTCAAAGAAGCCTGTCCAAATTTTGCCGGTTCACAAGATTGCTCCCATCACCATTACTGTTCCGGGGCCTATCCCCTACAAATCTGATAAGGCTGTCCCATGGCACTATGGGGCGGATGTTTATGTTCTGGGTGTGAAACAAGAGTTCAACATTGATGCTGGTGTCTCCAACATCACTGGGCCTGCTAAGGTCACTCGTAGTGGAAGACTGTTCTCGCCAGACATTGCTCCTCCGGTAATTCATAGGCCTTTGGTCTTCACACCTGCCAGGGTGCCTGTTTCTCCCCCTGACCAAGTATCCACCCCTGCTACCGAGTCATCTGATACTCGGGACGAGGGGATTGCTGCTGATGTGCCTGCCAGGACGGAGGCGCCGAAGACCATTGTTGAGGCTTCCAGGCAGGAAATGGAAGAAATCCTCAAGATAATAAAGAAAAGTGATTTCAACGTTGTAGAACAGCTGGGGCACACCCCCTCTAAAATCTCCATGTTGTCACTGCTGCTGTGTTCAGAGGCCCACACCAAGGCTCTGATTGCTTTCTTAAAGACAGCCCACGTACCCCAAGAGACGTCTGCTGACCAGTTCACCGACTGTGTGGCCAACCTAACCGCTGATAATGGCCTGGGTTTCTCTGATGCCGATCTGACAGCAAAGGGGAAGAACCATAATGACGCCATGCATGTCTCCATTGAATGCAGGGGCACTACTCTTGCTCATGTGCTGGTTGACACAGGTTCTTCATTAAACGTGCTGCCCAAGAAGGCTCTAGATAGGCTGGATTGTGAGGGTCTAGAGCTCAAACCAAGTAACATTGTTGTCCGGGCCTTTGACGGGTCCAAAAGAATGGTACATGGTGAGGTGGACATCCCAATCAGGGTTGGGTCACAGGTATTTGATTCAAAATTCTATGTGATGGACATCCATCCGTCCTATTCTTGTTTGCTGGGTCGCCCGTGGATCCACAAGGCTGGAGCTGTGACCTCCATGTTGCATCAGAAGCTCAAGTACCCGGTCAAGGGGAAGATCGTAACGGTGCAAGGGGAAGAGGAGTACATGGTCAGCCACCTCAACTCTTTCAGATACGTAGAAATGGACGGGGAGTTCATTGAAACTCCCTTTCAACATTTTGAGGAAGTGCCACAAACTTTGGCAGCAGCAGAAGCAGTGGATGAAGAGGTTTCTCCTTTGAAGATGGCCTCCTTAAAGGACGCCCGGGCTGTGATCGAAAGAGGTGAATGTGCAAACTGGGGCAAGCTCCCTGATCTTACTCCTAAGACTAACAAGTTTGGGCTGGGTTTCACCACAGAAGCTCAGAAAGCAGTGCGCAAGGCGAGAATTGGAAGACCTCATGTGCTCATCACCCACTCAGAAGTGAATGCTATTGGAGAGGAAGACGAAGTGGAAGAGTCAGAGTTCGATAGCTGGATCTACCCGACGACCGACGGTAGATTGACCAATTGGACTGCTAAAGACTTCACACCCATAACTTTTGTTCCCCAGTAATGAACTTCTTTGTTTTGGATTTGTAATAAACAATAATTTGAAACTATATGGCCCGGTGTCTTACCCGGGGCACCGTGGTTTTGTTTATGAGGGATTTTGTTTGTCACTGTCATATATCATAAATAAAAGCATTGGACGTTTTTCACATTTCAAATTTTGCGCTCCTTTTCTTTCCTTTCTTTACATATTGCAAAACAGCTGTATTTACACACACACTCACTCATACAGGTTTCAATCCACTCTGGATCTCACTGGTAACGACTCTGCTACTGCCAGTTATGACTTCGAAAATCCGATCAACTTAGCCGAAGACGAAGGTGAAGATGATTGCGAAGTGCCTGGTGAACTTGCAAGACTGTTACAACAGGAAGAGAGGGCAATTCAACCCCATGAAGAGCCAGTGGAAATAATAAACTTGGGTACTGAAGAAGACAAGAAAGGGGTAAAGATTGGTGCCAACCTAGAGATCAGCGTGAAGCAACGGTTGACTCAGATGCTGCATGACTATATGGAGATCTTTGCCTGGTCCTACGAAGATATGCCCGGATTAGATACCGACATTGTGGTCCATCACTTACCAACTAAAGAAGATTGCCCTCCGGTTAAGCAAAAGGTCCGCCGTATGCGTCCAGAGATGTCTGAGAAGATTAAAGCCGAGGTTATGAAGCAGTTTGATGCCGGGTTTCTTGCAGTGACTTCTTACCCTCAGTGGGTTGCTAATGTGGTGCCGGTACCTAAGAAGGACGGCAAGGTCAGAATGTGTGTCGATTACAGGGATCTGAACAGGGCCAGCCCCAAGGATGACTTCCCTCTACCTCACATTGATGTCCTTGTTGATAATACAGCTCAGCATAAAGTGTTCTCTTTTATGGATGGTTTTTCAGGCTACAATCAGATCAAGATGGCTCCTGAAGACATGGAAAAGACTACATTTGTTACTCAGTGGGGCACCTTCTGCTACAAAGTCATGCCTTTTGGACTAAAGAATGCTGGGGCAACCTACCAACGTGCCATGGTTGCTTTATTTCATGACATGATCCATCATGAGATAGAAGTGTATGTTGACGACATGATCGCTAGGTCCCAGACTGAGGAAGAACACCTTGATCATCTACAGAAACTGTTTGACCGTTTGAAACTGTACAAGCTGAGGTTGAACCCGAACAAGTGTACCTTCGGGGTAAGATCTGGGAAGTTGCTAGGCTTCGTAGTCAGTGATAAAGGTATTCAAGTGGACCCTGCTAAGGTCAAAGCTATTCAAGAGATGCCAGTTCCTAAGACAGAGAAGGAGGTCAGAGGCTTTTTAGGACGCCTGAATTACATTGCTCGGTTCATCTCACACCTAACTGCTACCTGTGAACCAATCTTCAAGCTGCTGAAGAAAGATCAGGTAGTACGTTGGAATGATGAATGTCAGGCTGCTTTTGACAGAATCAAAGAATATCTCCAAGAACCACCCATCCTTATGCCACCAGTTGAAGGGAGACCTTTGATACTTTACCTGTCAGTGCTTGATAATTCAATGGGGTGTGTGCTGGGGCAGCATGACGAGTCTGGCCGAAAAGAGCATGCCATTTATTACCTTAGCAAAAAGTTTACCGACTGTGAGACCCGATACTCACTGCTTGAGAAAACTTGCTGCGCTTTGGTATGGGCTGCTCGCCGGCTGAGACAGTATATGCTGACTCACACTACCTTGCTGATCTCAAAAATGGATCCTATAAAGTACATATTCGAAAAGCCTGCTCTGTCTGGGAGAATTGCAAGATGGTAGATGATCTTGACGGAATACGACATTCAGTACACGACCCAAAAAGCCATCAAGGGAAGTGTATTGGCAGACCACTTAGCACATCAAGCTGTGGATGACTACCAATCAATGAACTTCGAGTTTCCGGATGAAAGCATTATGATAGTAACTGACTGTGAAGTACCTGGACCGGATGAAGGACCTGAACCAGGATCCCGATGGTCTATGCATTTTGACGGAGCATCCAACGCTTTGGGAAATGGTATTGGCGCCATCATCATATCTCCACAAGGTACTCATACTCCACTCACCGCCCGGCTGTGTTTCAACTGTACCAACAACATGGCGGAGTATGAGGCGTGTATCATGGGTCTTCAAGCTGCGATCGACCTGAGGATCAAATTTCTGAGTGTCTTCGGAGATTCCGCTCTTGTGATCAATCAGATCAAAGGAGAGTGGGATACGAAACATCCAAACTTGATTCCTTACAGAGAATGTGTGTTGACCCTGATCCCCCACTTCACAGAGATAACATTTGAGCACTTTCCAAGAGAAGAGAATCAGTTAGCGGACGCGTTAGCTACAATGTCTTCTATGTTCAAGGTCAAATGGGATAATGAGGCTCCCCGGATCATCATCTGGAAACTGGATGAACCGGCATGCTGTTGTGATCTCGAGACTGAATTGGTGACTGAGAAGCCTTGGTACCACGAAGTGAAGAGATATCTGGAAACTCAGGAATACCCTGAAGGCGCATCTATCAACGATAAGAAATTCCTGAGAAGATTCGCAGCCAAATTCTTCCTTAGCAACAACATCTTGTACAAGCGAAACCATGATTCAACCTTACTGCGTTGTGTGGATAAAACTGAAGCAGAAAGAATCATGGAAGAGCTACATGAAGGGACCTTTGGTACACATTCCAGTGGACACACTATGGCTAAGAAAATACTACGGGCAGGATACTATTGGTCCATAATGGAAGCTGACTGTTACCAACATTCCAGGACATGCCACAAGTGCCAGATTTATGCAGACAAGGTGCATGTTCCTCCGGTCCCCCTGAATGTTCTGACTGCGCCTTGGCCGTTTGCAATGTGGGGCATAGACATGATCGGCGAGATTAAACCTACGGCATCTAATGGACATCGTTTCATCCTAGTGGCAATTGATTACTTCACGAAGTGGGTTGAGGCAGCATCCTATGCTACGGTAACCAAGACTGTTGTAGCACGGTTCATTCGGCATAACCTGATCTGTCGGTACGGCGTCCCTGAGAGAATTATTACAGACAACGGTACCAATCTGAACAATAAGATGATCGCTGAGCTTTGCGAACAGTTCAAAATACAGCACCACAATTCTTCTCCTTACAGACCGAAGATGAATGGGGCTGTAGAAGCAGCAAATAAGAACATCAAGAAAATCGTGCAGAAGATGACAGTGACTTACAAATATTGGCACGAGATGTTACTGTTCGCTCTGCATGGGTACCGTACCTCAGCTAGGACGTCAACCGGGGCAACTCCTTTCTCTCTGGTTTATGGCATGGAGGCAGTCTTGCCAATCGAAGTGCAAATACCCTCTCTCCGGATAATGAAGGATGCAAATCTGAACGAAGATGATTGGATCCAGACACGACTTGATCAACTCAACCTTATTGATGAAAAGAGACTTGCTGCTATCTGCCATGGTCAGACGTATCAGAAACGGATGATCAGGGCATTTAACAAAAAGGTCAGACCACAGGAGTATCAAGTTGGGGATCTGGTAATCAAGAGAATCATCCTTCCTCAGAGTGATCCAAGGGGCAAATGGACCCCTACGTACGAAGGGCCATTTGTGGTTAAGCATGTGTTCTCAGGAGGAGCAATGATATTAACCAATATGGATGGTGACGACCTTCCTCACCCCGCCAATGCAGACATAGTAAAAAAATACTACGCATGAAAAAAGACCCGCTAGGCTGACATGCCTAGGCAAAAATCAGGGCTTCCCGTCGAACCAAAAGGGTTCGAGCAAAATGAAGGGATGAAATGAAAAAAATCTGTACACCCGGCAAGTCGAAAACCTGAAAAGGCGGCTTGGGCAAAAATGGATATCCCGGTGGACTGAAAACCCGAAAGGGCGGTCCAGGCAAAAATTAGGGATAAAAGCGTAATACTATGTCTCATTGGATCACTTTGCATCCAGAATCCGGTATCTACATCAAGATCAGACGGCATCGATCAGTCAGCTTCACCTTCAACCAAGGTCATCAAGTGATGAGACGCTCGGAGTTATAAAGGCAATAGCAGAGTTGAAACCCAGTGGATCATTTATATATTTCACATAGCTGTTTTATTTTCTTTTGTACAAAGTTTGTATAAACCCTTTTTGCTCGGTGGCGTTCTCTTATTAGGACGTCAGCCTCTTGTACACAAAACGCCTATTTTCAGGCCATTCAAAAATCAATACAAATATACTTTTCAGTTAAAATGTGCCTTTTGTTTTTTCCTTTTCTGTTTTGTTTTGCGAAGAACGTCCAAGGTTCAATTTGTGATATATGCATTGACAATAATTTGCTAGCTCATAAATATTTGCATACGAAACAAAAAAATTAATTACAGGGGACATTAGAAACAGGGGCAATAAGGAGTTGTCTAGGCAATCTAATTGTTCTATCCTCCAAAGTACCAAGGTAGGTTCAGCTAAAGAACATAACCAGGCATCTTAAATTCCCCAGAGAGTGAAACAGCAAGCAGTATACTCTCCTCAAGCAAAACAGTTATCAACCTTAAGGAAGTTGGGTGTCCTCCCGCAGATCTCAACATTCCCCAGCAGCATATATTCTTAACAAGCATCCCCGGCAGTCTTGGTCTAAAGATTGTTCCCCGGCGGCATACATCAACATTCAAAGGAATCACTTCCCCAGCATATCAAAACTCCCCAGGAGAGTCCAATTAGTTTCCCCAGGAAAGTTGGAATTCATATCTCCCCAAGCAATAAGCTTATCCCCAGTAGATTCTGGAAGCTTATCCCCTCGCAGAACACGAACGCGTCGTCCGGCTTGATTTAAAGAGTTATTTCCTTAACAGGATATAACTGGGTTATCCTCAGCCAAAAGCCACGGAAAGAGCGTCCTCGACAAAGTCTTCCTATTCCCAACGAAGTCTATCAATACTCCCAACATAATAAGGGTATCCCCAGCAAACTATTATCAACACTCAGCAAGGCATCCCTCTTCCCACAGAGTATTGCTTCCCAGCATGGTTGCTAGAGTATCTTTTCTCCCCGCAGAATCCTCCATTTGCCAAGTTTACTCCGCAACGGAGTTATCTTCTCCTACCGGTATTCTTGCAACTATCATCCCCAATGGAAGCAAAATCTATTCTTCAGCATCAGCCCAGGATACAACTTCCCGGCACCCGTCAAGGATTCACTTTCCTAGACAAAAACATACATAAAACATCACATACATCATTATAACATGCATAGACGCATCATATCCTACGAATCTCATTTATGTTGAGAACATCATTATTTGATCCATATCATGCATTGCATATGACTGACTTTTACCTTTCAGGAAAGATTCAGTTAAATTCTCAATCATATTTCAAGACCTTGTCCGGTTCAGTTAAATCGACCCTAAGATTTTCCTGATGCTTATCCAGTCAAAGGCCTTCTCTGGTTCAGTCAGATCGACCCTAAGATCTCCCTGATGCTTACCCAGTTGAAGATATTTCAAGACCTTGTCCGGTTCAGTTAAATCGACCCTAAGATTTTCCTGATGCTTATCCAGTCAAAGGCCTTCTCTGGTTCAGTCAGATCGACCCTAAGATCTCCCTGATGCTTATCCAGTTGAAGATATTTCAAGACCTTGTCCGGTTCAGTTAAATCGACCCTAAGATTTTCCTGATGCTTATCCAGTCAAAGGCCTTCTCTTGGTTCAGTCAGATCGACCCTAAGATCTCCCTGATGCTTATCCAGTTGAAGATATTTCAAGACCTTGTCCGGTTCAGTTAAATCGACCCTAAGATTTTCCTGATGCTTATCCAGTCAAAGGCCTTCTCTGGTTCAGTCAGATCGACCCTAAGATCTCCCTGATGCTTATCCAGTTGAAGATATTTCAAGACCTTGTCCGGTTCAGTTAAATCGACCCTAAGATTTTCCTGATGCTTATCCAGTCAAAGGCCTTCTCTGGTTCAGTCAGATCGACCCTAAGATCTCCCTGATGCTTATCCAGTTGAAGATATTTCAAGACCTTGTCCGGTTCAGTTAAATCGACCCTAAGATTTTCCTGATGCTTATCCAGTCAAAGGCCTTCTCTGGTTCAGTCAGATCGACCCTAAGATCTCCCTGATTCTTATCCAGTTGAAGATATTTCAAGACCTTGTCCGGTTCAGTTAAATCGACCCTAAGATTTTCCTGATGCTTACCCAGTCAAAGGCCTCTCTGGTTCAGTCAGATCGACCCTAAGATCTCCCTGATTCTTATCCCAGTAGAAGACATCCAAGATTTTTTCTCAACGAGCTTTGTTGAAGTTAAAGTCACCCAAGATTTTTTCTCAACGAGCGCTGTTGAAATTAAAAGTCGCCCAAGGTTTTCTTACCATTCATGCTAAGGTAGTAACCATCCCTGGTTTTGTCATCGCCGTTTGAAGCTCCAGACTCAGCTCCTGTAACCAGTCAGGACACATCTATACCAGGCATCTAAAAATCAGCTCCTGCAACGTGTCAGGTACTCATTTTTTCTTTGCAGGAATGCAGGTCCTCGCTAAGGAAGCTCTTACGCAATCAAACATCCAGATGGCATCTATAAGCCCATTCCACCATCACTGCCACTATGTGAGCGCAAATTTTTGGGCACTCTAGTGTCCAATCATCTTCTACCCTCGGATTACGAAAGGCACGTCAGCCAATCTGCATCCTCAGGTCTAAGAAGATTGAACAGGGGCAACTGTTGTACCCCAAAATTTGCCCTCCCATATTCTTCAAGAAATTGCCAAGCCAAGTCACAAAATTCCCCAAGGGTTGCACAGTGCAAGGGCCTCCTAAACAGTCAAAATTGGGGTTTTGAGTCTGATCAAGAAAAGGAAGTGTTCAAAGGCTCAATCAAGTCTCATATGCTTACAAACATGGTCAAGCATCCTCATATCAAGTTTCAAGGCATTCAGCTCAAAATTGCACAATCAAAACCCTAAATTGCACTACAGTCAACTATAGGGGCAAAATGGTCATTTGACAGTCAAAAGTTCAAATTTTTGGTCAACATATCATTTTGAAGCCACAAACATCATTTGATCAATGCTTGATCATGATTCTCAAAATTTGGCTCAGAAAATCATCAAGATGCAAAAGTTTCCTTATTTGGACAGCTGAAAAAGTCAACTGAAACTGACCAGGGCATAACTTTCACATGGATTATCAGAAAAATTCCACCCAAAGCTCATTTTGAAGAGAAAGACATTTCATACAACTCATCTTCATACTTCAAGTCCAAGAAATGCTCTCACAAAAAGTTATCAATTTCAACATTATAGGTCATTTTCAAAAGTCAACAAAAAGGGACTTTAAGTCAAAGGCCATAACTTGAGATTGGAAAATCAAAATGACATGGGACCAAAGGCATTGGTTAAAGGACTCAAAGACCTTTCCAAAATGTCCAAGAACATGAGAAAAGCTTAAAAATTGAGCAAGTTATGCATTGGAGAAGTTGGGAAATTTTTGTGAAATGGCAAAAGTCAACTATCCTTGAAACTTCAATTTTTGACAAAAGGGCCCACTTTCTTCCACTTGATTCAGCCTTGTCATGCCACACACGTGTCCCATGATTAATTTCAAGATCAAACATTGATTTTTCTATTTTATTTAATTTTTGATAATTTAATTCATTTTAAATCTTTAAAAATTCAAATAAAATTTAAAAATCAATGGAATAGTGTCATTTGAATTGGAATAGCTTCCATATATCATGTGCCAGCTCACAAAATCATGCTAGGGTTAGGTTGTACACCAAATCTTGGTTTTGCTTAAAAAAGGGAAAGTTTGTTAATGGTGAAAGACCTAAGACTAATTCTCTCATGGGCATGGATCAAGGCCAGCTAATGACCTAATTCCCTTCCCTCATAAGTGCTGAGTCAAAACCTAATGCCCACACACTGAATGCTGCGCTAGAGACCAATTTGCAAACTTGAAAAATTGCCATAAAAACTCAAAACTGAATTCATTGCTAGAGGGCGATTCAAGGCACAAAACCTATTCCAAAAGCTTCCTTGACAATTCCTGAACGTATTCCAATCCCTAACATCAACTCAAACCCCAGGAATTGGTATATAGAACCTTCCCTGGACAGCAAAAAAGTGATGATCGTGTTTTCAGTTTTAGACATCCTCATTGCATTTTAATTATATATTCTTGTTCCTTGTGATGTTTTAAAGCTAACCAGCACCTTTGCATTCTTATGCCATACACGCGATTCTACCATGCTTAAATTTTAGGGTTTGCAGGATGTAAAATTAGGGCTTTTGGAACGAGGTAAAATTAAGCCTCCAAACCATGACCATCCAACTCAGTGCAGAGAGACGAAGAAGGAACACTTGTCGCGAACAATTTATAAGCCCTGTAGCGCTATTCGCTATTTTCCCTAAAGCCCTCTAAGACCACGCTCTGAAAACCGTGGCTCAATGTTTTTAGTTTCAGGGGAAACGAGGAAGAAGACCTCGTGGCAAAGCATGATTCGTTGTTTTTAAATTTCGCGCGCTCCAACCACTAATGCTTTCGTTTTTCTTTTTGTTATTTGTTTATTATAATATGTTAACATATGTTTCATAGCTCAGCTGGCAAACATTGAAGGCAATAACGTCCAAGACCTGGGTTCGAGTCCCAGGTCTGTGTAACTTTCAATATTATTTTTCCATATTAGTTCCTATGCAGACACAACATTGTGGATCATCATACGCTCATCATATCAAACCATCCACGCGTCTAGCACATTCAAATCAAAGGCCAGGATTCAACGAACACGCTGCACCCCCAGTCAACAAGCCACATAATGCATGGAAAGGTCAACGACTCTGAATGCTATTGGGCTCAACTTACTGGATCCACACCTCCACTTTAGGGCCTGAACCCCCCCCCCCCCCCCCCCCCCCCGGTTTTCAATTTCCTTTTTTTATTTATTTTGTTTTCAATTCTTATTTTATTTCTTTTATTGTTTTAATTAATAAATTATTTTTACCATATATATAAAAATATCACAAAAAATCAGAAAAGATGACAAATATAATAAATATTTAACTTAATTATTTTCATAAATAAATTAGCATGTAAATAAATTTAGTATTAAATAGGTTTTAATTTTAATTCTTTTTAATAACTAAAAATCCAAAAACATAGAATTTAGGTTTAATTGATAATTTTTTCCTTTTAATTTTTCCTTTTTTTATAATAATATTACTCATTTTATTTTCATAATTAAAAATGCATGTAAATTAACTTAGGTTTCATTTAGACCTTAATTTAATATTTTTCATAATAAATCTAAAAAACATTAGAATTAGGGTTTACATCTTATTTTAATTTTAAATAATTCTTTTTCCATTAAATCTTAAAAAACACAAAGCACCAAAAAACAATTTCCTTTAATTTTAATTCCTCATTAATTTAATCTTTTTGTTAATTAAATTCATTAACTTCAATTTTCTTTTTTTTGCAAAAGGGTCCAACGCTCTCGTTCGTAATTTATTTTATTGCGCATATTTATTTTATGTCATTTAAATAATTATGTATCTCTCCCAAAGCCTTGTAACATTTAACTTCTCGCACTTTTATTTCTTTTGCTTTATTTACTTTCCGTCAAATCGGGTCCGGTTTAATTTTGGCGATGTGGACCCGCGCCATTTGTAATAGCGTTAGATTTACTTTTCCCGCAAATATTTTTTTACTGTTAACAAAAGCATGAAAGAATGTATGGACTTAAAATAAAATCAAGCGTAGAACACCAATGAACATGACAAGACAAATATCAATGAAAACGATACACGAATCGCACACACCACCCCTAGGGTACGCCTCACTGTTGCCTTGACTTTCGAAAGGTGACCGTCGAGTAGAGGATGTCTTAGTAAGTCCTCATGATCCGGGAACCTGGCATGAGGGTAGCTTCTAAGGTGTCTTCCCATTGCTCTGGTGATCACCATGTCCCTACAAACTCGAATTGACCCGAACACCTCCAACGGTGGTGCTACCTACCTCTCAATGGTGGGATGGCACTACTTTAAAGGACATTTACACAGACGAATTCCTTAGGGTAGGTAGGTTCTCGTGGATACTTGCTCTCTTCAAAACAAAAATTCAAAGACTTTTCACACCAACACTTTTCAAAAGCTTTCAAAGCAAATTTTTCAAACACTCTGACGTACGAGTCGAACTGAAATTTTTCAAAGAAACTTTGTTAACCCATATTGAAAAGCAAACAAACATTTTTGAAAACACAATGAGCAAGTATCTAAGAGCCCATGGATAACCATGGATAGAAAGGGTGCTAACACCTTCCCTTTCTATAACCCACCTCCCGAACCGAGAGCAATCTCTTTAAGGAATTTTTCTGTGCTTTTGTCCTTTCCATTTGGAGAAAATAAAAGACGGTGGCGACTCTTGCTTCCGCGACATTTCGCGAACCAGCTTTAAAACAGTCAGTTCCAGATCCACCAATCACAGTTGTGTAGTGGTAATCAATTACATCTACGTGGTAACCGATTACCACATGTAAAAAAGGAAACTTTTCAAGAAACAACATTATTGTAATGCATGGAAATGCTTCATGAAACATTTTCAAAGTATTGCATCCTTTAAAAAGGTTTTTAGGAATGTATATAAATCACTTTATATTAGAGAACTAAATTCACTTCTTTCATATCATTTTATTCATCCTTGTCCAAAATGTTTTAAAACTTTGCATACATTAAAAAATCATAAGAGTTTCAAAACAAATATGAGAATTCAAGTGTTGTTATTTTTATTTTTAATATTAGAAAGAGAAGTCCATATTTCAAGTGTAAATTTGGAAATCGAGCCTTCAACAAATTCTTCAACATTATCTACAAAGTGTAGTATATTACTTGTTCATCAAATTGTAAGGTGAAAAGTATTTGTCTTTAGAAAGTAGTGTTATTTCTTGTGTGTATATGTTAGAAGATTTTAAGAGAGATCTTGGTGTGAGACTTGTACAGAGAATTTTAAACATAGTGAAAATTATCTAAGAGAATAAATGGATTAGACTAGCCTTTGTTTGGAGAAGGTGAACTAAGACAATTCTCTTGTGTCTTTTACATTATTCAAATTTAATTTTCTCGCACTTATTCTTTAACATTCATAAACTGGTTAATTAATTCCAACAAAATAAGAAAATTTTGCTTAAAACGAGAAAAAGTTGACATACCTAATTCACTCCACTTACGTTGCATCTAAAACTTACACCAATGATCTCTGATTTTCTACGTGAACTTTCTATTTTGGTACGTTGTTCTTAATTCATCCTTATTTTTTAGTTTCTCTAGCTTCTAGTTATTTATTTGCTCCGCTTCTTTACTTAGGGGCCATTTTCATCCCAATCCCTTACATATGTTGGATATATTTCTTGTCTTTACTATGGAAAACATAGAAAATATTCTTGAGAACATAATGAATGAGTCTAATGTTGGAGATTCTCCATTTCCGGCAATATATGAAAATTAAGATGTCCCAAATGCTTATCTCGTAGAAGTTAACCATCTCAACCCCAATTTTATTATACTTAGTTATAGTTACAGGTTTGGTAAGGATTCGATAGAAAGTGGGGATGAACCCCTTAGTGCTTCTTCTGAGGGAAGTATTGGTGGATATTATAAAGAAAATGAAGAGGGGAATTCTAGCAACCTTGATTTGAGGGAGATATCTATTCGTTTTGCTTACTCTATAAAGTCTCACATAGATCCATATGTTGCTGTATTGGCTAGAGTTGAGTGACACACTCACTATTTTTCCATTACCTTTAGGGAGACACATGGTCGGGAACCTAGTGACATAGAGACTATATATCACCTTACCTTTTATAGCAACAATGCAGTTTCTAACTGACATTACATTTTTCTTAACAGTTGAGAGGACATGGTTTGACGAGGACACATAGGTTCAACGGAGCCTACATATACTTTCTTATTTTGATAATTTTGAGATAGTAGAGGAAGCTCATGTAGAAATGATTCCTTCCTCTAACTAGTTGGTTTCACATGTTATTGGCAAAAGGATCTGCAACTCTTTTGATGAGTGCTCTATCCCCCTTTTAGGAATGTGTCCTTGCTCGGTAGAAGCTCAGGTTTCCCTTTAACGAGTTTGAGGAGAGGATGTTGAGGCGTATGAAGATTCCCGGAAGACTAGGCATTTGTTAATGTCTTCCAATACTTGTGTGAATACTGGGACAAAGAATCATTCCTAAATCTATTTTTTAATTTATTTTATATGTTGCAAACCTTGAAGGATCCCCACCATGGGCAAGGGTTTCTCTCTCTCTAAGTCAGGCATCCAAGATGTTTGGCGTTTACATGGACATTTGGAAGAATTTTAAGGATTGATTCCTTCTAGTAAGTCCTCAAACTTTAAAGGCCCATTCAATATTCTACAGGGATAATCTACTCCAACATGTGATTCTGCCTCAACGCTAATTAAATGTAAAAAGAAGATCCAAAAATACTAGGTCTAGAGCCATTATAGTCATCCGTTAGAAATATTTTCTGAGGAAAAGGGCCAGGAAGATGGATGATACGCTCCAATATCCTCTTTCCCTGCTAGTTTCTACTCAAGCAGAGGCAGTGACATAACATCACTCTTCAAACATCGAAGTTCAAAACCAGCCTGCTCCCTATGAATACAGTGAAAGAAGGATCAATGGATCCAATGATTGGTTCGCTGAAACAGCTAGTGAAAATAGTAAACGAGGTAAGGATAAAAAATCTTACGGATGAAGAAGGTCAAGACAATAGGTCCAAGTCTACTAGTTCTAGCATTGTGGGAGATTACCCTTTATTGCTTCCAAGCTTCCAACCATCTTCCCTTCTAAGATGCTTCGGTCTTCCAGGAAGCAAACATGTATCTCAAAATTGGACATTGCTTACATTCAAAGCCTCTTCGACACTGATAAAATGGAGATGATAACAGAAATCACCTTCCACGTGTTTCAAGGTGCTTCCTTGATGACTTTGGCAGCAGTTGGTCGGGGAAAATACTTGCTCTAGGTAACCGATTTAAAGAGAAAGATCAATGGAAGAGTAAGTACAAGGATGCTAATTATAAGTGAACTGAGATTCAATAGAATGCCTCTGAGCTTCGAATTGAGGTGGATAGACTATAGAAAGAGGTGGAGAACTTGTCTAGTCTCAAAGAGGAATTAGACAACCGCGATACTCCTTCTGATTTGGCTGTAAAGGTGTTCAGTCTGCAAGGGTCTTTTGATGGTAAAGAGAAGGCCCTTGAAAATGTGAAGACTTCTAAAGATTATCGATGACCGTCTCGATATGGTGGTGCAGGTTTCTCTGATGCAGTTGCGTGGAGTGAACCTACAAGATTAACACTCCAACGCCAAAGTATATGAACGAATGAAAATGAGGTAGAGTAAATTATGAATAAAATCATATATCTTTACCGTTCACGTGGTGGTTTATATACAATGGATGACAATTGGTTCATGTCGTATTGCGCATGTGGTTGGTCCAGAACAAAAGCTAATATATATATATATATATATATATATATATATATATATATATATATATATATATATATATATATATATATATATATATATATATATATATATATATATATATATATATATATATATATATATATATATATATATATATATATATATATATATATATATATTAAAATTTTTATTTTTATTTTGAAATTGATAAGAGAGAAAAACAAAGAAAATTGATAAATTTGTGTTAATGAGAAGTTTGTAATATTATGTAATTTTAAATATAATTTTTCATATAAATTATATTATTTTATGAAAATAATGTGTCCAAATCACAAATAGATCTGTAAATAATATTTTTGATACATTTATTTCTTCATATTTCATAATCATTAAAATTTTATTTATTTTGATAAAAAATCATTTTCATTGATTATATTTATTTTATGAGTTATTTAAAAAAAATTGTTTACATTTTCAAACTAAAAATAATAGGAAAAATGTTATACGAGTTTTAAAAAAATGAATAAAATATCCAATACCGTATAAAATACACAACAAATTAATTTATTTGTCAATGAATTTTTTTATAAAATTGTTGATTTATAAATATCAACAATCTATTTATATTTTAAAAGAAAATATAAATAAGTATTGCTGTCAAAAATTAAATTCTAGACTAACCGTCTCTTTATCTCAATTAATAATTGTCAACTGAACTACTCCACCCATCTCATTTGTCAATGAATTTGAAAAATAACAATAGTTAAAATATTCATAACATAGATACAAATATATATAATTGATTCAAAAATATTAATATATCATAAATTTTTCATTTAAATTTAGCATAATAAATATTATACTCTAAATACTTTGAACTATATCTAAATTAAAATAAAGGTTAAATATACAACAAAAAAAAAACTCTGTAATATTAGAAGGATTTATTTTTAATCCATAATAATTTTTTTTTCTTAAAATCTCTCTCGCAATGTTCAGATTCTCTCAAACAAACAAGCTCTAATTAATTGAAAACCGTAGAATTTCAATGAACTATAAATTTTCTCTTAAAATTTTTAAACCTTGTATGTCCAAATTTAAATTAAATCCGATAATTTAGTTAAGTAAATAGTAGTATTATTTCATCATATATTGTTTATGCACATTTCCTTATTTTAATTTTTTTTCTATAAATAAAATTATTTGCAAAATATAGCCAAAACCGCACTACAAACACTCTTAGGTATTAACTAATGACAATTTGTGCTATAAAAATCTCATTGTTTTACAATGAGGTAAACTTAGCATACAAAAAAAATTGAAATAAATGAACGGTTGAGATGCTTGTTGTATAATGGAAATCAGAATAGAAGACACATAGAATCTGAACCCATGATTAAGTCTAAATACAATTAAGAAAGTACATCGGTTGAATTATAAAATCGTCTTTTGGAGCAATAGATACAAAAATTGTTTTAACCAAAAAGCAAAATGAAACCATTTAAGTATTATTGGTTCATTATTATATCAATCGTATTATACCTAATGCGCATTAGTTTAATAACTTGATTAGTATCAATGACTTGTCTGGATAACATTATTAATTCATAAAACCAAACGGTTTCTTATCATTTTAATTAATTAATTGTGAGTCAAATTTTATGGTATCTTTCGCAATATTTCATTGTCATTCTACTCTGGCAAAAAAAAAAAAAAGAGTGGTTAGAGAAGTATCACATCCAGGTAGATTTTGGGTGGCAGGGCCATCATAAATCTATGTTTTTGTGTTTGTGGATTTAAATTCAAGAAATATTTACAAAAATAGCTAGGCAGTACAGAATACAATTGGAGTGTGGCAAATAATTTGACAAATGAATAGTTTTATGAAAGTTATTAATCTTTTCCTTTAAAAAAAAAGAAATTTAATAATTTATTTTAGAAGAAATTATGATTAAAAGTGTTTGTAGGTTGATTTGATTCAGTTTTGAGAAAATCCGACGATAAACTGATAAAAAATATATGAATTGGTTTAGATTAAATTTTTATTTTTTTTCCAATAAAATATAAATTGATTCAAACAAAAAAATAACGAATTGGTTTGAATTGTATCGATCAAATACAATTGAAACAAATGTGAAAAAATATTTTTAACAAATATATAATTTATATCAACTAATTTTCCATAATAATATAAGTTTTTTTTTCTCGTTTTTTTATATAAGTTGCGATTGTCACAAATAGTGTTTCATATTTTTTTCTTGAAATTAAATATCTTATACTAGTTTCGATAATAATAATATAAATCATATGAATTGATATGATTGATTCGGATAAACAAACTCGCAAATAGATTTTTTGAAATCCGATGTTCGAACTAATTAACATCGAATTCTATTAGATTGATTTGGTTTTTGTCCGAATTAAAAAAAATATCGACCCAATTACTTTGATTTGGTTTTGATTCCGATTTGATTTGAATTTGAATCAATAAACATCCCTAATTACGATTACTTTCCTTAAAATTTATTAAAATAATATTTATATCTTCATTTATTTTTAAAATATACATTAATTTTATATAAAGGTTACATATATCAAAAGAGTATTTTAAGTAATTTTAAAATTTTAATAACAATTAAAACATTATATATATATATATATATATATATATATATATAAAGAAGATGAAATGTATATTTTAAAAATAAGAGATTTCAGTATCATTTTAACATTTCTCAAAAAGTGATTAAGTGAGCGTAATTTTCTCCTTTTAATAACATCAATTATATGAGAAAAATCAAATCTATTTTGTGGACTTATGTGCATTTTTTCACTTACATTTACACTATGTTTGGTTTTATGGAAGATAATAAAAGAGAAAGAAAATGACA
The DNA here is from genome assembly GCA_948472305.1 of Vicia faba. Taxonomy (NCBI): domain Eukaryota; kingdom Viridiplantae; phylum Streptophyta; class Magnoliopsida; order Fabales; family Fabaceae; genus Vicia; species Vicia faba. The sequence continues at coordinate 344,462,629 of OX451736.1, forward strand.
TGATAAACCCACTTTCTATTATTTGGTATCAAATTAAAAGAGGGAGGAAAAAAAATTTCACATGGAACTCATGCAATAATTTGTTTTCCATATGAAATGGATGTACTAGTGACCCATTTTATATTATTTAGTATTACATCAAAAGAAGGAGGAAAAAAGTTTAACACACATACAATTTGTTTGTCTATGGAATAGACGAAAACTAGAATATGATCCTAAAATTTTATAAAGAAGAAAAAAAGAAACTTCATTGAATATTTACGGCCTAAATACAATTTTCATTCTTATATTTTATCATGTTCACGAAATTAATTTTTCTATTTTCTTTTTAAATAATTTTGGTCATTTATTCTTATATTGTTACAATCAAAAACCCAAAATATATATCTCGTTTAGTCAAGTATCAATCAAATTTATAAACACTTGTGTTATTTCTATCAAAAATGATGTGGGATTAACAAAAAAGATCTGGTATTGCAAAAGCTTGTTCCTAACACAGTCATACATAAGGATTCTCATCTTCCTCAAACTCACTCAAACAAACAGAACAATCTGACCCTTCTTCAATCAAGCCTTCACCTTTCTTGAATTTACCAACAACGATTGCATTAATAACTGCTTGTTGAAGACCAGGAGTTCGAATATACCATGGCATTATATTAGCCGCAAACCATTAAGCATTTATAAATGAATTTGGGGGCAAGACTTTTTCGTGTAGTATTGAATCACCAATTTTTCAACTTGTTAGTGCAAAAGTACTCAGTGAGCAACTGATGCTCCAAACTCTATACTTTAGATATATGTGCAAATATCATTTTTCAGGTTGCTATTATTGAAGTCCACATAACCATGTAGTCTTCTGGTTTATAGTTTAAAATCAATCGTTTTTCTTTTCTTGAACCTGCATTTGGGGGCAAGCATTTGTTCATGATGCAGTGCCTACAAGCAGCAATCATTGGCTTTCTCTTACACTTGGTTTATCTAGAGCATGTGGACTTCAAATTCTCTTAAAACGTGTTAACAACTTACAGAGTTAATTTTCAGCATCATAGCCTACAAACTCAACAAGAAATTCAGTGCGATGCGAGAGCAAATAACCTTGTGGTGTTTCTTTAGTGAAAACTGATACCAAATCGAGTTCAAGGTGAAGAGCATAATAGCATTGCTCTAGAAAGACAAGCATACCCTTAAATTAGTGTCATTGTATTATCTGCACACCATCAAGCTTACCGTGTTCTATTTGTTGCCTTGTTTGTAAACTTGAAGACTTCATAGTATATATGTTGTTTGAAGACAAGTCTATTAATAACTAATTTGAAGTTTATAGACAAATCTATCAACAACAAATGAAGTTTATAAACTTTTGAATGTCTATTAATTTGTTGAAAAGTAACTTCATTTTCTTAACATGTCTAAACTTTGTGATTTTGACCTTTGAAGCAAGGTGAGTTTGTATTTGAACTTGTATGTGAGTCCCACATTTTTTCTTCACAAATAAAATGAGTCTTTATAAAGCTCATTCAAACTTATTAATTGTCACTGTGTATTGGACTGATGCTGAAAGGGAATGGGTTAAGGCTCAAAATTTTCCATTTAAAAACTTTAATTAATTAGTTCATATAATAGCCAAATTAAAATTATTAATTTAATATTTTATAGTAATAATTAATAAATTAATCTAGTCAATATTTCCACATAACTAAAAAATAAATTTTAAATCCCATTTATCACTGCCACATAAGCAAAATAGGAGGAGGACCACAAAAATCTAAAGGTCATCAAAATTAAGGGATCAAAATAGTAGATTTTAGGGAGACCAATTGTTTAAAATGTCTAAAATAAGAGGATCAAAACTGCATTTAAGTCTTAAAAAAAATTGTTAATTTATAAATACTTAATTTAATATTTTAACTAAACATCATAAATAAAAATAAAATAGCAAAAATATCACCATTGTATTTTTTGGTTGTGTCTTCTTTTTTGCCTTAACTTCTTCCATTTTCTTCGTTCTATAATTTCATTCATTTGTGTTCTTTCACGCCTTCTCTGCATTCATGTTATTCCTTTTTTTTCTAACTCATTTGTGTAATTTAGCCTTATGATGGCATTTGAGTCAGTCATCAAATCAAGCAACCTCTCTCATTCTAAGGGGAGAAGGATGTTGTGTTATTATGGATTGAATTTACTATTTGTAACTGCGTGGACATCTCAGAATTCGGGTTGAAAGTTCTATGGATGTGAGTTATACAAGATATTTTTCAATCACTAATTTTTACTTTTGATTCATCATCTAAATCTCCGATTTCTAGGTAATCTCAAATTTGAAAATAATATTTATTCATTCTTTTTTTCCTGTTATTCAGTTACAATGAAGGAAAGAATGTCCATTTTTTTACTAGTGTGATGAGTAAATGACAAACGTTCATAGAAAGTGATTAATTCCATTTTAAAGAAGGTAAATGATTTGAAGAATGATGATTTCGTGAAGAAAACTGATTTTGTAATAGGGGGACCAATTGTTTAAAACGACTAAAATAAGGGGACCAAAACTGCATTAAGCCTTAAAAAAATTGTTAATTTATAAATACTTAATTTAATATTTTAACTAAACATCGTAAATAAAAAAATGAAATAGAAAAAATATCACCATTGTATTTTCTCGTTGTGTCTTCTTTCTTGTCTTAACTTCTTCCATTTTCTTCGTTCCATAATTTCATTCATTTGTGTTCTTCCATGTCTTCTCCGCATTCATGTTATTCCTTTTTTTCCTAACTCATTTATGTAATTTAGCCTTATGATGACATTTGAGTCAGTCATCATATCAAGCAATCTCTCTCATTCTAAGGGGAGAAGGAAGAAATGTTATTGTGGATTGAATTCACCATTTGTAACTGCATGGACATCTCAGAGTTCAGATTGGAAGTTCTATTGATGTGGGTTATATAAGGTATTTTTCAATCACTAATTTTTACTTTTAATTCATCTTCTAAATCCCTGATTTCTAGGTAATCTCGAATTTCAAAATAATATTTATTCATTCTTTTTCTTCTTCTGTTATTCAGTTACAATGAAGGAAAGAATGTCCATTTTTGACTAGTGTAATAAGAAAATGACAAACGTTCATACGAAGTGATTAATTCAATTTTTAAGAAGGTAAATGATTTGAAGAATGATCATTTCGTGAAGAAAAATGACGAAGACTTGAAGAGGAAGATCAAACTTTTATTTTTATTTTTATTTTGTCTTGGGTTTTGATCATCTTGTTGATCACAAAAACGTTAGATGGTTAATGTAATTTTACTTTATATTTTTAATCATTGTGTTGATTTTAATGTAATGATGTTAAGAAATGATGATATTGTTATGTTATAATATTGTTCTTAATGAAATGAAATTAAGCTATGTTAATTTGATATATAATATAAAACTAGATAAATTGTTAAGGAATGATGTTATAATGTTGTAAATCTCATAATAATTGACACTCTCATAATAATTGAGGAATCACATAAATGATTTAATTAATAATTGAAGAAATGTTACACAAAAAGACACAATTCATTTCATAATTGAAGTGTTGTCACATGTTACACAAAAGAATGTGATCCATTACAAAAAGATTTAATCCGTTACATGTTTAAAGGTTAGTTAAAAATATTCAAAACATTACACACAAAAAACATTTTAATACATGTACAATCTAGTTGTCTCTTGTGTTTGTGGCATTTGTGATCATTGGATCAAAATGGTAGGGGTCTCTTTGGTTGATGCTCTCTTTTTCTTCTAGCCTTGCTACTACCTTTGAACAATTATCGATCCACCATTATTTTCCTTTTGCACGTTCTTGAATTGTGCCCAAAATTCTCATAGATTTTACACTTCACAGTTGTCAAATTCCTAAGCAATATACTATTTAAACATGGTTCTTCATTAGCTTTGTTTCTCTTCTTCTTGGGTTTACCCAAAGCTTTTCTCATGACTGGTGGATTAATTGGTTCTCGATAGAACAATATATGAAAAAGTTTTCCTGAATCTTGTTTTTATGTTCAAGTATATCATTCAAGTTCATGTAAATATAAGTCCAATATGACAACCCATATAAGTTGAACATGACAATCACCATAATAATTTAGTGTAACACAACTGAGTTCAATATTATAAGTAAGTTCAACATGACGGGTTACCATATAATCCACTATTTGGGATTTGAAACCACGCCTGTACATCATCAGCAAGGTCTGTTCAAAAGCACACTGTATGGATTATGGTATTGTTTTTTTCATCCTCCCTCTAAAGGATTAAAGCTTTTGATCAAGAGTTGAATATCACAAAAAGGAAGCAAAACACAATTTAAGTATAGTGACAACGAATGAAATAATTCAAGACAAACATATGCAATGCATTGATGAAATAACAAAGTTTGACATAAATAAGTGTTCGAACAAATCAAAAGACAATTACAACTTGAAAGTTCTAATGAACGAAAAGCCTTCTTGTCAGAACTTGTCACTTTAGATGATGTGCCTTTGAGGAATGGCAGAAGAATTCCAGTTGACCATCTTGTGCAAATTCTAGCGCTCCTTCGTCAATCAGGTCTTGAATTTTATTTCTCAATGTCCAACAGCTATTGGTGTCATGTCTAGGACTGTTGGAGTGGTACGCACATCTTAAATTTGGATTGTACCTCAGGGAAGTTGTGTTGGGATTCTGAGGAGGGTCCTTTAACGTAACCATCTTGGACTCCAACATGTGTTACAATGCTTGAGCCAATGACATGTTGATTTCGGTAAAGCGTCTTTCAGATGTATTCCTCTTACGCCGATTGCCCTGTTGTTGTTGGCGAGGTTGTGGTTGGGCTTGTGACGTAGCAGCAATTTGGAAAGGTCTACTCTCCAAGCCAACTTTTTGTCCCATCAAGGGTTGATGAATTACTTGACCCCCAGCCTCGACTATTTCTTTCATACGGTTGCATCCATCTTGATGAAGCTTGTTGACAATGGTCCTCAACTCTTCTTGTCCCCGTGCTAGGCTTTGGATAAAAGCCATCTTCCCCAACATTTGGATTCTCATTGCTTCCATCTCAACCTGCAGCTGTTCAACCTGGTCATCCTTGTTGTTATCAAGACGTTTCTTGGTCAGATTCCCAGCGAGGAGTGCTTTCAATTCTTCATGCCCCTTGGATATGTTTAGGAACATTTCCACGAACTGAGCCTCTTGAGTTTGAATATCTCTGTTGTCTTGTTGGAGAGCCATTGCTGTAATAAACAGCGAGAACATGAGAGACCTGTACAAGAGCCTACCTGTTATGCAATGACATGTATGATATGAAAATGTTTTCAAGGATCTCGCGGGGGAAATAAGAAAAATGTTAGGCGTTGAACTTTACAGCTTTGATTGAAGCACTTCGTATCGTTGAATGTCCTTCTACGAGAGTCAAGCTCACCATATCAAGTGGGTCATAGCCCCTGACTCAAGTTTTTGAGTTTTGATCTTCTAACGACACTGGATAGAGGAAAATAAATTCCCTTGCCCCTTGTTAGACGTCTGATTTATCATAACATGCATCACAAACCTTTGAGATCCTTGAAATGGTTAAGGAAATGCTGTGGCATGATGTTATGATGTGTATGTTATGCGTTAAGCAAAAGTGTAAGGTGATGAAGACAAGTGAACCCTGCAAGAAATCCAAGTTATTGGATAATGACTGTAAACAAATCCTGCAAGGAAATCACGTTGTCAGATAATAAAATCCTGTAAGTAGTTCAAGTTGAAAGCAAACAAGTCACACAAATAGCCTTAGGTTTAGGCTTTCATGGGTTTTAAGGTAGTACCCTCTTGAAGTTGGATTGGTTCAATCTGTCCTATAATAGTAATCGAGTTCTAAGGGATCTCAATATCACCGATCTTTCCCCCAAATTTCGTTCCGATAGACAATTGACTTGCCACCAAACAAAACTCAAGAGTCAAACCCCAATGAGTGTAGCATCGAGTATCAACCGACTTTGGGTTTACACCAAAGACGGTTATCTCACTACGTCCTAAAAATCCAAGTTGGTCAATTAAGGTGCTAAGGTCAATTGACGCTCTATGATACCATGTAGCGGCCCCGTATTCTCCTTGATTACTCAAGGGCTACCGGTACACACCATAGTATCGCATCAACATAGCTACTGTTTCAACCATGTCAGTATACCCCACACAACTCCCTCACAGTTTATTGCTACTTACCTAAAAGGAATTCCCCGATCCGGGTTTAGGATCCAAACAATCCAAACAGACACCCTTAAAAGTAAATCAAATAAGACAAGCCAAAGAAGCAATTAAAATGACCTAGATCCTAAGGTAAACCCCACTTTATAAATCATATTCCCCAGCAGAGTCGCCAGTTCTGTAATACTGTGGCAGAACCGACTGTTAATACTGGTTTCGCGTTTGCATTCGTAAATGTCGCGGTAAGCAAGAGTCGCCACCGTCTTTTATTTTATCCAACAAAGGAAAGGTAAAAAAAAGAACAAAAAAACCTTTTTTGAGAGTTTTCTAAGTAGGGGGTAGATTATAGAAAGGGAAGGTATTATCACCCTTTCTATCTGTGATTTTCCACGGGCTCTTAAGCACTTTGCTCATTTTGAAATTGCTTTGTGCGTGTGTTTTGAAAAAAAGTTTGTTTTACTTCGTGATAACTCTTGTTTTTGTCCTCAAGAGTGTGACGAAGTTGTTTTTGAAAACTGTTTTGAAAGTGTTTGTGTGAAAAGATTTTGAGATTTTTGAGCATGTACCTAGGAACTATCTACCTACTCAAAAAAAAGGATATTCGTTTTTTCTCATTTCCTTTAGACAGGTCCATCCTACTATTAAGGAGTAGGTAGCCCCATTGTTGGAGTTTAAGGGACAATCGAAAGGGACGTTTTTACGCTCACAAAAGCAATGGTTATGAAACTTTAGTAATTACCTTAAAGTCCTAAAGATATTTTCGAGGCAACATTCGAGTGGGTCATTTTGATCTTTTTTGGACTGGAGGGTGACCACTAAAACTCCATATGCTTCATGACCGTTTACCGAAGGCAACCGAAGTGGTGATACCCTAGGGATGCGTATGTACGAGTGTATTTGATTTCAAATATATTAGTCTTTGTGTTTAGATTTCTAGCGATTGGTTTTATCTTGTTCATGCAATCCTATTAGCCATACATCTAACAGTTAATATATGTACAAAAATATAAAGTGCGGAAACGTAAATCTTTGGAATGAACCAGGGAAAGCGTCTAATGGGAAAGAATCAGAATAAACCATTGGTCGATTTAAACTGAACCAACAGAGGTCTGGAAAAGAATCAGAATAAATCTTGGAGTGATTTGCCTGAACCAAAGAAAATGTCTACGGGAAAGAATTATGATAAACCATTGAGAGATTCAAACTAAACCAGCAGAGGTCTTGAATATTCTTTAACTTGAAAGAATCAGAATAAATCTTGGAGCGATTTTTCTGAACCAGAGAAAATGTTTACGGGAAAGAACCAGGATAAACCATTGAGAGATTTAAACTGAACCAACAGAGGTCTTGAATATTCTTTAACTGGAAAGAATCAGAATAAATCTTGGAGCGATTTATCTAAACCAGAGAAAATGTCTACGGGAAAGAATCAGGATAAACTGTTGAGAGATTTAAACTAAACCAGCAGAGGTCTTGAATATTCTTTAACTGGAAAGAATCAAAATAAATCTTGGAGCGATTTATCTGAACTAGAGAAAATGTCTACCGGAAAGAATCAGGGTATACCGTTGAGAGATTTAAACTGAACCAACAGAGTTCTTGAATATTCTTTAACTGGAAAGAATCAGAATAAATCTTGGAGCGATTTATCTGAACCAGCGAAAATGTCTACGGGAAAGAATCAAGATAAACCGTTGAGAGATTTAAACTGAACCAACAGAGGTTTTGGAGCGATTTATCTGAATCAGAGAAGGAGTCTACCAAAAAGGAATCAGGATAAACCATTGATCGATTTAAACTGAACCAACAGAAGTCTGAAGGAAGTATTTTTCATGTAGATAGTCACTCAGTCCTGTCTCGGGAATTGATATGCAATTGATTTATCCACAAATAGTTATCCTGTCTTGTTGAAAATTTGATGATGATTTTCTATTGATTGATCTTTCCTGAAAAGGTAAAGAGTTATGTGATACGGTGGGAAGAACTGACTGTTTTTTGGAATGCTGGTTTGCGTTTTGCGTTTTGTATTCGCAAAATGTCGCGGTAAGCAAGAGTCGCCACCGACTTTTATTTTATCCAACAAGGAAAGGAAAAAAGCACAGAAAAATTCCTTTTTCGAGATATTTCTCGGGTTCGGGGGGTAGATTATAGAAAGGGAATGTGTTAGCACCCTTTCTATCCATGGTTATCTATGGGCTCTTAGGTATTTGCTCAATTATTTTCAAAAGTTGTTTTCTTTGTGCTTGTGGGTTTGAAAAAAGTTTTTGTTTTGAAACTTCGATTTAACCCTTGCTTCTGTCCTCAAGAGTGTAATGAAGTGCTTTTGAAAACTTTGTTCGAAAAGTGTAAGTGTGAAGAGTTTTTGTTTTTTGAAAGAGCAAGTATCTAAGAACCATCTACCTACTCGAAAAAGGAATCGTTCTAAGCTAATTTCCTTTGGACAATGCTATCCTACTATTAATGAGTAGGTAGCATCGTCGTTGGAGTTTGAGGGTCAATTCGAATGAGGGACATACGGTCACTAAAGCAATGTTAGGACGCCTTAGCGGTAACCCTAATGTCTTAGATCATTTATTTGAGGCAATTATATCTGAGACAACTGTTTCAAGGCGACTATGATCTTTTAGACAATAGGGCGACCTCTAAAGTGACCTATACTTAATGACCGTGTACGAAGGCAACCAAATGGGGTGTACCCTAAGAGTGCGCATGTGCGAATGTGTTGTTTTCAGATTATTTTTATCTTTATACATGTTAAGGGTGATCTAATTTTATTTTAAGATTTAAACATTCAGTCTTGTTATACAACCCTATTATCAAACATCTAACAATTATAATTTGAGGAAATAAAACGCGGAATTTAAATTACAAGGCGTCGGGTATTTACATCGCCAAAGACAAACCCTTTGAAAAATAAAATAAAGCGAATAAAAGGTAATTAAATGTCCTATTTAACTATTACAATCCGGAAGCAGATACATTATTGGATAAGGAAAAGTAAATCGCGACGCAAAAGTAAGTCGGACGTATGATTAGGGTTTTGACCCTTTTGGTTAAAAACATGTCTTTTTGGTTTTTTTGTTGTTTTTAAATTAAGAAAGAAATTAAACCTAAATTAAAGAACTAAATTAAATTAATAAATTAATAAAATGACAAAAATAATTATTTTTGTAGTTTTTGATATTTTAAGAAAGAAAATAAAAATTAATTGGATTAGTAATTAAAAGCTAATTAAGTCTAATTAATTTTAATTATTTGCAAAAATAGGTTAAAATTATTCTAGAATTAAAACTTAAATTAATTAATTAGTATTTATTAATAAAAATAAAAGTTAAATATTGATTGAATAGAAATATTTTTTGATGATTTTATTTTATGAGAAAAAGAATTTTTGTGATTGGTTAGTAAATTAAACAAAAAATAATAATACAATTAATAAAATAAAATAAATAAGTAGAAGGAGTATGGGCCTGAATTTTATGGTGTAGATAGAAATTGGGAGGCCCATTAGACCTGGCCCTGTTTGACTTTGCAGATCTAGCGCACATGCATTGACCAATGTCTGGGTGGACCTTCAGATCCTGGCCACCAGATCTGGCCAATGGCCATCTGGCTACTGAATGGACGAGGGCGCATGGTATACTGTAAACTTGAGCATACACACAATCACCTAAAAGAAAAAAACATTGAGAAAGTGGGGGACCTGGGATTCGAACCCAGGTCCTGAAGGAGTTTACACGTACATGCTTGCCACTACGCTGTATTAGTTTGTTTGTTAATAATATATAAAGAAAATATAATATAATGAAAACCAAACATATGCCAGCAAAGCAAAAAAGGGCGCGCTTGGTTTGAACGGACGTATGGGAGAACGACAACTCATCATCTCCTTCCTCCAAACCTGCAAATATTACCTGCAGATTTTTGTCAGCAGCTAAAAACGCAGCATTATCCAAAAATCCTCCTCAGGCCTTGGAAATAGAATCTAAGGCTAGGGTTGATTTCGTCTCAACCCCCTGGACACAACCATGTCCATTTTGTAGCTTAATTTCACCTGAAAAGGAAATCCCCAAAAAAACGTCCAAGAAACCTAGCTATGGCGTTTTACATTATAGGTTAGATAAACAAAATTGAATGATGCAAATAGCTTGGAAATGTTGTGAGGATTACAAATATGCAGTTAGTTTGTTCAAATGATGCAAGAATGGAGAGTTTCGATTTCAAGAACAGGGGCGGTTATCGTGACACTTACAGCGCGCTATGGAGCCTGAACAAGCTTGCTTTGGATTGGTTTGGCTTGAGTGAATGCCCAGGAAGCGTTTGGGACAGGTCTTGGCCTCTGAAAATGCCTCTAAACACGATTTCGATCTAAAGCTTTTTGTGACTTTTTTCAAATCTTGTTCTGCCTCTTTCTACAATTGCCAACCCTGATCTCGTGTGTCTTTGGCTTGTTTATGTATTGTGTAGTGTATTAGGGTAAGAATCATGGACTGAATCCCTTCATATCAATGCCAATGAATTTGATTTGATCTCTTCTTTAAAACCTTCCAAATTTGTCCAATCTCAATCTTTTTGCACATGATTTGGTTTGATTCGAGTTTGATGATGCTAATGATGGTAATCAAAGCCTGAAACAGCCAAAAAATCTTATGTTATCAAAGTTTTGGATTTTATATGATTTTATTTGATTTAAAATGAATAAATTCAATTAAAAATCAAATTAAATAATAAAAATAAAATATGGGCTCATGGCTGAAGTAGGACACGTGGGCAACTATGCAAACTCAAATCAAGTGGAAAAGAATGGGCCCATTTGACAAAATTTGAAGTTTTGGGGATAGTTGACTTTTGGCAATTTTGCAAAAAAGTCCAAATTCAACAATGTATAACTTCTTCAATTTTGAACTTTTGGAGGTGTTCTTAGACTTTTTAGAAAGCTTGATATGTCCTATAACCAACCCTTTTTGTCTCATCTCATTTTGATATTCCATGCTCAAGTTATAATCTTTGGAAAAAAATGTGTTTTTGTTGGCTTTCAAAAATGACCTATAATGTCCAAATTTATATATTCTTGTGAGTACACTTTTTGAACTTAGGGTATGAAGATGGATTGTAGGAAATTGCATCCTCTTCAAAATGAGATTTGGATGGGTCATTTCTCATAAAGTATGAGAAAGTTATGCTTGGTCAAAGTTGAGTTGACTTTTCCTACAAAACCCTAATTTAGCAACTTTTGAATCTTGATGAATTTTGAGCAATCCTTGATGAATCATGATCAACCCTTGATCAAATTATGAAATATACTTCAAAATGAGAATGTTGACAAAAATTCTTGAGGTTTGACTGTTTATAGGTCACAGTTGACTTTTGCCCTAACACAGTCGATTTTTGGACCCTTTGAGCAATTGACTGAGCAAACTTCCTCTACAAGGCTTGAAACTTGACATGGATGACCTTGAGAACATATTAGGAAATTGTGGAGCACTGGAGGTCATTTGGACTCAAGTATCTTGATGCAACACAAAACCCTAATTTGGGGTTGACTGTCTTAGGAGATAGCTTGTCTGACCAATTCTTGAGCAACCTTGAGCAATCTTGGAGATTTTCTTGCAATGTCTTGAGGAATATGAGAGGGCAAATTTTGGGATACAACAGCTGCCCCTGTTCAATCTTCTTAAACCTGAGGATGTAGATTGGCTTTCGTGCCCTTCGTGATCCGAAGGTGAAAGATGATTGAACACTATAGTGCCCAGAAATTTGCACTCGCATGAAGTGGTATCAGCCTTGTGATGTCGGGAATGGGCTTACAGATGCCATTTGGAGATTGCTGGCAGGAGGATGGGCTTAAAGATGCCATCTGTAGGAGTGTCGATCGCATAAGAGATTCCTTAGCGAGGACTTGCATACCTGTTGTTGTGGAAGATTCCGCATGGGGAAGTCTGATCTTTGTTGAGATTTAGGAACTTGCCTGTACTTCAACTGAGAGAGCATCTCTGCTGAGTTTTAAGAACTTGTCCGTAATTCAACTAGGGGAATCTGTCGAGATTTAGAACCTTATCTTATCTGTAATTCAACCGAGACTAATTCAGTTGAGATTTAAGAACTCGTCCACACTTTGACGGAGGAAAATTGTCGAGATTTAGAACCTTATCTGTAATTTACCGAGACTAATTCAGTTGAGATTTAAGAACCGGTCAGTACTTCAACTGAGGGAAACATCTTCATCGAGATCTAGGAACTGTCTGTACTTCAACAGAGAATAATTCTGTTGAGATTTAAGAACTCGTCCACACTTCGACGGAGGAAAATTGTTGAGATTTAGAACCTTATCTTATCTGTAATTCAACCGAGACTAATTCAGTTAAGATTTAAGAACTCGTCCACACTTCGACGAAGGAAAATTGTCGAGATTTAGAACCTTATCTGTAATTCAACCGAGACTAATTCAGTTGAGATTTAAGAACCGGTCAGTACTTCGACTGAGGGAAACATCTTCATCGAGATCTAGGATTGTCTGTACTTCAACGGAGAATAATTCTGTTGAGATTTAAGAACTCGTCCACACTACGACGAAGGAAAATTGTCGAGATTTAGAACCTTATCTGTAATTCAACTGAGACTAATTCAGTTGAGATTTAAGAACCGGTCAGTACTTCGACTGAGGGAAACATCTTCATCGAGATCTAGGAACTGTCTGTACTTCAATGGAGAATAATTCTGTTGAGATTTAAGAACTCGTACACACTTCGACGGAGGAAAATTGTCGAGATTTAGAACCTTATATGTAATTCAATCGAGACTAATTCAGTTGAGATTTAAGAACCGGTCAGTACTTTGACATAGCTTGAGAACTTAACTGCATCCTTCCTGAAAGGTAAAGGTCAGTCATATGTAATGCATGATATATATCGAGCAATGATGTTCTTAAAATAAATGAGATTATGTTATATGATGCGTATATGCATGTATCATGGGGTATGGAAATGTAATGTTTCTAGCTGGGGAAAATAAATTCCGGATAGCTGCTGGAGAAAAGAGTTGAATTCTCTGTTTCCGCTGGGGATGGCGAATGAAGACGATTATAAGAATAAACCTGCAGGAGAGGATAACTCCGTTGGGGAATAAACTGATGAGGTGATTACTCTGTGGGGAAGAGATGCTCTGCTGAGGATTCCACCGATAAATTCAGTTGGGGATGAATTACCGTTGCTGGTGATACTGAATCCTGTTGGGGATTGAATTCCTGTTTGTGAAAGGAATGAACTCCGCTGGGGATGATCTTTCAGTGGTGACTTCACTGGGAATAACCTTTTAGACTCTAAAGGGGATAATCCTTTTAGCTTTGCTGGGGAAAATCTTCCAAAGTCTACTGGGGATGATTCTCCAAGCTCTACTGGGGAAGCCTTTTCAGATTGCGCTGAAAAAATTTCAGATTCCACCGGGGATATCTTGTATTCTGCCGGGGAATATTCTTATACTCCGCTGGGGGAATATTAAGACATTTCAGTGCTGATGGTAAATAAACTCTGCTTGGGGAAAATATTACTGATTCATTCATAGTTGCAAGTCTCAGCTGGGGAGAGCTAACATTACTGTCCTTTCCTTACTCTACGGGGAATGAAAGTATCTTAGCCATATTCTTCAGCTGAATCTATCTTTATACCTGGTGGACAGAGCAACCGTACAGTTTGGACAATTCTTATTTGCCCCTATTTCTGATATTATGAGTAATGGTCTTTTGTTTCGCATGTAAATATTTATGAGCAGCAATTAATGTCAAATGCATATATCAAAAATGAACATTAGACGTTCTTTGCAAAACAAAACAGAAAAAGGAAAAACAAGTTTGAAATTTCTCTGAAAGTGAATTTGTATTGATTTTTGAAGTTTGGCCTGTAAATAGGCGTTTTTGTACAAGAGGTTGACGTCCTAGTAAGAGAACACCGCCGAATAATAGAATTTACACAATTTGTGAAAAACTAAACAAAACAGCTATGTGAATAATCCCACTGGGTTCCAACTCTGCTATTGCCCTTATGTCCTCGAGCATCTCATCACTTTGCTACTTGGTTGAAGGTAGATCAGATTGATTAGTGCCATCCGAGCTTGATAATCGATACCGAAGTCTGGTTGCAAGGTGATTCAATGAGACATAGTATTATGCTTTAATCCCTAATTTTTTCCTGGACAGCCCTTTCGGGTTTTCAGTCCACCGGGATACCCTTTTTTCCCCAAGCCGCCTTTTCAGGTTTTCGACTTACCGGGTGTGCAGATTTTTTTATATTTTAATCCCTTATTTTTTCCCGAACCCTTTTGATTCGTCGGGAAGCCCTTATTTTTTCCTAGGCCAGTCGACCTAGCGGGTCTTTGATTATGCGTAATATTTTTTTACTATGTCTTCATTGACGGGGTGAGGAAGGTCGTTACCATCCGTGGTGGTTAGAATCATAGCTCCTCCTGAGAAAATGTTCTCAACCACAAATGGCCCTTCATAAGTAGGGGTCAATTTGCCCCTGGGATCACCTTGAGGTAAGATAATGCGCTTGATAACCAGGTTCCCGACTTGATACTCTTGTCGTCTGACTTTCTTGTTAAATGCCCTGATCATCCGTTTTTGGTACGTCTGACCATGACAAATAGCAGTAAGTCTCTTTTCGTTGATTAAGTTCAGCTGATCAAGCCGGGTCTGAATCCAGTCATCTTCACTCAAACCTGGATCTTTCATAATCCGAAGAGAGGGTATCTGAACTTCAATGGGCAAGACAACCTCCATGCCATAAACCAAGGAATAGGGTGTTGCCCCTGTTGACGTTCGCGCTGAGGTGCGGTACCCATGAAGAGCAAAAGGTAACATCTCGTGCCAATCTTTGTACGTCACCGTCATCTTCTACACAATCTTCTTAATGTAGTTCCCTTGCATTCAATGGAGACATACAGGGCCTTGTTATGGTTTCTTCCCTCAGGAGTCAAGTCAGCATCGGAAAAACCTAAACCATTATACGTTGTTAGACTAGCAACATAACTTCCAAATTGACCAGCTGAAATTTCTTGTGGCACGTGAGCGGACTTCAGTAATTTCACTAAAGCGTGTGCATGGGCCTCAGAACACAGTAATAGGGATAACATGGAGATCTTATATGGGGTTTGCGCCAATTGTTTGACAATCTTGTAATCGCTCTTGTGGATAATCTTTAACACCTCCTCCAACTCTTGTCTGGGAGTATCACCAGTGGTGACTTCTTTAGATGCCTCCGTCTGGGCATGCTCCATCATTTTCTCTTTGCCCCGAGCCTCAGTAACTGACTTGGTACCTTCATATTCAGTAGTCGGTAGTTCTTGTTTGATGCCATGGTAGTAGATGTCAGATTCATAGTTCCAAGGGATAGCTTTATTCGAAGAATGTGGAATTGGTCCAGGTGTGGTGATTATTAAAGGAGCAACTTTGGGTTGGGCAGTAATCCTTACAAGACCCTTGGAAGTGATCTTGATAGGAGCGCCAAATATTATATATAAGTCTTGAAACAGATTCTCAGTAGACGAAACTTTCTCAACAAGAATTATGTGATTGTCCATTAGGCGCTAAATACCTTCTTCCATCAACTTGCAGCCATTGGGTTAGGTTGCACAACAGTAACATCTTTCAATGCAACCCGGAAATAAACCAACTTACAACAGATTCTTCTTGATAATCGGGAGGGGAGTATCCAGATCACTTATAGTAGAAACAAAAAGAACATCATAAATAGCAATTATGTCTTTGTCATGCTTTGGCATAGGTGCAGTAATTACACTTGGGGTCTCAAGAGGATTGAACTCAATCTCTTTGTTGTCAATCATATCCTGAATTTTGTTTTTCAAAGCCCGACATTTATTGGTGTCGTGCCCATGGCTATTGGAATGGTAAGCACACTTCACATTTGGATTGTATCGAGGAGATGAGGTGTTGGGATTCTGAGGAGGATCCCTTAACGTAATCAGTTCCACTTTCAATAAATGTCGTAATGCCTGAGACAGTGGCATGCTGATTTTGGTAAAATGCCTTCTAGGTGCGTCTGACCTACTCTGATTATTTTGCTGATGTTGTTGAATAGGTGCATGATTATACATTAACACAACTCCTATAGATTGATTGCGATCATTTCGAGCAGACCCTTCTGGCCATAAACAACATTTGCTTCCTTCTTTCCATTGAACGTCTTCTTTACAGTGCTTGAAGATGCAACCACTTGAATTCTTCTGCATAGGATACCATTTTCAACCCGTTCTCCTGTTAGTATCAACTCAGTAAAACCATATGGGGAACTTCCAATCAGATGGTTAAAGAAAGGTCTGATCAGAGTTACCATGAACATATCAACCAACTCCCTGTCAGATAGAGGAGGCTGAACCCTTCCAGCTAAATCTCTCCATTTCTGGGCATATTCTTTAAACCCCTCGTAAGATCCCATAGTCATACTTTGTAACTGCACACAAGTCGGTGCAAGATTAGCATTATATTGATACTGCTTTTAAAAAGCAGTAACTAGGTCTTCCCAAGCGCGGATGTTGGTCCCCTCCAGCTGATAGAACCATTTAAGTTGTGTCTCGGATAAACTTTCTTGAAAGAAGTGAACCTATAACTTTATGTCAGTAGTATGGGGCTGGATCTTCCGAACATAAGACCGCATATGAGGTTTTGGACAGGACACACCATCATATTTGGAAAAGATAGTGACCTTGAACTTATGATGGATAACAACCCCTGAGATAAGACCTAACTCTTCAAAATCCAGTCCAGGCATTTTCTAGATCTCCATAGCATTAAGACGATCTTCCAGCTGCTTGTACCTGTCATCAGCGGGAGGATACTATTCAGTAGAATAGTCTTCATCAGAATCTTGGCCAGAACCAAGGTTATTATTCTCTTCATCTTTCACACTCTTGCCATCTTCTTCTTGGTTACCGTCTTCATTTAAGGGGAACTTAAAATCTAGAGCCCTTCTTACCGGACCTTTGAAACTTCTGCCCATATTAAGAAAGACAGCTGGCTTTTTGCCTTCTTCTTATTCCCTTTCATGATGAGAGTCTTCAACTCCTCTTGTCCCTTAGCTAAGTCCAAGAACATTTGCTGAAATTGAGCGTTCTGGTCTTGGAGTTCTTTCATAGTTTATTCGAGTGCCATCTTTTACTGAAATAAACAACAAGAAGACGAGAAAACCTATCTAGGAAGTACCTGTTATGTAATGATATGCATTATGTGTAAATGCAAATGCAATTTTTTCAAGGACCTTTGCGAGATTTAAATTTTTTTAAACAAAAGGAAACAAAAGAAGTTTTAGTAACAAGCTCAAATTATAATTTCCTTCTAGGCTTATAATGATAACAAGAAGAGTTACAAAGAAATAAAATATGAACTCAAGTCTCCCATGGGTGCTTTCTCTTTGTGTTGACATATGCATTAAGGATTTGTTCTTCGTGGAGTCGTTTCATCAGCTCCAATACTCTCTTTTCACTAGCATAGAGCTGAGCTTCAAAGGTATCCCTTTCTTCCTTGAGTTAAATCCAGGACTTCTGTAGTTCATCGAAGAAAGTAGGCATATCGGGATGAAGAATGGTATGAGGAACATCCCCTTCAACAACAGGTTCTACGATCACTGGTAAGATAGCAGGATATGACATTATAAGATTTTGAGCACGAGACCGCACCCATCTGAGGTAAGGCTCTAGAGGAATGGAATTCTTGTGTCCCAAAGTCTCACTATCAATATTGTTGACCATTCCCTAAGCACATATAAACTTTTGATGGTAATTTTGAGGAATGTTCTCATAGTCAAACACAATACCCTGGATGAGCATATCACGAGGATTGTTTCTTCGAGCATAACCAAGCTAACATAGAGCTAGGGAAGGGTTATAAGTGATACCTCCCCTTATACCAAGGAGTGGTACATTAGGGAATTCCCTACAACGGTCAATACTCATGATATCTGCTTGAGATCAAGAACACCAATGGATATCTGAATGAGCGAGTGACATCAACCTTTGAGACCACCTCAAACCTTGTTCATTCTTTATCACTGATCGGGGAAGGTGCGAAATAAACCACCTGGACAGTAGTGGTATGCAACACATAAGAGTTCTTCTCTTCTTCATAGTACGAGTGTGAAGGGAATATAGGACATCTCCAAGAAAAGTAGGAATCAGATTATAAGTGAGAAATATTTTAATGGCATTCATATCTATGAACTGGTCCAGATTAGGGAATAGTACCAAACCATAGATCAGTAAATCCAAAGTATCCTCGAAAGCACAAAAACTCATGGAATCTAGAAACCACTGAGCCTTCTCTATCAAAAATTTAGGAGGAAAACCATTGACTCCATTCCTTGTTTCCCAATTAGATACAATGTCTGATCGTTTCAGATGTAAGGCGACTGCAATGTCTTCAGGCTTTGGAACTTTCTCTAGACCGGTGAAAGGTATCTGATCAAGAATAGTCACTCTGAGTAATTTAGAGAATTCTTCCATTATGGGCACAAACTGATAATCTGGGAAGGTAAAATAGTGATGTTTAGGATCAAAGAACTAGAACATAATACTCATCATGTCTTATTTGAAAACGTTAGTAACCAAACTGAGTAGATGACCATGTCTCTAGGTGAATTGAGAATTGTCAGGAAATTTTGATACTAATTCCTCAAGCTTGGAAGGTACCTTTACAAAGTTGATTTGGATAGTATTTCTGTGATTGGAAGCCATGACCCATGCAACAAAGAACAAAGATAAATCCCCTAGATCCTTGAAATGGCTAGTGAAAATGTCATGATGTTATGATGTTATGATTCCATGTTTGAAAAGATAACAAACACAAACAAAGCACACAAGAGCCTTAGGTTTAAGGATTGCATGGTGTTCATAGGCAAGTACCCTCTTAAAGTTTAGTTGGCTCAACCTGTCCTAAAGTAGTAACCGGGTTCTAGGGATCTCAATACCATTAATTTTCCCACAGGTTTCGTTTAGAACAGCAACTGACTTGCCACCAAACAAAACCCGAGAGTCGAATCTCAATGAGCGTAGCATCAAGTATCAACCAACTTCAGACTGCACCAAAGTCGACTATATCACTACCTTCTAATAGATAAGTTGGGTCAATTAAGGTTCTAAAGGTCAGTTAGTGTTTATGACACCACACAACAGCCTAGTATTCTCTCCGACTGACTCGAGGGACACCAATACCAACCAATGTGTTGCACTAACGTAGCCATCACTTTAACCATATCGATATATGCCGTACAGTTTCCCTCATATATTGCTACTTACCTAAGGTATCCCCAGATCCGGATATAAGATCTTTGCAAGAAAGTAAACCCGAGCAAACCCCAAATGTAAAGCAGTCAAAGCAAACAAGTAAAAACAAGTAAAGTGATCCTAACTTTAAGGTAACCCCTCTTTTTTTAATTATTCCCCAACAAAGTCACCAATTATGTAATACAGTGGATAACTGACTTGGTTTGCATTTTATCACAAATTTTATGGATAGCTAGAATCACCACCAACTTTTCTTTTATCCAATAAGGAAAGGGTGAAAAGAACAGGAAAGACCTTAAGATTATCGAGTTCGGGGGGTAGATTATGAAAAGGGAAGGTGTTAGCACCCTTTCATCCGTAGTCATCTACGGGCTCTTTGCCTCTTATTGCTCGATGCTCTAATTATGAATGAATACCTACAAAAGAGATGAAAAACTAATAAATGATAGAATATTTACACAAAAACATGATTATACTCAATATGAATATATTTACAAATAAAGCAGGTTTTATTCAAACGATATTAAAAAAATTATTGATAAGTGCAACAAAACTTATGCAAAAATAGCTTCAATTCACACTTATCAATATCCTGACATCTTGTTTGTCTGGGAGAATTTATTTTTCTCTGTAAATTTTTTGTGTGTAGCATCTGTGTGCTTGGTTGTATTTTTGATACTCGTGGATGTTATCTGGAGGAGGAATATTTGATCTCTATGTAATAGGGAGTCCTTGATCTTGGGCGACAGAGGGAGTTATGTGGCAGAGGAAGCACGGTGTTAGTGTGTTGAGAGTTTATTTCTCTCTTGTATGTTATAATGTGTTGTTGTGATGTTGTTGTTATGATGTCAAACAGAATGTCATGACATCTGATCTCTGAAGGAATTCTGAAAGGTGAGAGTTTATTTCTCTATGTGTGCTTGTATATGTTTGTTGTGTGTGCCTCTGATATGTTTTTGTTGTTATACCAAGTATGCTTGTAATTTATGTAGCTTGTGTTTGTGGTTGTTAGCTGCTGTTTTTTCCTTATCTCCAACTACATTATGCAAATGTTGTTTTAACCAAAATTTGTCAAAGGGGGGATTGTAAGTTCTGTGATTTTGGGATTTGCAGCAATTTTGTTAAAACAAGTATTACAACAGGATGTCAAGCTAGATATCCTGACATGTTGGTCAGACATCATTGGTGGTTAGCACAATGATGTAACATATATCATGACATATTATACCAGATGTTAGGGATTTATAAATTTGGGAGATTTGTTTTTTAAAATATGAGATTTTGTATTGTTTTTGTTCTCATACTATTGCAGACCAAGGGAAGTTACTTTAGGAACATTGGTTATATCCCATAAGTACTTTTGTTTCATAAAAAGGAAGTTGGAGACTTTTTAGGAAACATTCTATTTTATTCCTATTATTGTGCAGAAGATTTCGCAGATGATTTGTAGCTGTTGTTTTGATATGCATTACTTTTGAATGAAGAGCCTGAACCCCATGATTATCATTATCTATTTAAAGAACTTTTCTAAATCTAATTTGGTAACTAAACCATGTATTGAAAGAAGAGATTTAGGGTTTAGTCTATTTCTTTGTTGTTTGTGATTCACTCTATAGTAGAGTTAAACTGTGTTTATTGTGAGCCATTCGCGTGCCTCTTAGGTGCTTGAATTGGACTTTGTTTGAGTTGTAATTGCAAATCACTCATAAGCTTTTAAGCAAGAGTGGATTGTGTGTCAAGTTGTATGTGTTAATCAATCATAAGTTTTTAAGCAGGGCTGATTACATGTCTTTGAAGAGTGTCTTCATCTTTCTATTATCATTATTGTAATCGTCACTATTATGTGACTGAAGAGAAGTGAGAGGGGTCTCATATCTAGGAGTTCCTAGGTAGAAATTGTATGGGTAGTGATTAGGTGAGAAGTTTGCATAACATGGACTGTTTGGACTTCAAACTAATACTATTATAGTGGTTTTCCTTCCTAACGTGAATGCCTCCAGATATAGGTGGAGTTGCATCGAACTGGGTTAACAATTAATTGTGTTATATACTTCATGCATTATTTCTTTTTTTAACTATCAATTCTACATTGTTGTGATATCTGGTTTGACATCTTATACCAGAACGTGTGTACGATATCGTGTACGACATCTGGACTGTCAGTACCATAATTACACATACAACTTTTAAAATACTTAAAATCATCTCCTTTTAGTGGCATTTTCTTCTCTACTAACAATGCCCTTAAAATACATGAATTTGCAGATTTTGACTGGGTCAGATGCCTTGACACAAAAAGTCCATCACATGGTTTTATATGTTGCTTCGTTCCTCTTTGATCAGATAGAAATTAAAGAAGTAAGATATTGTCTCTAGATCTTCCACTGAGGTAGAGTTTTGTAATGGCTTCAATATTTATCCAGAGATCTTCAAATCCACTTTTTAACTCATGCTTTTGTTTACTATAATAGCCAATCGACAATTTATTTGGCCCATAATCCAACATTCCATGAAATGCCCAATTATATTGAACTCCATTGCTATGTGATTTGTCCATTTCAAACTCTTACACTTTCTTCTTATTTCCATCAAAAATCAATTGACAGATATGTTTACCAAGCATTTACATTCACCGACTTTAAGTTCAATTCTATCCAAATTAAAACTTTGTACCATACCTAGTTCAATTTGAGGGGAGTGTTAAATGAATTGGGCCATTTAATTTGTTTTTAACTTTTTAGGCCCATTAACAACTTTTAAAATTGGTTAAGTTGGTTAAGAAGTTGTTAAGCCAACTATATTTTTTCTTCTTCAGTTGTTTCGAACTATTGGTGTATCGGTTAACCCTTCTCTCTCTATCTGGTAAAACAGATACGACTTACATAATGAAAATGAATTTCCACCATTTTTTTCTCTATACAGAATATCAACACCAAGCCAAAAAGTATCCTAGCAATACCACATATTTAAATAACTATGGATAAAACTTTGCAAACTGATTGATTATTTTTCTCATGCAACTACATCATTCTCAAAGTTCAACAATCAGTGACACAACACCAAATGTTAAATTATGTTATATAAATTAATCACATGATACCGTCTATGCAATTAGGGCCTTTTAATTTTTTTGGTTTATAAACCATAGACTTTATCTCATGTCATACGATAACTTATAAAATGTCTTCAATTAATATTTTATGAAACTTCTTAGGTCCTTTAGAAAATAAATCAAAACTGCTTACGATTTGATGACTAAAAACTTTTTTTTTAAAAATGGTGTGGCTAATATTATATATACTTCTGCCACCCTACTTTATATATTTGGATGATTTCTTACGATTAGTGGTTTCAATTACTAACCCCTTTAGTTGAATGCAAAAGTAATTCCTTGTAAATTGACACTTCTATTTTAGTTTTATTATTATTGAGCTAAGCCTTAAAAGATGATGGAGGAGTTAAAATATAATACTTTCGTAAAAGAAAGAGGAAAAAAATATTATGGATTGATTTATTTATAGATGATATTTTTATCTTGTGTATTATGTGTGTATGATTTAATTTATAAAAAAAATATTATGATTATATAGTTATAATATATAATTTATTTTAATAATATATTTTATAAAAAATAGTTAAAATTTATTGTTTAAGATAAATATAAAATACATCAATATAACCTTATATCTCTAAAATAATTTAAAATAAAATAAATATATCTTATAGAATATTAAATTAGAACACTATCAAAATTTTAAGAAAGTATTAAAATTCTACACTAGAGAAGAGAATAAACTAAGCTAACAAAATTAAATTTTATTTTTATTTCATTGATAATTTTTAAAATAACACGTTACTCTCATAATATAGAATTCAAAATACATCATAGACATATATGTGACACAATCTTAAGAATTCAATAAACAACTTCTAAAATATAATACTAATAAATATATTAAAATATTAATTAAAATATTTAATCAATGATTAACAAACTCGTTCTATCGGTGTCTCTGTTAAAAATGTACGAAGTGCATATAAGATTAATGTGGAAGTGCATCTTTGTCTCTGTTAAAAATGTACGAAGTGCATATAAGATTAATGTGGAAGTGCATCTTTGTAATTTGTTACGGAGATGCATCATCAGATTAATTTAAAGTAAAATGATGTGTCTCACTTATGAATGTATGATGAATGTATGAGTGGGTCTATGGTTAATACGAAAGTGTATCTCCGAATCATTTTCAAACAAAAATAGAGGTGTGACCCATTTACGCATGTAACGATATGAAATAATGTTATAAAAAATAAATCGGAGAATAAATCAACAAAATGTGTGAATAAAAATTCAATCGGTTCAATCGATTAACCTGTGGTTGAACCTCACATTAAATTTAAACTAAAAAATTAAATAAATATATATTAAACATCCTAATAAAATTATTTTATATCATAATTTATAAAATAAAATTCTCAGACAAATATAATAAACAAGCTTATAAAAGAAAAATAATTTAATGTAAGACCCAATAACAAACTAGAAAATTAATTAAGGTTCAATAATTATCTATTTGTCTTTATTCTTTAACTCACACAATGTGATTTAACACTAGCACAAAAATACTATTTTTCCAATTTTGGATTATTCATCAACATAATGTTTCTCATCTTTTCAAGATCAACAACATGGCTTATCTCATATTGACAAATACTACATTATTTCTTCTTCTTCTATTTATATTTATATTGTCTAATATCTTCCGATTTTATTTTTTATCTTCCATATATATAATTTTAACTGTTTGATATAATCAATTTTTTTAAATCTAAACAAAGAAAATAAGAGAAGTAAAACATAAAAATTAACTTTAATTTTCTGAACCATCTGATTCAGTAAAATTTGTCTCGATTTTACGATTACTTTAGTTTTGCAGTTGAAAACGGTTTTATCCAAATTTTGTTGACTCAATTTATTAATTTAAATCGAATCAAATTAGACTACAGTTTAAAATTCAACCCATCCAACCGAACAATTAAATATAATTTTTAAAACATTGATATAAAATAGATCCGTCTAAATTATTATTTTTTAATTATGAGAGACATTTATAGATTTTTTTAAAAATGTTTCTCCACTGCTTAGTGTGTGAGAAGCAATTCCCAGAAAAAAAAATCTAATTGTATTTTAGTCTATTGATCCAAAATCTAACTCCAATACTGTAAAGCCCAAAATTTTAATATCCATTCACTTCACTAATACAATTTAATTGCATCTCGTTAGCCCAAAATCTAATTGTATTTAAATAAGATTAATTCAAAGTTAGCAAAACGAATATGATTAACTCAATTGATTAAATATTAGTTTTTTTAGCAACGATTAAATATTAGTTGAATTCATATTACAAAGTATACTTAATTCATGTAATTGAATTAATAAAATTAATTATATTGAATATCCAAAATTGAAGTTATAACTATTTTGAATATCCAGAATTTCTCATGATTTGTTTCATACAAATGTGATATTTTTAGTATGTTGTAACAAAGCCCTCAAGAAATTTTCGAAGATGCTTGTTCAATTATGATTTCAATTTCATGATGAAAAGTGAAGAGGAAAAAAATACACAAACAAACAGTTTTGACAACAAAATTTCATTTCTAATGTCAGTGTTATAAAATAAAGCAGGCTACACAATGGTATTGAGAAAATTATAATACTTCTTCTATTTTCTTTAAGTGTTATTTTAATATAAAATTCTTCAATCAAGTGTTATTTTAATATAAAATTCTTCGATCAAGACACTTGATTGTTAGAATTATTTTTTCTATTATATTTTTATTTATTTTCTTTTTAAATAAATTTAATTATATATTCTCTCTTATTTTTAATAATTAATTGATAAAATAATTAATTTTATAAAAAATATGAAGTGGAGTTATTGAAAAAATTAAGATATAATGGATACATTATAATATTAAACTATAAAAATGATATTTAAATAGACACAAAAAAATCATTCAAAAACGACACTTAAAAAATATAATCAATTATGACTTTGAATGGTGAAAGAATATTTTCAAAAATCACATGACTATAGATTGCAAATTATAACTTTTTTAGCCAACAATATAAATAATGAGATGATAAATTTGTTACTCAAATAACCATGTTTCAGAAATTAGTTAATAGTTAAGTTAAGGATACAATATCTCTGTAATATGGACAACTTTCTGATCATCTTTTTGTAATAAAATAATTTAGATTCCCTTCTTATAATGTTAAGATTATGTATATTTGTTTTCTTTGTTGACCAGTCAACATAGAATTTTGTTATTTGTTAACGTGAAGTATATGAATTATCTATTTGAGCAGCCAAAAATGAAGTGTTAATGTGCAAAAAAAGCCAAAGAGAAAAAGTTGAGCAACACGAATCCTCGCGGATGTTAATGCACAAGGTGATGAAAAACAGGAAGAATGAGAGAATATTTATTACTATGCAGTGACAATTACAAAAGTTGTAAGAAGGATTGTGTGTATGACAGCTACTGTAATACCGTAGGAGAACTGAGTTTGCGTTTTATCGCAAATATGCGGATAACTAGAGTCGTCACCGACTTTTCTTTTATCCAATAAGAAAAGGGTGAAAATAATAGGAAAGACCTTGAAGATTTTGAGTTCGGGGGGTAATTTATGAAAAGGGAGATGTTAGCACCCTTTTCATCCGTAGTTATCTATGGGCTCTTAAATGCTTAGCTCACTTTGAAACCTTGCTTTGTATGTGTGTGATTTGAAAATATTTTGAAATGCCAATGTAAGGCTAACTTTGTAATGGTTTATATATCATTCCTCAAGAATGCGTACAAAGTATTTTTTTGAAAATATTTGAAAGTGTAGTGTGAGAAATGTTTTGTTTGTGAGAAAAGTTGTGAGCAAGCAATTAAGAGTTTCTTACCCACTAAAGTCTTTCTTATTCTTTTCCTTCTCCTTTAGAGATAGTGTTATTCATACCATTAGTTGGTAGGTAGCCTTATTCATTGGATGTGAAGGGACAGGCGAAGGGTCATCATATGGTCATCGAAGGAAACATATAGAGATACTTTAGCAATTGATCGGAGGGACTAGATCATTTTTTATAGGCAATGTTGAAGGGTCATCGAGGGACTGTGATCTTTATTCGAAGGGACTTTGTTAAATTATCCCTATTTTCGAGTGGCATGACCATGTTTCCGAAGGCAACAAGGAGGTTACCCTAGAGGTGCGAGTGTGAATAGTGTGTTCAATTCAATTATATATCTTGTATTAGAGTTAGCTATCGATTATTTTTGGATCTGGCCATACGCGCCTAATTACTAACAACATAAAATATAGCAAAAATATAAATGTGCAGAAAATAAAATTCATACGCTATTACATGGCTTCGGGGAAGTTACATAATGGATGAGTGCGAAATTAATATTTTAAAAAACATTTAATTAGTTTAATTAATTAAGTTTAATTAGTTTAATTAATTAATTAATAAAAAGTCAAAATTTAATTGTTAAAAAAAACTAACTAACCTTAATTTAATTAGTATTGAAAAAGTATTAGGTTAAATAATTAGGGTTTAATTAATAGAAAAGGAAAATAAGTGAAAAAAGAAGAAAATAGGGTTAGTGGTAAAAAGAAGAAAAAAATAATGCATGGGGTGGGTATTGAATCCACGCCCTTCAACATTCTCCAAGCACAACTTACCACCAGGCCAAGCGCTAGTTGGTGTCTAAAGAATGGGTGCTACACATAATATGTTAAACCTGCATAAATTGAAAAGTTATAAATTAAAAAAAGGTTGCAAAAGGCTGGGATCAAACCCACGCCCTTATAGATCAATGCCTTAACGTGCGCGCTCTTGCCACTGGGGTGGCTGTTACATCCGATAGTAGAATGAGATCAAATAAATATAAAATAAAAACAAATGAATGGGTTGGAGAGGCGCTGGAGCCCTAGCTTCGGTCGTCTTCTCCGGTGAGCTAATTTCTTCAACCTGTAAAATAGAGCATGTTAGTGATCCAAAGGGATCCTACCCCTTAATTTGACCCTTGTGAGTTCAATGATGGCCTTAGTTTTGGCTGATTCTCCATGCATAATGAAATACAAAGAAAATATTATAAATCGGTTCAAGAATGGCAACGCATGATTTTGGCATCATGGGATTCATGCGATGGTTCAGGCCTGCATATATATAGCTCAGGAACACATTAGTATCATTAGTATGAAGCAAAGCACAATAGAAACTAAAATACAAAATTCAAGAAATCATGTAAACCGGTGATGCATGGATGCTCGTTTCGGGCTCTTTTTATCATCAAGGATGATTCCAACTTACTCTGTAATGTCCCTGGAATCGATTTGGATGGCTAGATTGCTTTGAGAAAGGTTGTAGATAAAGGTTTCAATTTGCCCTAGTTTGAAAAAAATTTGAGATTTAGAGGGTGTGTTTTCTTGCAAGGTTTTCCTATCCCTTTGTTGTCTGAATGTGAATAATATATAGGAAGAGATTAGGTCAAGAAAAATGGACTTGGACCTCTTGTAATTATATCTTGATTTTGTTTGAAAAATATAATTTGAATAAGACAAAATATCAAGATTTTCTACAAGGATAACCT
The DNA here is from genome assembly GCA_948472305.1 of Vicia faba. Lineage (NCBI taxonomy): Eukaryota > Viridiplantae > Streptophyta > Magnoliopsida > Fabales > Fabaceae > Vicia > Vicia faba. Next base: position 344,490,769 of record OX451736.1, read on the forward strand.
CACACGGCTTTTGTATGGTTTTGGGGCCAAAAGTAAATCAAATCTTAAGCCTTTTAAGCCTTGCACCTCCATTTGATATTTTTTTATTTAATTGGAATTTAAATGAATAAAAGTCAAAATAAATAAGATAAAAATCATCATGGTGCATGAATGGATTTAGAGGTCCATTATGAAGTCAAGAACACGTTTGGACCTTGAAAGATAAGCCCATTAGCCCAAAAATTCAAGTTTGCTCAATTTGGGTTTCATGCATTTTCTCAAAATTTCCCAACTTGTGTAACTCATAACTTGCTCAATTTTTATCATATGAAGATGATCTGGAATTTTTTGTAAATCTCAATATGTCCCATGCAACTCTCATTTTGATCATTTTTCCATTTGAAGAATTTATCTTAATGTAAATTGCTTTGATAAAAAGTGTCTTTTTGTTGACTTTTGAAATGACCTGTAATGTTTTGGCCCATATCTCTTAAATGAAGCATTTTTGGGCCTTGGGATTAGAGAGACAAAGATGTATAGAATTTAATTTCCTTCAAAATGAGTTTTGGTTGAGAATTTTCTGATGAAGCATGTGAAATTTATGTCTGGTTAAAGTTCAGTTGATTTCTCCTAAAGAAAACCCTAATTTAACAACCTTTGACTTTTGATGAATCTTGAGTCTTCTTGATGAATCATGAAAAACATTTGATAAAATGATGAATGTAACTTCAAAATATTGATGTTTACCAAAAATCTTGAAGTTTGACTATATGTTGACCACAGTTGACTTTTTACCCAATAAAGTTGATTTTCAATCATCTAAGCAATGGACTGAGCAAATTTGTACTGCAAGGCTTGAAATTTGACATGAGGGTTCTTTGAAGCATATTAGGGGCCATGAAACTAATTTGAGACATTAGAAACTCAATTTCCTCTAAGAAATCCAAAACCCTAGTTATAGGCAACTACTTAGGAGGAGAACCCATCTGTTCATTCTTGAGTAGTCTTGAACACTTGATAACCTTAGGAGCATGAGGAGATATCTTGAATCAATTTGTCTTGAATAATGGGAGGGAAAATTTTGGGGTACAACATCTGCCCCTGTTCATTCTTCTTAAACCTGATGAATTAGATTGGCATGTCCGCTATTTGTGATCTGAAGGTGGAAGAGGATTGAACACTTAAGTGCCTAGAAAATTGCATCCACATGTGCACAAAGTAAAACTGTTGGTTGATTGTATTGCTTAAATTGGCTTAAACATGGAATTCGGAGAGGTGATAGAGTGTCTCCGGAGATGGGATTATAGATGCCATCCAAAGTAATTGTTAATAGGAGTACCAGAATGAGTCTACGCCTGACTGTATTTGAAGATTGTTTTTTAGGATTGCCTCTGAAGAGGAAATTCTTTTCAGAATGAAGCGCCAAAGGAGATGCTTTTCATAATAAATTTCTGAAGTAAATGCTTTTCAGAATGAAGTGTTGAAGGGGAAATTCTTTTCATAACTCTTTTGAAAGAAATGCTCGCCAGAACTCGGTCTCTGGGGGGAATGCTTTTCAGAATGAAGGCCCTGAAGGAGATGCTTTTCAGAATAAAACTTCTGAAGGAAATCACTTGGTCGTGTAGATAGTCGCCCCATCTTGTTTCAGGATTTGATCCATAGCTTGTTTATAAATTACTGGTAATATCTTTGCGTTTGCAAACTTAACCTGAAAATATAAAGTTAGTTTTGTGCAATGTCATGATGTATGTAATATATTGCGTAATGATGTTCTCCAAATAAATGAGAATGGTATATGTGTTTCGTATGTATATGTTAGGATATTTTGTAAATGATGTATGGATGCGATATGTTATTAAAATGTATCAGTATCCTTGTGTAGTAATGTTTGGCTGGGAAAATAAATCCCCGACTGTTGTTGGGGATGAAGACAATAATTCTTTGATTTGTCTAGAAAGCCTCTATGAGATATTTTTGCTTTCCGTTTGAGGATACGCCGCTGAGGATCTTTGATTTCTGATTAGGGATAGAAGTATTCAAGGTGAGTCGGTCATTCTTTGTAAGATTTGTATTCTGACTGGAGATGAAAGAGATGAAATTCTTCTGATCTGCCGCTTGACCAGGTTTCAGATATGAATATTGACTTTTCTAGGGAGGACAACGTTGAATGTCATATGGTCGGAGAAGGGGATCTTGTCGAGGAATTTTTGTAATGTTGGAGAAATAGACTCCATTGGGGAAATAAACTCTATAGATTGTGGCGAATTCACCGGGGAAATAATCTTTGATGGGGATTAACTTGCGGGTAAAGATCTGAGGAAATTGCTCTGTGGGAACTTTATGGCCAGCTTCGACTGTTTATCCCAACTCCTGGAGTCTTTGGTAAATGTTAATCCTGTTTTCATGCATATATTTGCAAGTGGTAATCATATTCAAATGCATATGTTCATTCAATATAATCATTTGGCGTTTTTACAAATAAAACAGAGAAACTAAAAATGGTTTTTTAATTTGAAACTCATTATATTAATTTGGAAAATTTTCCTATAAATAGATGGTTTTATACAAAGAGGCAGAAATCCTAGTAAGAGAAAATCGTCATAAAAGAAAAGGTGTACAAAGAGAAACAAAGAAGAACAACTATGTGGAAATGATCTCATCGGGTTTCAACTCTGCTATTGCTCATATGTCTTCAAGCATCTCATCCCTCTTTATTAGAAGAAGTTAACCGAATTGATTTGTACCATTTGAACTTTGATGTCGGTAATCATGTTGACTGTAAATAGACGGGTGATCCAACGGGACATATGAAGATGTGAAAAACACAAGAAGGGGGGTTGAATTGTAAAACTTAAAACAAATTCTTAGACAACACAGTATTTTTATCCTGGTTCGTTTGATCTCAAACTACTCCAGTCCACCCGTCAAGGTGATTTTGTAACACCCCAGTTTCTATTATTTGATTTATTTAAATTTGGGAAATTATTTTATTAGGATTAATAAAATAAAAAGGAATTAATTATTTTGAAATATGGAGGAAAATAAAAGAAATAAGAAAATGCTGAGTTTTAAGTTATTGGGCTTGGATGTTGTTAGTAAAGAGTGGGGGTGCAAAAGAAGTAAAGATATGTTTTGGAACTCAAGTTAGTTTTCTCATTTTTCACGATAAACAGAAGTTGGGAATTTGGGGAAATAGAGCTCTGAAGGCACGAAGAACGAAGAACGAAGAACATCGCTCAAAAAGTTCAAAGCTGCTAATTGATAAGGTAAGGGGGGCTATTACTCGATTTACCTTTGTTTATGGGTTTATGTACAGTTGATTTGGGTAATCGTAGGGAAAAACCCCAATTGTTAGATGTTAGTGGGAATCGATACCCTTAGGATTGAACCTTGTAGAAAATGGTTAGGTTCCCAATTTTTATGAATCGATTAGGAATTTTAGGTTCCAAATGGTGGATTGGGAGCATATCTGCATGATCGTGAATTTACCTTAGAGGTTTAGGGATAACCTTAATGTTGTCAGAAATTCCCTAAAAAGGACGATTAATCCCGGTTACGGTTACTATAATGATTGTTGAAATTTAGGAAATTGAGGTGTTGTTTTGAATTATACAAAATCGATGTTGTTAGGTACTGAAATGCGCGTTTAGCCGGCATTTTCCCGCGTTTGGCTGCTGTTTCTGAGCTGCTGCAGGTTCAGGAAAATCCTGTACGCGCTCAGCAACACGGGCCGTGTTGCACAACACGGGCACCCGTGTTGCTCTTCTGTGTTGATTTTTCTGAATTTTGTTTTGTTGTGCGTTACTGTGGATTTTATTGTCATGCTTTTGGATAATGTTATCGAGCATGAATTATGATATGATTTGATATGATTGATGTTTAAATAGTATGCTGAGTGATTACATGCTATCCGTATCTTGTTATGATTGATGTTGTTGATGTCGCATGATATGTTGATTGATGTTCATAGTATGCTGAGTGTTACATACTTTACATATCATGTTGCATTTGTTAATTCCCATTGTGTGGAATTAACATGGTGGCCAATATACGTGTCCGCGATTTAATGGAACGTTGAGGTGGTAGCCGTGTCCGCGATATAATGGAACGGTGAGTTATCCGTGACCCGAGATTTAATGGGGCGGTAAAGTGGTACCACATGCATGGGTGTGTTGCATTACCTTGAATATAACATGAATGGATGATTTTTCCAATGTTGTATTTGATTTGTTGTATGCACGTATGGTTGCTAAATGGTTGACGATGTTTGACGTTAATTGCAAATATGAAAAGCAATATATTATGGGTATATGAATTGTAAAGGTTTTTGGTAAACTATGAAATATGCTAATTATTGGGTGATGCTTATGATTTCCTGAATTGATTGTTATGAACGTATAATCAAATGTATAATTGAGATGCTCACCCTTACTGTTGAATATTTCAGATTGAGGAGCTTCGTTCAGGTGCTTGGCGAAGGCTTGTCGTTCTAGTTTATTTCCGTTTTAGTATTGTCCGGGTCATGCTCTGATAGTTGTAACTCCGGGAACGTTTGTTTGTCGAGCTGCTTTAATCAGACTCGTTTAATTTCCTTATGTTTGGTTATAATATGATGTTGACATTTTCCAGGTGTTAATCCCTGATGATTTTGAGAATATTATAACATTGGTTTTATTAAATAAATTATTCCGCTGTGTAAACATGTATGAGTTACTACTAAGATTATGCATGACAGGAATTTGTGTTATTTAAAGAGAATTGTGACATCCTCGATTATACATGTACTCTGAAATTATGATTTTTATAATTGCGAAAATTTTATTTGGGGTTTTTAGAGGGTGTTACAATAGTGGTATCAGATCATAGTCGGTCGTTGTGACCAGAGTCTTGAGTCAGTCATCCCTTTTGTATGCGATTAGTGTAAGGCAACACTGTCGATACTGTATTCTGATGTGGAGTATGTTTTAATTCTCAGGAATATGGCTGGAGGTAACGGACGAAATGATGCTGCACTCGCTGAGGCTTTGGGGATGTTAGCTGGTGTACTTGCTGGAAGCCCAACTGGAGGCGTGATTGGTGCTGATAGGCAATTGGGAAATTTCCAAAGGAACAATCCTCCGTTGTTCAAAGGTACACATGACCCTGAAGGTGCTCAGAAGTGGCTGAAGGAAATCGAAAGGATTTTCCGTGTGATCGATTGTGCTGAAGATCTGAAAGTCAGATATGGTACGCATATGTTGGCAGAAGAGGCCGACGACTGGTGGGTTGCCACAAGGACTGAAATGGTTCAGGATGGAGGGGCAATGACTTGGGCTAACTTCAGGAGGGCTTTTCTGAGGAGGTACTTTCCTGAAGATGTTCGGGGAAGAAAGGAAATTGAGTTTTTGGAGCTTAAGCAGGGCAATCTGACTGTCAGTGAATATGCTACTAAGTTCACTGAGCTGGCAAAGTATTATGCACACTACAACAATGATGAGGCTGGAGAATTCTCTAAATGTATCAAATTTGAGAATGGTCTCCGAGATGAGATTAAGCAGGGAATCAGGTACCAGCGTATTCGTAGATTTTCTGATCTGGTGGATTGTAGCAGAATCTTGGAAGAAGATATTACCAAGAATAGGTCGTCTCACTCTCGTGGGGCTGTTGACAAAAGAGGAAAGCAACATATGGACCGTGGCAAGCCATATGGTAGAGATAACCAGAGATCAGGCGGTTGGAAAAGGCCTAGTGGGGGAGATTCTAAGGCTCCTATCAGATGCTACAGGTGTGGTGAGTCTGGTCATCACATTCGAGATTGCAAGAGTGATGAGAAGAAGTGCTATAAATGTGGAAAGGCTGGTCATTTGTCTATTGACTGCAAAGGGAAGTCTATTACTTGTTACAATTGTGGCGAAGAAGGTCACATTCGTCCGCAGTGTCCTAAGCCTAGGAAGGATCAGTCAGGTGGAAAAGTGTTCGCTTTGTCTGGATCTGAGACTACTCCAGAGGATCGATTGATTAAAGGTACGTGTTTTATTCATGGCACACCTTTAGTTGCAATTATTGATACTGGTGCAACTCATTCTTTCATTTCTTTGGATTGTGCTGAGAGGTTGAAACTGGACATATCTGGTATGCAAGGTAGCATGATTGTTGATACTCCTGCATCGGGTTCAGTGACAACTTCACTTGTATGTAGGAATTGTCCTATTGAGATTTTTGGTAGAGGTTTCGGTATGGATTTAGTGTGCCTACCGCTTGAACAAATTGATATTATCCTTGGGATGAACTGGTTGGAATTCAACCGGGTTCATCTGAACTGCTTTGCTAAGACAGTGATTTTTCCAGAAGCAGTTGGTGTCGAGAATTTGACTATGACTGCTAGGCAGGTACAAGAAGCAATGGAAGACGGTGCTAATGTGTTTATGTTACTTGCTTCGTTAGATGCAACAGGAAAGGTCAGGAGTGTGGAATTGCCAGTGGTGTGTGATTTTCCAGAAGTCTTTCCGGATGATGTTGGTGAGCTACCTCCTGAGAGAGAAGTTGAATTCTCTATAGATTTGATTCCTGGTACGAGACCGGTGTCAATGGCGCCATATCGTATGTCTGCGTCTGAGTTGGCTGAATTGAAGAGTCAGTTGGAAGATTTACTGGAGAAGAAGTTTATTCGTCCAAGTGTTTCGCCTTGGGGTGCTCCGGTATTGTTGGTTAAGAAGAAAGAAGGTTCTATGAGACTGTGTGTTGATTACAGGCAATTGAACAAGGTAACCATTAAGAATCGGTACCCGTTACCGAGGATTGATGATTTAATGGATCAGCTAATTGGAGCCAGTGTATTCAGTAAGATTGACTTGAGATCTGGATATCATCAGATTCGTGTGAAAGCGGAGGACATTCAAAAGACTGCTTTTCGAACGAGGTATGGGCATTATGAATATTCTGTTATGCCGTTCGGAGTTACTAATGCACCTGGTGTTTTCATGGAATATATGAACAGGATTTTTCATCCGTATCTGGATAAATTTGTGGTGGTTTTTATTGATGACATTCTGATTTATTCCAAGAACGACAAAGAGCATGCGGAACATCTCAGAATTGTGTTAGAATTGTTGAAAGATAGGAAGTTGTATGCTAAGTTGTCCAAATGTGAGTTCTGGCTGAATGAAGTTAGTTTTCTTGGACATGTGATTTCTAAGAATGGTATTGCAGTGGATCCTACAAAAGTAGAAGCAGTATCTCAGTGGGAAGCGCCGAAGACTGTTTCTGAAATCAGAAGTTTTCTTGGTCTTGCAGGTTATTACAGAAAGTTTATCGAAGGATTCTCAAAGTTAGCATTGCCGTTGACGAAATTGACTCGTAAAGGACAAGCGTTTATTTGGGATTCTGATTGTGAGAAAGGTTTCCAAGAATTGAAGCGGAGATTGACTAGTGCTCCTATTCTGATTTTGCCGAATCCGGTGGAATCTTTTGTGGTCTATTGCGATGCATCTCTGTTGGGTTTAGGTGGTGTTTTAATGCAGAATCAACAGGTAGTTGCGTATGCTTCGAGGCAGTTGAAGGTTCATGAAAGGAACTATCCTACTCATGACTTGGAGTTGGCAGCAGTTGTGTTTGTCTTGAAATTGTGGAGACATTATCTGTATGGTTCGAGATTTGAAGTGTATAGTGATCATAAGAGTTTGAAGTATCTTTTCGATCAGAAAGAGCTCAATATGAGGCAAAGAAGGTGGTTGGAATTTCTCAAAGATTATGATTTTGGTTTGAATTACCATCCTGGTAAGGCAAATGTAGTTGCAGATGCTTTGAGCAGGAAATCCTTGCATATGTCTATGATGATGGTTCGTGAATTGGATTTAATCGAACAATTCCGAGATTTGAGTTTAATTTGTGAAAGTACTCCGAAGTGTGTTCGTTTGGGTATGTTGAGACTTACTAGTAGTATTCTAGAAGAGATCAGGATCGGGCAGAAATCTGATGTTAATTTAGTTGATAAATTGACATTGATCAACCAAGGTCAAGGTGGTGAGTTTAGAATTGATGAAAATGATGTTATGAGATTTGGCGATAGAGTTTGTGTTCCTGATGTCGCAGAAATCAAGAAGAGTATATTAGAGGAAGGACATCGCAGTGGGATGAGTATTCATCCGGGTGCCACGAAAATGTATCATGATTTGAAGAAATTGTTTTGGTGGCCGGGAATGAAAAAGGAAATAGCTGAATTTGTGTATGCATGTTTAATCTGTCAGAAATCGAAGATTGAGCATCAGAAGCCGTCTGGAGTTATGCAGCCGATGTTTATTCCAGAATGGAAGTGGGATAGTATTTCTATGGATTTTGTATCTGGGTTGCCGAGGACTCCTATGAATTGTGAAGCGATATGGGTCGTTGTGGATAGGTTGACTAAGTCTGCTCATTTTATACCGGTGCGAATGGATTACTCAATGGAGAGATTGGCACAGTTATATATTGAGAAAATAGTGAGTTTGCATGGAGTTCCTTCTAGTATTGTGTCGGATAGAGATCCGAGATTCACTTCGAAATTTTGGGAAGGATTGCAGAAAGCTTTGGGTACTAAATTGAGGTTGAGTTCAGCTTACCATCCTCAGACTGATGGACAGACGGAGAGGACGATTCAATCGTTGGAAGATTTATTGCGTGCTTGTGTTTTAGAGCAGGGTGGAGCTTGGGATAGCTATTTGCCATTGATTGAATTTACTTATAACAATAGTTACCATTCGAGTATTGGTATGGCTCCGTTCGAGGCATTGTATGGTAGACGGTGTAGAACACCTTTGTGTTGGTATGAATCTGGAGAGAATTCGGTAATTGGGCCAGAGATTGTTCAGCAGACTACTGAAAAGATCAAATTGATTCAAGAGAAGATGAGAGCTTCTCAGAGTCGTCAGAAAAGTTATCATGATAAGAGGAGAAAGAATTTAGAATTCAGTGCTGGAGATCATGTATTTATGAGGGTTACTCCGATGACAGGTATTGGTCGAGCGTTGAAATCTAAGAAGTTGACTCCGCGTTTCATTGGTCCGTTTCAGATTACAGAAAGAGTTGGGGAAGTTGCTTATCGTATTGCTTTACCTCCGAGACTTGCGAATTTGCACGATGTTTTTCATGTTTCTCAGTTGAGGAGATACATTCCAGACCCATCTCATGTAATCCAAATAGATGATGTACAGGTGAGAGATAACCTGACAGTAGAAACATTGCCTATGAGGATAGAAGATCGGGAAGTGAAACAGTTAAGAGGTAAAGAGATAGCATTAGTGAAGGTTGCTTGGGGAGGTCCAGCAGATGGAAATATCACTTGGGAGCTGGAGAGCCAGATGAAAGAGGCTTATCCGGAACTGTTCGTCTAAGGTATGTTTTCGAGGACGAAAACTCTTTTAGTGGGGGAGAGTTGTAACACCCCAGTTTCTATTATTTGATTTATTTAAATTTGGGAAATTATTTTATTAGGATTAATAAAATAAAAAGGAATTAATTATTTTGAAATATGGAGGAAAATAAAAGAAATAAGAAAATGCTGAGTTTTAAGTTATTGGGCTTGGATGTTGTTAGTAAAGAGTGGGGGTGCAAAAGAAGTAAAGATATGTTTTGGAACTCAAGTTAGTTTTCTCATTTTTCACGATAAACAGAAGTTGGGAATTTGGGGAAATAGAGCTCTGAAGGCACGAAGAACGAAGAACGAAGAACATCGCTCAAAAAGTTCAAAGCTGCTAATTGATAAGGTAAGGGGGGCTATTACTCGATTTACCTTTGTTTATGGGTTTATGTACGGTTGATTTGGGTAATCGTAGGGAAAAACCCCAATTGTTAGATGTTAGTGGGAATCGATACCCTTAGGATTGAACCTTGTAGAAAATGGTTAGGTTCCTAATTTTTATGAATCGATTAGGAATTTTAGGTTCCAAATGGTGGATTGGGAGCATATTTGCATGATCGTGAATTTACCTTAGAGGTTTAGGGATAACCTTAATGTTGTCAGAAATTCCCTAAAAAGGACGATTAATCCCGGTTACAGTTACTATAATGATTGTTGAAATTTAGGAAATTGAGGTGTTGTTTTGAATTATACAAAATCGATGTTGTTAGGTACTGAAATGCGCGTTTAGCCGGCATTTTCCCGCGTTTGGCTGCTGTTTCTGAGCTGCTGCAGGTTCAGGAAAATCCTGTACGCGCTCAGCAACACGGGCCGTGTTGCACAACACGGGCACCCGTGTTGCTCTTCTGTGTTGATTTTTCTGAATTTTGTTTTGTTGTGCGTTACTGTGGATTTTATTGTCATGCTTTTGGATAATGTTATCGAGCATGAATTATGATATGATTTGATATGATTGATGTTTAAATAGTATGCTGAGTGATTACATGCTATCCGTATCTTGTTATGATTGATGTTGTTGATGTCGCATGATATGTTGATTGATGTTCATAGTATGCTGAGTGTTACATACTTTACATATCATGTTGCATTTGTTAATTCCCATTGTGTGGAATTAACATGGTGGCCAATATACGTGTCCGCGATTTAATGGAACGTTGAGGTGGTAGCCGTGTCCGCGATATAATGGAACGGTGAGTTATCCGTGACCCGAGATTTAATGGGGCGGTAAAGTGGTACCACATGCATGGGTGTGTTGCATTACCTTGAATATAACATGAATGGATGATTTTTCCAATGTTGTATTTGATTTGTTGTATGCACGTATGGTTGCTAAATGGTTGACGATGTTTGACGTTAATTGCAAATATGAAAAGCAATATATTATGGGTATATGAATTGTAAAGGTTTTTGGTAAACTATGAAATATGCTAATTATTGGGTGATGCTTATGATTTCCTGAATTGATTGTTATGAACGTATAATCAAATGTATAATTGAGATGCTCACCCTTACTGTTGAATATTTCAGATTGAGGAGCTTCGTTCAGGTGCTTGGCGAAGGCTTGTCGTTCTAGTTTATTTCCGTTTTAGTATTGTCCGGGTCATGCTCTGATAGTTGTAACTCCGGGAACGTTTGTTTGTCGAGCTGCTTTAATCAGACTCGTTTAATTTCCTTATGTTTGGTTATAATATGATGTTGACATTTTCCAGGTGTTAATCCCTGATGATTTTGAGAATATTATAACATTGGTTTTATTAAATAAATTATTCCGCTGTGTAAACATGTATGAGTTACTACTAAGATTATGCATGACAGGAATTTGTGTTATTTAAAGAGAATTGTGACATCCTCGATTATACATGTACTCTGAAATTATGATTTTATAATTGCGAAAATTTTATTTGGGGTTTTTAGAGGGTGTTACAGATTTCGCCTCTCTCCAACGAGGTCTTAATCCACTATATTTAAAGGATTACACAGCTACTTTAACAACTGTTAAAGCCTTCTTGAGTATAACCACAAACCGGTTTATCTCAAGGAAATCTCTTACAAAGAATTGAACAAGAATGTGTTTAACGTTTTCTAATAAAACAATATATCACAACTATGATAATTACACAATTTAAGCTTGGAATGAAACTGAATTGCTAAAGCGTTTGAGTAAGCGTGGTTTGAAAGCTTTGCAAATTTTGTGAGTGCATGCGTGCGTCTTTTCTCAGGCAGTCTTGTTTATATAGGCAAGGCAGAGACGTTGTCCATAAAGCCAGTTAAATGATAATAACTCACTTTCCTTCTTGAGAAGATCTTGTCTGAATAAAGCCGTTAGCAATTAATTCTGTCTTGAATACTTAATAACGCTTCAGAGTCTTCTTTGCTTATGGTAACGCTTCAGAGTGTTCTTTGCTTTAACTTATGATAATGCTTCAGAGTGCTGATGACTTGGTAGAGATCTTTGATCAGAGTCAGAGTGTATATGTTTATACGCAGATTCTGGTCATCAAGCTTCAGCGTATAATCTGGTAGCTTCAGCGTGTAGCACATGTTACTGATCTTCTGATGCTGACATATTACTTGATCTTTTGATGCTGATTCCATCAGAACTTCTGTATATATAAAACATAAACTTAAGAAGCATATTTGTTCTATTTATAAATCTTACAATTTATTTATTCTTTTTATTTTGTTATCATCAAAACTCTAATTAAGGGTTGTAGAATCAAACTATGTTCTAAAAATCTCCCCCTTTTTGATGATGACAAAAACCAGATTTTTCAATTGAAAATAAAGAATAAAAAGTAGAGAATTAAGAAGAGAAACTCCCCCTGAGTTGATTTCTTCCCTTTAATTCCATCAGTCTTTGAGCATCAGAACCTTATTGTATCTTTCCTCAGAGTTTTGTACCTATTCAAGCTTTTCAGAAGAGAAAAAATTTAAATAGATCAGAATGTTTGAGACTTATGTCTCAGTAATCTGTTATTGAAAAATATCATTCTTTCTCCCCCTTTTTGTTAGTTATCAAAAAGAACATAAGATCAGAGCTAAAATGCATTTATATTAAAAACCATAAGCAATGATAAGTTTAGAATAGCAGTAATGTACGAATATTACAGATAAACATGTTATAAAAACAAGGAAATTCTAAGAGGGAGGAGGTAGACGCGTGAACAAGGTTTCCAACAAGCTCTTGATCTGGATGTTGGTTTCCTGTTGCTGGGTTAACATGCTCTTGATTTCCTCAATTTTGTCGTCCTGTTTATCCATTCTTTCATTCAGCAACATATCAGATCTTTTCAAGTCTTCTAGAGTCTGCCTGTCAAGGGAGGAAGCTTGAGGATCTTCAAAAACAAGATGCTTCTTAGAGCTTTCTGCAATATCCTTTTCTTGACCCAGTTCTTCAGTAAGAATCATCTGCTCTTGAGTATCAGAATGAACTTTGGATGTTGGACGATGTTCATACCAGGGAGCATTGTCCAGAGGGAGAACTTCTTCCTTAAGCAGCTTGCTCAGAACTGGACCTTCAATTTCTTTCAGCAGATTGCTGAAGTTCTGTTGAGCTTGTCCGTAGCTCTGTTCTTGTAACTTATAAGTTTCAGAGCATACCCATCTTCTGAACTTTGTCCAAAGGTAGTCTGATGCAGCAGGATCAACCAGCTCAAGACTAGCTTGTTTCAGAGAAGTGATCTACTTCTGTACTTCTGTTTCAAATGTCAATAAGTTGGTACCAACATCTGGATGTTTTAGTTTTGGGATAGCTGTTTTGTGGGTTATGGCAGCAAGAAGTTCAAAAACTGTTAAGTCAATGACAGTCTTGATGTTATCTTCTGGATTGTTCTTTGGTGAGGGAGTGGGAGAGTCAGGAATTATGATTGGACTTGATGGGGAGTTTGGTGGAGTTGATTCTGGTGAAGAGGGAAGTTGGGGAATATTCACAATGGTACCAAGGGGCATACGAATGGCCAGAGGTTCCGTGATTCTAGGAATGGGAATGGTATCAGAATCAACAGTTTGGTTTGGTTGATCGTTATGAGGTTCTGGTTCACAGAATTCAGAGGGTTGAGTCTCAGAAGTTTGAACTTCTGCTTGAAATAGTTCAGGTTGTGGAGAAGGTGGATGAATTTCTGGTTGAGGAGATGGAGGTAGTGGTATTTCTGGTATTGGAGAGAGAGGAATTTCTGGTTGTGGTGAGAGGGGAATTTCTGGTTGTGGTTCTGTGGTGGTTTCAGGGTTTGGATTTTCTGGCATGGGAGCAGAAGTATGTTGGTCAAAGGTATCTATATCAGATAGAACTTTTGCAAGTTCTTGTTGGGTTGCTTCAATATTTGGATTTTGAGGTTGGGAGCGAGATCTTCTAAGAGTTAAGGATTTAGAGGGGTCAAAATCAATGTCAAAGTCATCAAAAGTTTGTGGTGTGGGGTTTTCAGATTGAGTGGGAATTGGTATAGATGTTGATACAAAAATTGAATCTAAAACAGTTACAGAAGAAGGATTACCTCTCTTTTTAGGAGTCTGCTGGGTTGATCCTTCTGCTACAGCTTTCCTTTTCTTGGTTTTCTTCATCACAACTTCTGGAGCCTTCTGCTGCTGACCCTTGATGTTCAAATTTGGTGTTGTACCATCCGCCTTGCAAGCATCCAGATATCTGACTATTATATCAGGTTTAGAATCAATCTCTGAGAACAGAGGAAAGTTATCCAAAGGGACTCTTCTGCTGGAGATTGCTGCAAAAGGAGTGACGCTGGGTTCCTTCTTGATGTTCTCAATCAACTTCATTTTCTTCAGATTCTTTGCATTCAGCTGTTTGCCAACAGCAGCTTCCAAAGAGCTGATTTCTTGAGCCTCTGTAAGATGATCAATCATCTTATTCTCTGTTAGAATATCTGATATAAGTCTTCCTAGAGGTATCCAGTCCCTTTTTGTGCGTTCCTCTTCTCTGGTTTCCTTGACACTAGTCCTTAGATGGTTAAACAGCAGATGAGCCAGATTTACCTTAATCTTCTGAGAGATGAAGTAGATCAGAAATTGCTGATCAATATTGATGTAGTCAGGAGAGCTGGTAGGCTTCCTGTGGTTTATGCATCCCAGAATGATCTTGGCCCATATTCTGTGATGGTCTTTTAAATCCCTTATCTTGCTGGAGGGAAGCCCCAGAGTGAAGATTTCTCTAACAATTAGGGCAACATCAGCGCATCTTTCAGCCATGTCAATGCAACGAACACCACCACCACTGTAGCCTATTAATCTTGCAATGAGGTCCTCAGTTATAACAATCTTCTTCCCCATTATGTATGAAGTAACTTGATGGTTGGAAGATGAAGCATGAATCCAAAATTCCTTTACCAGAATTGGGAATGTTGGACCTACCAGACGGTCAAAATATCTTTCCCATCCTTGAGCTTTAACCTCTTCAGAGAGATTAAACCCGTTCTCTTGAAGGCTGTTTAAATCCACGATCAATTCTGACAGGACTTCTAGATTTTTGATGGGTGTGAGAAGCGTTCTGTAGGGTTCTTCATATTGCTCATTGGAATCTGATTTCTGAGAACTGGAGGTAGGAATGCTTGAGGAAGCCATGTTCACACGAAGGTTTTGAGAAGAAAAATGAAAGGGTTTTGAGAAAGTATGCAAACTGAAATCAATAAGATTGAGAGAAAATTAAAGTGAAGGTAAAAGAGTGTAAATGGTGAGAAATGTGTTTAAATAGATTTCTAAACAATTTTGAAAACATAAACGGTAAGAGAGAGAAATTAAATATAATGATTATGAGCATTTAATGATAGCTGATTTTAGGGGATTCAGAGAGATATTGGAACGGTTACCCATGACATGTGTCTCAATGCAACCAATCAGCGCTTTTTTTCCTTTCAGAAACGTGAACGCATGTTCAGCCTCAGAAAGTAGCTGATGGCTGGATGACACTTGTTTGCTTGAGTGAACTGCACATTTCTATCCTTGAAATGAAGCGCTCAGATCTTCATGAATAGATTCTGATACAATCTGTACTTCTAAAGATCTGAAGAAAGATTGATCAGTAGTTCACAGAAAAATAAACAAAGTTCTGAAGGTTAAGATATGGAATCAAAACAGTTTTATTCTGGGCAGAGCTTCATGCTGAGATGTTTCAGAATGAAGTTGAACCTATCTTCAGAAAGATGTTTTGTAAAGATATCAACCCATTGATGGTCTGTGTTAATAAATTTAAAATTTAAAATCCCTTTCTGAATATAGTCCCTAATAAAATGATGTTTTATTTCTATATGCTTAGCCCTAGAATGCAAAATAGGATTTTTACTGAGACAAATAGCAGAAGTATTGTCACAGAGGATAGGGATGTTACTCTCAAATATCTGGAAGTCCTCAAGTTGACTTTTCATCCAGAGCATTTCTGTACTGCATCCAGCTGCTGCTATGTATTCAGCTTCTGCTGTTGATAGAGCAATTGTGGATTGTCTTTTGCTGGACCATGAGATCAGATTTTCTCCCAGAAACTAGCAGTTTCCAGAAGTGCTTTTACGTTCTACTCTGTCTCCAGCGAAATCAGCATCACAATATCCTATCAAACTGTAATCACTTGATTTTCTATAAAACAAACCCAGATTAGTAGTACCTTTCAGATACTTGAAAATTCGCTTAACTGCTGTTAAGTGAGATTCTTTAGGATCTGATTGGAATCTAGCACAAATACAAACACTGAATAAAATGTCAGGCCTTGAGGCCGTCAGATAGAGAAGAGAACCAATCATACCTTTGTAGACCTCCTGTTCTACCTTTTTGCTTACCTCTTCTCTTTCCAAAATGCACGTGGGATGCATTGGAATCTTTGATGACTTACATTCTGAGAGATCAAATTTCTTCAGAAGTTCTCTGACATATTTTCTCTGATGAATGTAAGTTCCTTCTGGGGTTTGATTAATCTGAATGCCCAGAAAGAATTTTAGTTCCCCCATTAGGCTCATCTCAAATTCTGCCTGCATACATTTAGCAAACTTTCTTCCCAGAGAGGGTTTAGTAGATCCAAATATGATGTCATCAACATAAATCTGACATACTAAAATGTCATTCTTAACTGTCTTATAGAACAAGGTTGTGTCCACTTTCCCTCTGGTGAATTCCTTTTCTAACAGGAAGTTACTTAGTCTTTCATACCAAGCTCTGGGAGCTTGTTTCAGACCATAGAGTGACTTCTTTAGTTTGAAAACATATTCTGGATTTTTGGAACTTTCAAAACCAGGGGGTTGGTGCACATATACCTCTTCTTCTATATAGCCATTTAAGAATGCACTCTTAACATCCATCTGATACAGAGTGATGCCTTTATTAACAACAAATGAAATTAAGAGTCTGATAGATTCTAACCTGGCGACTGGAGCAAAGGTTTCTGTCTAGTCTATCCCCTCTTGCTGACTATAACCTTGTGCTACCAGTCGTGCTTTTTTTCTGATGACTTCACCTTGTTCATTCAGTTTGTTTCTGAACACCCATTTTGTTCCAATGACGTTGAATCCTTTTGGTTTAGGAACTAGATCCCATACGTCATTTCTTGTGAATTGATTTAGCTCCTCTTGCATTGCTAGAATCCAGTCATTGTCCAGAAGTGCTTCATCAATTGTTGTTGATTCAATTAGAGAAACCAGTCCCATGAGGGATTCTTTAGAGTTTCTGAAGCTAGATCTTGTTCTGATTGGATCTTCCTTGCTTCCTAAGATTGTTTCTTCTGGGTGATCCATGCTGCTTCTGGATGGTCTTTTCTGGAGTTGATCAATAGAAGGTGCTGGATTGCTTGCAGTGACTCTTTCTGATGTTGAGGGAGTGTCTCTGTTGAGAGCTTCTGATGATTTGTCTTCAGTACCTGTGAGTTCAACTTCCATACCTGCAAGGAATTCATTCTGCTTTGACTTTTGAGAGTCAAGCTTATCATCAAAATGAACACTGATTGACTCTTCCACAATCTGTGTTTCTGTATTGTATACTTTGTACCCTCTTGAGCGTTCAGAGTATCCTAACATAATACACTTTTGTGCTTTAGAGTCAAACTTGTTCAAATAATTTTTTGTATTAAGAATAAAACATGTACATCCAAATGGGTGAAAATAGGAAATGTTGGGCTTTCTGTTCTTCCACAATTCATATGGAGTCTTTTCCAGAATAGGTCTTATGGAGATTCTATTCTGAATGTAACACGCTGTGTTTACTGCCTCTGCCCAGAAGATCTTAGCAACGTTAGTCTCGTTGATCATGGTTCTGGCCATTTCTTGCAATGTTTTATTCTTTTGTTCTACAACTCCATTTTGCTGGGGAGTTCTAGGACAAGAGAAATCATGCAGAATGCCTTTTTCATTAAAGAATAACTCAAAATCTTTGTTTTCAAATTCTCCACCATGATCACTTCTGACTTTGACGATTCTAAGATCCTTTTCATTCTGAACTTGGTTGCAGAAGGTAACAAACACAGAGTGTGACTCGTCCTTGTGTCTTAAGAACTTTACCATGTCCATCTGCTATAGTCATCTACGATTACTAACCCATACTTCTTGCCACTGACTGAAGCAGTTTTAACTGGTCCAAATAAGTCAATGTGCAGAAGTTCTAATGGCTTGGAGGTGGAAACAACGTTTTTGGATTTGAAAGCTGGTTTAGCAAACTTACCTTTCTGACATGCTTCATGTTGTACCCCAAAATTTTCCCTCCCATTTCCTCAAACATCTTCTCATCACAAGACCCTTGGAGCTCAAGATCAAGTTAGGGTTTGCTCTGCTCAAGACTCCACCTTGCACTGTTGACCCAAATTAGGGTTTGAGTTTGCACAAAGATGTTTTGACCTAAAAGGCCCAAAGTGACTTTCATGCTTCATGTTGGACTCACAAGTTTATCCATACCAAATTTCAAGCCTTGATTCCAATCTTTGCCCAGTCAATTGGACAGTTGACCTAGAAATCAGCTGTATTGGGGAAAAAGTCAATTGTGGCCAGTTGACAGTCAAACCTCATGAAATTTGACCCACATCAACATTATGAACTCATATGAACCATTTGGTCAAGTTTGTATCACAATTCCACAAGAAATTTGATCAGATCACCAAAAGGGCAAAATGGTCATTTTTAGGGTTTTGACTACACAAAGGCAATTTTTGACTGTTTAACCTAGCCAATGGCCAACCAAGCTCACATATGGACTCAAGGACCCCATGGAATTATCTTGACATGTTCAACAAATTCAAAGATCCCAAATGCACAAGATTGACAGATGAATTTTCCAGTCAACTGATCAAAATTTGACTGTATACTGAAAAGTCAAACTTTGACTTTTTGGTCAAAATCAAGTGTCAAGATTTATTTTTCATCAATACATGTCAAAATATGAAACTTGTTCATCAAGAAATCAAGATTTGCAAATTAGGGTTTAAAATGAAGAATTTTCATAACTTAGAATTTTTCTAAGTTATGAAAATCCCTAATTTTTTCCTAACTTTGTCCCATTTTTTCATCAAGATACATTTGGATTCAAGGAAAACTCAAAACATGAAAGTTCTAGTCCATTGCAAAATATACAACTTTGATTCACAAAGTTTCCTCAAAAGAAGCTTGTAGCTCAAGTTATGATTTTTGGAACAAGGGTGCAAAACATTCTTAACTTAGAAAATTTTGACCTATTTTAGGCAGGATTTTTGCCTAACTTCATGGCCACTTTTCACATGCTTCCACTTGGAATTTCAATTTGCATTACAAAGATGGATTGTAGTACACATTCCAAGCTTTCCAAAATGTCCAAGAACTCATCAAACAACCTTGTGGTTAGGGAGAATCGAATTTGGCAATATGAGCAAAAGTCACTTTGATTCATGGCCAAAGGCATGTTCATAACTTGTGCATTTTCAAACTTAGCATATGCAAGCTACATTACAGGCCTCTAATATCATTTACACTTATAAATTTAATGTCAATCCTTTGTGTTTAAGCCTTATCTTGTGTGTTTAACCATTGCATACAAGATTGAGCCATAAATGGAAAAAGCACTTTATCCATTTTTGAAAAGTATGGCTTTATGTCAAATTTGCAAATCAAGAGGTACAATGTATATATTCTGGACACAAGCTATTGGACACATCCCACTGATCAAGACAAAGCTTTGCAGCACATTTGAGGGGCCTAGAGAAGCTTGTAATAAGACTTGGCATTTTTTGACTTACATTAGAAGAAACTTGGCATATTGATATCCAACTCTCATTGCTGCAAGAACTAGCTTAGACAAACTTGTTAGACACATCCCAAATAACATAACTGAGCTAAGGCACGACCAAAACACCTTCCAAACCTCATCATTCATCAAAACACCATCCTACTGCAGAAAACAGAGTCACCTCTGCAGTTGGACTTCCATAACTCAATCCACTCGTGCATTGTTGCTAAAACCAGTTCATACACACTCCATACCACATATATAAGCTATCCCAAGCATTGGACACGACCTGTAACACCTCTAACCAACTTCACCATTTTCACTTTTTCTGTTTTGCAGGTTGATTTCCATAGCTTGATTCACATGGTTTCAAAGCAAGCTAAAGGTTGGAATAGCATCCCTGGACTTCAAGCAAGCTGTACCAATCCTCACCTTGCCTTGAAAGTGCCTCCATTGCCAGACACGATCCAAGCTGAATAGGTAAGTTCATGGACTTCTATCTCTCAATCTAGGAAGAGTTAGCTTTAAGTTTATGAATGAAAAATACACTACTCATGGCCCTGAAGCTATACATATCCTCACTTTCCATTTATATTGCATATGCTAAGAGAATTTAAGACCTGAACATTGACAAAAACTTAGGTTAAGAATTAGGGATGGAGAAATTCTCTCTCATTTCTAAGAGTTAGATCAAGTTTTTGGTATGTATGGAATCGTGGCTTGATGCTTGACACTTTTCATGTTATAAGTTTGTGCTAAAAGTCCAGGAATCATGAGATAGCAGGAAGCACGCGTTGCTCTGTTTTTTTTGTTCAGAGGTTGAAGACAAAGTCTTCTTGGGCTTGGCCTGACTCTTTTTCCTTTTTGCACCATGTTTTTACATTTGCACCCCCTTGGCCCATTGCATTTTATTTTCATTATTTTTGACTTTTGATTTTTGTTTTTGACTTATTTATTTTTGTCAAAGCATAAAAAATATTAAAAAATATTTTTCTCACATTTTTTGCATTTTTTTGATATTTATTTTGTTTCATTTAGCTTTATATGTAAATAAATATATAACATCTTTTATTTAAAAATACTAAAATTAATACCAATACATTTTATTTTCTAATTTTCATTTTATTTTATCCTTTGAAAATATTTTATGAAAATATACTTTTTTTTGTAAATATTAAATATTTTTATTTTTGTACATATTTAATATATTTATCATATAATATAAATATTTACATATTTATTAGGATATTTAGGATAAAAATACCAAAAATATATTTTTTTATTTTTTATTAATATTTAACATTAAAAATACCTTTTTGACAAATATACTTCTCTTTTATTTATTTTTTGTATATAATTAGTAAATATTATATATAATACATAATAAATAATTAATATCTTTTATTTAAGCAAAATTAGGGTTTTTTGCCCTAAACATGAAAATATTCAAAAATTAACTTTCTTTTAATTATTTTTATTTTATTTGTGCATAAAATATACACTTACACCAAAATACCTTCACATACATATTGCTTTATTCTTATACATCTTTATATTTACATTTGCGCAATTCGATTTGGTTGTAAATATTGGACACTACTCTCCTATGAAGTCTCATCCCCATTTTAACATTTGTACCCCCATTCCCATGATTATTGTGTAATAACTTAGGACCTTTAAATTTCGCACTTTAAAGCTTTCTAATTATGCCATGATAGAATTAGGGTTTCGTATGCAAATCAAAAACAACAAATAGTTTGACCTAAATTCAAGATAAACAAGCATGGAAATGGACAACACTAATCACACTTGCACCCCCTTAGGGTTACTCCACTTGTTGCCTTAAATAATGGGCCATATTGCATGTTAGGTATCTTTGGCAAAAACAAAACAATCAAATGATCATAGTCCCTCGATGACGCTTTCAAAAGTTGCCTAAAAAATGATCAAGTCCCTTAAAGGAAAAATTACCCAATGATACTTTGCACCATTTCAATCATGGTCTAAATGATGACCCGCGCCCGTCCCGTTCACATCCTAAGACAAGATTGTCCACCAAATACAATGGTGGAACAAAATTGTTAAAAGGGTTAAAACGTAGCAAAGATCTTTGAGAAATTTAGAGTAGACAAACTCTTGGTTACTTGCCAACTTGCAAAACAAAAACACTTGCCTATTTTTCAAAACACACATCACAACACATTTTCAAAAAAACTTTCAAAAACATTGAAAACTTTTTCAAAAGACATACACTTTTGTATACATCCCAACATGGATCATTACAAAGGTTGCCACCACATTGGCCTCTTTTCAAAACATTTTTCAAACCCACACACAAAGCACCATTTCAAACAATTGAAAATCAAGGCAAGTTGATCTAAGCAAGTAACTAAGAGCCCATGGATAACCATGGATAGAAAGGGTGCTAATACCTTCCCTTTCTATAATCTACTCCCCGAACCCAAGAAAACATCTCAAAGGTTTTTGCTGTGCTTTTTAACCTTTCCTTAGGATAAAATAAAAAGTCGGTGGCGACTCTTGCTCAACCGAAACATTTGCGAAAATAAACGCAAAACCTCAAGTCAGTTCTCCCACCGTATCACAGTACTGGCGACTCTGCTGGGGAATCCTTTAAAAGTGGGGTTACCTTAGGGTTTAGATCACCTTTGTTTTCAATTGCTTGCTTTGTTTGCTTTTATATTTGTAGGCTTTGCATCGGAGTTTCATAGATCCTAACCCGGATCTGGGGAATACCCTTTTAGGTAGCATAATCTGTGAGGGACCTGTCCGGCGTAGACTGACATGGGTGAAGCAGTGACTACGTTGGTGTGGCACCTTGGTCTGTACCGATATCCCTTGTGTTGCAACGAGGAGAATATGGGTCTTCTAAGGAGTCATTAAACACCAACCGACCTTAGAACCCTAAAATGACCCAACTTGGCCATAGAACAGTAGCAGTATGCTACACTCATTGAGGCTAAACTCTCGTGATGGTTCTGGCCGCAAGAAAAGATTGCGATGCTGGAGTTATGACCGATTGAGGGTAGTCAATGATATTGAGATCCTCTAGAACCCGGTTACTTTTGATAGGACAGGTCTTAACCAAAAAAACTGAAAAAGGGTAACACCTGAACTTCATGCTAGCCTAAACCCTAAGGGTTGTCTTGTGTGACTTGTGTGCCTTATCATGTTTGCCTTTGTGAATACTTGTGATGTGCTTCATCATAGCATCATACCATCATACCATTGCATGCATCCTGCATAAGGACTGACCCATTTCAAAGACAAGAGGGTTTCATCTTTGCTCTGTTTTGTAGGACATCATGATGCCCGTGCGTAGGAATACTATCCGGCTCAACTTTGTTCAACCACCAACTTTGCTCAAGGAATTGGTTGGTATGATTCAAAACACTAATTCCTTCATCAAGAGGCATGGTTCTATCCTTGGCTTGATCACTTCAAAGTGGGACCAACAACTGATAAGTGTCCTGACCCAGTTTTATGATCCCCTGTATCATTGCTTCACCTTTCAAGACTTCCAGCTGGTCCCTACCCTGGAAGAATTCTCTGATTTACTTGGTATCCCTGTTTTGGAGCAGACTCCATTCACTGGTTGGGAGAAGACTCTTAGGCCTGAAGAGATTGCTGCAGTCCTTCCCTTAACCAAAGAAGAGGTAGTGACTAACTGGGAAACTAGAAGTGGAGTTAAGGGCTTTTTGGTTAAGTTTCTGGTTGGCAAAGCTAATAGTTTCTGGAATGACTTAGACTTCAAGGCGTACGAAGACATTATGGCTCTTTTAATCTATGGTCTGGTATTGTTTCCAAATCCTGATACCTTTATCAATATCTATGCCATAAGGATCTTCATGTCTCGGAATCCTGTACCCACTCTTTTGGGTGATATCCTGCAACAACTCTATGCTCGTACTGCCCGAAGACGGGGAACTCCATGGTGTTGTGCTCCTTTGCTAGTGAGGTGGTTTATTTCGCACCTTCCTAAGTTCGTGCTGAAGAATGAAGAAGGAAAGGGTTGGGCTCATAGGTTAATGTCTCTCACTGATAATGACATCACTTGGACTCTCAGAGGTTTGGATGAGGTAGCTGTTATTGATCGTTGCGGAGAATACCCTAATGTTCCATTGATCGGTACCCAGGGAGGAATCTCTTATAATCCATGTTTAGCTCTCCGTCAGTTTGGAAGAGCCAGAAGAGTAGGGCTTCATGAGATGTTGGTTCCTCACTTCCATTTTGAATTTCAGGTAGGCAGTGACAAACTACGCCATGGATTCATTAAGGTTTGGGACAGAATTCACAAGGCTGACCCACATGAGTTGGGATCGAAGACTTCTCTACCAATGGAACCCTATTGCAGATGGGTCCGCATCCGTGCTCAGAAGTTAGGTATGCCATACGAAGCTGTCAGGCCTATCATTCTTGAATCTCCTGATGAAGACGGGGTTCCTCCAACTGTCCTCCCTCCTCAGATACCCACTGATGTTGATACCCTAAAGAGATCTTGGGCGCAGCTACAGGAAGAACGGGATTTTTATCGGGAAAAATTCAACGAACAGGAACAAAAGATCCAGAAGCTGACTAAGCAATTGGAGGAAGAGCGGATCCTGAATGACTATATCCGTACTGAGAAGAGGAGGCCATGGGAGCACTGATGGGCTTTGGATGTTTCTTTTTACAGCTTTTATTTCCTTTTCAGTATTTTTCATTCTTGTAATTCCTAAGGGCAAGTTGTTGAACAATTTAAAGTTGAATCTAATGAAGTGTGTTTCCTTTTTGTCTACAAAGTTGAATCCCGATTGTCTCTGAAAACATAAAACATACGCATCTCATTGCATCATATGCATAACAGGTACCCTTTTCCACAGGTTGCTTAATCTTCTTCGCTGTTTATTTGAACAGTCATCATGAATCCTGAATCATCCAACGAACAAGCTATCAAGGCCCTCCAGGCTCAGAACGCCCAGTTTCAAGAGCTGGTCATGAGCTTAGCCCAAGGTCAACAAGAGTTGAAGACTCTGCTCTTGAAGAAGAAGAAGAAGAAGAGGACTGTGTTGTTCAACATTGGACGGAGGTTTGGGAATACACTACACAATGAGGCTGATCAGGCTACTTCCTCTGCAGAGAAAGACAGTCCCCAAGGGGGAAGGGCTCCTAGTCCTGCAGTCTCCGACAACGAGACAGATTACAATGATGAACAGTACCCTCCTGCTGCAGACAGATACAAGCAACTAGAGGACCGTCTAAGTGCCATGGAGATTCAAAATGTGCCGGGGTTGGATTTCGGAGATCTAGGTTTATCTTCAGGGGTAGTGATCCCACACAAGTTCAAGGCGCATGCCTTTGCGAAGTACAACGGGGCTTCTTGTCCTAAGCTGCATCTCAGATCATATGTAAGGAAGATCCAACCTTACACTGCAGACAAGAACCTATGGATCCATTTCTTTCAGGATAGCCTTTTGGGGTCTCAACTCGAATGGTTCTATCAGTTAGATGGAGCCAGTATCCGAAACTGGGAGGACTTGGCTACTGCGTTTTATAGACAGTATCAGTATAATTCTGACCTCGCCCCCACGCGTACTCAACTCCAGGGTATGTCACTGGGGACGGGCGAAGGATTTAAGGAGTATACGCAAAAGTGGAGAGACCTGGCTGGTAGGGTGCAGCCTCCTTTGACTGACCGTGAACTTGTTGACATGTTCCTAGGAACCCTGTCTAGTCCATTCTTCAATCATCTGA
Source organism: Vicia faba (assembly GCA_948472305.1). Taxonomy (NCBI): domain Eukaryota; kingdom Viridiplantae; phylum Streptophyta; class Magnoliopsida; order Fabales; family Fabaceae; genus Vicia; species Vicia faba. Next base: position 344,516,045 of record OX451736.1, read on the forward strand.
TTGGTAATTCTTCTGCTGGGTTTACAGATTTGATCCTGACTGGTGAGAGGATAGAAGATGGTATCAAGTCAGGGAAGATACAGAAAGGTGCCTCCGCGAGTACTGAGAAGAAGCCTTTCAAGAAAGAAGCCAATGCTGTTTATGGTCCCCGAAGACAGATTAAACCGGAACGCCGCCAAGTTGTCAACGCATTGGTAATTTCAAAGCCTGCTGCTGCTCCTCAGCAATATAATCAACAAAGGGGTGAGAGGCCCAAAAGGCAGTACACTCGGCTCAGTATGACCCTGTCTCAGATTTTGCTGCAACTACTATCAACCAATCTGGTAACTGTCAAGGAAGCTCCGAAGGTAGTGAACACAGCTTCTCTGAAGTACAACCCCAACGCCCGTTGCGCTTATCACTCTGATAGCCCCGGGCATACTACGGACGATTGCTGGGCTCGGAGGAATAAGGTTCAAGACCTTATTGATGCTAAGGAAATACAGTTTGAGGCGCCCGAAAGACCCAATGTTGTGACTGCTCCCATGCCCCAGCATGGAGTGAATGCTGTGGAAGAAGACCGGTATGTAGCCTCCGTGGAAGAGATTGTTACTCCGTTATCAACTGTTAAAAGGAATCTGTTGCTAGCCGGTTTATTTCCGGGATGTTGTGAAGATTTCCTTCTATGTGCTGTTTCGCCTTTTGGTTGTCCTTTGCTGAAATCAGGTATCCAAAGCCTGATGGATAGCAAGGAAATCTTGTTCGAGAAGATTGCTGTTCCTGCTGTCCCTACCGAAGAAGTTTCTATCGTCACTATTTTCAACAAACCTCCTAAGGCTCCCTCAAAGAAGCCTGTCAAAATCATGTCCACTCAAGATTGCTCTTATCATCATCACTGTTTCGGGGCCCCTCCCCTATACGTCCGACAAAGCTGTCCCGTGGCACTATGGGGCAGATGTTTATGTGCTTGGAGTGAAGCAAAAGTTTGATACAAGTACCGGTGTCAGTAACATCACCGGGCCTGCCAAAATTACTCGCAGTGGTAGGCTGTTTTCACCAGATATCTCGCCACCAGCTATTCGGAAACCTCTTATCATCACACCCGCAAGTGTGCATGTTCCACTTCCTAATCAAGTTCCTGTTTCTACCCCTGCCGCCGAGCCCTCTGACGCTCGGGGCAAAGGGATTGCTACTGATTTGCCTGCCCTGACGGAGGCACCGAAGACAACCATTGTTGAAGCCTCCCAGCAAGAAATGGAGGAGATCCTCAAGATTATCAAGAAAAGTGATTTCAACGTAGTTGAGCAGTTGGGGCACACCCCATCAAAAATTTCTATGCTATCACTGTTGTTGTGTTCATAGGCCCATGCCAAGGTCCTGATCTCCTTCCTAAAGACGGCCCATGTGCCGCAAGAAACGTCTGCTGATCAATTTACCGATTGTGTGGCCAACTTGACTGCCGATAATGGTCTGGGCTTCTCTGACGCCGATCTGACCGCCAAAGGAAAGAACCATAATGATACCCTGCATGTCTCTATTGAATGCAGGGGCACTAATCTTGCCCATGTGTTGGTAGACACCGGTTCTTCATTGAATGTTTTGCCCAAGAAGGCCCTAGACAGATTGGATTGTGAGGGTCTGGAGCTCAAGCCTAGTAACATTGTTGTCCGAGCCTTTGACGGTTCGAAAAGGATGGTACATGGCGAAGTTGACATTCCGATCAGGGTTGGTTCTCAAGTTTTTGATTAAACTTTCTATGTGATAGACATCCGTCCATCCTACTCTTGTTTGCTGGGTCGTCCATGGATCCACAAGGCTGGAGCTGTGACCTCCACACTACATCAAAAACTTAAGTACCCAGTCAGAGGAAAGATTGTTACAGTCCAAGGGGAAGAAGAGTATATGGTCAGCCACCTCAACTCGTTCCGGTACATAGAAAAGGATGGGGAATTCATTGAGACTCCATTCCAACACTTTGAAGAGGTGCCTCAGACATTGGCGTCGGCTGAAACTGTGATTGAAGACCCTCCTTTGAAGATGGCTTCCTTAAAGGATGCCCGGGCTGTGATTGAGAAGGGTGAGTGTGCAAACTGGGGTCGACTTCCTGACTTTACTCCGAAGACTGACAAGTTTGGCTTGGGCTTCACTGCAGAGGCTCAGAGGGCTGTTCGCAAAGCAAGAATTGGAAAATCTCCTGTGTTCATCACCAACCCGGGAGTGAATGCTATTGAAGACGACATGGAGGAATCAGAATTTGACAGCTGGATATACCCAACAACCGACAGTGGACCAAGCAACTGGACTGCCAAGGACTTCACACCTATTACTTTTGTCACTCAGTAATGAACTCTTTTGTTTTCAATTTGTAACAAACAATATGTTGAAACTCTTATGGCTCGGTGTCCTACCCGGGGCACCGTGGCTCCATTTGTGAGGGCTTTTGTATGACATTTTCATATATCATTAATCAAAACATTGGACGTTTGTTGCATTTCAAATCTTGCGCTCCTTTTCTTTCTTTATTATATATTGCAAAACAACTATATTTACACACACTCACTTATACAGGTTCCAATCCACTCTGGATCTCACTGGTAACGACTCTGCTACTACCAGTTATGATTTCGAAAATCCGATCAACTTAGCCGAAGACGAAGGTGAAGATGATTGTGAAGTGCCTGGTGAACTTGCAAGACTGCTACTCCAGGAAGAGAGGGCCATTCAGCCACATGAAGAGCCAGTGGAAACGGTAAATCTGGGTACTGAGACAGACAGAAGGGAAGTCAAGATTGGTGCCAACCTAGAGCTCGGTGTGAAACAACGGTTGATTCAGATGCTGCATGACTATGTGGAAATATTTTCCTGGTCTTACGAAGATATGCCTGGGTTGGATACCGACATTGTGGTTCATCACCTGCCTACCAAGGAAGACTGCCCTCCGGTAAAACAAAAGGTCCGCCGTATGCGTCCAGAGATGTCCGAGAAAATCAAAGCTGAGGTTATGAAACAATTTGATGCCGGGTTTCTAGTTGTAACTTCTTACCCTCAGTGGATTGCCAACGTGGTTCCAGTACCGAAAAAGGATGGTAAGGTCCGAATGTGTGTTGATTACAGGGATTTGAACAGGGCCAACCCTAAGGATGATTTCCCTTTGCCTCATATCGATGTTCTGGTTGATAATACTGCTCAGCATAAAGTTTTCTCCTTCATGGACGGCTTCTCCGGTTATAATCAGATCAAGATGGCTCCTGAAGACATGGAGAAGACCACTTTTGTCACTCAGTGGGGGACCTTTTGCTACAAGGTCATGCCTTTTGGGTTGAAAAATGCTGGGGCAACTTACCAACGTGCCATGGTTGCTTTATTTCATGATATGATCCATCACGAGATAGAAGTATACGTCGACGATATGATTGCAAGGTCCCAAACTGAGGAGGAACACCTTGACCATCTACGGAAGCTGTTTGACCGTCTAAAGCTGTACAAGCTGAGGTTGAACCCAAACAAATGCACCTTTGGGGTGAGATCTGGAAAATTGATAGGCTTCATCGTAAGCGACAAAGGTATTCAAGTGGACCCTACCAAAGTAAAAGCCATACAAGAGATGCCAGCTCCCAAGACAGAGAAAGAAGTCAGAGGCTTTCTAGGACGTCTGAATTACATTGCCCGATTCATCTCGCATCTAACTGCTACATGTGAACCAATCTTTAAACTGCTGAAAAAGGATCAAGTAGTACATTGGAATGATGAATTTCAGGCCGCTTTCGAAAAGATCAAAGAGTATCTCCAAGAACCACCCATTCTTATGCCACCGGTTGAAGGGAGACCTCTAATTTTATACTTGACAATACTTGACAACTCAATGGGGTGTGTGCTGGGGCAGCATGACGAGTCTGGCCGAAAAGAGCACGCTATTTATTACCTGAGCAAAAAGTTTACCGACTGTGAGACCCGGTACTCACTGCTCGAGAAAACTTGCTGCGCTCTGGTATGGGCTGCTCGCCGGCTGAGACAGTATATGTTGACTCACACTACTCTGTTGATTTCAAAAATGGATCCAATCAAGTACATATTCGAAAAGCCTGCTCTGTCTGGAAGAATAGCAAGATGGCAAATGATCTTGACGGAATATGACATCCAATACACGACTCAAAAAGCAATCAAGGGAAGTGTATTGGCAGACCATTTGGCACACCAACCAGTGGACGATTACCAGTCGTTAAATTTTGAATTTCCAGACGAGGATATCATGGTAGTGACTGATTGTGAAGTACCTGGACCAGATGAAGGACCCGAGGAAGGATCCCGATGGTCTATGCATTTTGATGGAGCCTCGAACGCTTTGGGTAATGGTATCGGCGCTGTGATCATATCCCCTAAAGGCACTCATACTCCACTTACCGCCCAGTTATGTTTCAACTGCACCAACAACATGGCGGAGTATGAGGCATGCATCATGGGTCTTCAAGCTGCAATTGACTTAAGGATCAAGTTGCTGAGTGTCTTCGGAGATTCTACTCTCGTGATCAACCAGATCAAAGGCGAGTGAGATACGAAACACCCGAATCTTATTCCTTACAAGGAGTATGTGCTGACATTGCTCCCCCACTTCGAGGAGATAACTTTTGAACACTTCCCAAGAGAGGAGAATCAGTTGGCGGACGCGTTGGCTACAATGTCTTCTATGTTCAAAGTCAAATGGGACAACGAAGCACCCCGGATCATTATCTGGAAATTGGACGAACCTGCATATTGCTGTGATTTTGAGGCTGAGGAGGTAACTGAAAAACCCTGGTATCATGAAGTGAAGAGGTACTTGGAAGCTCAAGAATACCCCGAGGGCGCATCGGTTAACGACAAGAAGTTCCTGAGAAGGTTCGCGGCAAAATTCTTCCTCAGCAATGGCATTCTCTACAAGCGAAACCATGATTTAACTTTGCTGCGTTGTGTGGATAAGACTGAAGCAGAAAGGATCATGGCAGAGCTACATGAAGGTACCTTCGGGACACATTCCAGTGGACATACCATGGCAAAGAAGATCCTCCGGGAAGGATATTTCTGGTCCACAATGGAAGCCGACTGTTATCAGCACTCGCAAACTTGTCATAAATGCCAGATCTATGCTGATAAGGTGCACATTCCTCCGGTTCCTCTGAACGTCTTAACAACACCTTGGCCTTTTGCAATGTGGGGCATTGATATGATCGGTGAGATCCGACCTACGACATCCAACGGGTATCGCTTCATCCTGGTAGCGATTGATTACTTCACAAAATGGGTCGAAGCAGCTTCCTATGCTACCGTAACCAAGAGCGTCGTGGCACGGTTCATCCGGCACAACCTGATCTGCCGATACGGTATACCTGAAAGGATCATTACGGATAATGGTACCAATCTTAACAACAAGATGATCACTGAGCTCTGTGAGCAATTCAAGATACAGCACCACAACTCTTCTCCCTACCGGCCGAAGATGAATGGGGCTGTCGAAGTAGCGAATACAAATATTAAGAAGATTGTGCAGAAGATGACAATGACCTATAAGGATTGGCACGAGATGTTACCGTTTGCTCTTCATGGGTACCGTACCTCAGCACGGACGTCAACAGGGGCAACTCCCTTTTCCTTGGTCTATGGCATGGAGGCAGTCTTGCCTATTGAAGTCCAGATACCCTCTCTCCGGATAATGAAGGATGCAGACTTGAGCGAAGATGACTGGATCCAGACTCGGCTTGATCAATTAAACCTAATTGACGAAAAGAGGCTCACTGCTATTTGTCACGGTCAGACGTACCAAAAACGGATGATCAGGGCATTTAACAAGAAGGTCAAACGACAAGAGTATCAAGTCGGAGACCTGGTAATCAAGTGCATCATTCTTCCTCAAAGTGATCCCAGGGGCAAATGGACCCCTACGTACGAAGGGACATTTGTGGTTAAGCACATCTTCTAAGGAGGAGCTATGATCCTAACCACCATGGATGGTGACGACCTTCCTCACCCCGCCAATGCAGACATAGTAAAAAGATACTACGCATAAATAAAAGACCCGCTAGGTTGACACACCTAGGCAAAAATAAGGGCTTCCCGGCGAACCAAAAGGATTCGGGCAAAAATAAGGGACGAAAATGAAAAAAATCTGTACACCCGGCAAGTCGAAAACCTGAAAAGGCGGCTTGGGAAAAAATGGGTATCCCGGTGGACTGAAAACCCGAAAGGGCGGTCCAGGCAAAAGTTAGGGATAAAGCGTAACACTATGTCTCGTTGGATCACCTTGCATCCAGAATTCGGCATCAACTATCGGGCTCAGACTTCGGCATCGATCAATCAGCTTCATCTTCAACTAAGCAGCAAAGTGATGAGATGCTCGAAGACATAAAGGCGATAGCAGAGTTGGAACCCAGTGGGATTATTTTTCACCTAGCTGTTTTGTTTCCTTTTCGAAAAAAATTGTATAAACTCTATGTTGCTCGGCGGTGTTCTCTTACTAGGACGTCAGCCTCCTGTACATAAACGCCTATTTATAGGCAAACTTCAAAATCAATACAAGTTCAATTTTTCAGACAAATTACCCATTTGTTTTTTCTTTTTCTGTTTTGTTTTGCGAACAACGTCCAATGTTCACTTTTGATATATGCATTTGACATTAATTACTAATCGTGAATATTTGCATGCGAAACAAAGGGTTAATTACGGGTGACACCAAAAATAGGGGCAATGTAGAATTTTCCAAGCAGTCTAGTTGCTCTGTCCACCAAGGTACCAAGGTAGGTTTGGCTGAAGAACATAACCAAGTCACCTCAACTCCCCACAGAGTAAGACAAGATTCAGCAATACTTTCCCCAAGTAGAGTTGGTTTCCTATCAACCCTGAAAAGGCACAATATCCCCCTAGCAAGTCAGCAATACTCTCCTCAAGCAGAGTTAGTTTACGGCCAGCCTAAAGGAAATTGAGCATCCCCAGAAGATCTCAACATTCCCCAACAGAGTATAGGCATTCCTCAGCAAGCATCACCGACAGTCTTAATATAAGATTGTTCCCCGGCGGAGTACCAGTACCCCAGTACAGTCTGAAAAGTTTCCCCAGGAAAGTGGATTCCATATCCCCAGCGGGTCTTGAAGCTTATCCCCAGTAGATTCTGGAAGCTTATCCCCTGCAGAGTACGGACGTCTCTCCCGGACTTTATTCAAAGTTATTCCTCACAAGATCTTATAACTGGATTATCCTCAGCTAATTACCACGGAAAGTCCGTCCTCGTTGAAGTTCTTCCTATCCCCAGCAGAGTTCATCAAATTCCCCAACATAACTTATCAGCAGAATCCCCAGCGGAGCTCTCATCAAAACCTCGGCGAAGTATCTCTTCCCACAGGGTAATTCCCCTCAGAGTAATCTCTCCAACAAGTTTGTTCCCAAATGGAGTCATCTTCTCCTACCGGTTTATTCTTGCAACCAGCATCCCCAGCGGAAACGAAGAACTCTACTCTTCAACATCAGCCCAGGATTTGATTCCCCGGCCAGTCGTCAAGGATTTATTTTCCTAGACAAAAATACATTCCTAAACATTTCACATTTCATACATCCTGCTTACATACATGATAAAGTGCATACAACACTATCTCATTTTGAGCATCATGCACATCATGACATTGCATACAACTAATGTTTTGCCTTTTCAGGAAAAATCAATCCAAATATGATTACTATCAACTGTCGCAATTCCAGATTCGATTCCTGTATCTAGCCAGGGCACATCTATGAGTGATTGATTATGGATTCGATACCTGTATCTAGCCAGGGCATATCTGCATGAAGAGTTTGAAGATCAACCCCTGTAACGGGCCAGGAAATTATCTTTCATTCTCAGGTCAGAGGCTTACACCTGTATCCAGCCAGGAAAGCTATCTCTACCAACCTTTTGCAATTCCAGATTCGATTCCTGTATCTAGCCAGGGCACATCTGTGAGCAACTAATTCCAGATTCGATACCTGTATCCAGCCAGGGCATATCTGTAGACGACAATTCCAGATTCGATACATGTATCCAGCCAGGGCACATCTGTAGACAACAGTTCCAGATTCGATTCCTGTATCTAGCCAGGGCACATCTGTGAGCAACCAATTGTAGATTCGGCTCCTGTATCTAGCCAGGACATATCTGCATGAAGAGTTTGAAGATCAACACCTGTAACAAGCCAGGAAACATCTTCCTTTCTCAAAGTACGCAAGTTCTCTCTAAGGAATCTCTTACGCGATCAACACCTCCAAATGGCATCTATAAGCCCATTCCCGACAAGGTTCTGTCACGTCTCCAGATGGAATCTATAAGCCCATCCCCCTATCCACCATCTCTCCTAATGGCATCTATAAGCCCATTCCCGCCGTCACATTGCTGATACTCCAGCATGCGAGTGCAAATTTCTGGGCACTCTAGTGTCCAATCTCCTTTTACCTTCGAGCCGCGAAAGGCAAACTTGCCAATCTAACTCTTCAGGTCTAAGAAGATTGAACAGGGGCAACTGTTGTACCCCAAAATTTTCCCTCCCATTTCCTCAAACATCTTCTCATCACAAGACCCTTGGAGCTCAAGATCAAGTTAGGGTTTGCTCTGCTCAAGACTCCTCCTTGCACTGTTGACCCAAATTAGGGTTTGAGTTTGGACAAAGATGTTTTGACTTAAAAGGCCCAAAGTGACTTTCATGCTTCATGTTGGACTCACAAGTTTATCCATACCAAATTTCAAGCCTTGATTCCAATCTTTGCCCAGTCAATTGGACAGTTGATCTAGAAATCAGCTGTATTGGAGAAAAAGTCAATTATGGCCAGTTGATAGTCAAACCTCATGAAATTTGACCCACATCAACATTATGAACTCATATGAACCATTTGGTCAAGTTTGGATCACAATTCCACAAGAAATTTGATCAGATCACCAAAAGGGCAAAATGGTCATTTTTAGGGTTTTGACTGCACAAAGGCAATTTTTGACTGTTTAACCTAGCCAATGGCCAACCAAGCTCACATATGGACTCAAGGAGCCCATGTCATTGTCTTGACATGTTCAACAAATTCAAAGATCCCAAATGCACAAAATTGACAGATGAATTTTCCAGTCAACTGATTAAAATTTGACTGTATACTGAAAAGTCAAACTTTGACTTTTTGGTCAAAATCAAGTGTCAAGATTTATTTTTCATCAAGACATGTCAAAATATGAAACTTGTTCATCAAGAAATTAAGATTTGCAAATTAGGGTTTAAAATGAAGAATTTTCATAACTTAGAATTTTTCTAAGTTATGAAAATCCCTAATTTTTTCCTAACTTTGTCCCATTTTTTCATCAAGATACATTTGGATTCAAGGAAAACTCAAAACATGAAAGTTCTATTACATTGCAAAATCTACAACTTTGATTCACAAAGTTTCCTCAAAAGAAGCTTGTAGCTCAAGTTATGATTTTTGGAACAAGGGTGCAAAACATTCCTAACTTAGAAAATTTGTTACCTATTTTAGGCAGGATTTTTGCCTAACTTCATGGCCACTTTTCACATGCTTCCACTTGGAATTTCAATTTGCATTACAAAGATGGATTGTTTTACACATTCCAAGATTTCCAAAATGTTAAAGAACTCATCAAAAAACCTTGTGGTTAGGGAGAATCGAATTTGGCAATATGAGCAAAAGTCACTTTGATTCATGGCCAAAGGCATGTTCATAACTTGTGCATTTTCAAACTCAGCATATGCAAGCTACAATACAGGCCTCTAATCTCATTTACACTCATAAATTTAATGCCAATCCTTTGTGTTTAAGCCTTATCTTGTGTGTTTAACCATTGCATACAAGATTGAGCCATAAATGGAAAAAGCACTTTATCCATTTTTGAAAAGTATGGCTTTATATCAAATTTGCAAATCAAGAGGTACAATGCATATCTTCTAGACACAAGCTATTGGACATATCCCACTGATCAAGACAAAGCTTTGCAACACATTTTAGGGGCCTAGAGAAGCTTGTAACAAGACTTGGCATTTTTTGACTTACATTAGAAGAAACTTGGCATATTGATATCCAACTCTCATTGCTGCAAGAACTAGCTTAGACAAACTTGTTAGACACATCCCAAATAACATAACTGAGCTAAGGCACGACCAAAACACCTTCCAAACCTCATCATTCATCAAAACACCATCCTACTGCAGAAAACAGAGTCACCTCTGCAGTTGGACTTCCATAACTCAATCCACTCGTGCATTGTTGCTAAAACCAGTTCATACACACTCCATACCACATATACAAGCTATCCCAAGCATTGGACACGACCTGTAACACCTCTAACCAACTTCACCATTTTCACTTTTTCTGTTTTGCAGGTTGATTGCCATAGCTTGATTCACTTGGTTTCAAAGCAAGCTAAAGGTTGGAATAGCATCCCTGGACTTCAAGCAAGTTGTACCAATCCTCACCTTGCCTTGAAAGTGCCTCCATTGCCAGACACGATCCAAGTTGAACAGGTAAGTTCATGGACTTCTATCTCTCAATCTAGGAAGAGTTAGCTTTAAGTTTATGAATGAAAAATACACTACTCATGGCCCTGAAGCTATACATATCCTCACTTTCCATTTATATTGCATATGCTAAGAGAATTTAAGACATGAACATTGACAAAAACTTAGGTTAAGAATTAGGGATGGAGAAATTCTCTCTCATTTCTGAGAGTTAGATCAAGTTTTTGGTATGTATGGAATCGTGGATTGATGCTTGACACTTTTCATGTTATAAGTTTGTGCTAAAAGTCCAGGAATCATGAGATAGCAGGAAGCACGCGTTGCTCTGTTTTTTTTTTGTTCAGAGGTTGAAGACAAAGTCTTCTTGGGCTGGGCCTGACTCTTTTTCCTTTTTGCACCATGTTTTTACATTTGCATCCCCTTGGCCCATTGCATTTTATTTTCATTATTTTTGACTTTTGATTTTTGTTTTTGACTTATTTATTTTTGTCAAAGCATAAAAAATATTAAAAAATATTTTTCTCACATTTTTTGCATTTATTTGATATTTATTTTGTTTCATTTAGCTTTATATGTAAATAAATATATAACATCTTTTATTTAAAAATACTAAAATTAATACCAATACATTTTATTTTCTAATTTTCATTTTATTTTATCCTTTGAAAATATTTTATGAAAATATACTTTTTTTTGTAAATATTAAATATTTTTATTTTTGTACATATTTAATATATTTATCATATAATATAAATATTTACATATTTATTAGGATATTTAGGATAAAAATACCAAAAATATATATTTTTATTTTTTATTAATATTTAACATTAAAAATACCTTTTTGACAAATATACTTCTCTTTTATTTATTTTTTGTATATAATTAGTAAATATTGTATATAATACATAATAAATAATTAATATCTTTTATTTAAGCAAAATTAGGGTTTTTTGCCCTAAACATGAAAATATTCAAAAATTAACTTTCTTTTAATTATTTTTATTTTATTTGTGAATAAAATATACACTTACACCAAAATACCTTCACATACATATTGCTTTATTCTTATACATCTTTATATTTACATTTGCGCAATTCGATTTGGTTGTAAATATTGGACACTACTCTCCTATGAAGTCTCATCCCCATTTGAACATTTGTACCCCCATTCCCATGATTATTGTGTAATAACTTAGGACCTTTAAATTTCGCACTTTAAAGCTTTCTAATTATGCCATGATAGAATTAGGGTTTCGTATGCAAATCAAAAACAACAAATAGTTTGACCTAAATTCAAGATAAACAAGCATGAAAATGGACAACACTAATCACACTTGCACCCCCTTAGGGTTACTCCACTTGTTGCCTTCAATAATGGGCCATATTGCATGTTAGGTATCTTTGGCAAAAACAAAACAATCAAATGATCATAGTCCCTCGATGACGCTTTCAAAAGTTGCCTAAAAAATGATCAAGTCCCTTAAAGGAAAAATTGCCCAAAGATACTTAGCACCATTGCAATCATGGTCTAAACGATGACCCGCGCCCGTCCCGTTCACATCCTAAGACAAGATTGTCCACCAAATACAATGGTGGAACAAAATTGTTAAAAGGGTTAAAACGTAGCAAAGATCTTTGAGAAATTTAGAGTAGACAAACTCTTGGTTACTTGCCAACTTGCAAAACAAAAACACTTGCCTATTTTTCAAAACACACATCACAACACATTTTCAAAACAACTTTCAAAAACATTGAAAACTTTTTCAAAAGACATACACTTTTGTATACATCCCAACATGGATCATTACAAAGGTTGCCACCACATTGGCCTCTTTTCAAAACATTTTTCAAACCCACACACAAAGCACCATTTCAAACAATTGAAAATCAAGGCAAGTTGATCTAAGCAAGTAACTAAGAGCCCATGGATAACCATGGATAGAAAGGGTGCTAATACCTTCCCTTTCTATAATCTACTCCCCGAACCCAAGAAAACATCTCAAAGGTTTTTGCTGTGCTTTTTAACCTTTCCTTAGGATAAAATAAAAAGTCGGTGGCGACTCTTGCTCAACCGAAACATTTGCGAAAACAAAAGCAAAACCTCAAGTCAGTTCTCCCACCGTATCACACTTCACACAGAGCATCTGAATTGAACTTCAGGTTAGGAAGTCCTCTGACCAGATTGAGTTTGTTAATCTGAGATATTCTTCTCATACTAACATGTCCCAATCTTCTGTGCCAGATCCATTGCTCGTTGTTAACAGACAGAAGACACTTTATGTTCTGACTTTTCAGTTCAGAAAGTTTGATTTTATAAATGTTGTGTTTCCTCTTTCCATTAAATAGGATAGTCCCATCTTTCTAACTAACAGCTTTGCATGAATTTTGATTGAAGATTATATCATAACCGTTATCACTTAATTGACTTATGGATAACAGGTTATGCATTAATCCATCTACTAATAAAACATTACTTATAGAGGGAGGATTTCCATTACCTACTGTTCCAGAGTCAATGATCTTTCCTCTCTGATTGCCTCCAAAACCTACGTGGCCTCCAGGCTTAAGTTCCAGGCTTTGGAACATACGCCTTCTTCCCGTCATGTGTCATGAGCAGCCAGAGTCCAGGTACCATGATTGGTGTTTTTGCTTTGCTGCTAAAGATATCTGCCACATGTATTATTTTATCCTTAGGTACCCATATTTTCTTGGGTCCTGATTTGTTAGTTTTACCAAAACTCTGGTTGAATTTTGGTTTGACAGAGTAATCACTACTTGTATATTTTATGTCATGTGTGTGCCCATATATAAAGTGTGAATCAAGTGGAGTACGTTTTATAACTAAATCCATGGCATTTTTTGGAGTAGGTACCTTACCTTGATATCCTATCCCTTTTCTTCCATTTCTGCTAACTTCATAGATCATTGAAGCCATTTTGCTTCTGTCTATGTTTTTAGCTAGAAACTTCTAAAAGCTGTGATCATACTCCTTGATGATCTCATCAGCATTGTTGGGAGTTTCAGGGATTGTTTCCTTCTGAGAGTTTTGCAATTGGTTTTCTCCTTTGTATCTGATTCAGATTCTGACTCAGAAGCTTCACTATCTTCTATTATGTTTGCCATGAGAGCTATGTTTGCTCTTTCATCATCTGATTCTGAGTCAGCTTCAGATGTGTCAGAATCATCCCATGTAGCCATGAGACTTTCTTCTTTTCCTTGCCAAACTTCTTTTTGGGATTTTCCTTCTGAAGGTTTGGGCAATCACTTTTGCAGTGCCCTTGCTCGTTACATTCATAGCAGATGATGTCTTTGTTGTTTGGATTTCTGTTTCCTGAAGAACCTTCAGATCTTCTGTGTCCAGAGGAGGATTCTGACCTTCTATATCTGGAGAAAGATTCATTCTGATTTTCTGATCTTCTGGGATTCCTGAACTTCCTTTGCCTCTGCTTCCACAATTGGTTCACCCTTCTGGAGAGGAGAGATAGTTCATCTTCTTCTGATGAGGACCCATCAGAGGTTTCTTCCACAGCCTGCAAAACTTTGGAGTCAGATTTTCTGTTAGATTTTAAAGCTAATGGCTTACCTTGCTTTTGAGGTTCATCTGCTTCTAGCTCTATCTCGTGACTTCTGAGGGAGCTGACAAGTTCCTCCAGAGAGATTTTGTTGAGATCCTTGGCTAGCTTAAGCGCTGTGACCATTGGCCTCCATTGTTTTGGCAAGCTTCTGATGATCTTCTTAACGTGATCAACAGTAGAATACCCTTTGTCAAGAACTTTTAGACCAGCAACAAGAATTTGAAATCTTGAAAACATAGTTTCTATTGATTCACTCTTTTCCATCTTGAATGCCTCATACTTCTGAATGAGTGCAAGGGCTTTGGTTTCTTTGACTTGAATGTTGCCTTCATGCGTCATTCTCAGAGAGTCAAACATATTCTTTGCAGTGTCTCTGTTTGATATCTTCTCATATTCTGAATAAGAGATGGCGCTAAGAAGAATTGTTCTGGCCTTGTGATGATTTCTAAACTCACGCTTTTGTTGATCAGTCATTGTTTTCCTGTCAATCTTCTGACCACTTCCATCCACTGGGTGCGTGTATCCATCAATCACCATGTCCCACAGATCAACATCATGGGCCAGAAAGAAACTCTCAATTCTGTCTTTCCAGTAGTCAAAGTTCTCTCCATCAAAGACTGGAGGTTTTCCACTGAATCTGTCTCTTTCTTCATTGTTGTCATTGCTGATGTTTTGATTTGGTCCTGCCATTGTGTTTTTCTGACACTGGATCTTGTACTGACACGGTTAAGTGTTATAAGCTCAGAACCAGGCGCTTTGATACCAATTGAAGATGTGAAAAACACAAGAAGGGGGGTTGAATTGTAAAACTTAAAACAAATGCTTAGACAACACAATATTTTTATCCTGGTTCGTTTGATCTCAAACTACTCCAGTCCACCCGTCAAGGTGATTTCGCCTCTCTCCAACGAGGTCTTAATCCACTATATTCAAAGGATTACTCAGCTACTTTAACAACTGTTAAAGCCTTCTTGAGTATAACCACAAACCGGTTTATCTCAAGGAAATCTCTTACAAAGAATTGAACAATAATGTGTTTAACATTTTCTAATAAAACAATATATCACAACTGTGATAATTACACAATTTAAGCTTGGAATGAAACTGAATTGCTAAAGCGTTTGAGTAAGCGTGGTTTGAAAGCTTTGCAAATTTTGTGAGTGCATACGTGCGTCTTTTCTCAGACAGTCTTATTTATATAGGCAAGGCAGAGACGTTGTCCATAAAGCCAGTTAAATGATAATAACTCACTTTCCTTCTTGAGAAGATCTTGTCTGAATAAAGCCGTTAGCAATTAATTCTGTCTTGAATACTTAATAACGCTTCAGGGTCTTCTTTGCTTATGGTAGCACTTCAGAGTGTTCTTTGCTTTAACTTATGATAACGCTTCAGAGTGCTGATGACTTGGTAGAGATCTTTGATCAGAGTCAGAGTGTATATGTTTATGCGCATATTCTGGTCATCAGGCTTCAACGTATAATCTGGTAGCTTCAGCGTGTAGCACATGTTACTGATCTTCTGATGCTGACATATTACTTGATCTTCTGATGCTGATTCCATCAGAACTTCTGTATATATAAAACATAAACTTAAGAAGCATATTTGTTCTATATATAAATCTTACAATTTATTTATTCTTTGTATTTTGTTATCATCAAAACTCTAATTAAGGGTTGTAGAATCAAACTATGTTCTAACAACATAGTCGTACGCTTTAATCCCTAACTTTTTCCTAGACCGCCCTTTCGGGTTATCAGTCCACTAGGATATCCTTTTTTGCCCACGCCGCCCTTTCAAGTTTTCGACTTGCCAGATGTACACATTTTCTTTTATATATATCCCTAATTTTTTTCTGAGCGCTTTTGGTTCGTTGGGATGCCCTTATTTTTCCTAGGCAAGTCAACCTAGAGAGTCTCTTTTATGTGTAGTATTTTTTAACTATGTCCGCATTCACAGGGTGTGGAAGATCTTCACTGTCCATGGTGGTAAGTATCATAGCGCCGCCAGAAAATATCTTCTTAATCACAAATGGCTCTTCGTACGTGGGTGTCCATTTTCCCCTAGGATCACCTTGTGGTAAGATGATGCGCTTTATTACCAAACCGCCAACCTAGTACACCTGATGTCTGACTTTCTTATTAAAGGCTTTGATCATGCGCTTCTGATACATTTGGCTATGACAAATAACCGCGGGCCTCTTTTCATCAATCAAGTTTATCTGTTCCAGTCTGGTTTGAATCCATTCGTCTTCATCTAAACATGCGTCTTTCATAATCCTTAGAGAAGGAATCTAGACCTCGACGGGCAGGACAACCTCCATACCATAGACTAGAGAAAACGAAGTTTCCCCAATTGATGTGCATGCTGAAGTGCGATAACCATGAAAAGCGAATGGTAACATCCCATGCCAATCTTTGTACGTCACCATCATTTTATGCAAAATATTCTTGATATTTTTTTTGGCGGCTTCCATTGCGCCATTCATCTTTGGTCTATATGGAGAAAATTTATGATGTTTAATTTTGAACTACGTGTAGAGTTTCGTGATCATAGTATTGTTGAAATTAGTACCATTATCTGTGATGATCCTCTCGGATATGCCATACCGAGAGATGATATTATGCTTTATGAACCAGGCCACAACATTCTTGGTAAGGGAGGCAAACAAGGTTGCTTCAACCCACTTCGTGAAATAATCAATAGCGACCAGGATGAAACGATGCCCATTGGACGCAGTAGGCTTAATATATAAAATCATATCAATGCTCCACATTGCAAACGACCAAGGAGCAGTCAAGACATTCAAGGGAACCGGAGGCACAAGTATTTTGTCAGCATAAATCTGGAACTTGTGACAAGTTCTGGAATGAAATGGCAATCAGTTTCCATGGCCGACCAACAATAACCCGCTCTCAGAATTTTCTTAGCCACCGTGTGTCCATTGGAGTGGGTACCAAAGACTCCTTCGTGCATATCTTCCATAATCTTCTCATCTTCCTTCTTGTCTACACAACAAAGCAAAGTCAAATCGTGATTGCGCTTGTACAAAATTCCGTTAGAAATAACTTGGCAGAGAACCTCCGTAGAAATTTCTTATCATTAATAGATGCCCCTTCAGGATATTCTTGAGTCTCGAGGTATCTTTTCACTTCATGGTACTAAGGCTTTTCCTCTACTCCACCAGTATCAACTTCGTAGCAATGTTTTGGTTCATCTAATCTCTCAATAGTGATTCGAGGAGCTTCGTTGTCCCATCTGACTTTGAGCATAGATGACATGGTAGCTAATGTGTCTGCCAATTGATTCTCTTCTCGTGGAATATGTTCAAAAGTGATTTCTTCAAAGTACGGAATTAACATCAACACATGCCTCGATAAGGAATGAGATTTGGATGCTTCGTATCCCATTCTCCCTTAATTTGACTGATTACTAGGGTTGAGTTCCTATATACATTCAATAATTTGATCTTGATATCAATAGCAACCTTGATACCCATGATGCACGCTTCATATCCTGCCATGTTGTTGGTACAATCAAAACATAATATGGCGGTGAAGGGCGTATGGCAACCCTTGGGAGAGACAATCACGACACCAACTCTGTTACCAAGCGCGTTGGAAGCTCCATCAAACACCATAGTCCATCGGGATCCTGGCTCAGGTCCTTCATGCGGTCCATGTTTTTCATAATCAGTAATCAGCATAATATTCTCATCTAGGAACTCGAAATTCATATTCGGATAGTCGTCTACAGCTTGATGAGCCAAATGATCTACCAATATACTTCCTTTGATTACTTTCTAAGTGGTTTACTAAATGTCATATTCTGTCAAAACCATTGGCCATCTTGCTATTATTCTGGAGAGAGTGGACTTCTCAAATATATATTTTATTCGATCCATTTTAGAGTTCAACAAGGTAGTATGGGTCAACATATATTGTCTTAGTAAGTGAGCAGCCCATTCCAAAGCGCAACAAGTTTTCTCGAATAGTGAGTATCTTGTTTCACAATCGGTAAACTTTTGCTAAGGTAGTATGTTGCATGCTCTTTTCGACCAGACTCGTCATGTTCCCGCAATACACTATACACACCCCATTGAGTTCTCTAACAATGTTAGGTACATTATCAAAGGTCTTCCTTCAACCGGTGGCATTAGAGTTGGAGGTTCCTGGAGATACTCCTTGATTTTGTTGAAGGTTATTTGACAATCGTCGTTCCACTTTACTACTTGATCTTTCTTCAATAACTTGAAGATTGGTTCACAAGCAGCGGTCAAATGGGAAATAAATCTGGAAATGTAGTTCAATCGTCAGAGAAGAAGTAATATCTGTTGAATGCTTTTTCTAAAAATTTATGATTAGATGAACAAATATATTTTCTCAAAGATCAAATCATTAGAAAAAAAGAAATTTTGCTTGCTGAAGATTAATTATTTATGAGTATGAGATGTTTTCAAGAAACGGATTAGTACACCCTTGACATTCTCATAAAGACCTCATTAGGAATTTCTTCAAGTAAATAAAAAATATTGTTGTCTTCTGATTTTGATACATAGGAACTTCATGTTAAAGTTTGCAGAAAAACGTCAGAAATCTTGAACAGAGGAATTCAAACTTCTAAGAAATCATTTATGAGTCAGAACATCGGAAGCCTAACTAATCAAGTAGGTAGAAGATCTAATGCAAAAATTATGAATATTGTTTCCTTTGGAAAGCTTCGTAGAAAACTGAAAACTGCTTGGGAAAGGAAGCTTATTGATTCACCAGGAATATAATCAAAGGTTTAGTTCACAATATACCAGATCCTCTGAGTACTAATATAGATAATCAAACTCTGATAATTCGAGAAATCATCTCAGTTGAACAAACATATGGATGTTATGATAATAAAATATCAGAATATCAGTGCTATGAGGATTACTCTCAAGAAGTCAGACGGGTGAGTCTAAATAGAAGAATGAAGAGATCATATGAAGAGAAGACTAATTCTAGTTCTCAGATTAGATATTATAGTTCAGAAGAAACTTATACTCCTCAAAATCATAAAGCAGTGAACCTCTAAAGAAGTAAGAGGAACCAATAAGTACGAGTTCAGAACCTCTGATAGATCACTCTAAAGAAAGCAGATTCATAATGTAGCTAATAAGAATCTCTATCAAGGAAAAGCTAAAGTAAAAATCACAATGTAGAGCACTCCGATAAAAGAATCACGATGAAGATTTCAAAATCTCAAAGTTTTATTCGAAGGTGCAGAAGTGTCTGCTGTTAGGATACTTGAACGCTCTAAAGGCTTCAGAGTCTATAACATAGAATCACGAATTATGGAGGAATCAATCCATGTCAGATTTGATGATAAGCTTGACTATGAAAAGTCAAAGCTGTGTGAAAAGCTTGCAGATGTAACTATAATATTCGTTGAACCAAAGGAGAAGATTCAAGAAGATAAAGAATCATAAGCTCCTTCTTCTGATGTTGTTGATAGTCCTTCTGATCAACCTGAACATGGGAAGAACATAATCACATCTTCCCATCCTGAAGATCTCATTCTTGGAAGCAAAGATTCTCCAGTCAGAACAAGATCAACTCTCAAACTTTCTGATGAAGTGCTTATGGGTTTAGTTTATTTAATAGAACCTACATCCATTGAGGAAACCCTTATATATAAATATTGGATTTTGGCTATGGAAAAAGAACTCAACCAATTCTCAAAGAATGATGTTTGGGATCTCGTTCAGAAACCCAAAGGTGTCCATTTCATCGAAACCAGATGGGTGTTCAAAAATAAACTCAATGAGAAAGGTGGAGCTGTCAGAAACAAATCACAACTGGTTGCACAAGGTTATAGTTAACAAGAAGGGATAGACTATACAAAAACCTATGCACCAGTCACCAGGTTAGAAGCTATTCATTTGTTAGTTTCTTTTCTGTGAATCATAACATCATCCTTTATCAGATGGACGTTAAGAGTGCATTTCTGAATGGTTATATTTTAGAAGAAGTGTACGTCAAACAACCTCTTGGCTTTGAAAACTCTGAGAAATCAGACTTTGTTTTGAAACTAAAGAAATCTCTTTATGGCCTGAAACAAGCTCCCAGAGCTTGGTATGACACATTAAGTAATTTTCTTTTAGAAAATGAGTTTACCAAAGGAAAGGTTGACACTACATTCTTCTGCAAAAACTTTAAAAGTGATATTCTGATTGTTCAAATTTATGTTGATGATATTAATTTTGGTTCTTCTAATCCATCCCTCTGCGAGAAATTTTATAAGTTAATGCAGGCTAAGTTCTTTTTGGGAATCCAGATTGATCAAAATCCAGAAGCTACTTACATTCATCAAAGTAAGCATACCAAAGAACTTATGAAGAAATTCAACATGATGGGCTGCACCTTAGCAAAGACTCTGATGCATCCAACACACATTCTGGAAAAAGAAGAGGTAAGTGGAAAGGTATGTCAGAAGTTGTATCGTGGTATGATATGCTCTCTTTTGTATCTAACTGCATCCAGACTTGATATTTTATTAATTGTTCATCTTTCTGCTAGATTCCAATTTGATCCTAGGGAATCTCATTTAATTGTTGTTAAGAGAATTCTAAGGTATCTGAAAAGAACTACTAACCTTGGCTTAATGTATGATAAAACATCAGAGTACACTCTTTTTGGTTTATGTGATGCTGATTACGCTGGAGACAGAATGGAGAGGAAGAGTACTTCTGGAAACTGTTAATTTTTGGGAAAGAATCTAATTTCATGGTCAAGCAAGAGGCAATCAACAATCGCTCTCTCAACTGTAGAAGCAAAGTATATCTCAGCAGCACTATGCAACACTCAGATGCTCTAGATGAAGAATCAGCTGGAAGACTATCAGATTTATGAGAGTAACATTCCTATCTTCTATGACAATATTGCTGCTATTTTCTTGAGTAAAAATCATATATTACACTCTAGGGATAAACACATAGAAATCAAACATCATTTTATTAGAGACTATGCTCAGAAAGGGATTCTATCTTTAAAATTCTTAGATACAGACCATCAGTGGGATGATATTTTTACAAAACCCTTAGCCGAAGATAAATTATTGTTTATTCTAAAGAATCTAAAAATGGATCTCTGTCCAGAGTAAGATGTCATTAGAATTAAACGTGTTTTAGTCTTAGTCTGAAGTGATAAGATTCTGACTCAATCAAAGGCCTTCTAATTTCTATTACCTCAGTCATAAGGATATGTTTCAGTCACAAATGTCTCTGATCAGATGGAAACCTTCGTGGTTTTCCAAATGCTAAGAATATCAAATGCATTGCTATGATTCAGATAATATGTAGAGATTTACTAGTTCTTGTTCTCTAACTTTTTGATAATGTCAAAAAGGGGGAGAACTATAATTATTTTGATAAACCTTAAAATAAATGCAAAACTCATCATAATAATAAAATGTGAATTTACCGCTGACGTGTGTTTGTTTGATGATTAACCAAGGAACTCTAAACAAGTTCACGAGGCATTCTAAGACAAGTCAAAATGAAAGAAATTTGTTAAAGTTTTGAATAAGTTATACACTTTATGAACATATGTTCAAGAATCAGATAAACCTAACATTGTTTAGAAGTTGAGAACTTTCTGAAAGTTAAAGTTATCTTAATTTTGGTATCATAATATTCAGAAGATGTAAAATGTCTGAGAATGTAATGTTCAGAACATAAGAATCAAAAGCAGAAGCAGATGCTTTCAAGAAGAACTGAGCGAATCATAAGTTTAAGACTATCTAAAAAATATGGATAGAAGATTTAATAAGAAGAAGCTCTGATGAATTCAAGATCTCAATTTGTTCTATTGGTATCAAGAGTCAAAACTCTCAAGAGCTCAATATATGATCTATTGGAACCAGGGGGAGTTCTACTCAAATGGTTCAGAGTCAGGATATTTGATCTTCATCAAGTCTTTGACTCAGAGGGAGTTTCATAAAAAGGATAAGTGTTTCTTACTCTTTTTATTTTCACTTTTTTTGATTATATAACAAAAGTGTGTCATCAAAATACATAGTTTTGTCATCATAAAAAATGGGGAGATTGTTAGAAGAAGATTTGGTTCTGCAATATTATCTCTGAGTTTTGATGATAACAAATGAGTATGTTTGTATAAACAATTTTGATAGTCTAATGTTTGTTATTGTTAAGTATTTAACAAATAGGTTATGCTTCTGATGAATGATGTGGCCAAGAAATTAGAAGAGACAAGTTCCGCTTTTGTGCTACATAAGGTCTGATGAACAATATCAAGACACTCAAGAAGACTCTAAAGTGTAGTCTCTGATATGTGTTCTAAAGAAACCATTCAGAAGATTTGAAGACAGAAGTTCTACTTAAGTACAGATGCTAAAGACTCATGTTTCTGAAGACAACGTGTTATAAAGAAACTAGTCAGAAGATCTGAGGACTGAAGTTCTACTTAAGTCCAAATGCTAAAAACTCATGTCTCTGAAGATAACATGTTCTGAAGAAACCAGTTAGATTATATGAAGACAGAAGTTCTACTTAAGTTAAGATGCTAAAGACTCAAGTTTCTAAAGACCCATGGTTCTAAGAAAAGGGTCCTAAAGACCAAGTGTTGAAAACTCTAAAGACAGAAGTTCTGAAGACTCTAAAGACTTAAAGTTCTAAATACCCAAGGTTCTAGAAAAGGTTCTCAAGACCAAGTGCTAAAGATTCTGAAGACGAAGTTCTGGAGACTCTGAAAACTTGAAGTTCTAAAGACCCAAGGTTCTAGAAAATGTTCTCAAAGCCAAGTGTTGAAATTTCAAAGACAATGTTCTGAGTGAACAAGTTTTGAAGATTGAAGACTTGATTATCTGGAGATTCAAATGTCACGATTCTACTCGTGCTTCAATCATCTACCATCAGAAGCCTCTGAAGTTCAGAAAACAAATGTTACTGTTAACAATGACAAGTACACAGTACAAAAAAGCCTTATCCCACTACCTCTCCACGAACTTGATTTGTGGAAAATAAAAAGACGTGGTAGTACTATTTTCATCATTGGGTAACGAATATTTTTCAATAGCTTGGAGTCTATTCTCACAATTATTTTTTAAAGATGTCGGATAGGATGTTCCATCCTGTTGTGTTTGAGTTTGTGACTTGTGATCTGAGTTATAAACACAATTGTGACATGTATTCTGAGTTACCAGAAGTGGTGGTTGATTTGCCTAGGTCGACTGGTGCCTGCTGATCAAAAAGTGGTTAAGTAATCTCTTATGCCACCAATGGTCTTCTGTGACAAGGAATGGTTCCTGGTTTAAGGGGGAGTGTCAGATATCTTCTTCCTTATGTACACCAAATAACTTCAGGACTTTCTACTCCTTTTCTTTAAGGTGTTATACTTTGGTGATGGGTTTGGTACTGCAATTCAAGTGCTAGAAAGAAGATGTTGAATAAGATGTTCGGACATCTTATCTGAAGAGTGACTCCATGGTGTTGTACTGCTGAATTCAGTAGTTGCTGAAGACTAATGTTGAAGGATTATTTTTGTTATTGCTGTAACATTGGATTATAATTTTGACTTATTTGTTTTAGCCAAAATTTTCCAAAGGGGGAGATTGTAAGTTCTCTATTTTTAGGATTAACATTAACTTTTATAAAACAAATAAGACAACAATATGTTAGATAGGAGGTATTAACTTGCTAATAGGAACATGTTGAGTAAGAAGTCTTATCTTATGTTGAGACATGTTGAGATGAGAAATTCCCATCATCTGGAACAACATGTCGGATAAGAAGTCCTATGAAGGAGCATATGACATTGCACCTGAGCTGAGATGAATTAGTGTATTTAGTTATGATTTAAAAATTGCAGAATATACTAGGAATATTATGCATTCCTATGAGGTGCTGAATTTAAAGGTCAAGAAGAATCAAATTAGAATGTTGAAGATTATGCAGTTTCTAAATATGGAGATTATTCAGGAAACAAATGATTAAAGACCTTGTTTGTAGCAGAAGTTACTGCTATTTTATAAGAATTGATATGTTGTGTTTTGAAGGCTCAAATCCAGTTGGGAATAGGTTATAAATAGAACGGTTTGTAACTTAGTTTGGTACGGGTTCAAGATGTAGAAGTATAGGGCTTTGTCTATGTGAACCACTCGGGTTGTGAGATGGTTACTATGTTCTCACTCAGAAGTTGTGAAGTAATGAGTTGAGTATTGTTCTTGGAGGAAGCTTTGAAGCAACTCCAAGTTGTTGTTCTTGGTTAGGAGAAAGGTTGTAAATGTGTGATTTTAACCTTGAGTCTTAGCTAGGTATGGTCATGGAAGTATGTCTTCCTTTTTGTTCATAATTTCTTTGATCTAATCGCTATCTGTGATTGAAGAGGGATTAAGGATGACCTCATATCTAGGTGAGTCTTAGATAGAAATATAGTATGGGTAATGATTAAGTGAGAAGTTGTAAACATGGGAGTTTAGATTCAAATTGACATTATCATAGTGGATTTGTCCCTGGCTTTGTATGCCCCCAGAGTAAGAGAGTTGCTCTGAACTGGGTTAACAGTTATGGTGTGTTGTTTATGCTTTTCGGTACTATTTTATATGTTTATATCTTTCCTATTTGTTTATGTCAAATCAGATGTCTCAACATGTCATTGGACATCTAAGTTCTGTCATACCAGAATTTCATGCTTGTTAGAAGCATCTTTGTATACACATCTTTGTAAATAAACAGTTGTTGATAGGTTCCTTGAGAGACTCAGTGAGTCAGCATTCTCAAGAAGGCTTTGGTTGCGGTCATCCTGGAATGGAAATAAGGATCGACAAACTTGTTGGGGTTGTCAACAAGGTTGATCAGACTTATTGTGGTTGTCTGTATGTAGTTGATTATAATGGATTAAGTCCTCGTGGATAAGTCAAATCACCTTGTGGGGTGGACTGGAGTAAGTTAGTTAAAAGTGAACTGGATAAAAATAATTATGTTCATTTATTTTTATTCACTTGTTAGCCTTGTGTTTGAGTTGCGAAAAGATTATATTTGGTGCAAACCAATTCAAACCCTCATTTCTTGTGTCCCTCACACCTTCAATTGGCATCAGAGCTTGGTTCTGGTTTTAATTATTATCAAACACATAACTATGACAGATAAATAACTAGACGAATTTTAGAAACACTATGGTCGATCCTATACCACCACCGCCTGCTCCAGTTTCAAATGATAAAGATAACTATAATGCTAAACCTCCCATTTTTTATGGTGACATTTTTGAATATTGGAAAGACGGACTAGAAAGTTTCTTTCTGGGTCATGATGTTGATCTTTGAGATATGGTAGTTGATGGATACGATCCTCCTACAGATGCTGCTAGAAAGAAGCTTGAAAGGAAAATTATGACTGATCAATAGAAAAAGGATTATAAGAATCATCATAAAGCAAGAACCATCTTGTTGAATTCTATTTCTTATAATGAGTATGAGAATATCACAAATATATACTTGGCTAAGTCTATAATTGACTCTCTCAAAATGACTCGTGAAGGAAATGATCAAGTTAAGGAGACCAAGGCTCTAACCTTGATTTAAAAGTATGAAACCTTCAAGATGGAAGATAATGAAAAAATTGAGACTGTATTCTCAAGGTTTAAAATCTTAGTTGAAGGAGTGAGAGTTATGAACAAAGGATACTCTATGTCAGATCAAGCGAAGAAGATTATCAGAAGCTTGTCATCCAAATGGAGGCCTACGGTAATTGCACTCAAGCTTGCAAGGATCTCAACAACACATCTCTAGAATATCTAACGATTCTTTGAGAAGTAATGAGATTGAGATAGAACTAGATGAACCTTAAAAGAGAGAGAATATGTTGCACTCAAATCTGTCAAAAGATTTTAGAAGTCCAAAGCTCTTTAAGCTGAAAAGATTGAGGATTCAGCAGAAGATTCTGATGAAGCTTAAGATGAGTTATCTTTGCTTTCCATGAGGGTTAATCGTCTTTGGAAGTGAAATCAAGGCAACATGTTCAGAAGTAATAGAAGGATTAATGGTTGCTTCGAGTCTACTTCTGGTAAAAAGAAGTCCAGTGGCAAAGAAGTCACTTGTTATGAGTGCAATGAGCCAAGACACTATAAGTACGATTGTCTTGAACTTCAGAAGGACAAGCCCAAGAATAAAGCTCTCAAGAGGAAGAAGAAAGGGATGATGGAAACCTGGGATGGTTCTGATTCTTTAAAATATGAATCAGAAGAAGAACATGTTAACATGGTGATGATGACACATGTTAGAACTTGGGAAGTGAAGATCCCTCTAGAAGATGAAGTGGATTCTGATTCAAACACATAAGAGGTATTTTGTAAATAGGTATTTTCTAACCTTACTCATTCTAAATTAACTTCTTATTTACTTGAGATTCTGGAAAATCATGAGTTACTCAAGATTGAATTCAAGAAACTTAAAAAATCCCATGAATCCACATCTTCTGAAAACAATAAGCTTAAGGAAGATCTCTTTATTATCAATGAAGAATTTTTCCTTAAAGACGAGAACTCTGCCCTCAAAGGCATGAGAACTCTTCCAAAAGCTTCTAAGAGTACTGATGATGTCATTAAGAAATATGACAAAGCTTTTCAGAAATTCTTAGCCAGGAGCATAGGTAGAAACATGATGGCTTCTATGATCTATGGCGTGAGTAGAAATGGGACCAATGGTGTTGGTTACAATTCCTATGACAAATCTAATTCTAATAAGGAATATAAACCTAATACTCTTTGTTGTACCCCAAAATTTTCCCTCCTTTTTTCTTCAAGACATTCTCCTAGGGTTCTCAAATTCTTAAGGTTGCTCAGGAATTGATCAGACAAGCATGAGTTACTCAAGGTTGGGAAACCTTCTTTGAAATCCTCAAAGGTCCCACTCTCTCAGATTTAGTAAAGAAATTTTGGGTAATGGTGAAGGAATCAAGACAATGTATTTCAACGAATGTGGTTGGAATGGAAGTAAGTATTATTGAGGAATCCATTGCTAATTTACTTAATCATGATGTAACTGGTTTAAAATGTTGCAGCATGAATGAAAAGAACACCAGTATGAGGAGACAAAAATATGTTAATTCAAAGATCTTTAGGAACATTAAAAGCTCCACAATGGTAAAAGATCTTCTACCTTCTCTCAGTATCTGGGCCAAAATCATCCTAGAATGCATTTTATAGAATCCTTATACCAATGAATTTCCCAGAATCAAGAGTGATTTGAAGGAGATTTTGTTCAATCTAGCATGCGAGAAAAAGCTTAATCTCCATTTTAAACTTTTTAAGTATTTAAGAAACTCTCTCAAAAGCTCTAGACGTAATGAGAAAGATCCTACCAGGTGGATTCCTCTGGGAAGACTTATTACAATTTTCTAATTAACTATGGTTTGGTAGACTCTCTTCAGAGTACAAATATGATGGAATATCTGACTCCATGATATGGAAAATTGTTTGATGGAAGATATTTGAAGTCTATGTTCTCTTCAGTTATTCTCCCTCAAGAAGATTTCATGGCAGGATCTACACCTTATTATGCACCTGTCATAGAATATGGACACATGTTCACAACTGCAGATGGACCAATAACTCTTCTCATCCATTTGGAAGAATGTCTTTTTAAGAAAGTACCACCCACTATGTCTCCTGAAGTTGTGGTATCAATTGTTTTTTATCCTCCTGAAATTATTTATCACGAAGGTCTCAGAAATACCTGTCGTATTGTTGAGTTCTATAGGTATACTGACAGACTTCAAAATATTTCTGAATTTTATGCTACAATCCAAAGGAAACAAGTTGTTGTTCATCAGAAGTTTTATAGTGAACTCTCTTCAAGCATGGAGAATGTCAATTCATCTAGTGAAGACAATTTGAGCTCATCATCTACACCTAATTATACACCATCCCCATTCTCTTCAGAACCTCTTCCTCTTCAAACAATCTTTCTATCCTCTTCTAAACCCACTCATTTCAACATTCATCAAGTTACATAATTTATAAATTCTATTTCTCTTGACAATGAAACCTCTTCTAGTTCTGATCAAGTTGTTGAGATTTCATCTAATTAAGAAGATGAACATATATCAACCCATCACATAAAATTGTATGAATCAGATATTCCTATGCAGGAATATGATGATTCTGATCATGAAACTTCAGTTCATTCACCCAAAAATAATCATTCAACTCTCCCTTCGGTTCTCTTACCAGAAATTACTCACATAAAGCTTCCTTCCAACACCTTCTATAACATCCCGAACACCTCTTTCCATCTTGTTTTTCATCGAACTTATGTTCGTCAACCAACCTTCTTTGAGCTCATGGAGAAATTTAAGCACAACGTTTTTCTCACGCTCTAGCATACTTTGTAAAGTTATTCATCTAGCATGGATCCAGATAAGACATATACTATCTGGATTTCATTCAGAAGATGGATAAAGATTAACTATGATATAATGAAATCCATATGTCATCAAGAGAATACAAGGAAGTATGATGAATGGTTTAAAACATTTACAAACATTCATTTGAGTTTTCCTACTCCAGAGGCTCTGGTTCATGAACCTGAGTAACAAGGTGCTGATACTATTGGTTCTTCAAAAGTTGTTGCTGCTAAAGCTTCTAAGTCTGTAATGACTTTTTTATGGTAAATCTAAGCAAGCTGTAGAAGATGAAGACCAGCCAGCTGAGCTGAATGATGTCTTGGACAAATAGCAAGAAGACAATCATATCATCCATCAATGCTTGGATAAGCAGGATGAAAGGATTGCTTCTCAGGAGGCTTTTTTCAAGCAACTGTCAGATGCATTGATGCAGTTCATGCCAAAGTTTGACAAGAATGATGCTTAGAGCCTTAGCCCTTTGTCTTAGAACTTAAGAATAGTTTTTCTTTTGTTTCTAAAACAATTGTATCTTTATCCCTTTGATTTTAATGAAAAATTATTTTTGTCTTTTAAATATTTTTGATTTGTGACAAAGGGGGAGAAAGAGTATATGGTTTTGATAGTATCTAATCTCAGAATAGTGAGCCCAAACATGTTATAATGCTTTTGCTTCTAACCATATGTTTGATGTTTGATTCAGGAACTTTGTGAAAGTTCACTGATTTTCATAGACAAGTTAATGAGAAATCAGAAGATTATCATCTGGCATCATAAGGCACGATCAAGATGCATGAAGTATGATTTGATGAGCTAAGCATCTAGGAACAATGAATTCTTTAGAAGTTATGAACCTTCTGAGTGAATTAGGTTTGATCTAGACTCTGATACAACTTATTGTTCAGGCGTTATGAACTTCCTGAAAATATGGTTAAGTCAAGCTCAGATACCCTATATTATTCAGAAGTTATCAACTGTATGGAAGAAAAGTAATCGTGTTTTGATAACACCTATTGTTCAGACGTTGTGAACTTTCTAAAGGTATGGTGATCAGACTCTAACACTTTAGAAGTTGTAAACTTTATTGAAGCATGAAAAAGTTAATCTGATACTAGGAATTTTTTAGAAGTTTTGAATTATCTAAAAGAATGACAACGTGTGCTCTAGAAATGTTTGCTCTGATACCACTGAGTATTTTTTCAGAAGTTGTAAAATGTCTGAAAGTTTTGTAACCAGGACCTGATAAACCAGACTCTGATACTTCAGAAGTTGTAAACTTTCTAGAAGTTTAGTAAGCCTACTTTCAACTAGGCATTGATCATAGGTTATGAACCTTTTGAAGTCATGGTTTAAAGACATGATCTAAGACATAGTCAGAAAATATGATCTAAGACATGGTCGAAAGACATGATCTAAAAACATGGTCTAAATACATGGTTTGAAGAAATGGTCTGAGATATGGTCGGGAGACATGGTCAGAAGACATGTTATGAGACATGTTCAAAGACAGGGTCATTCAGAAAATAGTCCAGGTGCTGAACCTTCTGATGACATGATACTTTACACCTTTTGGTGGCATGATTCAAGTTTATGGAAGAACCAATGAATTAGTTCTAATATTTGATGTGAGGCATCAAGGCAATTACTGAGTAGGTTTAGATACCTTCATAGTGTTATAATAGTAGACCATGCAGTTCTAGTCATACTCTGATGAGACGTCAATGGGGAAGTATTCCTTCTATATTTTACCCTTTGTACTGAAAAACTCATTTTGTGAGTCTTGGACTCTAGGGGGGACTCTGAACAAGCATAAATGAAAATTTGGGTATTGACATATTCAGGGGGAGATGGTTAGATTTTTTGAATTTGTTTTCTATGGTAATGACCCTGTATAAATTGTTCTATCAAAATACATGGTCTTGTCATCATCAAAAAGGGGGAGATTGTAAGAACAATATTGGTTATGCATTTGGCCTTGATTTTTAATGAGAACTTTACATGTTATCTTAGAGAATAATTATGTACTCTAATGCTTTATGTCTAGTGTGTAGATTTTCCTAAACAGGTTTTGACTCTGGTAAGAAGGTGTGTGACGTCATCAGGTTCTGAACTCAACACTCTAGAAGAATACCTTTGGTGTATTACAAAGTTAAGTCAAGATCCTAGAATTCTTCTTATGCAACGGTTCTAAGGAATGTTAGTACAAGAACTTCTGATCGTGACTTTGCAAGGAAGCTTTGGAGGCCTTCTAAAGTTTTTCTTATGTTGTCCCAAGTTCTAAAGATGTTGAAGACAAGGTTCTGTTGAACAAGTTCTGAAGATATGAAGACATTACTTCTGAAGACCAAGTGCTGAATACTCTGAAGACAAGGTTATACTGAACAAGTTCTGAAGACTCAAAGACTTAGGCCAAGAAGATTTAAGTTCTGATCATTCTACAATATACTTCACCAACATACATCAGAAGCCTCTGAAGAAATAGAAGATTAAGATCAAGACTGGCTTGCGTGAGATAGTGAGTATAAAAGTACAAAGTACATTGTGACCTCTACTCTAATAGGGTGGTGTAAGGACAATCCTTTTGTGCTTGTTTTCTACCATTCCCATCATGACCATTGGGTACAAAATAACTAGTTTCATGTTTCCAATTCTACCCTCCAACGAATCTCTTTTTCATCTATAAAAGGATAACTTGGAATAATTGAAACTTAGCACTTACTGTTCTACAAAACTACGCTAAAGCGCTGCACAAACTCTTTTGAGATATTCTTTATATAGTTTTGTATTTTTAGCAAGGAGCTTTTGTTCATATCTTGCTATCAACACTTTTGTGTTGTTGTACTTAAACATTGTGTCATCTGCTTGTTAGAAGCATCCTTGTAATACACATATTTGTAAATCAACGATTGTTGATAGGTTCCTTAAGAGACTCAGTGAGTCGGGATTCTCAAGAAGACTTTGGTTGCAGTCATCATGGATTAGCAATAAGGGTCGATAAACTTGTTAGGATTATCAACAAGGTTGATCTAACTTATTATGGTTGCCTGTAATTGGTTGATTATAGTGGATTAAGTCCTTATGGATAAGTTAAATCACTTTGTGGGGTGGACTAGAGTAACTTAGGTAACAATGAATCAAGATAAAATAATTTTGTTCATTTATTTTTATTCACTAGTTAGCCTTGTGTTTGAGTTACGAAAAGATTATATTTGATGCAACCTAATTCAAATCTCAATTTCTTGTGTTTCTCACCCCTTCATCAGTGTGCAAGGTGGTCAAAGATATTTGGAGCAATCTTGGTGAGATTGCCAAAATTAATCAAAACAGATATTTGTTTGATCCCGAAGGTGGAGCAGCCTCAAAGCATCTTACGAGTTTCTAAACCAATGTCAACTAGTATGGCAACAAATGTGATTTCTTTCATCCCAAATGGGGTATCCGGTAAGGCAACCCAATATATCCATACTTGTTTATCCTGTGCATGGAGAAATTATCTCACTTGATTCTTGATGTTTTTAATAAAAAGAAATGGAAAGCGCTCAAGATGGGGAGAAATGGTCCTTTGCTTTCACACTTGATGTTTGTAAATGATCTGATTTTAGTTGGAGAAGAAAAAGAGAGTCCGATGAACTGTGTTTTTGACATCCTTCATAAATTTGGACTTATGTCAAATCAGGACGCTAGCGAGGAGAAGACGTGTATTTTATTTTCCAAGAATGTGCCTCAGAGCAGCTGAACTACATTAGTCCAAATATCCTTGTTTAGAGAAGCTAATGAGCTTGGAAAATATCTTAGTGTTCCCTTGAAAGGAAAAGTGCTTAGAAGAAACGATTTTCATTATGTAAAAGAGAAAATCATGAAAAAGCTAGTTGGATGGAAAAAAACAAACTTTCTTTTGCAGGGCATATTACTTTGGCAAAAAGTGTTTTAGAAGCTATCCCGGTGTACCCTATGATGATGAATAGTCTTCCTATAGCTAGCATTAAAGACATTCAAAGGCTGCAACGGAATTTATAGGGGGGACATTGCAGAAAAAAAGAAACTATCATATGGTTAATTGGGGATACATTAACCAAGGAGAAAAGTGCATGGGGTTTAGGGTTGAGGATGTTGGCTCAGATGAATAAAACTTGTGGTATGAAGCTTATTGGGAAACTGATAAATGGCGAGGATGAGCTTTGGTGCAATTCTTTAAAGAATAAATACAAAGCCACTAATATGATAAATAGCACTTCAAAGGAAAATGACTCAAAGTTGTGGAAGGACATTGTCAAATCGAAAGAAGAAACTATTGAGTGTGCAAGTTGGAACATAGGTGATGGAGCTATAATTCAACCTTGGGAGTATTTTTGGATAAATGTAGGTGTGAACATAAAGACCATGGGGCTGCACATACCGCCAGAACATCAACATTGGAAACTTAAAGATCTTGTTAGTGACAATGGAGATTGGAACTGACAAGCATTAGATCAGTGGCTCCCGGATCAGGTGTTGTAGAAGACTAAAGCCCTTATTCCTCCTAGTAGTGATTTCGGGCAGGATGAAGTATTGGTGCAAGGGAATGATCTGAGTGGAATAATAGTTAAGTATTATAAAAGCCTGACACATGAAGAACATGATAGTAGCAAAGTAGTATGGAGAAGCATATGGAACCTGAATGTTTAAGAGAGAGTCAAGACATTCATTTGGATCCTTCGACATGATAGGTTGCTTACCAATTATCAGAAAAGCATGAAAGGGATGGGAGGGGATAGCTGTAACTTTTGTGAAAATGTTTGTGAGACCACTATGCATGTTTTTTGGGATTTCACTAGAGCCAAACAACTCTGAAATGCTATTGTGCCTAGTAGCATTAAGCCTTCATTTTTCTCAATGGATGTAAAAGAATGGATTAGCTTGAATATTAATCAATCTGGGAATTGGAGTAGTTTTTGGGCAGTAGGGTTCCATAGTTTGTGGGGTTGGAGAAATAAGGAAGTGCATCTTGAGAACTATAATCGTTCGTAGTTCCCTAGTCTAATGGTATATTGTATGGTTGAGAATTATACAAGGATTCAAGCTGGTCAAAGAATTATCACATGTGAGGTTAATATGACGTTGGCGATCATGTGGGAACCGTTGATTGATAGTTCGCATAAGGTCAATTTTGACGAAGAAAGCGGGGGAACATCTGCGTCCAGGTGTGGAGGTCTCATTAGGGACAAGCATGGTGTTTGTTTAGGGGGTTATGCTAAGAATATGGGGAATTGTAATGCCTTTTATGCTGAATTGTGGGGAGTTGTGGAGGGCTTAAAGTTTTCTAAGAACATTGGGATTTCTAAGGTGAAGTTTGTATTGATTTCTTGGGGGTGATTGAAGTTGTCAACAATAAGCCACCTAAAGATGCAGAAGGTTATACTTTAATCAAACAGATTCAAGGTTTAATGAGGGACTTTTAGGATGTTAGGATTTCTCATGTTTTAAGAGAAGTGAGTGCATGAAGAGACTTGGTGTGAAATTTGTACGGGATAGAGGTCAAGACCTGGTGATTCGAGATGATATTTTGTCTTTTATTTTAGATCTGTTTGTAAAGGATGTCAATAATATTGGTGTACAAAGTTCTTTCGTTTAGTGTGCTTTATTTTCTAGGGTTTGGCCATCTTGTTCACCCAAAAAAAGAATCGAATATGAAATATGATCTTAAGAAAATCTAATAAATTAGAATATGACTATTTGGCATTCTATCAATAATAGAAGTATCATATGCTAGGGTTGGCGTGATTTACATAAAACCTAGCAAATAATATACAAGGCATTGTCACGTTGTTTGTCATTTGGACTCAATAATAATTAAAAGACAAAGTATCGTTTTTGGTTCTTTAACTATACTCTTGGGTCCATTGTGGTCCCTCGATCTTAAAAGCGGCCAATGTGATCCATTAATTGTTCAAACAATGCCACATAAGTCCTTTCCATCTATTTTGCTCAAACAACATTTATATATGTATGTGTGGTAGTTGAGTTGGTAATTAACATTCATCTTCTTTGTTTCTACCATGAGCCTCCAACACTGAACGCGATCTTACGCCGCCATCATACGCAGCCAGAGGCAACCTATTCCTGAACTCTAGCGGCCACTGGCGTCGCCTGTCTCTGTGACTCCGTTCCTAAATTCCGACATCCGCCAGAGCTAGAGACGCCTGCCGCATGGTTGTTCTTGAATCTGGCGGCCTCCTTCACTGGCGTGGCCAATTTCTGCAGCTTTTCTGCACGACCATTAAGAAATGCGATCTTAGAGATTGCAGTCGCTGCTCTACAGTGCGCCCCCTGCAAAAAATTGGCTTTTCGATAAAATCCAATTTTTGGAAAAGTTTTTATTTTTTCACTTTTGAGAAGAAAAAAACCAATTTTTGAAAGTTTCAATTTTTCGACTTTTAGGAAAAAGTCTTATTTCTGGGAAAAATTCGATTTTCTAAACCCTCTAGTGAGAATATTGATTTTCTGACATTTCGGGAAAAATTAGTTTTCACGTTATTACATGCTTTACAGAAATTTTTTTACAATGTACAGGATCTTAGGAAAACACCATTTCAAATTCATTGATTCATTAAACATCACACAAAAATTACTAGAAAACACAATCCCCATAAAAAATTATGAAATATTACAATTTGCACTTAGATCATATCAATATAACTATTACATACATACAATTTATATACAATTACGATGAAACCTATAGTGACCAAAGGGGATTTGCCCGAATCCCATTTGGTCATGAAAACACATAAGCAAAAATTTAATGATATACAGTTGTCAAATGGAATTTGTCCCAAATCACTTTTTGTCTTATATCGTAATACGATCTCAAACAAAAACATTTAACGATGCCAATGGGGTTTTGTCCAAACTCAATTTGGCCAAATAATACACCGATCAATGGTGTTATAGAGAATCATGGAAGAGGATTTCTTATTCCAACCCATAGGGTTTAAAAACACTTTATGCAATTCCGAAAATTCCCCTAGGTAATCGGAAATGTATTTCCGATATGCACCATACACCACGAGACTGAAAGTGGTTCCACCTATTCTAAACACAAAACAGAACCGATGATACATTTTTTATTGTCGCTGGTGTTGTATTTCCAGTTATTTAGTGCGGAAAGATTGAAAATTTTGTCACCTTAATATTTTATATATAATCGGAAATGTATTTCCACAAAAATCAAAATGCATTTTGCTTAAAATGGTAACCAACATGGACAAGCATGATCACTCTCATTTCTTAAACTTTCCATAAATCGTCTCTAAAAACCCTTCCACTCTCAATCAAGTTTTTCACTCCAAATCTTCATTCTTATGATTCATCATATCAAAAGGAGCTCAAGGAAGTGGAATTTGTGGTAAAATTTATTCATTTCAATCCTCATTCTTCATATTAATCTGGTTTTCAATTGAAAAAAGATTATGCTAATACTGAAGTTACACTTCGGGTTGTTAGTTGAACTTAACTGGAAATGTACTTCCAGTTTCTGTATATGTTTTTTCAGAAACATATTCCTTGTTGTGTATGTTTATTTGTTTAATGTTTTTTATCACATTAGGTATGGTGCATCCCAATGCCATTCCTAAACCTGTCTCAAGTTGTTTCTCCTCTCGTGACTAAGGTGGTATATATTCATAACCATTTTACAAAGGAAGAAGAGTTTGAATTACGTGATGGCATGTTGTGGTGGATTCATATAGAGGCCGTCAAACTAGGGTTTGGAGTTATGAATGGAAGTCTGATAATGGTTCGGATATAAGAAATGCATTTGAGACTTTGACATGCGAAAGAAGTGAGAAATATATACATTGTATCCAGATTTTGAAACGAGATGATACCAGTTCAAGAAATGTAAATGTCCATTTAAGTTGTGTGGTTATCGGTTGTCAAGTTATAAATGGAGATTTAATGTGATATATGGTTTACACAATCATGACTTATGTGATAAGTTAGCCGGTCATCCAATTGTACGTCGGCTCTTGTCGGAAGAGAAGGAATGTGTTTCCCATATGACATTGAATTTGGTACCTCCCAAACAAATACTTTCAACTTTGAAGTGCAAAAGACCCAGGAATATCTCAAATATCAAGAAAGTGTACAATAGGCACTATCAATCCAAATTAGCGCTTAGGGGAGATCGAACGGAAATGCATCACCTCTTGAAACTTCTAGATGATAACAATTATGTTTCTAGGCACTGAAGATGTGAGGATGGATTAAAACTTTGGCACACACAATATAAGTGTTAAGACTGATGTCTCAACACACAATCACAATGTCAATTCAGATGTTACAACATTTTCCGACTGACTAGAACTTTTATCAAAATAAAATTATGCAAAATTTAAAAGTGCAGAAGGTAAAAGAACACAAAGAATTATTAACCCAGTTTGGTGCAACTCACCTACTATGGGGGCTACCAAGCCTGGAAGGAAATCCATTATCAATAGTATTAATTCTAAGCCTAAACAATCTTAGTTAATAATTTATCACTTAATCTCTACCCAGTGCAACTTCTACCTAGGAACCTCCTAGATATGAGAACCCCTCTCACTCCTTATCACCGCAGTGATATCAAACAATCCCAATCCCAGGGAATGTCTCAAGAAACCAAAAATAAGATCACTCTTCCAATAAACAATACTTAGTTTGCTTAAAAGCTTCACTAAGAAAAATACTCAATTATTTGCTTAAAAGCTTAGAGGAGAATAATAACTTGATAAACAAGTAACAATCAGTCAACTCAAATGCATCAAAAGATACACGAGAACATACAAAAACAGAAACTTCCTTGAAGAACCCACAAACCCTAAGACTAATAAAAATAGGCTTCCCCTTATTTTTTACAAAGTTCTTAATGAAATTAGGTCTAGGTAATTTCTTTAAATACTTCTCAGTGATCCATGGGCCTTGAATCTGCGCCTAGATTTTCCTTGTTGCATAAGTTGAGGGCTGCACCAATTTGTGCAGAAAGATCTCCTTAAATCTTGGAACAAAACACAAGGTTTCCTAAATTGTCTCAAAGCCCAATTTGGCAACACGTATATAGTTGGAGATAAATTATATGTTCAAGATTAAATATTCTTGATCTGCGAAAATCATTGAGATAAATCCAAAAGGAATCTCACAAAATCAATTTAAATTTTTTCAAGAATAAACACAACCTATATTAATGTTCTTGTATAGGACGTCACAACATCTGCCTTCAAATGAACCTGACCAGCATGTTAGAAC
Organism: Vicia faba; assembly: GCA_948472305.1. NCBI lineage: Eukaryota > Viridiplantae > Streptophyta > Magnoliopsida > Fabales > Fabaceae > Vicia > Vicia faba. Next base: position 344,553,754 of record OX451736.1, read on the forward strand.
ACTTCCACAACAGCATGCTACAAACCATGTTTTAGCAAAATTATTGTCAATCCTAAAACCATGGTAATATCAATCTCCCCCTTTGGCAAATGTTGGCTAAAATAACCAAAGGCAAATTAAACTAGAGAGAGGAATAAAACCACAAAGGAATAAGACCACAAACAAACAAACTGCATCATAAAAATATACATCAGAGTTACAACAACTACAAAAATAGACAGGTTTAACACTCCCCTTGTCACACATAATAAGTTCCACCCTCAAGGAAAAACCCACACCATAAGAAAAATCCAAAGGATTATCAACACACACCAGATAGGATGTTGGAACACTTGTTAATACATCCTCATCCTGCACAACTGACTACATCATTAGCAGTAGAAGCACATAAATGTAGCAACATGAAACTATCATGCCCCCATAAATAGTTGCATCCATGAAGTAACAACATTAGCTACTCTCTCTTAGTAGTAGCGCAATCCTATCACAATGTTAATAAAAATGTCAAGAAATGTGATATAACATCAGGACACACAACACAACCAACACTTTACTCCCCTTGTTTAGCCACAATATTGACAAAAACTAGAGTAAATATACACAATGGAAACACACATATTACACACCAATAATACTATAGATGGAAGCACACAACATAAATGAAAGCACAAATGAAAACCAAAAAAAATAAACACACATGTGGAAACATACAACAACATAAAAAACTCATAGCATCTCCCACAAATGAAAGAGATACAGAAGCAAATAAAGCTTTGCACTTATCTAAATCTTTGCAGGTATCCTTTAGCTCAACAATGATTTATTTCTTTGAAGTTGAGTTGGAAGCTTCTTTACCAGATGTCACAATAATGTCTGGGACATATGTTTTTGCAAACAACCCAAACCTTTAACAATGGTAGAGGTATGATTAGTGGGAACGCAATTGGTAGTCCCAATCCTGTGAAGCATAACATACTTCACACTCAACTCACTAGTAGATAGTTTGTCCTTCTTTGGCCATTGTTTGACTTGTTTAGCCATGATCTCCTTGCAAATAGTAATAATCAGAATCATATTCCTCATCATCAATAGATTTACCTTCAGATACAACCTCTTAAGATTTTTCAGGGGACTCAATAGGCACAGACTCATTGTTAGACTCATAGTCTACCTCATTTTCTAGAGCATCAGTCTACTGAGATGATGTTCCGACATCTTTTTCGACATCAATCCATTTCTTAATGATCAAGTCATCAACCACAAACAAGGTATGGGCTATAGGACTAGTATCAACAACCTTAGATTTCCAATCCTTTCTAGTTTTAATCCTTACATGATTAGCCCTATGTTTAGGTGAATGTTTTGGATAACCATACAATTTGTAGCATAATGGTTTTATATGACCATATTTACCATAATAATGACATTTCCAAGGTTGGAGCTTGGCTTTAGTCTGAGTTTTCAGAAGTATGGCTGGATGTTGTAACACTGTGTCAAACATTATGAGCTTATCCTTCACTTGAGCAGGAAAAAAATTTGTCACATGGATTTTTCTTTGATTATTTAAAGACTGATCATTAAAACCTATACCAGTAAATATTTTACCTCATTTCCCAACTTGAAGAATTTCATCCAACACATCAGATCCATTGTTCAACATTCTTATGGATTTGGTTATGTTTTAAAGTTTAGAATTCAATAAAGTTACCTCTTCTTGAAGATCAAAGATAATAGATGATAGTTTCTATTTTTCAACCTACATTTGAGAAATAATTACCTTCAGTTTTTCTCCTTGTTGACAGACTTCTTCATTTCTGATGCACAATTCTTTGTAAGAATCAGCCAACTCATCATAAGATATTTCTTCATCACAGGATTCTACATCAGAATCATATCTACCAGTCAAGACTGTAATATGCGTAGCAGTTTCATTATTAGTTTTACCTTCAAAATCATCAGTCCAGGAAATAATCAATCTCTTCTTCTGTTTCTTGAGAAATGTGGGAAATTCTAGCCTCATGTGACCAAAACCTTGACATTCATGGCAATGCATGTCTTTTCCTTGATTTTGCTTATCCTATGTTCTTCCCGTTCTTTGAACCTCGTTGTTCTTGCTGATGTCAGGACAAATGTTCTTGACATTTGGTCTTGACTTCATACTCTTCAGCACCTTATTGAATTGCCTCCCAAGAAGCCCAATGGCATTAGAAATTCCTTCATCAGTATCCAGGTCACATTGATCCTCTTTATCTTGTGTGTTGGATATAAAAGTTATGCTTTTGTTCTTCTTTTCAGATCTTTTATTAATAGCTAATTCAAATGTTTGAAGTGACCCAACAAGTTCATATACCCTCATGTTGCGGATATCTTAGGCTTCTTCAATGGTTGTTACCTTCATGTCAAATATCTTAGGTAGAGGCCTGAGAACTTTTCTAACTAGTTTTTCTTCTGACATATTCTCTCCCAAGGCACTAGATGAATTGGCAATATCAAGAATATCCATGTGAAAATCATGAATACACTCATCATTTTTCATCTTGTCTCAACTTTGGTGGTGAGAATTTGAAGTCTTGACATTTTAACTTTTGATGTCCCTTCATGAGTGGTTCTAAGAATTTCCCAAGCATCTTTGGCAATAGTACATGTATTTATCAGTCTGAACATATTTTTATCAACTTCATTGAATATGGAATTCAAAGTTTTGGAGTTTCTAAGAGCATGCTCATCTTCTAACTTAGAACATTCCTCTTCTGGATTCAATTCAGTTCTACCCTTCCCAACAGGGTGTTCCCAAACTTTAATAACTACTTTCCAGGTTTTGTTATCCATAGATTTTAAAAAAGCCATCATACGATCCTTCCAGTAATCATAGTTGGTGTCATCCAAAATAGGTAGTTTGTTAACAACTCCTCCTTCCATAATACCAGAAAAAATCTTCCCTGGAGTTCACCCAATAGATAGAATAGAGTGTTTGTTCTGATACCAATTGAAATTCTGGCACAAACAATATAAGTGTTAAGACTGATGTCTCAACACACAATCACAATTCAAGTCGGATGTTACAACATCTGTTGATTGACATAAACTTTTACCAAAATAAAATTATGCAGAATTTAAAAGTACAAAAAGGTAAAAGTACACAGAATTGTTAACCCAATTTTGTGCAACTCACCTACTCTAGGGGATACCAAGCTAGGAAGGAAATTCACTGAAATTCTGGTACAGTAGACTCAGATGTCCTATAAGGATGTCGAGATATCTGATCTGACACAAACACACAGGTAAGATAAAACAGTACTGAAAAGATAAAGAACACACCAGAATTGTTTACCCAGTTCGGTGTACAACAACACCTACTCTGGGGGCTACCAAGCCAAGAATGAAGTCCACTATCAGCAATATCAATTTATAGACCCTACAGCCAACATACCTGTTGACGATCTACGCACTTAATTACTACCCAATGACCCTTCTACCTAGGTCCTCCCTAGATATGGAATATCCCTATCCCACTTCCAATCATCTCAATGATATCTAACAATTAACACCTCAGTTACTACATCGACGACCCTTCACTAATATTCTGATCACACATATAGACAGTTTGGAAGACACACTTTCATGACAACCTAGCTAAGTTTTCAAGCCAAACTCCACTATTTGTTAGCTTTGCTCCTAACTAAGAACACATCCTAGAGTTGCTTCAAAGCTTCCTCGAAGAACAATACCCCTTTTACCTACAGGATTCGAGGTGAACATGGTAAACTTCCCACAACCCGAGAGGTTTACCTTGACAAAACCCTAGACTTCTACATCTTGAGCCATGTCTTTTCTAGATTACACACCCTTATATTTATAACATGTTACCCAACTGGTTTTAGGCCTTCAATTACAGTAAATCAACTGTAACAAACTACAAAAACTTCTTCCCCAGGAAAGGTATTCAATCTTTAGTTTCCTAAAAAATCTCCTTATTTAGAAAGTCTTCATTCTCCTTGATTTCTGATTGAATTTTCTAGACATTTAAATATGCGCCACATAGGATGCATAATATTATCCTGAATATTCTGCCTCTGTTAATAATAAATTGAATCTCATTAATCCAGCTCAGCAGGCGCGATGTCGGAGACATCTTCTTTGACATGTTATTCCAATTGTTGAAAAAGTTCAACAATACAAGAATTGATCAAACAAATTCTCCTCCTAAGCAATAGACTTACAACTAGGGTTTCATTTTTCTTAAGGAAGTTTGAGTTTCTAATACCTCAAGTGGTTTCCATGGTTCCTTATATGTCTTTAAGAATGCTCATACTAAGTTTTATGCCTTGCATCACATGTTTGCCCAGTCAATGACTCAGATGACAGAAAATCAAATGTATTAGATAAAAAGTCAACGGTGGTCAACATACAATCAAACTTCAATATTTTTGGTTAACATCAAGATTTCGAAGCCATATTCGTTATTTGATCAAGGGTTAATTGTGATTCATCAAGGAAAACTCTCAAATCATAAAAAGTCAAAAGCTACCAAATTAAAGTTTTCCTAAGGAAAAGTTAACTGAACTTTAACCATGCATAACTTTCACATGCTTCACCAGATTTTCCTCAACCAAAGCTTATTGTGAAGGAAATTCAATTATCTACAACTTTTCCTCTCTAAGATCAAGTCCAAAAAATGCTTCATTTGAGAGGTATGGGCCAAAACATTATAGGTCATTCCAAAAGTTAACAAAAAGACACTTTTTGTCAAGGCAACTTACATCAAGATAAATTCTTCAAATTAAAAAGTTATCAACATAGAGATTGTAGGGGACATCTTGGGCTTTCCAAAAAGTCACAGATCACCTTCATATGATAAAAATTGAGACAGTTATGATTGACACAAGTTGGGAAATTTCGAGAAAATGCATGAAACCCAAATTGATCAAACACAAATTTTTGGGGTAATGGGCTTGTGTTTCAAGGTCCAAACGTGTATTAGGCCTCATAGTGAACCTTTGAACCTATTCATACACCCCTATAATTTTTATTCCATTTATTTTTTATTTTATTTATTTAAATTCAAAATTAAATAAGATAAAGTCAAGGCTTTTCTTAAAAGGTCCAAGCCCATAATGGTTTAACCTAATTCTTCTCTATGTATTGCTCTTCATTCAGACATAACATCACATGAAAACCCTTGCAGAGAAAACTATTCCAAAACTTCCAAAAATTCAAGAAACTAGGGCAACATAAAACCCTTGTTTCCAACCCTTCTTAATTGAAACCAAGCATTGTATTATCATCTTGAAGTGCCCAGGAATCCATCCCAATCCTCAAGCAGTCAAGATCGTACCCAGAACACCACGTTCATCCTCACCGGTTTTGGTACTTTTTTTTAAAATTCAAACCTTTAATTTATGCATTGTTAACTAATTTGATACGTTTACATGTGTTCATATACATCATTAGAGTAGGTTTGATGCATAACATGTGAGCTTTGGCGCAATGGCAAGGCAAACAGTGATAAAGGCTAAGGGCGTGGGTTCAACACCCACCCTTGACATTTTGTGTGATTTTGCTCCTAACTTGTTCTTTTTTTCTATTTTTCCCCCTTAATACAATGTGGAAGGCTAAGGGCGTGGGTTCAACACCCACCCTTGATATTTTGTGTGATTTTGCTTCTAACTTGTTCTTTTTCCCTATTTTTCCCCTTAAACCCTAAATTCACCTAACCATAAAATCACAAACCTTTTTTTACAAACCTAAAATAATTGTTTTTTTTTGTAAACCCAAAAAATAATTAGGTTTTAGGTTTTTAATCATTAACCTTTTCTTGATTAATTTAATTAATCAATTATTTTGTTAATTAAAATTAATTAATTTTTAGGTTTTTCGTCATTGACCTTTTTTATTAATTTAATTAATCAATTATTTTGTTAATTAAAACTAAATAGTTTTTAGGTTTATTCATCATTAACCTTTTTTATTAATTTAATTAATCAACTATTTTTGTTAATTAAAATTAAATAGTTTTTAGGTTTGTTCATCATTAACCTTTTTTTTATTAATTTAATTAATCAACTATTTTTGTTAATTAAAATTAATTGGTTTTTAGGCCGCGTGCCTACGTATCTTCTTATGAAGAATCAAAGTCTCATTTCATAGTTCTAGTTTTTGGTTATGTGATACGGTGGCTGAACCGAATGTTACATATTGGTTTTGTGTTTGTGTTTGCAAATATCGCGGTAAGCAAGAGTCTCCACCAACTTTTCTTTTATCCAAATTAAGGAAAGGGTGAAAAGAACAGAGAAAGACCTTTTTTGAGAGTTTTCTGAGTAAGGGGGTAGATTATGGAAAGGGAGGATGTTAGCACCCTTTCCATTCGTAGTTTTCTATGGGCTCTTAGAGGTTTGCTAATTTTGAAATACCTTTGTGCTTTGTGTGTTTGAAAATGTTTGGAAAATGCCTTAGTGCGGAGATTTGCTTTGTGTTTAACTCTTGTATCAGTCCTCAAGAGTGTTAACAAAGCAAATGTTTTTTAAAATTGTTTTTAAAAAGTAGTATTTGTGTAAGTGCAAAATGTTATTTTTGAGCAAACTTCTAACATTTATCTACTTTGTACTCGAAAAGATAGTTCTTTTCCTCCTATCCTTTAGACAGTGCTATCCTACTATTAGTGAGTAGGTAGCTGTTGTACCCCAAAATTTTCTCTCTCATTTATCAAGTATTTTCTCACAAGATCTCCTTCGGTTCAAGACTGCACTAGGGTTGATTAGCTCAAGACACCTCCTCAAGCTTTGATGACTGAAATTAGGGTTTGAGATTAAACAAGGATAATTGAACTTTTAATGCCTCATATGACTGTCATGGATCATTATGGACCCTCAAGATTTCTCATGTCAAGTTTCAATCAAATCTTGGATCACTTTTTTGCTCAGTCAATTGATCAGTTGACCTGAAAATCAGTTGTATTGGGGAAAAAAGTAAATTATGGTCAATTTATAGTCAAACTTGATAACTTTTGATCCATATCAACATTATGAACTCATATATGTCATTTGATCTAGTTTGGACCATAATTTCTCAAGAAATTTGATCAGATCATCAAAAGGGCAAAATGGTTAAAATTAGGGTTTTGACTGGGAAAAGGAAATTTCTGATTTTTGACCTAGCAAATGGTTGATTGGTTGGAAACATGATCTCAAGAATTCAATTGCATCATTTTGACCTAATGGCATGACTCAACATTGCTCAAGGTCATTCGTTCGATAGTTAATTTTCAGTCAACTGATCAAAAGTCAACTGCCCACTGAAAAGTTGAACTTTGACTTTTTGGTCAAAATCAAGTATCAAAGATCACAATTCATCAAAATATGTCAAAATATGAAACTTATTCAAAAAGAAATCAAAAAGTCAAGATTTCATGTTGAAAAGTCAAAGTTTCCAAACTTAGAAGTTTTTCTAAGTATTGGAAACTTCATATTTTTTCACAACTTTGATCCATTTTTTCACCATGATGCAAGATGATTCAAGGGAAACTTTCAACATGAAAGTTGTAGATCTCAATGAGATATAAAACATTGCTTTACACAACTCTTCCTAGAAATGCATGGATTTTAAGTTATAAATTCATGAAGTCATGGCATTTTTTAATAAAACACTTAGAGAAATTTTCAGCAGTTTTGGTCAGGTTTTTATCCCAACTTCTTGGCCAATTTTCATCAAGTTCCAGTTTGATTTAAAAAAGTGGTCAACATGAAAGTTGTAGAGGGTGTTTCAAGATTTCTAAAACATCCAAGAGCATGAATTTATCATATTTGAGCTAAGAGATTCATGGGCATGAAGTTGAGCATCCATTATTGAATTGCAAGTCATTTTAGTGAAGAACACATAACAAAACCCTTATGATTTGCTGCATAATCTTATGTTGCAGGCTACCTTGCTTGCAAATATCATCATAATTTAATGCTTACACCCACTCTTGAGCTATTACCCAAGTGTTTAAACCATTGTCCAAAAGATCTTTCCATTTATGGCATAAAGGCACCATTGCTATTTTTGAAAAGCCAGCTTTTTGTACAAAGTTTGTCTTGAGCCCATACCATGCTTGTTGCTGATTATACTCCACCATAAATCATGGGAGGCAGCTCCTCTATACCAGCAACTTTGGTACTTCACCTTGGGACTATGGAGTACTTGACATAGTTTGATCTTTGTAATCCAACCAAACCATAACATGATCTCTTGCAAACCTAATCAACTCATATGCACAAACCTCTTGCCTATAAATAGAAGAAGGATATACAAGAGAGAGAGGTTAGAAAAAACAAAGAGAAAAGCCATAAGTTTTGTTGTAAACTAGCCATCAAAATCCCATACTCTCAAAAAATCCATAAATGTCCAAAAAAAGCTTCCACTCTTGAGTTTTAAAGTCCAAATCATTGGAACTATCACACCTTGCAAGCTCTGCCCAAACATCTAAGCACCTCACATACATCACCTAGAAATTGTTCAAACTCAAGAACAAGCTTCTATAACACCTCTGTTTTTTTCCCAAGTTCAAGAACAGTCAAGACAACAACTCAAGCTCAAAGTATAAGATCCAGCTCCAAGGTAAGTTTCTTGACTTTAATTCTTCATTTCAAGCATCATTAGTGATTCATTTTTTAAGACAAAATGTACTAACCATTTCCCTTGAAGCTAACCTTTTGTTTGTCTTCCATCATTTTCATTTATGTGTTGAGAACTAACCCATGTATGCAGCAAAACAATGTTGAAGTAAAAAATGACAGTATGGGTCGACACATAGCCTTATGAGTCGATACATACTGCTATACAGGCTCAAAACAGAAGGAAAAAAGAGTGTATGAGTCGACACAAAGCACGTATGAGTCGACACATGCAGTGTATGAGTCGACACATACCATTATGTATCGACTCATACTGAGTTGATTTGGCAATACAGGGGCAAGGAAAGTTATGTGTCGATGCATAGGAGCTTGTGTCGACACATAAGAGTTCAAAATGCAATTTTTCCTTCTTTTTACACTGTTTTTATATTTCCTTCATTGTTATTCGATATGGTTGTAATATTGAAGTTCCTATTCCATCCCCATTTGTAAATTCTACCCCCATCCCCTAAACGATGTAATAGTGTAAGACTTTATTTTCCGCAATTTAACGCTTTCAAATACAAATGTTAGTAACTAGGGTGTGTATGGAAAGATAAAAATAAATCTTAGATAATCCTAATCCAAGACAAAAAAATTCATAAAAAATAAACACTTGCACACTTGCACCTCTAGGGTTAACTCCACTTGTTGCCTTGAGAAAATGACCATATTGTGCATGTGGGGTATCTTAGTAAAAAAACAAACAAAATACAAGATCATAGTCCCTCGATGACGCTATCAAAGTTTCTTTTCAAAAATGATCTTAGTCCCTTAAAGAAAATGCTAAGATATCTTACGATATTGCTAATCATGGCTATACGATGACCCACGCCCGTCCCTTTTACATCTAAAGATAGGGTTACTTACCAAATCAATGGTAAGATAACAATGTCAACGGAAAGGAAGAAATGAACAAAGACTTTTGAATAGGTAGATTGTTCCTAGTTGCTTGTTAAATTTCAAAATCAAACATCCTTGCTATTTTCAAAACAAACACCAACACTTTTGAAACATCTTACAAACTTGAAACATTTTCAAAAGACAAACACTTTGTACGCGTTCTTGTAGAAATAAGAGCCATTACAAAAAAAAAACCCTTTTCAAAATCACTTTCAAAAAACACATCCCACAAACACCTTTTTGAACTATTTTCAAAACAACACTTTGTATGTGTTCTTATAGAAACGAGAACCATTACAAAGACATTTTCAAAATACTTTCAAAACCATACAAAGCACATTTTCAAACAAAAGCAAGTGATTTAGCAAGCAACTAAGAGCCCGTAGATAACTACGGATGAAAAGGGTGCTAATACATTCCCTTTTCATAATCTACCCCCTGAACTCAAGAAAACATCTCAAAGGTCTTTCCTGTTCTTTTCAGCCTTTCCTTTTGGATAAAAGAAAAGTCGGTGACGACTCTTGCTAAACCGCAACATTTGTGATCAAACGCAAAACAACCAAGTCAGTTCTCCCACCGCGTTACAATAGCCCTATCGTTGGATGTATGAGGGACATTCGAAGGGACGTCACAATCACAAAGGCAACTTGTGGAGATGCTTTAGCAATTTTATTTAGGGACTAGATCATTTACCGAAAGGCAACTGTAGGGTCATCGAGGGACTATGATCTTTTGATTTATGGGTCTTTGCTAAAGCATTTCTGCCTCATGACTGTTTTATTTATGAGGGCAACCAAAGTGGGGTACCCTAGAGGTGTATATGTGCAAGTGTGTTATGTTCATTTATTTTTGTATTTTTTGTTAAGTTTGCTAACGTTTGATTTCAGTCTTTTCATACACACCTAGTTACTAGCAGTTAATATATATTGCAGAATATAAAATGTAGAAGGTAAAAACCTAGACTATTACATGGCTTTGGGAAGGGGGGTTTACAATGTACAAAATTTGGGAAGTGCAGAAATTAAAAGCAGAAAATAAAGCCTAATTACTTATTACATCTCAGTATGCAGTTACAATAATGTAAAAAAATGTGAAAAAATAAATAACGCGCGAAAGATTGAAAAATAGTCTAAAAAAACCTAATAAGAAAAATCCTTTTTTTGTTGTTTTTTTATTCAAGAAAATAATTAAATTGAAATTATCCTAAAGTCTATTTAGAAAAAATAAAATTAATCAAGAAAACATAGTCTAAATTCTTCTTAGTCTTTTTTATAATTTAAAGAAAATAATTAACATGAATTAAGTCCTAAATTCTAATTTATTTTTAATTGAAGAAAAATAGTTAAAATAGTTATTAATTAATCCACAAAATTAATTTAATTAAAAAACTAAAACTATTTCTTTTTTGTGATTTTATTTGATTTGAAGTTAATTTTTTTAAAAATCAATAAAGAAATGAGTGAGGCAAAGTTAATGATACGAAGATCCCTCCTTCGATCCAAGGGGAAACGTGACCTTTCAATTTATGGAAGAATAATGGTTTTTGACCCATGGGGACAGGTCTTCGACCCAGCAGAGAACGTTGTTGAGGCGCCTGATGACCTAGTATGAAAGCACTAAAATCATGCCTTCTATCTTTGTATGTCCATGAGAATGTTGTGCTATCTGATATCCTGGGCATGAATCAGACACTAGGGAATATAAATATATCATGAAAACAACAACATGAGTTTGAAATTTTACCAAGGATGAGATGCTTCGAATGGGGCGTGAATTGGCTAGTGATTTAGAATACTTCCTGCAGACTTCAGGGAATGAATGGAGCGTTGTTGAAACTTCCTTCAATTGGGACAACGTATGAGGATTTTGACACCTTTAGGGTGGTTTATGGGGCAGCGTATGTGTGTAAGCGTGTCATTGTCTTGGAAGAACATTGCTTATATATAGTAGAAGGGAGGGGACAAGAAGACAATAGTTTAAACAACCATAAACAAATGTTTTCAAAGCCATGAATGAAGTTTTGTAACATTGAAAAAGTCATGGAAACTTGTCCATTTTTGAATTTGAATGAACTTGGACATGCTTCCCTCTTTCGAACGCCTTCAATCCCTGCCCTTCGATTGGCCTCAAGTTGCCTCCTTCAACTGGCTCTTTTGAATGGACTTTCTGTGTACGCTTTGTGCCCTCTCCAAATGGGCCACCAAGGTGTGTTCTTTGAATGGTCCTTCTACATGCTTATTTGAATGCACCTCTTGTGAACCCTTCGACTGGCTCATGTTCTCATCATTGGGACTTCTTCGTTTGAACCCCTATTTAGCTAGCCCAAACGAGAGCTCTTTCCTGGCTAATGAATGTGCTTGTGCATGTTGGCTTGAAATTGGCAGTATGTTGGATTTTGGGCCAGCAAGCCTCTTTGAATATTTTTTCATTTTGACCAACTAGATCCATCCTTCGACCAGACCCCCTTTTTAGACAACAATATGTGTTTCCCATTAAAGTGTCCTTTGAATGGGCCCTTTGTGTATTCTTCATTTTGAACCAAATATGTGTTCTTTTGAAGGGGTCACATGCATGTTTTGTGCCTTCTTCGACTGACTCTCCAATGTGTGTACTTCAAATGGACCTTTGGAATACTCTTTCGAAGGGGTCATATTATGCTATAATGCAGAAACTGAGCTGAGGAGTCTTGGCCTTGTGCATTGAAGGCAGGCACAAATGAAGTCTTTGTCTTAGTGAATCCAAAGCAAGCGTGAATGGGCTTTTGGCCTGATGAATTAAAACACACTTGTAGGGAGTTCTTGCCTTGTGCATCAAAGGCAAGTCGAAAGAAGCCTTTTGCCTTGTGCACTGAAGGCAGGATGAAGAGGGATTATTCGCCTAGTCTAAGTAGGAATCAAGCTTGCTCCAAACACAATCAAATGCCCAAACGAAGCAGGAGTCCAGCTTGCATGCAACTAGCCATTGCATTGTGAATCAAGCCAACATGCAAAGCTAATGGTGCAATCGAAGGAGCACTAACAGGAGGCCCTTCCCTATTGGATAAAAGGAAGTTGTTTCAAATGAAACACATGCCCAGTGAAAACTTGTATACAACAAACAAGCAAAAGGCCAAGGCTTCAATCGAAGCTTGGAAATTTGAGGAAAGTTTGGAGAAGGTTAGACGCTCAATCGAATCCTGTCAAAATACCAATATAAAGGACTTTTAACATGATGTTGTACCCCAAAATCTTCCCTCTCATTTATCAAATACTTTCTCACAGGATCTCATTTGGTTCAAGACTGCATAAGGGTTGATCGACTCAAAGACACCTCATTAAGCACTGATGACCAAAATTAGGGTTTGAGATTTCACAAGGATAATTGAACTTTAAATGCTTCATATGACTTTCATTGATCATTATGGACCCCCAATATTACTCATGTCAAGTTTCAAGCCTTGGATCACATTTTTGCTCAGTCAATTGAGCAGTTGGCCTAAAAATCAATTGCATTGGGGAAAAAGTCAATTGTGGCCAATTTACAGTCAAAATTCATGATTTTTTATCCACATCAACATTATAAACTCATATGTATCATTTGATCAAGTTTGGACCATAATTCCTCAAGAAATTTGATCAAATCATCAAAAGGGCAAAATGGTCAAAATTAGGGTTTTGACTGAGAAGGGGCAATTTCTGATTTTTGACCTAGAAAATGATCAATTGGTTTGAAGCATGATCTCAATAGTTCAATTGCATCATTTTTACCTAATGGCATGACCTAAAACATTACTCAAGATCAATTGGATTGATAGTGAATTTTCAGTCCACTGATCAAAAGTCAACTGTACACTGAAAAGTCAAACTTTGACTTTTTGGTCAAAATTCAATGTCAAAGATCACAATTCATCAAAACACGTAAAAATATGAAACCTATTCATCAAGAAATCAAAAAGTCAAGATTTCATTTTGAAAAGTCAAAGTTTTCTAACTTAGAAATTTTTCTAAGTGTTTAAAACTTCATGTTTTTTCACAACTTTGAGCAAACTTTTTACCATGATGCAAGAGGATTTGGAAGAAACTTTCAACATGAAAGATGTAGATCGCTATGACACCTACAACATTTATGTACATAACTTCTTATATAAGTGCTTAGATCTCAAGTTATTAATTCATAAAGTCATGATGATGAAATTGAACACTTAGTGAAATTTTGCCCTAGTTTTAGTCAGGATTTTGACCTAACTTCATGGCACTTTTTCATATAGTTCCAAGTGGAATTTTCAAAAGTGATTCAAAGAGGGGTTGTAGATCACATTACAAGATTTCCAAAATGTCTAAGAACTCTTGGATATCATTCTTGAGCAGGGAGAATCGAAGAGATGAAGTTAGGGTTTTCAAACTTGAATTACAAATCATTTTTGATGAACACATGAACCAAATCCATGCTAGACTGCATAATCTTTGTTTTTCAGGCCTCAAACTTGTTTGTCACTCCATAATTAAATGTTTACAAAGTTGTTAGAACTTTGATCCAAGCAATTGAGTTATTATCCAAGTTGCATTTCCATTAATGGCACAAAGTTAACATTGCCATTCTTGTAAAGCAAGCTTTTTGCGTAAAGTCCATTCTTGAGCCTCTAACTTGTTCCCTATGATCAAACTCTATCCACAAAGTCAGAAGCAAGCTTGTTTAAAGCATAACCACTCTATCTTAGCAAGTACACAAGGCTTTGAAAATTGAATTTCTCAAAAAATTACATGTTATGCATAAACTTGTGATTTTGAATTCTGATCAACAACAAGTCTCCAAACTTGTTTCTTATAAATAGAGTCACTATTTGTGAGCTAGGATACGATTTTGAGCACCCTGAAACACTCCCAAATTCCCTCTAGCTAGAAATTGCACAAAAAAACTCCATTGATACACAGTTCTGACCTTAAACTTGTATCTCTCATTTCCCTCGTGTGTTTTCCCTCAAATTCATTCCTAAAGCTTCCTTACATCAAATGTAGTCCATCCATATCCTTGGTTTGAAACTGTAACTCCATCTTTAACATCATCCATAACCAAAAACAAAGGTCTGCAACTTGACTTCTCCAGACCATTCTAGCCATCCATTGCTCAAGCAAACCATTACATTAGCTTCCTGGGGACTTGAGGAAGCTAGCCTGATCATCACCACTTCCCTGAAACAAGCTCAAATCCATTTCACGATTTCCACTTTTGAGGTATTTTTCTTGAACTTCTATCTTCATATTTAGGCATTGTTAGACTTGCATTTGTGAAGATAAAATGTAGACATCATTGCCCTGAAACTATACATGTCCATAGATTTCATTTATTTCGATTGAGCTAGGAGAATTTTGAGTTTGAACTTTTTGAAATATTTAGGTCATAATTTAGTACTTTTAGAAATTCTCATTAATCTTTGATTTATAGCTTATGATATTTATATGGGTGGATTCGTGTGACAAAATGGAGAAATTTTCATGTTTACATTTTTGCAAATGGTTGAGAAATGAGCAAGTTACAGATCCTTTGGCTGGAGGTTGAAGATGAAGTGTAATCAGGGCGCGTTTTGTGTTATGTATTTATCATTTTACACAAGTTCATGGATGTATCACAACCCCAGTGGTTAAAGCGCGCGCCTGTCACCCTTAGGTCCTGGGTTCAAGCCCCAGCGTGACCTTTTGCATTTTTTCACTATTTTTTGACTTTTTTTGTGCTTTTTTGCAGCACCTGGGCTTCCATTTGGGCCTGATCATTTTTTCTCTCACAACACCCCCTGTATTACTAATCCACCTCCCTGACTTATTTCTATTTTTTTTTACTTTTTTATCTATTATTAATATTATTATTATTAATACTATTATTATTATTATTAATCATGAAAAATTCAAAAATATTTTATTTATTATTTACACTTATTTATTTTATTTTCCTATAAAACAAAAAGACTAAAAACATTTTCTTAAACAAATTAATTTCTCTTTTAAATAATTAAACATTTAGACTTCGGTTTAATAATTATTTTATTTTCTTAATTAAAATTAACTTAGAATTTAGGTTTCTTTTAATTATTTAATTTTCATTATTTATCATTATTTAACTTAAAACCTTTTTTCAAAAAACCCTAAAAAACATTTTTCATTTAATTTCTTCCTTAACTAGTTTAAACTTAATTTTGTTTGTTTCTAATTAGTCATCTTCTTCAAATTAGGTTAGAAAACCCGTCCATAAAAACAACAAAAAAATCATTTCTTTTTCCATTTATATTCTTGCATTTTATTTTCAATTTTGTACAATATTCAATATGGTTGTAATAGATAATTAGGTTTAATTTTCTTGCAATCCCCATTTCTAAATTTGTACACCCCCTCCCCTAATGATGTAATAGCGTAGTAATTTTACTTTTTGCAATTTATCGCTTTATATAAATGCTAGTAATTAAGGTTTGTATGAAAAGATAAAATCAACAAGTAGCAAACCCTAATTCAAGACAAAAACCAAGCATGAAAATTAATACACTTGCACACAAACACCCCTAGGGTAAATCCACTTGGTTGCCTTACAAAAATGACCATATTATGCACGTAAGGTATCTTAGAAAAAACAAGCAAAATACAAGATCATAGTCCCTCGATGACGCTATCTATGTTGCCTTTAAAAACGATCTTAGTCCCTAAAGGAAAGTGCTAAGATATCTTGCAACATTGTTACTCATGGTTATACGATGACCCACGCCCGTCCCGTTTACATCCAAGGATAGGGTTACTTACCAAATCAATGGTAAGATAACAATGTCAAAGGAAAAAGAAAATGAACATGAAAGACTTTTGAGTAGGTAGAATGTTCCTAGTTACTTGCTCTATTTCAAAACAAAAACATCCTTACTATTTTCACAACAAACACCAACACTTTCAAAATATCTTTCAAAACTTAAAATCATTTTCAAAAGATCAAACACTTTGTATACATTCTTACGAATGAGGATCATTATAAATTTTGCCTAAACAATGGCCTCTTTTCAAAAAATACTTTCAAAAACCACACAAAACACAATTTCTAACAAAAGCAAGTGATCTAGCAAGTAACTAAGAGCCCATGGAAAACCATGGATGAAAAGGGTGCTAATACCTTCCCTTTTCATAATCTACCCTCCGAACTCAAGAAATAATCTCAAAGGTATTTCCTGTGCTTTTTTACCTTTCCTTTTGGATAAAAGAAAAGTCGATGGCGACTCTTGCTAACCGCAACATTTGTGATCAAACGCAAAACACCCAAGTCAGTTCTCCCACCGTATCACACATGTCAATCGAGAGACTTTATTAAGATGCCAATTGAAGACTCCTTGTTTATCCTCAAAAAAAATTTATTTTTTCCTTTAATCAAGTGCTTGTGACCACCCATATAAGAAAAATCCTGGAAAACATGAGAGGGCAAATTTTGGAGTACAACAGCTGCCCCTGTTCAATCTTCTTAAACGTGAGGATGTAGATTGGCATGTCTGCCTTTCATAATCTGAAGGTGGAAGATGATTGAACACTAGAGTGCCCAGAAATTTGCACTCGTATGAAGTGACATTGATGGTTGATGATATAGGGAATGGGATTACATATTCCATTTGGAGAAGATGACAGAGAGTCATCAGAGATGGGCTTAAAGATGACATCTAAAGTAGATGATGATTTAACACATGGTCCCTTTGGGGGTTCCTGTTCCTACTGTCTGAGAAGGAGTCTGTTGGGGAATATGAGTTTTTTTTGTTCTCCTGTTTGAGGAAAACTCTGTGGGGAATAGAGTCTAGGAACTTCAGTTGTCCAAGGCTCTGCTGAAGAGTTATCTCTAGAGAGATGACAATTTTCTATATTCTGGTTGAAGTCCAGGTTTCCAGTGATTTGCTGGGGATAATGGAATTAACCGTTATCTGGAAATGTATTAGAAAGAGCCTGTGTAGGGCTACTTCAAGATGAGCCCGTGTTAGACTATATGAGAAGAAACCCGTGTAAGATAGCTTCGTCTAGTCATGTAGATAGCTTTCTTATCTGGCTTCAGGTGTAAATCTACAATCATTCGTTCACAAATGGTTGTCCTGTCTCGTTTCAGGTATTAATTTGGAACTTGCTTTTATTGGTCATTTGAGATAGTTGTCCTGGCTGGTTTCAGGTATTAATCTCTGACCCAAGAAATAAAGATAATCTTCCCGTCTGGTTTCGGGTGTTAATCTTCAACCTCCTTATGTAGATATTTTTCCTGGCTTGTTACAGGTATTAATCTTACAGCCGGTCGTCCACAGATGGTTCTCCTGGCTTGTTACAGGTGTTAATTTGGAACTTGAAAATTGTCGGTCGCTGAGATAGTTATCCTGGCTTCTTACAGGTATTAATCTCTGACATGAGAAATAAAGATAGCTTTCCTGACTTGTTACAAGTATTAATCTTCAATCTCTTCATGTGGATAATTCTCTTGGCTTGTTACATGTATTAATCTGGAACTTGTTTTGCTGGTCACATAGATAGTTTCCCCGTCTAGTTTCGGGCATTAATCTGTGGCCTGTTGTATTTGTTGGTAAATCCATCTTGTTTCGGGAGTTCATACCACTTGGTCATACAGATAGTTTCCCCGTCTGGTTTTGGGCATTAATATTTGACCTGCTATAAAAGTTGATAGTGTTTGTCTGTCTGCTAATTTAACCTAAAAAGGTAAAATCAGTTTCATGCGATGTCATGCTGTATGAATTTCATGATGCTCCCAAAATAAATGAGATTGTGATATATGTATTTGTATGCACATGCCATTATGTATGAACATATAATGCTGTTACGCAGTATCTTTGTCTGGGAAAATAAATCCCTGACTACTGCTGAAGAGCACCGGGAAGCTGAATCCCGGACTGCTGTTGGTGAGTGAAGAAAGTGATTCTTCAATTTCCGCTGGGGATAATGAATGGAGATAGTTTTGTTGGAGATTACCTTTCTCTGTCGAGGATATTCGACTTCTGTTTGAGAATAATTTTGCCGAGGGGAAAAGCTTTGTTGAAAGATTTCACTAATTTGGAGAAATAAACTCCGCTGAGGGATGAACTTCCGTAGCTAGAGAAATAAACTCTACTAGGGATAAGGTTTTATAAACCACTTGAGATTTACAAAACTTTGTTGCGGAAGGTGAACTTCATAAACTGCTTGGGGATTTTGTTGAAATCCTGTTGGGGAATCTTGAGAAGTTTGGCGACTTCACTGGGGGATTTTGGAGCGGTAATTGGAAATTTTTGCTCTGCCGGAGACGTGAGAACAACTGACATCAATAGGCTACATGATGAGAATATGGAAGTGACCTTGTAGTAGGATGCCCCTGCCTCTGTACATGCTGGAGAAGGTATCTCCTGGGGAAGACATCTGCGGGGATCTTGTGGATGGCCCTTAGATATTGTCCCATTTCTTAATTGTCTTTTGTTTTTATACGTGTATTTGTAAGCAGTAATCATATTCAAATGCGTATGTTCAAAAATAATCACTGGACATTTTCGCACACAAAACAGGAAAATAAAAAACAGAAGTTTGCAACTTTCAAAGAAATAGTTTTGTATTAATTTGAAATTAGCATTTTTGTACAAAGGGACAAACATCCTAGTAAGAGAATGTCGTTGTAAGAATGGAAATCATAAAAAAGTAATATACAAATAAATAGCTAAGTGAAATAATCCAATTGGGTTCCTATTCTTCTATTGCCTTTATGTCTTTTGTCTCATCCCCTTCGCTACTTGTCTGAAGCTGATTGAATTGATTAGTACCACTTTAAGCTTGATAGTTGATACTGAAGATTGGCTGTAAGGTGATCCAACGGGACATAGTTATACGATTTAAATCCCTAACTTTTGTGTGGACCGCCCTTTCAGGTTTTCAGTCTACCAGGATACCCTTTTTTGCCCAAGCCGCCTTTTCGGGTTTTCAACTTGCCGGGTGTACAGATTTTTTATGTATATCCATAATTTTTGCTCGAACCCTTTTGGTTCATCGGGATGCCCTAATTTTTGCCCAGGCCAGTCGACCTAGCGGGTCTTTATTTATGCGTAGTATATTTTAACTATATCTGTGTTTACCGGGTGTGGAAGGTCGTCACTGTCCATAGTGGTTAGGATCATGGCTCCACCAGAGAATATGTTCTTGATTACAAATGGCCCTTTGTATGTGGGAGTCCATTTTCCCCTGGGATCACCTTGTGGCAATATGATGCATTTGATTACTAAGTCACCAGCCTGATATACCCGACGTCTGACCTTCTTGTTAAAAGCTTTGATCATACATTTTTGGTACATCTGACCATGGCAGACAGCTGCGAGCCTCTTCTCGTCAATTAGGTTTAACTGGTCAAGTCAATTCTGGACCCATTCGTCTTCATTCAGCCCTGCATCCTTCATGATTATCAGGGAAGGGATCTGGACTTCAATGGGCAGGACAACTTCCATACCGTATACCAAAGAGAACGGAGTTGCCCCTGTTGATGTGCGCATTGTGGTGCGGTAACCATGAAGAGAAAATGGTAACATCTCATGTTAATCTTTATATGTTACCATCATCTTCTGTATGATTCTCTTGATATTTTTAATAGTAGCTTCAACAGTGCCATTCATCTTCGGCCGGTAGGGAGAAGAGTTATGATGCTGAATTTTGAATTGCGTGAAAAGCTCAGTGATTATAGTGTTGTTGAGATTGGTACTATTATCTGTAATGATTCTCTCTGGAATACCGTACTGACAGATAATGTTATGCCTGATGAAACGAGCCACAACGTTCTTGGTAACATAAGCGAATGGAGCTGCCTCGACCCACTTCGTGAAGTAATCATGGCAACCAGGATGAAGTAGTGCCCATTAAAATTTGTCGGTCTAATCTCTCCAATCATGTCGATGCCCCACATTGCGAATGGCCAAGGATCAATCAAGACGTTTATAGAAACTGGAGGCACATGTATCTTTGAGCATAGATCTGGAATTTGTGACAAGTCCGTGAATGCTGATAACAGTCTGCTTCCATAGTGGACCAGCAGTATCCTGCCTGTAGGATCTTTTTAGACATTGAGTTCCCACTGGAATGAGTGCCAAATGTACCTTTGTGTAAGTCAGCCATAATCCTTTCTGTCTCACTCTTGTCTACACACCGAAGCAAGGTAGAGTCATGATTGCGCTTGTAAAGGATCCTGTTACTGAGAAAGAACTTGGTAGAGAACCTTCTTAGGAACTTCTTATCATTGACTGAAGCTTCTTTAGGATATTCTTGGCTTTCGAGATATCTTTTGACTTCATGGAACCAAGGCTTGTCCACCACTTCTTCAGTACCAATCTCGTGATAGTATGCTGGCTCGTCTATCCTCTCAATGATGATCTAAGGAGCCTCATTATCCCACCTGACCTTGAACATGGATGACATTGTAGCTAGCGCGCCTGCTAGTTGATTTTCCTCTCGTGGAAAATTCTCAAAAGTAATTTCTTCAAAGTATGAGATTAACGTCAAAACATGCTCTTTGTACAGGATGAGATTAGGATTCTTTATGTCCCATTCTACTTTGATTTGGCTGACTACCAAAGTCGAGTCTCCAAACACACTTAATAACTTGATCCTTAAATCGATTTTAGCTGTGAGACCCATGATACATGCTTCATACTCAGCCATGTTATTAGTATGGTTGAAACATAGCCTAGCCGTGAAAGGAGTATGACAGCCTTCAAGAGATATAATCACAACGCCGATGCCATTTCCAAGAGCATTGGAAGCTCCATCAAAAACCATGGTCCATCGGGATCCTTTTTCAGGTCCTTCATCCGGTCCAGGGTCTTCACAATCAGTTACTAACATGATGTTCTCATCTGGGAACTCAAAATTCATGGATTGGTAGTCATCCACATCTTGATGATCCAAATGATCAGCTAATACACTTCCCTTAATTGCTTTCTAAGTTGTATATTGAATGTCGTATTCGATCAGGATCATTTGCCATCTTGTTATTCTTCCGGAGAGAGCGGGCTTCTTAAAGATGTACATGATAGGATCCATTTTAGATATCAACAAGGTAGTGTGAGTCAACATATATTATCTTAGTCGGCGAGCAGCCCATGCCAAAGCACAACAAGTTTTCTCGAGTAGTGAGTATCTTGTTTCACAGTCGGTAAACTTTTTGCTAAGGTAGTATATTGCATGCTCTTTTCAACCAGACTCGTCATGTTGCCCCAGCACACACCTCATTGAGTTCTCTAATACTGTTAAGTACATGATCAGAGGTCTTCCTTCGACTGGTGGCATCCGAATTGGAGGCTCTTGGAGATATTCCTTAATTTTGTCAAAGGCGTATTGACAGTCGTCATTCCACTTCACTGCTTGATCTTTCTTCAGTAATTTGAAGATTGGCTCACAAGTAGCGGTCAGATGTGAAAGGAATCTAGCTATGTAGTTTAAGTGTCCCAAGAATCCTCTAACTTCCTTCTCAATGCAAGGAGTTGGCATTTCTTGTATAGCTTTAACTTTTACAGGATCCACTTCAATGCCTTTGCCACTGATTACAAAACCTAAGAGCTTACCGGATCTTACTCCGAAAGTGCACTTATTCAGGTTTAGCCACAGTTTGTATTTCTTCATCCTGTCAAATAGTTTCTGTAAGTGATCAAGGTGTTCCTCCTCAGTTTGAGACCTGGATATCATATCATCCACGTAGACCTCTATCTCGTGATGGATCATATCATGAAACAAAGCTACCATGGCCCGTTGATAGGTTGCCCCAGCGTTCTTCAACCCAAATGGCATAACCTTGTAACAGAAAGTGCCCCACTGTGTGAATAAGGTTGTCTTCTCCATGTCCACAGGTGCCATCTTGATTTGATTATACCCGGAGAAACCATCCATGAAGGAAACTACTTTATGTAGTGCGGTGTTATTAACCAGAACATCAATGTGGGGACGCGGAAAGTCATTCTTGGGGCTTGCCCTGTTTAAGTCTCTGTAATCCACACACATATGTACCTTGTCGTCCTTCTTAGGTACTGGAACAACATTAGAAACCCATTATGGATAGGACGTGACAACTAAGAAACCGACATTGAACTGTTTCATGACTTCAACCTTGATATTTTCTAACATATCCGGCCGCATACGACGAACCTTCTGTTTCACTGAAGGGCAATCCTCTTTTGTCGGTAGGCGGTGAACCACAATTATAGTGTCAAGCCCTGGCATGTCTTTGTACGACCAGGAGAAAACCTTAACATAGTCATGTAGCATCTGTATTAACCGTTGTTTGACAGTGGGCTTCAAGTTAACACCTATCTTGACTTCTTTTTTGTCCTCTTCAGTACCCAAGTTCACTGTCTCAACTGGCTCTTCATGAGGTTGTATTGCCCTTTCTTCTTATTGTAACAGTCTGGAAAGCTCTCCTGGTACCTCACAGTCTCCCTCACCTTCGTCCTCATCTTGGTTGATCAGACTTTCAAAGTCATAATGAGCAATAGCAGAATTGCTATCAATGGGATCCAGAGTGGATGTGGATCTGCAGTTGATACGTGAGTGTGTGTAAGAGCATAGATGTTTTAATAAAGTAAAAAGCAGAAAAGAAAGGCAGAGAGCACAAAATTTGTATGTAAAAACGTCCAATGCTTTATTAGTGACATATGAAAATGAAACATGATAACCCTCACTGTGATCGGTGGAAATAGAACTGACTGTTTTGGAATGCTGGTTCGCGTTTGCGTTTCGCAAAATGTCGCGGTAAGCAAGAGTCGCGACCTTCTTTTATTTTCTCCAACAAGGAAAGGACAAAAGCACAACAAAATTCCTTTTCGAGATGTTTCTCGGGTTCGGGAGGTAGATTATAGAAAGGGAAGGTGTTAGCACCCTTTCTATCCGTGGTTATCCACGGGCTCTTAGGTACTTGCTCACTATGTTTTCAAAATGTTTTTGCTTTTCTTGTGTTTGTGGGTTTTGAAAAAGTTTGTTTGAAAACTTTGATTTAACTCTTGTATCTGTCCTCAAGAGTGTATGAAGTATTGTTTGAAAACTTTTGTTTGAAAAGTGTAAGTGCGAAAAGTATTTTTGTTTTAAAAGAGCAAGTACCTGAGAACCTCTACCTACTCAAAAGAAATTAAGCTGTGTAAATATCCTTTAGACAGTACTATCCCACTATTGAGAAGTAGGTAGCACCGTCGTTGGAGTTTTCGGGTCAATTCGATTATAGGTACATGTGGTCACCAAAGCAATAGTAGGACGCCTTAGCGGTAACCCTAATGTCTTAGATCGTTTTATCCGAGGCAACCGTTTCGAGGAAACTTTGATCTTGAGACAGGAGGGCGACCTCTAAAACTTCCTATACTCAATGACCACGTCGAGGCAACCAAGTGAGGCGTACCCTAGGAGTGGCATGTGCGAGTGTGTCAGGTTTCAGTTATGTTATCTTTGTACATGTTATGGTGAGCTACGATTGATTTTATTTTAAGAGAGATCTGGACATGCATAGCCTAGTTAGCATACATCTAGCAGTTAATGGTTGCGGAAAATAAAACTAAGTTATTACAAGGCGTCGAGTATTTACATCGCCAAAAACAACCCTTGAAAAAGTAAATTGCGGAAAATAAATAAAAGCGATAAAAGTCCTAATTAAAGCTATTACATCCTCGGAGCAAATACAATTATATGATGAAAATAATCATGAATAAAAAATAATCACATGCGCGAGAAAAAGTGAATTGGAGAGTTTTTAGGGTTTTGACCCTTTTTTGAGAAAGAAGGAGATTTTTGTTATTTTTGTGTATTTAATTAAATTAAACCTAAACTAATTAATTAATAAAAAAGAAATATATTTTTTGGTTTTTTTGAATATTTTAAGGAAATAAAAAAAAAGAGGATTAAAATCGTCAAGAACCCTAATTCTACGTTAATTTTATTTATTGTGAAAATATTATTATTATGCCTAATTAAAACTAAACAAATTAATTATTTATTTATTTACTAAAATAAACTAATTAAATTTAATAAACAAAAATATTATATTTTAGTTTTCTGATTTTATTATGAAAAATGTTAATTATTTTAGTTAGTAGCTAATTAAATTAAGAAAATAAATCAAGTAAAAAAATATAAATGAAAGAAAATAAAGAGGCAAACCCAGGGGGTCTGGGCCCAAAGAGGGTGTATGCTTGGCAATTTATGGGCCCAAAGGCGTTTCAACCTTGTTGACTTTTCGGATGTCCTGCGTGTGCGCTGACTGTGGAGTATGGTGGACATCATCTTGTGACCATTGGATTTGCTTTGAAGCCACTTGGCCAGCATTTAGAGAAGGGCGTATGATGGACCCTGTTTTGAGTGCTACATAGAATTGCCTGAAACAAAATAACATGAATGTTTTGGGGGACCTGGGATTCGAACCCAGGTCCCAGTGCTCATTGGACGTTCGATCAACCACTCCACCAACCTGCCTTATTTGTTAGTGGATTAGAAAATAATGAATATATTAGCAAAACAATTATTATGCCTGGAAAAAAAATAAAAGCGCGCGATTTTCAAAGGAGCCAATAGGGGGGCGACGTGTAGTCGTCATCCTCACAGATATCTGGTTTTATTACCTGCGGATTTTTATCCGCAGGAGATTTCGTGGCTCACTCCTAAAGTCTCTTCCAGGTCATATAAACGCGCACTAAGGGTATCAATATGATCGTCCCTCTTCCCTGAGCATGAATATAGCCATGATTGGCCTTGATTGTACCTGTACCAGAAACGCCTAAAAAACAAAGCTTGGAACCCTAGGTTCGGGTATTACGTTAGAGGTTCCAAAAACAAAATTGAATAATGCCACATTGTTCTAAATTGAATGATAAACACAAATATGCCAAGATTTTAAAGAAAAGGCGCAAGAATTGGAGGTTGAGATTCCATGTTCAGAGCAAGGTTCGAGACAACTTACAGCGCGTTGTAGGGGGTTTCTGGATGTGGTTTTGATCGCTTTAGCTTCAGTGGATGGCAAGGAAGGGAACTACGTTCTTCTTTTTGTCTGAAAACGCCTCCAATATCGTTCTTGATCTCCCACTTTTCCAACAATTTTTCAGTTTTTTGTATGGCTGTTTTTACAGTTCTTGGGGTCGTGAATTAGGTTTAGGAGGCTTGCTTGCATATATGGCAATCAGTCTAGGTCAAAATTTGGGCTTTTATCCATGTATATGGGAGAATTAGGTTTGCACTTTTTCACCATTGACAAACTTTCCAAATATGGCCAAATCTGAGATTTTGTGCACAAATAAGCCCTAGCACGAATTGGTTAGTTGTCACATGATATATGAAAGCTGTACAAATCACAAAGATACTATTCCATTGATTTTTAGATTTTATTTGAATTATTATAGATTTAAAATGAATTAAATCAATAAAAATTAAATAAAAATAGAAAAATAAATGTTTGGTCATGAAATCAAGCATGGGACACGTGTGTGGCATGACAAGGCTGAATCAAGTGGAAGAAAGTGGGCCCTTTTGTCAAAAATTGGAGTTTTGAGGATAGTTGACTTTTGCAAATTCATGAAAATTTCCCAACTTCTCCAATGCACAACTTACTCAATTTTGATCATATGACCATGTTCTTGGACATTTTGGAAAGCTCTTGAAGTCCTCTAACCAATGCCTTTGGTCCAATGTCATTTGTATTTACCAATCTCAAGTTATGGCCTTTGACTCAAAGTGTACTTTTGTTGACTTTTGAAATTGACCTATAATGTAAAAATTGGTAACTTTTTGTGAGAGAATTTCTTGATCTTGGAGTGTGAAGATGGATTGTAGGAAATTGCATTCTCTTCAAAATGAGCTTTGGATGGGATTTTTCTAATAAACCATGAAAAAGTTATGCCCTGGTCAAGGTACAATTGACTTTTCTATTGTCCAAAAATAGTAACTTTTGCCTCTTGATGATTTTTGAGCTATTCTTGTGGAATCATTATCAAGACTTGATCAAATGATGATTGTGGACTCAAAATAAGATGTTGACCCAAAATTCTGACTTTTGACTGCAAAATAACCATTTTGCCCTTGCAGTTGACTGTAGATCAAATGGAGCTTTTGACTGTGCAAATTGGCACTGTGAGTCTTGAAACTTGGCATGTAGGTGCTAGAGAATGTATATAGGCCTATGAGACTTGATTGAATCATTGAAAACCCCAAATTCCTTGAAAGAACCAAAACCCTAATTTCAGCTGTCTTAGGAGGTGGTCTGACTGTACAACCCTTGAGCCATTTTGAACCATTTGGAGATGATTCTTGACCTATCTTGAGGAATATGGGAGGGCAAATTTTGGGGTACAACAGTTTCCCCTGTTCAATTTTCTTAAACCTGAGGATGTAGATTGGCTTGCGTGCCTTTCGTGATCCGAAGGTGGAAGATGATTGAACACTAAAGTGCCCAGAAATTTGCACTCGCATGGTGTAGTATCAACAATGTGATGTAGGGAATGGGCTTACAGATGCCATTTGGAGATTGTTGGTAGAAGGATGGGCTTATAGATGCCATCTGGAGATTGTTTGTTGAATTGTGATCCTGTAAGTTGAAAGAAGGAACCTGTGTAGGGTTGCCTGACGATGAGTTCGTGTAAAACCTCATTTTGGAAGGAAGGAAACCTGTGTAGGGTTGACTGATGATGAGTCCATGTGAAACTGCATCTTGGAAGGAAGGAAACCTGTGTAGGGTTGACTGATGATGAGTCCGTGTAAAACTACATCTTGAAGAGAGGGAACCGGTGTAGGGTTTCTTCAGGATAAGTTTGTGTGAAACTTCTGGAGGAACCTGGATAAGGTTACTTTGGGATAAGTTCGTGTGAAACTTCAGGATGAACCGGGGTAAGGTTACTGCGGGATAAGTTCGTGTAAAAACTTCTGGATGAACCAGGATAAGGTTATTTTGAGATAAGTTCGTGTAAAACTTCTGGATGAACCGGGGTAAGGTTATTTTGACGATGAGTTCATGTGAAACTGCATCTTGGAACGAGAGAACCTGTGTAGGGTTTCTTGATGACGAGTCCGTGTAAAACTTCATCTGGAGTTGAGAAGGAACTGGTGTAGGGTTGTTTCGGGATAAGTTTGTGTGAAACTTCATCTGAAAGGAAGGAACCTGTGTAGGGTTGCCTGATGATGAGTCAGTGTAAAACTGCATCTGGGAAAGAGAAGGAAACCGGTGTAGGGTTGCTTTATGATGAGTCTGTGTAAAACTTCATCTGAAATTGAGAAGGAACCGGTGTAGGGTTTCCTGATGATGAGTCCGTGTAAAACTGCATCTGGGAAAGAGAAGGAACCGGTGTAGGGTTGCTTTATGATGAGTCTGTGTAAAACTTCATCTGGAATTGAGAAGGAACCGGTGTAGGGTTTCCTGATGATGAGTCCGTGTAAAACTGCATCTGGGAAAGAGAAGGAACCGGTGTAGGGTTGCTTTATGATGAGTCCGTGTAAAACTTCATCTGAAATTGAGAAGGAACCGGTGTAGGGTTTCCTGATGATGAGTCCGTGTAAAACTGCATCTGGGAAAGAGAAGGAACTGGTGTAGGGTTGCCTGATGATGAGTCCGTGTGAAACTTCATCTGAAAGAGAAGGAACCGGTGTAGGGTTGCTTCATGATGGTCAGGTAGATAACTGTCCTGTCTGGTTTCAGGTATTAACCTACGATCAGTCGTCCACAGAATTTTCCTGGCATGTTACAGGTATTAATCTGGAATTAGTCATCCAAATATGCTTTTCCTGGCTTGTTACAGGTATTACTCTCGGACTTGGAAAGGTTGATGGTAGCCATCTTTTGATTGACCTTTTCCTGAAAAGGCAAAACATTAGCTGTATGCAATGTCATGATGCATGAACTGCATGATGTCAAGATGTTCTCAAGAATAAATGAGATTTGTGTTGTATGATGCGTATGCATGTCATGATGTATGAAGATGTGATGTTTTTAGTTGGGGAAAATAAATCCCGGAGCTGCTGGAGAATAGTGTTGAGTTCTTCGTTTCCGCTGGGGATGATGAACGAAGATGATTGTGAGAATAAACCTGCAGGAGGAAAAGATCTCTGTTGGAGAATAAACCTGGCGAAGAGATTACTCTGCGGGTAATTACTCGGTGGGGAGGAGATGCTTTGCTGAGATTTTAACGATAACTCCGCTGGGGATTCCGTTGATAAGCTCTATTGGGGATTTTGATGATGCACTCCGCTGGGGATAGAAAGAACTTCGTTGGGGATGATCTTTCATTTGCAACTTGCTGAGGATAACCCAGTTAGACTCTTGTGAGGGTAACCTCTGAATTTGGCTGAGGAGATGCATTTGTACTCTGCAGGGGACAAGCTTCCAGAATCTACTGGGGAAGATGATTCAACTCCGGCGGGGAAGCTTTTTTAGACTGCGCTGGGAAATGGCTCCACTGGGGGTATCTTGTATTCCACCGGGGAACATTCTTATATTTCGTTGAGGAATATTAATATTGTCGGGGATGCTTGCTGAGGAATATGTGTATACTCCGCTGGGGAATATTAAGACCTACTGGGGATATCGTTCCTTTTCGGGGCTGATGATAGACTAACTCTGCTTGGGGGAGAGTATTGTTGATTCGTTCATAGTTCCAAGTCTCAGTGGGGAGAGCTACCATTATTGTCTTACTCTGCGGGGAGTGAAGGTATCTTGGTCATACTCTTTAACTGAATCTACCTTGTACCTGGAGGAGAGAGCAGCTTGTACAGTTCAGACAATTCTTGTTGCCCCAGTTTCTGCGGGAGAAGAAGGCTTATGAGGTGCTTGATAACTGCTGATTGACAAATCTTCTTCTGGTAGGTAAGTGACGAGATGACGGGACATAGTCGTACGCTTTGATCCCTAATTTTTTCCTGGACCGCCCTTTCGGGTTTTCAGTCCATCGGGATACCCTTTTTTGCCCAAGCCGCATTTTCAGGTTTTCGACTTGCCGGGTCTACAGATTTTTTATTTTCATCCCTTATTTTTTGCCTGAACCCTTTTGGTTCGCCGGGAAGCCCTTATTTTTGCCTAGGCCAGTCGACCTAGCGGGTCTTTGATTTTGCATAGTACTTTTTTTTACTATGTTCACGCTCTCAGAGTGTAGGGAGATGCCCCTGTTGGTAGTGTTGTGTTGCCATACTACCAGAAGATGTTTGATCGTGCAAGATTCGTCGCTGGAATTCATGTCCAATGCCCCAAGTGATTCAGACGGAGATCTGCCCCTGGCTATTTGGCATCTTGAGAGATTCCTTGAATCTTGACTTGACTTCCCCAGATGATGGACAATGCTCATGTCGTGCCCCTTGATTGGAAGTGTTTTTCCATTTGATGTGATCCTCTTTGTTGAGAAGGTTTTTGTTCACTAGATATTCGTCGTGCGAATTTCTCTGCTGTTTGAACAAATAGCCATATGCAAACAATGTTATTTTAAGAATGCAAATCTTATGTCTGTCTTGAAGTTTTTTGAAAATGCGGTTTTCAATAAAACAAGTGAATTTTTGTAAAATGTGATGTCAACTCAGGATTTTACAGCAAGCCTTACAGGAGTCAGGACACCTTTTGTAACAGTATGATTTCGGACTAACCCATGCTTCAGCTAGGACTTTTTAAGGGTTATAACGTGGCTTGGTTCACGATTTAAGAAACAAAGGATAAAGGCTCAAAATTTATTTGTACCTGCCCGCTCTTCGTGATGTTTTTCGATCCTAAACTCAGCTAACCGTGCATTTAGATCCTGTTTGAGTCTTTGCTCTGATATTCCAGTGATGGTTCGGTTACTGACAATTTATTTTGAACAGGCAGTCATTTTGTTGAGAGTCTGTAGGATCTCTTTCTTTTTTATTTTATTATCCCTGTCTTTTGCCTGAACTGTTTCTTTTGTGATTACAGTCATCGGGATGCCCCAGTTTTGTAAGTCTCCTTCATAGGTTTTGACTTATTGGGCTTTTATTTTGAGAGATAATGACTGCATGTCTTGACGATTATAGGGAACCATCATTGTCCTTTTGTTTCGGAAAGACTTCCTTGATGCCATTCATTGTGTACCTGGATCAGCTGAGAAAACTACCCTGCCCCAGGTTATAATTAAGGGTTTTAATTTTTGCGAAAAGAAAAACTCCAACTTCTTTGGCTCAAAGGGGTTAACTAGGGATTATCTTCCTTATAACTCCACTGTTTAGGATTTGAAACAATGCTTGTACATCGTCAGCGGGGTTTATTCAAAAGCATACTGTAAAGATCGTGGTATCGTTTTCGTCATCCTCCCTCAAAAGGCTTAGAGTTTTTAAATCGAGAATTGAACATCACAAAAAATGAAGCAATTTTAAGCATAGTGAAAACAATTAATTCAAAACAGACACGTGTAATGCATTAATGAAATAAAAGAGTTTGACACGATAATTGTTTGAATAAGCAAAGAAAAATACAACTTCCGAATTCAAATGAACAAAAGTCTCTCAATCCTAGCCATGTTTTGGCAAGGGAGCAGTGATCACATTGGGAGTCTCAGAAGGCTCGAATTCGATCACCTTAGCGTCAATCATATTCTGGATCTTGTATTTCAGCGCCCAACAATCGTCAGTATCGTTCCCTGGGCTACCGGAATGATAAGCGCACCTTGCATCTGGGTTGTAGTTAGGAGAAGAAGTCTTAGGATTCGGAGGAGGGTTTATCACCGTAATCAGATTCATCTTCAACATGTGCTGCAATGCTTGTGACAATGGCATGTTGATGTTGGTGAACTATCTTTTAGGTGCGTCTGGCCTTCGTTGATTTCCCTTTTGCTGTTGTCGGTGTGACGCAGAACCAGAGATCAAGACTGCCCCTATGTGTTGGTCACGACGACTCTTTTGATTGTACACAGCATTGGACTCTTTCTTCCCACTGTAAGCCTTTTTCTGAGCATCAGAAGGTGTAGCCTCTTGAATCTTCCCACTTTTGATGCCAACTTCAATTCTCTCACCAGTCAAGATAAGTTCTGTAAACCCGGCTGAAGAGTTCCCAATCAAATGGTTAAAGAATGGACCAGACAGGGTCCCCAGAAACATATCGACAAGTTCACGATCAGTTAAAGGTGGTTGCACCCTTCCAGCAAGGTCTCTCCATTTTTGAGCATATTCTTTAAATCCTTCACCTGTCCCTATTGACATACCCTGGAGTTGGGTACGCGTAGGAGCGAGGTCGGAATTATACTGATACTGCTTATAGAATGCAGTAGCCAAATCTTCCCAGTTACGGATACTGGCTCCATCCAGCTGATAGAACCACTCAAGTTGAGTCCCTGAAAGACTGTCCTGAAAGAAATGGATCCACAAATTCTTATCAGCTGTGTAAGGCTGGATCTTCCTTACATATGACCGGAGGTGCAGCTTTGGACAGGAGGCTCCATCATATTTGGCAAAGGCAGGTGCCTTAAACTTATGGGGAATCACCACCTCAGAGGATAAACCTAGGTCTCTGAAGTCCATCCCGGGCACGTTCTGTATCTCCATAGCGCTCAGGCGGTCCTCCAACTGTTTGTACCTATCCTCAGCAGGAGGGTACTGTTCTTCATCTTAATCCGTCTCGTTGTCGGAGACCACGGGACTAGGAACCCTTCTCTCTTGTGGGATGTCTTTTCCTACAGATGAGGTGGTCAGATCAACCTTATTCTGCAGTCCATTTCCAAACCTGCGTCCAGTGTTAAACAGGACGGTCCTCTTCTTCTTCTTCTTCCTCTCTTTCAGAATCAGGGTCTTCAAATCTTGTTGACCCTTGGCTAGGCTCATAACCAACTCTTGAAACTGGGCATTCTGGGCCTGGAGGGCCTTGATAGCTTGCTCAGTGGAAGGTTCAATAGACATGATGATTGCTAAAATAAACAGCGAAGAAGATAAGAGACCTGTAATGGTACCTGTAATGCAATGATATGTATGATATATGTATGCAATATTTTCAAGGATCTCGTGGGGTAAACAAAGAAACTTGTTAGAATTCGAATTTTGCAGTTTGATTGAAGGAGCTTCATGTTGCTGAGAGTCCTTCTTCAAGAGTCAAGCTCACCATATCAAGTGGGTCATAGCCCCTGACTCAAGTTATCGTGCTTTGATTTATAGACGACCTTAGCTAGAGGAAAATAAATCCCCTTTGCCCCTTGTTGGGCATTTGGTTCATCCTGACCTGCATCACAAACCCTTGAGATCCTTGAAATGGTTAAGGAAAATGCTATGGTATGATGTTATGATGTGTATGCTATGCGTTTAAGCAAAAGTGTGAGGTGATGTAAGTAAGCCCTGCAATAAATCCAAAATATTGGATAAGGACTATAAACAAAACCTGCAAGGAACTCATGTTGTCAGATAACAAGAATGTGCAAGTAGTTCAAGTTTGAAGGCACACAAGTCACACAAAAGAGCCCTTAGATTTCAGGCTGGCATGAAGCTTAGGTACTACCCTCTTTCAGTTTCAGTTGGTTAAGACCTGTCCTAAAAATAGTAACCGGGTTCTAGAGGTTCTCAATATCACTGACTACCCTCAATCGGTCATAATTCCAGTTTAGCAACCTTTTCTTGCGGCCGGAATCATCGTGAGAGTTTAGTCTCAATGAGTGTAGCATACTGCTACTGTTCTATGGCCAAGTTGGTCAATTTAAGGTTCTAAGGTCAGTTGGTGCTTAATGACCCCTTAGAAGACCCATATTCTCCTCGTTCCAACACAAGGGATATCGGTACAGACTAAAGTGCCACACCAATGTAGCTATTGCTTCATCCGTATCGGTCTATGCCGTACAGATCCCTCACAGTTTATTGCTACTTACCTAAAGGGTATCCCCAGATCCGGGTTAGGATCTATAGAACTCCGATACAAGCCCACAAAATTAAAGCATACAAAGCATACAATTGAAAACATAGTGATCTAATCCTAAGGTACACCTCACTTTTATATATTCCCCAGCAGAGTCGCCAGTTCTGTGATCGGTGGAAATAGAACTGACTGTTTTGGAATGCTGGTTCGCGTTTGCGTTTCGCAAAATGTCGCGGTAAGCAAGAGTCACCACCGTCTTTTATTTTCTCCAACAAGGAAAGGACAAAAGCACAACAAAATTCCTTTTCGAGATGTTTCTCGGGTTCGGGAGGTAGATTATAGAAAGGGAAGGTGTTAGCACCCTTTCTATCTGTGGTTATCCACGGGCTCTTAGTTACTTGCTCACTATGTTTTCAAAATGTTTTTGCTTTTCTTGTGTTTGTGAGTTTTGAAAAAGTTTGTTTGAAAACTTCGATTTAACTCTTGTATCTGTCCTCAAGAGTGTATGAAGTATTGTTTGAAAACTTTTGTTTGAAAAGTGTAAGTGCGAAAAGTATTTTTGTTTTGAAAGAGCAATTACCTGAGAACCTCTACCTACTCGAAAGAAATTAAGTTGTGTAAATGTCCTTTCGACAGTACTATCCCACTATTGAGAAGTAGGTAGCACCGTCGTTGGAGTTTTCGGGTCAATTCGATTATAGGGACTTGTGGTCACCAAAGCAATAGTAGGACGCCTTAGCGGTAACCCTAATGTCTTAGATCATTTCATCCGAGGCAACCGTTTCGAGGAAACTTTGATCTTTAGACAGGAGGGCGACCTCTAAAACTTCCTATACTCAATGACCACGTCGAGGCAACCAAGTGAGGCGTACCCTAGGAGTGGCATGTGCGAGTGTGTCAGGTTTCAGTTATGTTATCTTTGTACATGTTATGGTGAGCTACGATTGATTTTATTTTAAGAGAGATCTGGACATGCATAGCCTAGTTAGCATACATCTAGCAGTTAATGGTTGCGGAAAATAAAACTAAGCTATTATAAGGCGTCGGGTATTTACATCGCCAAAAACAACCCTTGAAAAAGTAAATTGCGGAAAATAAATAAAAGTGATAAAAGTCCTAATTAAAGCTATTACATCCTCGGAGCAAATACAATTATATGATGAAAATAATCATGAATAAAAAATAATCACATGCGCGAGAAAAAGTGAATTAGAGAGTTTTTAGGGTTTTGACCCTTTTTTGAGAAAGAAGGAGATTTTTGTTATTTTTGTGTATTTAATTAAATTAAACCTAAACTAATTAATTAATAAAAAAGAAATATATTTTTTTGTTTTTTTGAATATTTTAAGGAAATAAAAAAAAAGAGGATTAAAATCGTCAAGAACCCTAATTCTACGTTAATTTTATTTATTGTGAAAATATTATTATTATGCCTAATTAAAACTAAACAAATTAATTATTTATTTATTTACAAAAATAAACTAATTAAATTTAATAAACAAAAATATTATATTTTAGTTTTCTGATTTTATTATGAAAAATGTTAATTATTTTAGTTAGTAGCTAATTAAATTAAGAAAATAAATCAAGTAAAAAAAATATAAATGAAAGAAAATAAAGAGGCAAACCCAGGGGGTCTGGGCCCAAAGAGGGTGTATGCTTGGCAATTTCTGGGCCCAAAGGCGTTTCAACCTTGTTGACTTTTCGGATGTCCTGCGTGTGCGCTGACTGTGGAGTATGGTGGACATCATCTTATGACCATTGGATTTGCTTTGAAGCCACTTGGCCAGCATCTGGAGATGGGCGTATGATGGACCCTGTTTTGAGTGCTACATAGAATTGCCTGAAACAAAATAACATGAATGTTTTGGGGGACCTGGGATTCGAACCCAGGTCCCAGCGCTCATTGGACGTTCGCTCAACCACTCCACCAACCTGCCTTATTTGTTAGTGGATTAGACAATAATGAATATATTAGCAAAACAATTATTATGCCTGAAAAAAAATAAAAGCGCGCGATTTTCAAAGGAGCCAATAGGGGGGCGATGTGTAGTCGTCATCCTCACAGATTTCTGGTTTTATTACCTGCAGATTTTTATCCGCGGGAGATTTCGTGGCTCACTCCTAAAGTCTCTTCCAGGTCATATAAACGCGCACTAAGGGTATCAATATGATCGTCCCTCTTCCCTGAGCATGAATATAGCCATGATTGGCCTTGATTGTACCTGTACCAGAAACGCCTAAAAAACAAAGCTTAGAACCCTAGGTTCGGGTATTACGTTAGAGGTTCCAAAAACAAAATTGAATAATGCCACATTGTTCTAAATTGAATGATAAACACAAATATGCCAAGATTTTAAAGAAAAGGCGCAAGAATTGGAGGTTGAGATTCCATGTTCAGAGCAAGGTTCGAGACAACTTACATCACATTGTAGGGGGTTTCTGGACGTGGTTTTGATCGCTTTAGCTTCAGTGGATGGCAAGGAAGGGAACTACGTTCTTCTTTTTGTCTGAAAACGCCTCCAATATCGTTCTTGATCTCCCACTTTTCCAACAATTTTTCAGTTTTTTGTATGGCCGTTTTTACAGTTCTTGGGGTCGTGAATTAGGTTTAGGAGGCTTGCTTGCATATATGGCAATCAGTCTAGGTCAAAATTTGGGCTTTTATCCATGTATATG
Organism: Vicia faba; assembly: GCA_948472305.1. Classification (NCBI taxonomy): domain Eukaryota; kingdom Viridiplantae; phylum Streptophyta; class Magnoliopsida; order Fabales; family Fabaceae; genus Vicia; species Vicia faba. The sequence goes on from OX451736.1 coordinate 344,589,756, forward strand.
GGAGAATTAGGTTTGCACTTTTTCACCATTGACAAACTTTCCAAATATGGCCAAATCTGAGATTTTGTGCACAAATAATCCCTAGCACGAATTGGTTAGTTGTCACATGATATATGAAAGTTGTACAAATCACAAAGATACCATTCCATTGATTTTTAGATTTTATTTGAATTATTATATATTTAAAATGAATTAAATCAATAAAAATTAAATAAAAATAGAAAAATAAATGTTTGGTCATGAAATCAAGAATGGGACACGTGTGTGGCATGACAAGGCTGAATCAAGTGGAAGAAAGTGGGCCCTTTTGTCAAAAATTGGAGTTTTGAGGATAGTTGACTTTTGCAAATTCATGAAAATTTCCCAACTTCTCCAATGCACAACTTACTCAATTTTGATCATATGACCATGTTCTTGGACATTTTGGAAAGCTCTTGAAGTCCTCTAACCAATGCCTTTGGTCCAATGTCATTTGTATTTACCAATATCAAGTTATGGCCTTTGACTTAAAGTGTACTTTTGTTGACTTTTGAAATTGACCTATAATGTAAAAATTAGTAACTTTTTGTGAGAGAATTTCTTGATCTTGGAGTGTGAAGATGGATTGTGGGAAATTGCGTTCTCTTAAAAATGAGCTTTGGATGGGATTTTACTGATAAACCATGAAAAAGTTATGCCCTGGTCAAGGTACAATTGACTTTTCTATTGTCCAAAAATAGTAACTTTTGCCTCTTGATGATTTTTGAGCTATTCTTGTGGAATCATGATCAAGACTTGATCAAATGATGATTGTGGACTCAAAATAAGATGTTGACCAAAAATTCTGACTTTTGACTGCAAAATGACCATTTTGCCCTTGTAGTTGACTGTAGATCAAATGGAGCTTTTGACTGTGCAAATTGGCATTGTGAGTCTTGAAACTTGGCATGTAGGTGCTAGAGAATGTATATAGGCCTATGAGACTTGATTGAACCATTGAAAACCCAAAATTCCTTGAAAGAACCAAAACCCTAATTTCAGCTGTCTTAGGAGGTGGTCTGACTGTACAACCCTTGAACCATTTTGAACCATTTGGAGATGATTCTTGACCTATCTTGAGGAATATGGGAGGGAAAATTTTGGGGTACAACACTCACAAATAAACCATTGCGCCTCGGGTAAGACACAAGATCTTAGAGTTTGTATTATTCATTTATTACATATCCAAAAACAAAACAAAAAAGATCATTACTCCTAAATAAAAGTAATCGGCACAAAGTCTTTAGTCTTCCAGTTGGTGAGTCCTCCGCTGACAGTTGGGAAGATCCACTGGTCCATGTCACTGTCACTGTCACTATCCTCCAAGGCATTAACCCCATGATTTCTTATGCGTAGGGGTGGTCCTCCGGCACGAGCATGACGAATAACCCTTTGATCTCCTGATGTAAAACCCAAACCAAATTTGTCATATTTGTAGGGAATATCCAAAAGTTGGCCCCAAATTATACACCCACCTTCTTCAATAACTACCCTGGCATCTTTCAGAGAGGTCATCTTCAGCGAAGGCCTAGTAGTCTTTGGAACACCGACAGAGGTTTTGGTTGCAGCAACGGTCTGTGGAACCTCCTAAAAGTTCTGACAGGGGGTCTCAATGAACTCGCCATCCATTTCAACCTACCTAAAAGAGTTCAAGTGACTCACCATATACTCCTCCTCCCCATGAACTGTGATAATCTTCCCATTGACTGAGTACTTCAGCATCTAATGTAGGGTGGAAGTCACAACGCCAACCCCATGGATCCAGGGTCGAACCAATAAACAGAAGTAGGAAGAACGAATGTCCCTCACATAGAAAGTGGAATTAAAAGTCTGAGTACCGATTTTGATAGGGATGTCCACCTCCCCATGCACCATTCTTTTAGAACCGTCGGAGGCTCTTACCACAATGTTACTAGGCTTCATAGTCAATCCTTCGCAATCTAACATGTTAATGGCCTTCTTGGGCAGAACATTCAATGATGAACCTGTATCCACTAGAACATGGGCCAAAGTAGTGCCCTTTCACTTGATAGAGACGTTCAGGGCATCATTATGTTTCCTTCCTCTGGGAGTCAGATCAACATCAGAGAAACCTAGCCCATTATCAATAGTCAAACTGGCCACACAGTCTTCAATTTGATCAGCGGAGGTTTCTTGTGGCACATGAGCAGTCTTGAGGAATTTTACTAAATCCTTGGCATGGGCTTCAGAGCATAGTAGCAGGGCTAGCATTGAGATTTTAGAAGGGGTATGACCCAGTTGTTATACCACATTGTAGTCACTCTTCTTGATTATCTTTAATATTTCTTCGATTTCCTTCTTAGAAGCCTCAAGAATGGCTTATAGATGTGCCTTCGTTCGGACATGCTCAATAAATACCTCTTTACCCCGAGTTTTGGCCAACTCGGTAGCAGGGATAACAGTAGGGCTAACAGCAAGAGCAGCTATGGGAATATTAACAGGAGCAGCAGCAGGGATGATCACAGGAGTAGCCACTGTTTTAGGAGGAGGGATCTCGGAGGAGAAAACTCTTCCACTTCTTATTATCTTACTGTTCCCAATGATATTACTAATGTCAGGATCAGAGTCTTCGACATCTTCATCTTTAACAATCAGAAAATCTTGCTTGACGCCATGGTAATAGACGTCAACCCCATAATTCTAGGGAACAACTTTATCCGAGGAATACGGTATAGGTCTAGGGAAAGTAATTATCAACAGAGCAACTTTTGGAACAAATGTAATCTTGACAGGTATTTTGGAGGAAACCTTGGGAGGATTAGCGTAAATGGTAATGATAGAAACATCTTCACATTGAGCACGTGTAACCGGAGTCTTATCAAACAGGATTTCTTCATCATCCATCAGGCATTGAACGCCTTCCTTCAACAAATGGCAACCATTAGGTAAGGACAAGCATAAGTGGAAACCTTCTCCGCAACCCAGAAATAAATCGGCCTGCAAGATATTCTTCTTAATAGTCAATAGTGGACTAGCTAGTTGGTCCATAGAAGCAACAAACATGTCATCATCAATAGCATTAACACCACGACCGTGTTTGGGCATATGAGCAGTTATAACATTAGGAGTCTCAAGAGCGTCAAATTCAATCTCCTTTGCTTCAATCAAATCCTGTACCTTGTTCTTCAAAGCCCAACAGTCGTTTGTATCATGGACTGGACTTTCAGAATGGTAAGCACACCTAGCATTTGCATTATAATGAGGAGATGTAGTGTTGGGATTTTTGGGAGCCTCTTTCACGGTAACCAAATTGGACTTCAACAGGTGTGGTAAAACCTGAGATAGGGTCATGTTGATCCAGGTAAATTATCTTCTTGGCTTATCTGTTATGGACTAATTATTCTATTGTCGGTTTGATAGAGAGTTGGAAATCATAACAGCCCCTACCGTCGAACGATGCTCAGTTTTGTTAAGATTTCTATGGCCATAAGCAGCACTAGCCTCCTTCTTCCATGTGAATGGTTTCTTTGCAGCACTAGAGGATGTATCTCTCTGTATATTACCACTTTTAATGCTAACCTCTACTCGTTCGCCTGTCAAGATCAATTCAGTAAACCTAGCAGAATAACTTCCAATCAGATAGTTAAAGAACGACCCAGACAGCGTGCCAAAGAACATATCCACCAGCTCCCTATCAGACAAAGGAGGCTGGACCCTTCCCTCAAGGTCTCTCCATTTTTGGTCATAGTCCTTAAAACCCTCGTCGGAACCCATAGACATGCTTTGCAACTGTGTACGAGTCGGGGCGAGGTCAGGATTATATTGGTATTGCTTATAGAAAGCAGCAGCCAGATCTTCCTAATTACGCATATTGGTTCTTTCTAGTTGATAGAACCATTCCAGCTGAGTCCCTGGCAAACTTTCCTGGAAGAAGTGTACCCACAAATCCCTATCAGTAGTGTGGGGTTGAATTTTCTTGACATACGACCTCAAATGCAGCTTAGGGCAGGAGACACCGTCGTACTTAGAAAATGTAGGGACCTTGAACTTCCGAGGGATGACCACCCCTGAGACTAGTCCTAGCTCTTCAAAATCCAACCCGGGTACCCTTTGGATCTTCAAGGCATTGAGTCGATCCTCCAGATGTTTTTATTTATCATCAGCAGGAGGATACTGCTCCTCAAAATAGTCAGGTTTACCTTCTTCAAAGTCCCTTGTGTTGTGGTCTTCTTCTCTTGGCTCTCCTTCTTGATTGTCTCTCTGTCTCTGTCTCTGTCTCTGTCTCTGTCTCTCTCTCTCTCTCTCTCTCTCTCTCTCTCTCTCTCTCTCTCTCTCTCTCTCTCTCTCTCTCTCTCTCTCTCTCTCTCTCTCTCTCTCTCTCTCTCTCTCTCTCTCTCTCTCTCTCTCTCTCTCTCTTGATGGAGTTGCAAGCTTTGAAACTTGCTTCACCGGTCCTTTGAACCTTCTTCCCAAATTCAGAACACCCACTAGCCTCTTTTTCTTCTTCTTGTCCTTGAGAATAAGAGCTTTCAAGTCTTCTTGTCCCTTAGCCAGATTCAGGAACATTTCTTGGAATTGAGCATTTTGTGCCTGAAGCTCCTTAATTGTTTATTCAAGAGCCATTACTGAAATAAATAGTGAAGAAGATAAGAAACCCATCCTGAAACCTGTTTATGCAATGATATGTATGGTATATATATGAAATGTTTTCAAGGACTCCGGGATATTTAAATTTGTGAACCAAAATGAAACAAAGATCTTATTAGTAGAATTCAAAATACAATTGCCTTTTTAGGCTTACAATTGAAAATTTCTAAAATCTAAGACATTAGATTTCCCACGGGCGCTTCCTCTTTGTACCGAGATAGACATTAAGACTTTTCTCTTCGTGAATTTGCTTCGTAAGCTCTAACACTTTCTTCTCATTGACATAAAAATGATCTTTAAAGGTATTTCGTTCTTTCTTCAACTGAATTCAGGATCTCTGCAGCTCTTCAAGATCAGTGGGCATGTCAGGATGGAGAACTGTATAAGGAATATCCCCTTCGGAAATGGGCTCCACAACCACTGGTAAGATGGCTATATACGGAATTATAAGGTTCTAAGAGCAAGCTCGTGCCCATTTGAGATAAGGTTCCATTGGGATGGAAGTCTTAGGCCCCAAAGTCCTGGTATCAAATCTGTTTACCATGCCCCAAGCTCGTATAAACCTCTGACAATACCCTTGAGAATCATCCTCGTAGTTAAACATAATGCCCTGGATAAGCATGTCGTGGTTACCATCCCTTCGAGCATAACAAAATTGTCGTAAAGCCAAATAAGGATTATAAGTTATGCCTCCCCTAATGCCAAGTAGTGGGACATTAGGTAATTCCCCGCAGCGGTCAATAACAGAAATATCTCCCATAGATCGGGAATACTAGATGATATTCGAGTGAGAAAGTGACATTATCCTTCGTGACCAACCCAAACCTTCTTCATTCTTCAATACTGATTTAGGGAGGTGAGAAATAAACCACCTTTAGAGCAATGGCACGCAACACATAAGAATCCCTTTTCTCTTCATGGTGCGAGTGTGGAGGGTATGCAAGATGTCTCCGAGTAGAGTAGGCACGGGGTTATGAGAGAGGAAAACCTTGATAGCATTCACAATTATGAGAAAATTTGGATTAGGGAACAACACTAAACCGTAGATTAGAAGAGCCGGAATCTCCTCAAAAGCTTGGAAATCCAAATCATCCCAAAATTGGTGAGCCTTCTCATACAGGAACTTGGCTAGAAAACCCTTAACACCACCTCTTGTTTCCCAGTTGGATATAATTTCGGACCGCTTCAGATGCAAAGTCGTTGCAATGACTTCTGGCTTGGGAGCTTCTTTTAAACTGGTGAAAGGTGTCTAATCAAGAATAGGTATACCCAATATTTGAGAGAACTCTTCCATGGTGGGCACCAACTGATAATCTAGAAAGGTGAAGCAATGGTGTTTAATGTCAAAGAATTGAAAGAGTACACTCATCACCTTCTCATCAAAACTCGAGGTAACCAGATTGAGAAGTCGACCATAGTTCTTGGTAAATGAGGAAGTCTCGGTAACCCTTAATACTAGCTCTTTGAGTTGTAGAGGTATTATTACAAAGCTGATCCAGATAGTATTTCTACGAGCGGAAGCCATGATCTGCAAAACAGAACAAAGATAAATTCCATTGATCCTTGAAATGGTCAGTGTAATGAAAAATGGATGTTATGATGCATGATGTCATGTTTAAGAAAACTAATCATACACAAGAAAAACACACAAGACCTTAGGTTTGGGCTTGCATGGAGTTTATAGGTAAGTACCCTCTTGAAGTTTAGTTGGTTCAACCTGTCCTAGAAATAGTAATCGGGTTCTTATGAGTCTCAATATCACTGATCTTTCTTTATCGAGCGTTATTTCAGCTTAGCAATTTTTTCTTACGGCCGAAACATCTCGAAAGTACGATCTCAATGAGTGTAGCACCGAGTATCAACCAATCCCTAGTTTTACACTGAGGCCGACTATCTCACTACTTTCTAATGGCCAAGTTTTGTTCAACTAAGGTTCTAAGGTCTGTTAGTGCTTCACGACACCATGCGGTGGCCCCGTATTCTCCTCGATTCAACACAAGGGATACCGGTACCAACCAAAGTGTCACACCAACACAGCTATCGCTTCAACCATATCGGTCTATGCATACAGTATCCACGATCTATTGTTGTTTACCTAAAATGATGCCCCCAGATCCGGGTGTAGGATCTATAGTAACAACCCAAACAACCCTCCAAGGATAAAGCATACAAAGCACCAAAAGCAGTTTAATAATGAACTAACTCTAAGGTAAACCCCACTTTTTATTTTATTCCCAGCATATCACCAGTTCTGTGATACGGTGGCAGAACCGACTGTTATATACTGGTTTTGTGTTTGTGTTTGAAAATGTCGCGGTAAGCAAGAGTCGCGACCGACTTTTCTTTTATCCAAATTAAGGAAAGGGTGAAAAGAATAGAAAAAGACCTTTTTTGAGAGTTTTCTGAGTAAGGGGGTAGATTATGGAAAGGGAAGGTGTTAGAACCCTTTCCATCCGTAGTTTTCTACGGGCTCTTAGAGGTTTGCTCATTTTGAAATACCTTTGTGCTTTGTGTGTTTGAAAATATTTGGAAAATGCCTTAGTACAGCAATTTGCTTTGCGTTTAACTCTTGTATCAGTCCTTAAGAGTGTTAACAAAGCAAATGTTTTTGAAAAGTAGTATTTGTGTAAGTGCAAAATGTTTTTTTGAGAAAACTTCTAACATATATCTACTTTGTACTCTAAAAGGTTGCCCTTTTCCTCCTATCCTTTAGACAGTGATGTCTTACTATTAGTGAGTAGGTAGCCCTATCGTTGGATGTATGAGGGACATTCGAAGGGACGTCGCAGTCATAAAGATAATTTGTGGAGATGCTTTAGCAATTTTGTTTAGGGACTAGATCATTTACCGAAAGGCAATTGTAGGGTCATCGAGGGACTATGATCTTTTGATTTATGGGTCGTTGCTAAAGCGTTTCTGCCTCATGACTGTTTTATTTCTGAAGACAACCAAAGTGGGGTACCCTAGAGGTGTATATGTGCAAGTGTGTTATGTTCAGTTATTTTTGTCTTTTTTGTTAAGTTTGCTAACGTTTGATTTCAGTCTTTTCATACACGCCTAGTTACTAGTAGTTAATATATATTACAGAATATAAAATGTAGAAGGTAAAAACCTAGACTATTACATGGCTTTGGGAATGGGGGTTTACAATGTACAAAATTTGGGGAGTGCATAAATTAAAAGCAGAAAATAAAGCCTAATTACTTATTATATCTCAGTATGCAGTTACAATAATGTAAAAAAATGCGAAAAAATAAATAACGCGCGAAAGATTGAAAAACAGTCTAAAAAAACTAATAAGAAAAATCCTTTTTTTTTGTTGTTTTTTTATTCAAGAAAATGATTAAATTGAAATTATCCTAAAGTCTATTTAGAAAAAATAAAATTAATCAAGAAAACATAGTCTAAATTCTTTTTAGTCTTTTTTATTATTTAAAGAAAATAATTAAAATGAATTAAGTCTTAAATTCTAATTTATTTTTAATTGAAGAAAAATAGTTAAAATAGTTATTAATTAATCCACAAAATTAATTTAATTAAAAAAACTAAAACTATATTCTTTTTGTGATTTTAGTTGATTTGAAGTTAATTTTAAATAAAAAAATCAATAAAGAAATGAGTGAGGCAAAGTTAATGATACAAAGAGCCCTCCTTCGATCCAAGGGGAAACGTGGCCTTTCGATTTAGGGAAGAATACTAGTTTTCTACCCATGGGGATAGGCCTTCGATCTTGTGAAGGCAGACCTTCGACCCAGCAGAGAGCGTTGTTGAGGCGCCTGATGACCAGGCCTGAAAGCACTAAAATCATGCCTTCTATCTTTTTATGTCCATGAGAACGATGTGCTATCTTATATCCCGGGCATGAATCGGACACTAGGAAATATCAATATATCATGAAAACAAGAACATGAGTTTGAAATTTTACTAAGGATGAGATGCTTCGAATGGGGCGTGAGTTGGCTAGTGTTTGAGAATACTTCCTGCAGACTTCACGAAATGAATGGAGCGTTTTTGAAACTTCCTTCGATTGGGAACACGTATGAGGATTTTGATACCTTTGGGGTGGTTTATGGGGCAGCGTATGTGTGTAATCGTGTCTTTGGCTTGCAAGCACACTTCTTATATAGAGTAGAAGGGAGGGGACAAGAAGAGAATAGTTTAAACAACCATAAATAAATGTTTTCGAAGCCATGAATGAAGTTTTGTAACGTTGCAAAAGTCATGGAAACTTGTCCCTTTTTGAATTTGAATGAACCTGGACATGCTTCCCTTTTTCGAACGCATTCAATCCCTGTCCTTCGGTTAGCCTCAAGTTTCCTCCTTCGACTGGCTCTTTTGAATGGACTTTATGTGTATGCTTTGTGCCCTCTTCGAATGGGCCACCAATGTGTGTCCTCCGAATGGGCCTTATGCATGCTTCTTAGAATGCCTCTTGTGCACCCTTCGACTGGCTCATGTTCTCATCACTGGGACTTCTTCGTTTCAACCCCTATTTAGCTAGCCCAAACGAAAACCATTTCCTAGCCAATGATTGTGCTTGTGCACATTGGCTTGAAACTAGCAGTATGTTGTCTTTTGGGCCAGCAGGCCTCTTTGAATGTTTTTTCATTTTGACCAACTAGATCCATCCTTCGACCAGACCCCCTTTTTAGACAACAATATATGTTTCCCATCAAAGTGTCCTTCGAATGGGCCCCTTGTGTATTCTTCGTTTTGAACCAAATATGTGTTCTTTTGAAGGGGTCACATGCATGCTTTGTGCCTTCTTCGGGTGACTCTCCAATGTGTGTCCTTCGACTGGACCTTTGGAATGCTCATTTGAAGGGGCCATATTATGCTATAGTGCAGAAACTGAGCTGAGGAATCTTGTCCTTGTGCATTAAAGGCAAGCACAAACGAAGTCTTTGTATTACTGAATCCAAAGCAAGCGTGAATGGGCTTTTAGCCTGATGAATTAAAACACGCTTATAGGGGATTCTTGACTTGTGCATCAAAGGCAAGTCGATAGAAGACTTTTGCCTTGTACGCTGAAGGCAGACTGAAGAGGGATTATTTGCCTAGTCGAAGTAGGAATCAAGCTTGCTCCAAAGACAATTAAATCCCAAACAAAGCAGTAGTCTAGCTTGCGTGCAGGTAGCCATTTCTTTGTGAATCAAGCCAACATGCAAAGCCAATGGTGCAATCGAAGGAGCACTAACAGGAGGCCCTTTCCTCTTGGATTGAAGGAGGTTGTTTCAAAGGAAACACATGCCCAGTCGAAACTTGTATACAACAAACAAGCAAAAGGCCAAGGCTTCAATCGAAGCTTGGAAATTTGAGGCAAGTTTAGAGAAGGTTAGGCGCTTAATCGAATCCTGTCCAAATACCAATCGAAAGGCCTTCTAACATGCCAATCGAAAGACTTTATTAAGATGTCAATCGAAGACTCCTTGTTTATCTTTTAAAAAAATTATTTTTTCCTTTAATCAAGTGCTTGTGACCATCCATATAAGAAAAATCTTGGAAAACATGAGAGGACAAATTTTGGAGTACAACAGGTTAGTTTTTTATGGACAATGGAAATATTTTGAATTAATCCTTGAACTAAGTCCGGATTTAAAATAGCGGAATCATAGATGCAGTTTGGAGTTAACATAAAAGATTTCCACAATCCTTTTTAAAAATAATATTGAATTTTATGTTAGTAGAAAAAGGGTTAGTATTTGGTTTGTTAGCTATTTTAAGAGTGTATGATGTGATATGAGAAAATAAATTTGAATGAGAAAAAAGGTGTTTGATGCAATTATAAAAATCAGAGTTAGTGTTTTTAAAAAATATTTTAAATAATAAATAACTATTTTCTAATTATTAAAAATATATTAAATATTTTTTTAATAATTTTTTTAATAGTTATGCAAAAATGATATTTAATGCAAGTTATGCTAAAAAAAGAATATGTGATAATTAAATTAAAAATAGAAAAATAAATAAATTAAAATAATTGAATAAATTAAGATAATTAATTAATTAAGTTAAAGGGGGTGTAAACATTAAGACTGGATGGTGTATTAGAAGAAAATCTGGACCCAAAGAACTTTTGAGCCAAAATGCTTAGGGGTACATTTTACAACAGGGTAGTAAAAATGAGAGGTGTGAAAAGGAGGGGCCCAAGTCCAGAATTTGGACTTGGCCCAAAACGCAGGTGGGGATGCCGTTTCCAATACAATAGCGAATATGTAGGGGTCTGAATAATGAAGGGGTTAGGCCTGACATTTGTTTTGAGCCCAAGAATAGGGGGTATGTTATCCAGTTTAATAGTAAAAATAAAAAACAGGATGGTGTTAAAAGAATTGGTCTTAGGCCCTGGTTTGCATAGAAGATCCGTTCGGATCGTGTAGGAGGAGAATCATGGCATTATCATGGGTGCGCAGGATTTGGGTCATTGATTTTGATAAAAAGGTTGGAGAGTGAGGGTGCACGGTAAGAGTGATGCATGGGATCCAGGAGGGGGTTATATTTTTTCTCTTTCATTTCCTCTTCATTTTCCTATCTCGTTCTCTCTCTTCATCTCCCTAGACTCTCTCGTTCTCTCCTTCCTCTCCAACCAAACACTCTGCTGAAAAACGCAGCTACAACGGCGTCATCACCAACCCCACCATAAACCACCACTAATATAACCCTAACATTATAAGAAACCCGGATTTATGTCATAAAACCACATGCATCTATATAAAATAAAAAACTAAGTGTGGTACCAACCTTTATCTGTCATAAAACTTCTCGCTTTCCTCCTCCGATTTGAGATCTTCTACGTCTAACCACCTTCTTTCTCTTTGTTTTATAGGTGTGAAGATGGAGGCGCACAAGAGCTTGAAGACGGAAGGCGGTGATCGAAGATCTTAGGGTTTATGTTCAAAAACCCTAGATCTGTATGCAAAAGGGGCTTTGATTCGATGAAGACTTGGAGCGATATATTCTTCTCCTTCTTTTTTTTCTTCCAATTTTCGGTCCTTTTGAATGCTTAGGGTTAGGGTTTATATAGCCTTAGGAATAGATTATATTAGGAAAATTTCATTGATTTAGAGTGATATTCTGAGATTGATTGAAGATTGAGAAATTTGGGATTAGATTGATTATAAATTAGTTAGATTTAATTTTGTTTGAAATTAGAATTAGGTTTTGATTTGTATGCATCTAGCCTCGTTTCTGTTTGTATATTTTTCAATCAACATCAATACAAAATCGTTTTTCCTGTGTTGAACCCCAAAATTTGCCCTCTCATTTTATCAAGATTTCCCTTCACAAGACTCTTTGAACTCCAGACAGGATTAGGGTTTGCTCTGCTCAAGACATCTCCTTGCACTGATGACCTAAATTAGGGTTTGAGTTTGCACAAGGATTTTTTGACTTTCAATGCTCAAAGTGACTTTCATACTTCATGTTGGACTTATAAGATTTCCTCTACCAAGTTTCAAGCTTTGAATCAAGTTTTTTCCCAGTCAATTGGACAGTTGACCTAGAAATCAGTTGTATTGGGGAAAAAGTCAACTGTGGCCAATTTACAGTCAAACCTCATAATTTTTTATCCACATCAACATTATAGACTCATTTGAACCATTTGATCAAGTTTAGACCACAACTCTTCAAGAAATTTGATCAGATCATCAAAAGGGCAAAATGGTCATTTTTAGGGTTTTGACTGTATAAGGGCAATTTCTGATTTTTCACCTATCCAATGGAAAATTAGGTTCAAGCATGGATTCAAGGACTCAATGTAATCATCTTGACCTATTCACAAGGTTCAAAAGATCTCAAATGCATTGGATTGACAGATGAATTTTTCAGTCAACTGATCAAAATTTGATTGTACACTGAAAAGTCAAACTTTGACTTTTTGGTCAAAATCAAGTGTCAAGGGTCATTTTTCATCAAGATGTGTCAAAACATGAAACTTGTTCATCAAGAAACCTAATTTTGAAAATTAGGGTTTAAGATTGAAAAAATTCATAACTTAGAATTTTTCTAAGTTATGAAATTTTCTTATTTTTTCCCAACTTTGCTCAACATTTTAACCATGATGCAATTGGATTAAAACAAAACTTCCAACATGAAAGTTTTAGTCCTCCACAAAGTCTACAACTTTTATTCACAAAGTTTTCCCAAAAGAAGCTTGGATCTCAAGTTATGATTTTTGGAACAAGGGTCCATGAAACTTTTAACTTAGGGAAATTTTGCCCTAGTTTAGGCAGGATTTTGACCTATCTTCATGACCATTTTTCACATAGTTCCACTTGGAATATCAAAATGAATTTCAAATATGGATTTTAGAGCATGTTACAAGCTTTCCAAAATGTCCAATAACTCTCCAAAATCATTTATGGTTAGGGAGAATCGAAGGTTTGAATTTGGCAAAAACTCACTTTGATCCATGGCATTTTCATGTTGACACAAGTTGCAAAATCTGTCCAAACTTACTTTGTACTTGATTACAGGTCTCTAAACCCTTCCACACTCAAAAATTGAATGCAAACTCATTGGTTTAAGGTGTTATTCTGATCCATAGAGGTTTACACATTGAATTAATCTTAAAATGGCAAAAAGGTAGCATTTCCATTTTTATAAAGGAAACTTTATGTCAACTTGCTTCCCTTGAGCCTTGGACCTCTCTCTTTGCAGCAAACAAGTTCCATAAACTTAGGCAAAAGTACAACAATCTTGTGCATGCTTGGAGATAGCATGTACAGGCCTATCTTTTATCACTTTACACTTTTCTTTCAAAACAAGTCAACTTGCCAAAATCACATATCTTGAGTATCTGATATAACCAAAGTTTGTAAGCATTCCAAACAAGTTTTGCACATTGCCTTGAGTCAGAAACACGAGCCATCCATCCCTCAAACACTCTTGAACATCAAAACACATTCCTCTTGCAAAACATGGCAGCTTCTGCACTTTGAGTTCCAAAACAAAAACCACTCGTGCGTTTTGCTCCAAACCACTTCCAACACATTCCATATAACCCATCTGAACTATCCCAATCATTGGCCCTTGACTGTAACTCCATTTGCAAGCTTCACCATTTCTGATTTCAGCTTGTGCAGGTTGACTTCTACAGGCTCATTCAAGCAAGCTCAAGGCAAACAAAGCATTGGGGAAGGTCAGAGGAAGTTCAGGTAAGCTCACAAACATCTCAGGCCTCATTGAAAACCTCCACATTGCCATACACGAGTTCATCTGAAACAGGTATTTGTCAACTTTCTATCTCTCTATTTAGGAATCATTAGGCTTGGGTTTGTGAATAAAAAATGTAGTACTCATAGCCCTTAAGCTGTACATATGCTTAATTTTCATTTAAGTTAAGTGTGCTGAGAGAATTTGATTGATGAACTTCCTGAAAAAGTTAGGTTAGAAATTAGGGCCAGAGAAATTCTCTCTGGTCTTTGAGAGTTAGATTAAGTTTTTTATATGGTTAGAATCGTATGATCATGCTCTATAAGTTTCATGTTGCAAGTTTTCATTTTTAAGCACAAATACAGGAGATACGAGTTGTACATCAGAACGCGCGTTTTTTGTTCAAAGGTTGAAGATGAAGCTGTAACTGGGCTGGGCTTGGCTTGACATGACTTTTTGCACCCCCTAACCTGCTTCTTGCACCCCCTGGCCCATTTCATTATATTTTTGTATTTTTGTATTTATTTTTCATTTCTGATTTTATTTTATATTTTCTAAACATAAAAAATACCAAAAACATTTTCATAAATTTTCACATTTTATTTTATTATTTTTTATTATTTTTTAGACATAAAAATAATTATTAAATAGTATATACCTTTATTTTCTTTAATAAAAACTTATAAATATTATAGAAATATTATATATTTTTTAATTTTTTATACATATAAAATAATATATTTTTTTTCACATGTTTTATTTCTTAATATCTTTGTATATATTTATATTTATTTTCTTGTACATAAAATAAATAATATAATATATATTATCTTAAAACAAAAAAAACTAGGGTTTCCACCCTTATTAAAAATAATATTTTTTCTAATATATTTTATTTTTTGACACTTGAATATATTTTATTTATTTATTTTATTGTACATAAATAAATAATATTACAATTTTCATACATATCCTTAAACCAAAAATTAGAGTTTTTACCCTTAGCAAAAATAACTTTTTATTTTCTTTTTTTTAATACATTAAATATTTCATTTTTACATATATAAAAATAAACAAAAACATTTTTTTGCATATTTATAATATATTGCCTATTTATATTTAATTGCTTATTTAAATATTATTTATTTATCATTTGAGCAAAGAGATTCAATTTGGTTGTAATAACTTAGGTTTTAATTTCTTGCAAAATAATCCCCTATTCAAAATTGTATCCCTCTCCCCATATCAATGTTGTAATAGCCTAGATTACTTTTACGCACTTATGCTTTCAAATATGCCATGATAGAGATTAGGGTTTGTATGCAATATCCAAACTTAAAACAAATAGTTAGACCTAATGCAAGACATAAATGCATGAAAGTGATAACACAATGCACACATGCACTCCTAGGGTTTCATCCACTTGTTGCCTTTAAAATAGCCATGGTATGCATGTTAAGTATCTTGGCAAAACAAAAACAAAACAAAAGATCATAGTCCCTCGATGACGCTATCTTGGTTGCCTATACAAAATGATCTAGTCCCTCAAAAAATTTGCTAAGATACTTGGCACAATTGCTATCATGGTCAATACGATGACCCGCGCCTGTCCCGCTTAACATCCAAATACAAGGTTGTTTACCAAATGCAATGGTAAAACAACACTGTCAAAAGGGTTAAAAATGTGTAGGAAAGACTCTTGAGTAGATAGGGTAGACAACTCTTAGTTACTTGATCAAAACTTGCAAAAAACATCCTTGCTATTTTCAAACACACCTCACAACACAATTTCAAAACATTTTCCCAAATCACACTTTCAAACATTGAAACATCTTTTCAAAAGACAAACACCTTTGTATACATTCAAACAAGAATCATTACAAAGGTTGCCACAACGATGGCCTCTTTTCAAAACATTTTCAAAACCACACACAAAGCACCATTTCAAACAATTGAAAAGCAAAAGCAAGTGATCTAAACAAGTAACTAAGAGCCCATGGAAAACCATGGATGAAAAGGGTGCTTGCACCCTCCCTTTTCATAATCTACCCCCGAACCCAAGAAAACATCTCAAAGGTCTTTCCTATGCTTTTTGACCTTTCCTTTGGATAAAATAAAAAGTCGGTGGCGACTCTTGCTAAACCGAAACATTTGCGAACACAAACGCAAAACCTCAAGTCAGTTCTCCCACCGTATCACATCCTGCAATCTTCGAATTGATTTCATTTGATTCGGTTGAAAAATATGTTTTTAGGCTTATTGAGCTGCCTTACAGTGCCGCCGCAGATAAGCGATTAGGGTTTTTTGCCCTATTTTGACTTAGTCAAAATCGTTCAAAAACAAAAATAATAATATTTTAAATTATAATAATAATTGAATAATTGTAATATTAATAGTTAATAATAAATAATAATAAATAACTATATTAATAATAATATAAATTATATAACCAAAAAGTCAGAAGTTGACTTCTGGTCAACTGAGGCTAATGGTCCCTCCCAAACAAATTGATATGAGCTTTTCATCCCTATTGGGCTTGTTGCAATGAACCAAAAATATACCCCCTCCTATTATTTAAACAGGCCACAAAACTGTAACGGGCCATCAGTTCCGATCGCATACCCCTTTTGTATAAAAATGCACCTCCCTCTTATTATTATAACTGGGCCCAAAAAATAACTTAATGGGCCATCATATTTTGATGGTCCATTTTGAATCAATGCACCCTTCTTATGAATTTAAACCTCCGTTAGAATCAAATTCAAAACAAACAAATTTAAACAATATGATAGTAATACTAAGACTTAAATAATATGACCATTGAAATTGATGGGGCAAATTTGGTATATGACAAATCCAAAATAGGAAAACCTAATATAAGTTAGCACCTTAATCTATTAATTGGCTTCCAAATTCATAATGAGGAAAAGTCGTTCCTTAATAGATTATAATAAGGCTATATTCGATTAGACAACGAGTTTAGTTTTCCTAATTGATCATAATTGCTTCTTAATTGATTAACCACTTTCCATGATTAGTTTTTTAGAAGGAATTAGAAATAAATGGAGAGAGTTAAAAGGTTTTATGTGTGTATGTGCAATGACTTAGTACATTAAGACTTATTCTTCCTTATCTTAAGTACAACTGATCAAAAATATTAAAATACTAAGCGCAAGAACAAACGAGCTTTCACATTTTCAGTTCCTATCGATGTTGATCTTTGAAATTGATTTGACTTGTTTACTTTCACCACTGGAACTTGATTAACTAGTTTTTTTGCTAGTTTCTTGTCTGATCATGCTTATGATTAACTTTGCCTTGTTAAGTTGTCTTATTGAATAAATGAATCTAAACATAAGATAGGGTGAATTGTAATGTTTAGAAATCCAAATAAAAAAATTCAGAAAAAATAATTTATTTAATGGTTAAATAATATTTTAATAAAAGGGTAAAAGACCCTAAAAGAGTATACTAAGAGACCATGAGCACAAGAAGTACCAGACCAATAAAAAAACAACAACAACAAATAGTAAAACAAAGTAAAAAACAATAACAAAACAGAAGTACAAGAACAAGAATAATAACAACAACAACAACAACAACAAACAAGCCGAAAAAGAGGAAAGCCCAAGAGCTAAAGAAACTGCAAACCATCAACTAACACTGACCAAGCTAGAGCTCCAGCACCTAACCCTTAAACCTTGGACCAATACCACAAGGAATCACCAAGAATCCACTAGACACCAAGGGGTATATCAACATTCTCGAGTTGTTGTTAGTTCAGTCACATGATAGGGTTCTAAAGGAAATTAGTGAAGGAGAGATAGTTAAATAGAGATATATTGCTAAACAAACTCCGAGACAAAAAATACTCTTATCCTCTACCTCTTTCACATTTGTTGGCAAACCAAAAAACAACTTATTATTACAAACAAAATAGATCATTCACACCACTGTATGCCAAATCAAAATAAACTTATCTCTAATTTTAGGTCTAGACCCTAGAGATAGGAAAAACTAAAAAAATGATCTAATACCCCTTGGAAGAGGTAACTAGACCCATAACCATCTAAAAACCTTATACTAGACAATAGAAGCCAAACCGCACAAGACAAAATGAGAAGACGTCTCAACCCTTTATCCATAAAGAGTACACATGGTCCCCTCCAGATCAATATTAAATTTCCGCTTGAATAAGTTTTCCTTTGACAAAAAACTATCTCACATAAGTTTCCAAGAAAAAACCACCACCTTAGGAGAAGCCCAACTCTCCCAATTAATGGAAGAGTTGAGAAGAGATTCCTTACAGGCCCCTTAAGAGGGGACGAATACTTAATTGAACTTGATAGGCCGACACCATAGAGAAGGAGCCATCTATCACATGACTCCAAATCCATATATCTGCCTTATCATTAAGCTAGACCTCTTGGAGAGAAGTGAAGAACTTCACAACCATAGGTTCTTCATTCACAAAAAAATGGTTTACACCATCTAATATCCTAAATTATCGTCCTTGGATTACAACTCACTACCTCACCTATAACACCTTTAGGAATGTTAGAAATAGAGAAAATTCCCTGAAACCTAATTTTGAGAGGAATTATACCAAGCCAAGGGTCTCCCTAGAAGGATTTTGAAAGACTAGACCCAACTTTCTTAACCAACGCTAACCCAAACCAATTCAGAGGGTTATCTTTCTTGGAATCAATGAGAGATATTCCTTTTCATCATGTGGAAGCATTACGACTCAACAAGGACCTACCCCCACACTAGGAGGAGACAAAAAAGCGCCATAGCAGGCAGAATCGATGTCAAACCAAAGACCAGAAGAACCCGTCAAGAGCCTCCATCTCTATTTTGGAAGAAGAGCCGGATTGAACAGGTAGATATCTTTAATAGCTAAACCCCCTAACTTCTAGGCTTACAAACTTCAGACCACCTAACCCAAAGGATTTTAGAAATTCCTTTCACCCCACCCAAAGAAACTTCATTTGAATCCTAAATAACTTCTTCCACACAATCACAAGCATCTTACGAAATCAAAGAAAGAAAACATGGATAACATTAATCACCGAATGAAAAAGAATAACCATGCTATGTAGCTAGATACTTATGTGAGCAGAAGTTAAGTCTCTTCCAAATCAAATTTAACAAAGGTTCCCAAGTGGACTCAAACCGTGAGTTAGCTTCAACTAGAAACCCAAGATACTGAAATGGTAGAGAGTCAATCTTGTAATGCATAAAATTATCAACAAGGTGGAGAAAATAGGGGTCAACATTTATCCTAATCTGGTTACTCTTAAGAAAATTAACCCCTAAACTTGATGCAAGCTCAAACCCCCTTAGGATGGCTTTTATTATCCATAAATACTTGACTGATTGCTCTGCCAAGATTTAGGTATTATCAGCATACTGAAGGTTAGAAACCTCCAAAATGGATGGACTAACTTAAAACCCATAAAAGAGACTAACATTAGAGGCCTGCTGAGTCAAACCACTAAGGGCTTCGTCCATAAAAAGGAAAAGGAAAGGGGCTATAGGGTCTTCTGTAACACCCTAAAATCTAGATTTAATTATTAAATTGATTATTTGTGATTTATTGTGAGTTTATACGATGTGTGTGGTGTGGTGTGGGGTAGTGAAGAACTAAGGTGTTAGTTAAAATTATTTGAGTTTAAATAATTTTGCTATATTATTTAAATTTATTAATAATTAAATAGAATAAATAGTTGTAAGGAAGAATAAGGGCATGGTGGTAATATATGATGATAAGTGATGGCTTAAGGGAAATAACATAGAAAGGATCCAAGGGGGAAAAGATAAAATAGGAGAATAAAGATCATTATGTGCGATCGTAGAATTGGGAGAAACACGAAGAAAAGGCTAGAGCTCAGAGGAGAAGTCTGTAGAATGCAAAGGAACGGATCGATCGATAGTAATTCAAGGTAAGGGGTTTAATCTCAGTTTTATTATGATTGATAGGGGGTTAAGGTAGATGTAGGTTTTATCCTATATGATTGATTGTATGAAATATATGATGAAATTATTGATTTATGATGTCTGTATGCTATGTTATGTGTCCAATATGATGTTGTGATACGGTGGCAGAACCGACTGTTTTTACTGGTTTGCGTTTTGCGTTTTTGTTCGCAAAATGTCGCGGTAAGCAAGAGTCTCCATCGACTTTTATTTTATCCAACCGGAAAGGAAAAAAGCACAGAAAAAAAATCCTTTTTTGAGATTTTGAGTACGGGGGGTAGATTATAGAAAGGGAAGGTGTTATCACCCTTTCTATCCATGGTTTTCCATGGGCTCTTAGGTACTTGCTCATCTTTTTAAAATTTCTTGTGTGTGCTTGATTTGAAAAGTTTTTGTTTTACTTCGTTTTAACCCTTGTTTCTGTCCTCAAGAGTGCTACGAAGTTGTTTTTGAAAACTTTGTTTGAAAAGAGTGTAAGTGTGAAAAGTTTGATTTTGAGCAAGTACCTATTACCATCTACCTACTCAAAAAAAGATCGTTTCTGTTCTTGTTTCCTTTAGACAGCGCTATCCCACTATTAAGGAGTAGGTAGTACCGTTGTTGGAGTTGTAAGGGTCAATTCGTAAGGGATGTACGATCACTAAAGCAATGTTAGGACGTCTTAATAATAACCCTAAAGTCTTAAGATTATATTCGAGGCAACATTTCCGAGGCAACCTTTCCGAGGCAACATTTTCGAGCAGGACATTTGATCTTTGTTTAGACAGGAGGGAAAGCACTAAGACACCCTATACTTAATGATCGTTTACCGAAGGCAACCGAAGTGAGAGTATACCCTAAGAGTGCGCATGTGCGAGTGATTTGATTTCAGTTATTATCTTTGCATATTAGGGTTTTCTAGCCGTTTTAAATTATCATGCAATCTCTGTCATACAATCATATAAACATACATCTAAACAATTAATATTTGCGAAAATTAAAATGCGAGAAATAAAACCTACGCTATTACAAGGCTTCGGGGTAGGGATTAATTACGTAGCCAAAAAACTCGTAAAAGACGATAAATAAAGAAAATCCTAGATTAAGCTATTACATACTGTGGACAGTTACATTAATATTGCAAAAAATAATAAACGCGCGCGATGAATCGAATGCAAAATAATTAGGGTTTTGACCCCAACTAAGCCTAATTGCAAGTTAAAGGAAAAATCATTTTTTTGTTGTTTTCGTGTTATTTGAGAAAATAAAGTTCAATTGAATAATAATAACAAAACCTAATTACTAATTTAATTTTAATTAAGAAAAAATAATTAAATTAACCTATTTTTGTACTTTTTTATTTTTGAGAAAAGAAATAAAAATTAAATTAAAGTCTAACCCTAATTTTTCTAATTGATTTTAATTATATAAAAAAGTTAGAGTTACCCTAAATTAAATTAAACTAATATTAAATTAAATTCGATAAAATAAAACCTAACTCTAATTTTTTGTGAAACTCTTGATTTTATGATTTTTTGTGAAAAAAGAAATTGATTTTGATTAAAAATAATTAAGTTAATAAAATAAATGAAATAAATAGAAAAGAAAGAATAAGATGGGCATGTGGTAAATAGAAAAAGAGGGATGTTATTTGCAAATCTAAGCCCAACAAACTCAGGCCTTTGTTAACTTTGTCCAATCCCCTGCACATGCTTGATT
Organism: Vicia faba; assembly: GCA_948472305.1. Classification (NCBI taxonomy): domain Eukaryota; kingdom Viridiplantae; phylum Streptophyta; class Magnoliopsida; order Fabales; family Fabaceae; genus Vicia; species Vicia faba. The sequence goes on from OX451736.1 coordinate 344,611,209, forward strand.
GGGGCGCATGGTGGTCCTTCATTGGATAACCTTGGATCTGCAACCTTGGTGGATTGAACGATCAGATTTGGATGGTACACGATGAATCCCTTGCCATGTGATACACTGGATTACCCTGAAAATGTTGAGAAAATAAAATGCACACGCCTGGGATCGAACCCAGGACGTGTGCATCAAAGGCCAGCAACCTTACCATATGCGCTAATCATGTTAGTTGTAACAATAATGAAATAAATAGAATATGACACAAACAATGTGCCACGCTTCCCAAAACGCGTGAAATTCAAACTGACCATCCACAACCTGCCATGCTATTGTCTTCTTTATTGCTTCTGTCGTTTTAGATAAAAGGCTTTTACCTACGGAGACCAAGCGTAGGTATAACCCTTGTTCATTCCAAAATCCTGTATGTGTATGATAAATGAAAACCAATGGTACCAATCAACTCGTTTCAAGCCCACGAGCATCATGGTACCATTATCACTGGCCAATTTTCCCTGTACAAGAAACCCCTAAAAACAAAGAAAGAACCCTAGCCATGGCAGTTTTGTGTTCAGTCAACAAAAATGCAATTAAATATAACCATTAGCTTGCAAACATCTCAAGGATTAAAAATATGCCAATCAATCATGCTAAATATGCCAGAATTAACGTATTCGAATTCAAGAAAATATGCAAATCGTGCGACTCTTACAGGGCGTTTCAAGGCGTGGGGAAGCTTGCTAGCGATTGAAACACGGTCCTGGGGAGTCCAGCAATTGATTGGTATGATTAGAATGGCTTGAGATGGCCTGAAACTTGGAAATTAGTTTGCACTTTTTCCTTGAATTTTTGCAATTTGTTTTTTGCCTTTGCACGCCTCTAGCCTCTGTTTTTGGATCTACACTTGTTCCTTATGTATACTAGAGTGTATTAGGATTGCAATTTTGTATCAAATCTCTTCCAATTATGAATATTGATTCATGATTCAATCCTTGCACCAAATCTTTCCAAATCAAGCAAATCCAATCTTTTTGTGTTCATATAAAGCCTTGAATGATTTGATCTTGTCTCCAGCTGTATAATGAACCTAATCATGCACAAAATCTCAATATTTAATTAGTTTTGGATATTTTCATTATTTTATATTGATTTTATTTTATTTAAATGAAATCAAATCAAAATAAATAACAAAAATAAAAGAATGACAAGTGGAAGGGCTCATGGGTCGTGGGTCACATTACAAACTCAGTGCAAGCATAAAACGTTGGGCCCATTTGACAAAAAATTCAATTTTGGACACATTTGACTTTTGGCAATTTTGCAAAAAGGGTCAACTTGGCCAATGCATAACTCTCTCAATTTTGACCCTAGAGATGTGTTCTTGGACTTTTTAGAAAGCTTAAGATGTCCTCTAAGCACCCATTTTGGTCTCATCTCAATTGAGTCTTCCATGTTCATGTGTGAAGCTTTGACTCAAAAGGTGTTTTTGTTGACTTTCCAAAATGACCTATAATGTCCAAATTCATATCTTCTTGTGAGTGCACATTTTGAACTTGGGAGCTGAAGATGAATTGTAAGGAATTACATCCTCTTAAAAATGATATTTGGATGGGTCATTTTTTATAAAGTATGAGAAAGTTATGCTTGGTCAAAGTTGAGTTGACTTTTCCTACGAAACCCTAATTTAGCAACTTTTGGATTTTGATGAATTGTGAGCAATCCTTGAGGAATCATGATAAACCCTTGATCAAATGATGAATAATACTTAAAAATGAGAATGTTGACCAAAAATATTGAAGTTTGACTGTATGTGGGTCACAATTGACTTTTGCCCTAACACAGTCGATTTTCAGGCCTTTGAGTAATTGACTGAGCAAACTTCCTCTGCAAGGCTTGAAACCTGACATGGATGATCCTGAGAACATATTAAGACAATGGTGAGCATTTTGGATCCTTTGGACTCAAGCATCTTGATGCAAAATGAAACCCTAATTTGAGATAGACTGCCTTAGGAGAGAGTTTGTCTGGTCAACCCTTGGACTTCCTTGAGCAATTTGAGGACCTCACTTGAAATGTATTGACAAACATGAGAGGGGAAATTTTGGGGTACAACAGCTGCCCCTATTCAATCTTCTTAAACCTGAGGATGTAGATTGGCTTGTCTGCCTTTCGTGATCTGAAGGTTGAAGATGATTGAACACTAGAGTGCCCAGATATTTGTACTCGCATGAAGTGGTACTTGTCTTGCGATATCGGGAATGGGCTTATAGATGCCATTTGGAAGACAACGACGGAAGATGGGCTTAAAGATGCCATCAGAAGAAGTGTTGATCGCATAAGAGATTCCTTTGCGAGAGCCCGTACACCTGTTATTGAGGAGGACTACGCTGGGGAATGTTGTTCTTTGTCTTGAGAGAAATAGAGTTTTAGGAACTTCAGTTGTCTGTTACTCTATTGGGGAATCATCTCTTAGTCTAGGAGGTGAAAATGAACTGCTATTTGACCGTGCTCCAGGTTTTGCAATTTCTCAATTCTTATTTGGTCGTGCTCCAGGCTTCAGAAGGAATTAAGTGGGTGTCTAGTCGCATCCGGGTTTCAACTTGAAATTAAGGCATACTAACATCCGGTCGATTTTTGGGCTTCATAGTAATGGTCCGAGTAAACTGCTATTTGGTCGAATTCCAAGCTTCGTAGTACCTTATACTGTTATCTGGTCGTGTCCTAGGCTTCAGTGTCCTTTGCCGCTATCTAGTCGTGCTCCAGTCTTCACAATGTCTTATACCGTTATCTGGTCGTATGCCAGGCTTCACGGTGTATTATACCTATTATCTGGTCGATTCTAAGCTTCATGGTATCTTTTATTGCTATCTGGTCGATTTCCAGGCTTCACAATAACTTGCTGGGGGGTTAAGCTATTTTCTGGTTGATTTCCAGGCTTCATAGCTTGTATTTAAGATACACTACTATCTGGTCGATTCTAGGCTTCATAGTATTTTGGAGAAATCAAGATATTATTCGGTCAATTTCCGGGCTTCATAGCTTGAACTGGAATAGAAATCTTAGTATCGATTTGACTGAACCAGCGAAAACTTGTGAGAACTTGATTGCATCTTTCCCTGAAAGGTAAAGAGTTAGTTGTATGTAATGTCATGATGTATGAAATGTATTGAGTAATGATGTTCTAAAAATAAATGAGATTGTGTTGTATGATGCATATGCATATGCCACGATGTATAGATATGCAATGTTCTTGTGATATTCTCCGGCTGGGGAGAATAAATCCCGGACTGTTGTTGGAGAGTATAAGGAGTTGAGTTCTTCGTTCTCACTGGGGATAATGATCGAAGATGATTAGCTAGAGACTTGCGTCCGTTCTGCTCGAGAATATTCCGCCGGGAGAGACTCTGTTTGAGAATAATCCTGTGGGAGAATGACTCTGTGGGGAAGAGGGATACTTTGTTGGATGATCTGCTGATTTGGAGAAATAAACTCAGCTGGTGGTGAACTTCTATTGCTGATGATAGATAAACTCTGCTTGGGGAGAATTTTGTCGACTCATTCGTGATTATGAACCTTGGCTGGAGAGCTAGCACTACTGTCTTTGGATACTTTCTACTCCGCGGGGAGTGTAAGTACCTTTAGTTATATTATCAAGTTGGCTCTATCACTATACCTGGTAGGTAGAGCAACTGTAAGGTTTGGGCACTTCTTGTTTGCCCATATTCTTGGAATTACGAGTAATTGTCTTTTGTTTCTTATGTAGATATTTATGAGAAGCAATTATTTTCAAATGCATATATCAAAAATGAATCATTGGACGTTCTTGCAAAAAAAAACAGAAAAAGAAAAAAAAAGTTGAAATTTCTTGAAAAATGAATTGTATTGATTTTTGAAATTGGCCTGTAACAGATGTTTTGTAAAAAGACGCTGACGTCCTAGTAAGAGAACGCCGTCGAGGGAACAGAGATTATATAATTTGTGTAAAAGAAAGAAAAACAGCTACGTGAAACAATCCCACTGGGTTCTAACTCTGCTATTGCCTTTATATCTTCAAGTGTCTCATCACTTTGCTACTTGGTTGAAGGTAGATCAGATTGATTGGCGCCGTCTGAGCTTGATAGTCGATACCGAAGTCTGGTTGCAAGATGATCCGATGAGACATAGTGTTACGCTTCAATCCCTAATTTTTGCCTGGACCGCCTTTTCGGGTTTTCAGTCCACCGGGATACCCTTTTTTGCCCAAGTCACCTTTTCAGGTTTTCGACTTGCCGAGTGTACAGTTTTTTTATATTTTCATCCCTTACTTTTGCCCGGACCATTTTGGTTCGCCGGGAAGCCCTTATTTTTGCCTAGGCCAGTCAACCTAGCGGGTCTTTGATTAGGCGTAGTATCTTTTGACTATGTCTGCATTGACGGGGTGAGGAAGGTCGTCACTATCCATGGTGGTTAAAATCATAGCTCCTCCCGAGAAAATGTTCTTAACCACAAATGGCCCTTCGTATGTGGGGGTCCATTTGCCCCTGGGATCACCTTGCAGCAGTATGATGCGTTTGATCACAAGATCCACGACTTGATATTCTTGGCGTCTGACTTTTTTGTTAAATGCCTTAATCATTCTCTTTTGATACGTCTGACCATGACAAACAGCAGTAAGCCTCTTTTCGTCAATTAGATTCAGCTGATCAAGTCGGGTCTGGATCCAGTCGTCCTTGTTCAAACCCGCATCCTTCATGATCCTGAGAGAGGGTATCTGGAATTCAATGGGTATGACCGCCTCCATGCCATACACCATAAAGTAAAGGGTTTCCCCTGTCGATGTCCTTGCCGAGGTACGGTACCCATGAAGAGAAAATGGTAACATCTCATGTCAGTCTTTGTAGGTCACCGTCATCTTCTGCACAATCTTTTTGATGTTCTTGTTAGCTGCTTCAACAGCCCCATTCATCTTCGGCCGATAGGGAGAAGAGTTGTGATGTTGTATCTTGAATTGTTTACAGAGCTCGGTGATCATTGTATTGTTGAGATTTGTACCATTGTCCGTAATGATCCTCTCTGGTACACCATATCGACAGATCAGATTGTGTCAGATAAACTGCGCCACGACATTCTTGGTTACTGTAGCAAAGGAAGCTGCCTCAACCCACTTTGTGAAATAACCAATTGCTACCAGAATGAAACGATGTCCGTTAGACGCAGTGGGTCTGATCTCGCCAATCATGTCGATGACCCACATTGCGAAAGGCCAAGGAGCTGTCAAAACATTCATAGGAACTGGAGGTACATGCACCTTATCAGCATAGACTTGGCACTTATGACAGGTCTGAGAGTGCTGATAACAATCGGCTTCCATAGTGGACCAATAATATCCTGCCCGTAGGATTTTCTTTGCCATGGTATGTTTACTGGAATGAGTTCTGAAGGCTCCTTCATGTAACTCTGCCATAATCCTTTCTGCCTCGTTTTTGTCCATGCATCGCAATAAAGTTGAATCATGGTTACGCTTATAGAGGATCCCATTACTGATGAAAAACTTCGCAGTGAATCTTCTCAGAAACTTGTTATCATTAACAGATGCCCCCTCGGGGTACTCTTGAGTCTCAAGATACCTCTTTACCTCGTGGAACCAGGGTTTATCTGCTATCTCTTCAATCTCAATGTCACAGTAATGTGCGGGTTCGTCTAACCTCTCAATGGTAATCTGGGGAGCTTCATTGTCCCACCTGACTTTAAACATAGAAGACATGGTAGCTAACACGTCCGCTAATTGGTTCTCCTCTCTCGGGAAGTGTTCAAAGGTTTTCTTCTTAAACTGTGGGAGCAAGGTCAGTACATATTATTTGTAAGGAATAAGATTCGGGTGCTTCGTATCCCACTCACCTTTGATCTGACTGATCACTAGAGCAGAATCTCTGAATACACTCAAAAACTTAATCCTCATGTCAATAGCAGCTCGAAGACCCAGGATACATGCTTCATACTCCACCATATTATTGGTGAAGTTAAAACATAATCGGGCGGTGAACGAAGTATGACAGCCCTCAGGAGATATGATCACATCGCCAATGCCATTACCCAACGCGTTTGAGGCTACGTCAAAATACATAGACCATTGGGATCCTTCCTCAAGTCCTTTATCCGGTCCAGGTTCTTCACAGTCGGTCACCAACATGATGTTCTCATCCGGGAACTCAAAATTCATGGATTGGTAGTCATCCACGGCCTGATGCGCCAAATTATCCACCAATACACTCCCCTTGATTTCTTTTTGGGTTGTATATTGGATGTCATACTCAGTTAAGATCATCTGCCATCTTGCTATTCTTTCGGACAAGGCGGGCTTCTCGAAGATATACTTGATTGGATCCATTTTTGATATCAATAGGGTAGTGTGAGTCAGCATATACTGTCTCAACCAGTGAGCAGCCCATGCCAAAGCGCAACAAGTTTTCTCGAGCAATGAGTATCGGGTCTCACAGTCGGTAAACTTTTTGCAAAGGTAGTAAATAGCATGCTCTTTTCGGCCAGACTCGTCATGCTGCCCCAACACGCACCCCATTGAACTATCATGTACTGTCAAGTATAAGATCAAAGGTCTTCCTTCAATTGGAGGCATCGGAATAGGTGGCTCTTTGAGGTATTCCTTGATTATTTCGAAAGCGTTCTGACATTCATCATTCCATTCTACCACCTGATCTTTCTTCAGCATCTTGAAGATTGGCTCACAAGTAGCGGTCAGGTGTGAAATGAACCTGGCAATGTAATTCAGACGTCCCAAAAAGCCTCTAACTTCCTTTTCTGTGTGGGGAGCCGGCATCTCTTGTATGGCTTTTACCTTGGCAGGATCCACCTGAATACCCTTATCACTGACAACGAAACCCAGCAGCTTACCAGACCTTACCGCGAAGGTGCACTTGTTCGGGTTCAACCTTAACTTGTACGTCTTCAACCTGTCGAATAGTTTCTGGAGATGGTCAAGGTGCTCTTCCTCAGTTTGGACCTTGCGATCATGTTTTCAACATAAACCTCAATCTCATGGTGAATCATGTCGTGGAACAAAGCGACAATGGCGCGCTGATAAGTTGCCCCAGCATTCTTCAACCTGAAAGGCATTACTTTGTAACAGAAAGTGCCCCACTGTGTAACGAAGGTTGTGTTCTCCATGTCCTCGGGAGCCATCTTGATCTGATTGTAACTAGAAAAACCATCCATAAAGGAGAAGATCTTATGTTGCACGGTGTTGTCGACCATAACATCGATATGAGGAAGCGGGAAATCATCCTTGGGGCTTGCCCTGTTCAGATCTCTGTAGTCCACACACATCTGTACCTTACCGTCCTTCTTAGGCACTCGAACAACGTTGGCAACCCACTGCAGATAAGAAGTGACAGCTAAAAATCCCGTGTCGAACTGTTTCATAACTTCAGCTTTATTTTCTCAGACATCTCAGGGCGCATACGGCGAACCTTCTGCTTTATCGGATGACAATCTTCTTTAGTTGGTAGGCGGTGTACCACAATATCAGTGTCCAAACCAGGCATGTCTTCATAAGACCAAGCGAAGATCTCAGCATAGTCGCGTAGCATTTGTATCAACCGTTGCTTGACACTAGTCTCCAGATTTTCTCCTATCTTAACCTCTTTCTTGTCTTCCTCGGTACCCAAATTTACTAACTCAACTGGCTCTTCATGAGGCTGTATGGCCCTCTTTTCCTGTTGTAATAGCCTAGCAAGCTCTCCAGGTACCTCACAATCATCCTCACCTTCGTCCTCGGCTTGGTTGATCGGATTTTCGAAGTCATAACTGGCAGTAGTAGAGTCATTATCAATGGGATCCAGAGTGGATATGGATCTGCATTATGATACATGAGTGTGTGTAAGAGAATAGCTATTTTTGATAAAGCGAGAGACAGAAAAAGAAAAACAAGGAGCGCAAAATTTTTAATGCAAGAAACATCCAATGTTTTATTAATGATATATGAAATGAAAAATAATAAGCTCTCACAAACAAAGCCAAGGTGCCTCGGGTAAGGCACCGGGCCGTAAAGTTTTAAATTGTCTATTACAACTCTTAAAACAAAAGTCAATTACTGTGGAATAAAAGAAACAGGTATGAAGTCTTCCGCCGTCCAGTTGCTTAGTCCGCCATTGGTTGTAGGGTAGATCTAGTTGTTGATATCTGAATCTTCTTCACCATCTTCAATTGCATTAACTTCCTGATTATTAATATGCAGAGGAGGTCTTCCAATCCGTACGCGCCTAATCGCCCTTTGAGCCCCTGTAGTAAATCCCAAACCAAATTTATTAGTTTTGTGCATGAAATCAGGGAGCTTACCTCAATTGGTACACCCACCTTCTTCAACTACGGCCCTGGCATCCTTGAGAGAAGCCATCTTCATCGGAGGTTTGTCGGTAGCAACTTCAGTTGACGCTAAAGTCTGAGGGACCTCTTCAAAGTTCTGACAAGGGGTTTCGATGAACTCCCCATCCATCTCCATGTAGCGGAAGGAGTTGAGATGACTCACCATATACTCCTCTTTACCCTGTACTGTTACAATCTTCCCTTTTACCAGGTATTTCAGCATTTGATGGAGCATTGAAGTCACTGCCCCAGCCTTATGAATCCAAGGACGACCCTGCAAGCAAGAATATGATGGTCTGATATCCATCACGTAGAAGGTGGATGCAAAAGTCTGAGAGTCGACTTTAACAGGGATGTCCACCTCCCCGTGCACCATCCTTTTTAACCCGTCGAAAGCCCTGACCACAATATTGCTCGGCTTTAGAATCAGACCTTCACATTCTAGACGGTCTAATGCTTTCTTTGGCAGAACATTCAATGAGGACCCGGTATCCACCAGTACATGGGCCATAGTAGTGCCCCTACACTCGATCGAGACGTGCAGAGAATCATTATGATTTCTCCCCTTAGCAGTCAGATCTGCATCTGAGAAACCCAACCCATTATCGGCAGCCAGGCTAGCTACACAATCTTTGAATTGATCGGTTGAAGTTTCCTGCGGCACATGCGCAATTTTGAGGAATGCAATTAAAGCCTTTGCATGGGCTTCATAACACAACAACAAGGACAACATGGAGATCTTTGACGGGGTCTTCCCCAGCTGCTCGACTATGTTGTAGTCGCTCTTCTTGATAATCCTTAAAATCTCTTCTATCTCTTGTTTCAAGGTTTCTACAATGATCTTCTTAGGTGCCTCCATCCGGGCAGGCTCACCTATGATTTCTTTGCCCCGAGCCCCATATGGCTCGATGACAGGGGTGATAACTGGAATAGGAACTGGGATAGTAGTTGATGTACTAGAAGATGGAATGACAACAGGTTTGTGGACAATCAGAGGGGAGATCTCGGGAGAAAAGAGTCTTCCACTTCTGGTGACCTTGCTAGCCCCGACAATATTGCTGACATCAACATCATCTTCCTCACTCTTTAAGTCTTGTTTAACTCCATGGTAATACACATCAGCACCATAGTGCCAAGGGACAGCCTTATCCGAAGTGTATGGGATAGGACCAGGGACAGTAATTGTTAATGGAGCAATTCTTGGAACAGGTGTAATCCTAATAGGTTTTCTCAAGGAAACCTTGGAAGGATTGGCGGAAATGGTTATGATGGCAACATCTTCAATTGGAACCAACAAAATCATAGTCTTTTTGAACAGCATCTCTTTGTTATCCATCAGGTGCTGAATACCTGATTTCAATAAGCGGCAACCAGTAGGTAGAATCAAGCACACGTGGCAACCTTCACCACAACCCGGTAATAAACCGGCCAATAGAAAATTCTTCTTTACTGTCATCAAAGGAGTAGAAATTTCTTCCACAGAAGTCACAAATAAATCATCGTCCACAGCATTTACTCCATGACCATGTTTGGGCATGGGAGCAGTTATGACGTTGGGCTTCTCCGGAGCGTCAAACTCAATCTCTTTGGCTTCGATCAAGTCTTGCACCTTATTCTTCAATGCCCAACAGTTGTTTGTATCATGACATGTACTTTCAGAGTGATAGGCGCAGCGGGCATTCGGGTTATAGTGGGGAGATGTGGTGTTGGGGTTTTTCGGGGCCTCCCTCAGAGTTACCAGGTTGGTCTTCAATAATTGTGGTAGAATTTGAGTCAGGGTCATATTGAGCCGAGTGAACTGCCTCTGTGGTCTTTCCACCCTTTGTTGATTGTTGCGTTGTGCAGCAACTGTGGGTCTTGATATCACTACTGCATTTACTGCTTGATGGTGTTCAGGTCTGTTTTGGCCCCTCGGGCCGTAAACTGCGCTAGCTTCTTTCTTACCGGTGAAAGGCTTCTTTGCTGCACTTGATGAAGTATCCTTTTGTATCTTACCACTTCAGATACCAGCTTCTACTCTTTCTCCAGTCAAAATCAACTCAGTAAACCCAGATGACGAACTGCCGATTAGATGATTGAAAAATGGACCAGATAGCGTCCCTAGAAACATGTCAACCAACTCCCTATCAGACAAAGGGGGTTGGACTCTTCCAGCCAAGTCTCTCCACTTTTGAGCATAGTCCTTAAAACCTTAACTTGCACCCATAGACATACCCTGGAGCTGAGTACGAGTGGGAGCAAGGTCGGCGTTATACTGATACTGCCTGTAAAAATCAGCAGCAAGGTCTTCCCAGTTTCGGACATTGGCTCCTTCCAATTGATAAAACCATTCAAGTTGAGTCCCTGACAGACTATCTTGAAATAAAAGCACCCACAAATTTCTATCAGTAGTGTGAGGTTGGATTTATCTAACGTACAAGCAGAGATGGAGTTTTGGACAGGATACTCCATCGTACTTGGAAAAAATCGGAGCCTTGAACTTATGAGGGATCACCACTCCTAATACTAGTCCCAGTTCTCTGAAATCCAAACCAGGGATCTTCCGAATCTCCATAGTACTCAGCCGGTCTTCTATCTGCTTGTACCTATCCTCAGTAGGAGGATATTGCTCATCATCGTAATCCGTATCATTATCAGAAACTGCAGGACTAGGGTCCTTTGTCCTTCTTGGTTCTCCCCGTCTTTGGATGATGAGGTCAGATCAGCTGATTGTCTTATCCTTTCTCCGAATCTTCTACCAATGTTCAGAATACCAACCTTCTTCTTCTTCTCTTTCAGAATCAGGGTCTTCAGATCCTCTTGTCCTTTAGCCAAACTTAAGAACATCTGTTGGAATTGGGCGTTTTGTGCCTGAAGATCTTTGATGCTTGATCAGAAGACATTTCTGCTGAAATAAACAGCGAAGAAGATGAGAAACTTGTAATGCTACCTGTAATGGTGTGCATGATAATGGGATGTTCATGTAATGATTTCAAAGACCCTAGGAAATTTAAATTTGCAAACCAAAAAATAAACAAACTTTATTAGATTAATCTTGTAAAAGTTTCAACAATACCTTTAAGGCGTTACAAAGAAATAAATGGAAAACAAATCTAAAAGTAGAAAAGCAAAATCAAAAGTCCCATGGACGCTTCTTCTTTATGCTGACGTAGTCATTGATCACTCTTTCTTCCTCGAGCTTCCTGGTGAGCTTCAAAATCTTCCTTTCTTGCTCGTGGTACTTCTCCCGGTAAGCATCCCTTTCCTATTCCAGCTGAATCCAAGATCTCTGCAACTCCCCAGGATCAGTGGGCATGTAAGGATATAGAACTGTGTAAGGAACACCCTCTTCATTGGTGGGCTCCACAATTACTGGCAATATGGCTTCATAGGGCATCCCAAGCTTCTGGGCACGAGCTCGAACCCACTGAAGATAAGGATGTATAGGAAGGGAAGTCCTTGGTCCTAGCTCTTGGGAGTCAGATCTGTCCACCATGCCCCAAGCTCGTATGAACCTCCGACGGTGCTCCTGAACATCCTTCTTGTAGTCAAATGCAATATCCTCAAGAAGTAGCTCATGGGGACCATCCCTCCGAGCACGACCAAACTGTCGCAAATCTAGACAAGGATTGTAGGTTATACCTCCTCTGATTCCAAGCAATGGGACGTTAGGGTATCCCCCACAATGATCAATAACAGCAGTGTCTTCCATAGCCCGGGAACACCAAAGAATGTCTGTATGGGCAAGTGACATTATTCTGTAGGACCATCCTAAACCCTTTTCTTTCTTCAGCACAGACTTAGGGAGGTGCAAAATAAACCACATCGACAGCAACGGCGTGCAACACATAAGGGTCCCTCTTCTTCACACAGTACGAGTGTAGAGGGAATGCAAGATATCACCTAGTAGAGTGGGGACAGGATTGCGAGAAAGGAAAATCTTGACAACATTTACATCTACTAAGGAATCTGGATTCGGGAATAGAACTAAACCAGAGATAGGAAGAGCCAAGACATCTTCAAAAGCCTGAAAATCTAAATTATCCCAAAATAGCTGAGCCTGGTCTATCAAAAATTTGGCTAGAAAACCTTCGACCCCGCTTCGTGTTTCCCAATTGGATACTACATCAGCCATTTTCAGATGCAAAGCTGAGGCAATGTCTTCTAGTCTAGGAACTTCTTCCATACTTGTGAAGGGTACCTGCTCAAGGATGGATATACCCAATAAGTGAGAGAACTCTTCCAAAGTGGGAACCAGCTGGTAATCTGGAAAGGTGAAGCAATGATGCACATGATCGAAGAACTGGAAAAGTACACTCATCATCTGCTCATCCAGTTTTGAGGTGACCAGGCTAAGAAGCTGACCATGTCTCTTAATGAACATAGAAGTCTCAGAAACTCTTGAGGCTAACTCTTTAAGTTAAGCAGGTATTTGCACAAAGTTAACTTGGATGGTATTTCTGCGCACGAAAGCCATAATCTACAAAACAGAACAAAGATAAATTCCCTTGGTCTTTGAAATGGTTAGTGTAATGAAGTATGAATGTCATGTTATGATGCATGATGTCATGATAAAAAAACAACAGGTATAGCAGATAACAGGCATGGCAAAGACAAACAAGTCACACAAAGCCCTTAAGTTTAAGGCTTGAATGAGGTCAAAGGTATTACCCTCTTGAAGTTTAATTGGTTTCAACCTGTCCTAGCAAAAGTAACCGGGTTCTAGAGGTTCTCATTATCATTGACCATCCTCCACCAGTCATGGTTTCAGCTCACACAATCTTTTCTTGCAGCCGGAACTATCTCGAGAGTATGGTCTCAATGAGTGTAGCATCGAGTATCAACCAGTTCTCAGCTTTACATCGTGGCCGGCTATCTCACTACTTTCTAATGGCCAAGTTGGTCGATTAAAGGTTCTAAGGTCAGTTAATGCTTAACGACACATGTAGCAGCCCCGTATTCTCCTTGTTTCTCCACAAGGGATACCGATACCAACCAATGTGTCACATCAATGTAGCTACTGCTTCAACCGTATTGGTCTACACCGTACAGTTCCCTCACAGTTTATTGCTACTTACCTAAAAGGTGTCCCCAGATCCGGGTTAGGATCTATAGCAACTCCCAAACAAAACCCTTAAAAGTAAAGCAACCAAAACAAACAAGAGAAGTAATTATGATGAACTAGATCCTAAAGTACCCCCCCACTTATACAGTCCCCAGCAGAGTCGCCAGTTCTGTGATACGGTGGCAGAACCGACTATTTTTACTGGTTTGTGTTTTGCTTTTTTGTTTGCAAAATGTTGCGGTAAGCAAGAGTCGCCACCGACTTTTATTTTATCCAACTGGAAAGGAAAAAAGCACATAAAAAATCCTTTTTCGAGATTTTGAGTACGGGAGGTAGATTATAGAAAGGGAAGGTGTTAGAACCATTTCTATCCATGGTTTTCCATGGGCTCTTAGGTACTTTCTCATCTTTTTAAAATTGCTTGTGTGTGCTTGTTTTGAAATTTTTTTGTTTTACTTTGTTTTAACCCTTGTTTCTGTCCTCAAGAGTGTTACGAAGTTGTTTTTGAAAACTTTGTTTGAAAAGAGTGTAAGTGTGAAAAGTTTGATTTTGAGCAAGTACCTATTAGCATCTACCTACTCAAAAAAAGATCGTTTCTGTTCTCGTTTCCTTTAGACAGCGCTATCCCACTATTAAGGAGTAGGTGGTACCGTCGTTGGAGTTGTAAGGTTCAATTTGTAAGGGACGTACGATCACTAAAGCAATGTTAGGACGTCTTAATAATAACCCTAAAGTCTTAAGATCACATTCAAGGCAACATTTCTGAGGCAACCTTTCCGAGGTAACATTTCCGAGCGGGACATTTGATCTTTGTTTAGACAGGAGGGTAACCACTAAGACACCCTATACTTAATGATCGTTTACTGAAGGCAACCGAAGTGAGAGTATACCCTAAGAGTGCGCATGTGCGAGTGATTTGATTTCAATTATTATCTTTGCACATTAGGTTTTTCTAGCCGTTTTAAATTATCATGCAATCTCTGTCATACAATCCTATCAACATACATCTAAACAGTTAATATTTACAAAAATTAAAATGCGAGAAATAAAACCTACGCTATTACAAGGCTTCGGGATAGGGATTAATTACATAGCCAAAAAACTCGTAAAAGACGATAAATAAAGAAAATCCTAGATTAAGTTATTACATACTGTGGACAGTTACATTAATATTGCAAAAAATAATAAACGCGCGCGATGAATCGAATGCAAAATAATTAGGGTTTTGACCCCAACTAAGCCTAATTGCAAGTTAAAGGAAAAATCATTTTTTTGTTGTTTTCGTGTTATTTGAGAAAATAAAGTTCAATTGAATAATAATAACAAAACCTAATTACTAATTTAATTTTAATTAAGAAAAAATAATTAAATTAACCTATTTTTGTACTTTTTTATTTTTGAGAAAAGAAATATAAATTAAATTAAAAGTCTAACCCTAATTTTTCTAATTGATTTTAATTATATAAAAAAGTTAGAGTTACCCTAAATTAAATTAAACTAATATTAAATTAAATTCGATAAAATAAAACCTAACTCTAATTTTTTGTGAAACTCTTGATTTTATGATTTTTTGTGAAAAAAGAAATTGATTTTGATTGAAAATAATTAAGTTAATAAAATAAATGAAATAAATAGAAAAGAAAGAATAAGATGGGCATGTGGTAAATAGAAAAAGAGGGATGTTGTTTGCAAATCTAAGCCCAACAAACTCAGGCCTTTGTTAACTTTGTCCAATACCCTGCACATGCTTGATTGGGGCGCATGGTGGTCCTTCATTGGATAACCTTGGATCTGCAACCTTGGTGGATTGAACGATCAGATCTAGATGGTACACGATGAATCCCTTGCCATGTGATACACTGGATTACCCTGAAAATGTTGATAAAATAAAATGCACACGCCTGGGATCGAACCCAGGATATGTGCATCAAAGGCCAGGAAGCTTACCATCTGCGTTAATCATGTTAGTTGTAACAATAATGAAATAAGTAGAATATAACACAAACAATGTGCCACACTTCCCAAAACGCGCGAAATTCAAACAGACCATCCACAACCTGCCACGCCATTGTCTTCTTCATTGCTTCCGTCGTTTTAGATAAAAGGCTTTTACCTACGGACACCAAGGGTAGGTATAACCCTTGTTCATTCCAAAATCCTGTATGTGTATGATAAATGAAAACCAATGGTACTAATCAACTCGTTTCAAGCCCACAAGCATCATGGTACCATTATCACTGGCCAATTTTCCCTGTACAAGAAACCCCTAAAAACAAAGAAAGAACCCTAGCCATGGCAGTTTTGTGTTCAGTCAACAAAAATGCAATTAAATATAATCGTTAGCTTGCAAACATCTCAAGGATTAAAAATATGCCAATCAATCATGCTAAATATTCCAGAATTAATGTATTCGAATACAAGAAAATATGCAAATCGTGCGACTCTTACAGGGCGTTTCAAGGCGTGGGGAAGCTTGCTAGCGATTGAAACACGATCCTGGGGAGTCCAGCAATTGATTGGTATGATTAGAATGGGTTGAGATGGCCTGAAACTTGGAAATCATTTTGCACTTTTTCCTTGAATTTTTATAATTTGTTCTTTGCCTTTGCACGCCTCTAGCCTCTCTTTTTGGATCTTCACGTATTCCTTATGTATACTAGAGTGTATTAGGGTTGCAATTTTGTATGAAATCTCTTCAAATTATGAATATTGATTCATGATTTAATCCTTGCACCAAATATTTCCAAATCAAGCAAATCCAATCTTTTTGTGTTCATATAAAGCCTTGCACGATTTGATATTGTCTCCAGCTGTATAATGAACCTAATCATGTACAAAATCTCAAGATTTAATTAGTTTTGGATATTTTCATTATTTTATATTGATTTTATTTGATTTAAATGAAATAAAATAAAAATAAATAACAAAAATAAAATAATGACAAGTGGAAGGGCTCATGGGTCGTGGGTCACATTACAAACTCAGTGCAAGCATAAAACATTGGGCCCATTTGACAAAAAATGCAATTTTGGACACATTTGACTTTTGGCAATTTTGCAAAAAGGGTCAACTTGGCCAATGCATAACTCTCTCAATTTTGACGCTAGAGATGTGTTCTTGGACTTTTTAGAAAGCTTAATATGTCCTATAAGCAACATTTTTGGTCTCATCTCAATTGATTCTTCCATGTTCATGTGTGAAGCTTTGACCCAAAAGGTGTTTTTGTTGACTTTCCAAAATGACCTATAATGTCTAAATTTATATCTTCTTGTGAGTGCACATTTTGAACTTTGGAGATGAAGATGAATTCTAGGGAATTACATCCTATTAAAAATGAGCTTTGTATGGGTCATTTTTGATAAAGTATGAGAAAGTTATGCTTGGTCAAAGTTGAGTTGACTTTTCCTGCAAAACCCTAATTTAGCAACTTTTGGGTTTTGATGAATTGTGAGAAATCCTTGAGGAATCATGATCAACCCTTGATCAAATGATGAATAATACTTAAAAATTAGAATTTTGACCAAAAATCTTGAAGTTTGACTGTATGTGGGTCACAGTTGACTTTTGCCATAGCATAGTCGATTTTCAAGCCTTTGAGCAATTGACTGAGCAAACTTCCTCTGCAAGGCTTGAAACTTGACATGGATGATCCTGAGAACGTATTAAGACAATGGTGAGCATTTGGGATCCTTTGGACTCAAGCATCTTGATGCAAAATGAAACCCTAATTTGAGGTAGACTGCCTTAGGAGAGAGTTTATCTGGTCAATCCTTGGACTTCCTTGAGCAATTTGAGGACCTCACTTAAAATGTATTGACAAACATGGGAGAGAAAATTTTGGGGTACAACAGATGTGATGATGTATTTTTATGTTAATATGTGGTATATGATAATTATTTTATCATTTTGGACTGTGTTTGGTATTATAATAAAAATTGGAATAAGACTGGACAGTGCAGAAATATCAACTGAGAAGTTATAGTTTCGCAGGTAGCGCCATGAGAGTTAGGGCGAGTAGAGCCATGCCTACGTCGCTAAGCGAAAAAAGCGGCATGAGAAATGGTGGAAAAGAAGAGCTTCTGGAAAATATATGCGGATGGGCTTCTCACCCCAACATCATTGGGCGAGCGAGGCAGCAACAATCCTAATCGCGCCTTTTTTTGGGTGAGCACCAGGCGAGCAGAGTGCTCCTAAGATCATCGGGTGAGGCTTAGATGAGCAGACCTGTCAGTATTTTCAAAGTGTCGTAACTTGAGTTTTAGGACTCTGTTTGACGCACCATTTGAAGCGTTGGGAAGCTAACATGCTAAAATATATTGTGACAGAATTATATAAGTCATTTGATGCATGATTCAAGTACATATGTGTTTATGAGATTGATTTATTACATGTTTACTATCCTATGAGGTCCTATTTGTTTTAATGACAAATATGATGTTGTTAAGAAGTGTTATGAAGTTGCTATGACATTGTTGTGATGTAATCAATGTGATCCATAATGATGTTTTAGGTGATGTACATGTTTAAATATGTAATAAATTCTATGTGATGATTATGTGATGATTAAGTGAATGATGATGCATTTGACTAGCCATGGTAGAATTTATATGACATTTTTGTGCATCATGCATTCATAGCATTTTCGGACGGTGGTCCACTTGTAACGAAACTCAATCCCATTGTGTGGATTGAGTGCATTTATGATGTGCTCAGGTTCCAAGAGGGAATCGATCCTATGATGGGGATCTTTGGAGGGTGATGAATCAATATTGGTACCACATACGTTGAGTCACTATTGTGCATTAACAACCTATGTGACATTGCATGCTTTTGTTAATGAGTGTTGATGTAATGATAGTTGTGAATTATGTGAATATATGATGACCTTGACGATGAAAGGTTTCTAAGTGATATTGTGATGTATCTTTGAGAATGACGTGTTGATAAATAATATGTGTTGTTATATAATAAGTTGTTTGTAACTACTCATATTTCCCCTATATCTTCTATAATGGATTGTGATTACTCACATTTTCTGTTTGAATGTTGCCTCCACGTGGGTAACACACAGGTGACCATGAGTAGTTAGTAGAAGCGTCAATGATAGATTAAAAGTGTTTTATTTAATTTTCTATATTAGTGGTGTCTTTCTCTGATATGTAACATCAGAAATGGAACGCTTGTTATGCAAATTTTATGTTTTCTGTAGTTAACACATTTTATGAGGATTTCAGAAGATATGGGATTAGTTTTAATTCCGGCTTTTGATGAGACTATAATTACTATGAGTTTGTTTTATAAAGAAGTTTATTATGGGGAGTATTTCCGCTGCGATGATTTTAAATGATATGAGGAATTATAATTAGATGCATGTTTAATATTGATGTAACCCGTGTTACGGAGCAGAATTGTTATTATGATGTTTTCTATGAAGGGTGACACCCTTGAGTGGTGATTTTTATTAGATTTAATTCGTAAATTATATGAGAAATTCATGTGAGATTAGAAGGGTGTTACATCTCCCTGCTTTAATCCTCTTTGAATCTTGATTTCCAGAGTTGGAAAGCCATTAAGCAACACACCTAAATTTCAGGAAAGAAACACAAGCTTTGATCTAGGATCTCAACTTTACATTAAAGCCTAATCAGATAAGCATATAATCTAGGAAGCTCCAACTCACAGAATCATACAATTTCTCAAAATTAAATTTAAATATAAGTTAAGCTCCCTTGGATTTCTTAGCAGAGTCAACAATGTCATTGACTACTACGACACAATCAACCAATATTCTCCCTTTCAAGAAGTTAGGTGTCATGACTAATCAACTTATCCATCACCACTCCCAACCTCTTAGCTAAGACTTTGGCAACAAACTAATATAGAGATCCTACCATTGAAATAGGTAAAAAAATCACCTAAAGAAGTTGGATTCTTAACCTTTGGAATGAGAGACAAAAAAAAAGAGGAAAAAATATAGGGAAGAAATTCACAACGGTGGAACTCATCAAACATAATCCTTAAATATGCCCTCAGAAGATACCAGAACCTTTTGCAAAATAAAATTTAAAACCATCAGGTCCTGGACTTTTATCCCCTTCACACTGAGCCACCACCTCATCTAATTCCTCAAGCTAGAAAGCAGAAGTCAGAGCTAAGCTATCATCCTCGGAGTGGGACTTGAAGGTCACCCCATCGAGTCTTAGAACCTTTTAGAAAAATAAGAAATAATTTCTTTCCAAATTTTCACTACTCCCTTAATCCAATTATCACCTTTCTTAAGAGCTGTGATAGAATTCCTTACATTCCTACATTTGATCGAAGCATAAAAGAACCCAGAGTTGGCATAGTATTACTTAATCCACCTTGGCTTGTCTCTTTGGGTCAATTGAGACTCATTAACCCTAAGCAGTGACCAAAGATCAACAATAGATTTTGATCGGGTCTCCACCTCCTATATTGAAAGGGAATTATAATCAACCAGCAAATCCATGTTGTTCACAACTGTCCTGAGAGGCTCAATTTTAGAGTTCACATCACCAAAAACACACTTATTCCAATCTTTCAAAGTGGCCTTAAGGGATCTAAGCTTTCCCAAGAGAGAAAAAAGCCTTCCAACCCTCATTAGGAGAAGCCATCTAGGAACTAATCACTAGAACAAGGAACTCCACATGAGACACCCAATTATTATTAAATCTAAAAGGTTTTAGCCCATATAGTACAAACAACCAAACAAAGATAAAGCATCAGAAAAGAGAGAAGAAATAAAGAAAGAGGAAAGAAAAAAAATTATAGAGATTTAAAGAGACACTGCTACAAAAAGTATATACAACAACGCCCATGTTACCACGATCCTTCGAAGGACCATGGTGATATCTCTGAATTCAAGCGCCAATATTTTTTATTTAATTAAAAATTGTTAACGTATTACCACAGTTGTTTAGAACAACCATGGTGATATCTTTAACCTTTCATGGGTTTGAATCTCAGCGTCAACAAATTTGTGATTTCTTCAGTATTTTAGTTATGCCTTTTATTTTTTTATTTTTTTAAATAAAAAAAAACAAAAGTGATATTACTACGGTTGTTTAATCCAACCGTTGTGATATATTTTCAATTTTTAAAAAAATTTAAATGCTTAAAACCTTCTATTTTTTAAATAAAATTTCAGTAAGTAGACCATATATAACCACAATTGGTTTAGATGACCATGGTGGAATGATTTATTCACTTAAACAAAACACAGCTAGCATGTACTGCAATAGCCATTTTTTCATTTCCATTTGCAAAACCATTTTCAACCCTAAATTTCAGCACCGAGAAACCATTTTCACTCAAGAGCATATTAATCATTCATTAACGAAACTTAACCCTTTTCCATAAACGTCATATTCATCTTCATGGTTCAACCAACTGCATTCATTGTTCATTAATGAAACCTAGCCCTTTTCAACCAATGTCATATTCATCTTCATCGTTAAATAAACTTTGTCTTCATTGTTCTTAGATTATGTACCGTTGAGGAGGAAGACAAAGAATATGACAACATTTATTTAGATTTTTTACTTATTCATCATGTTTCCAATATGTAAATATTTTTCCCCATGCATCTCCAATAAACGTTAGTTGTCATTGTGTTTATTTTTATGTTGTTGATGTTGAAATAGTATACATGCTTATATGTTTTATCTTATGATAGTATGCATATACTTTATGAGTAGGATTTCTATGTTTTTCTATGATGATGTGTGATCATAAATACATGCATTGTTGTTGGTGTTGTTGTTTATGTAGTTGTTGATGTTGAAATAGTATGCATGCTTGTGTGATTTACCTTATGACAATACACATAGACTTTATGAGTAGGATTTCTATGTTGTTATATGATGTACAAATGATTCTCAATCAATACACGAAAAACAGAAGAAAAAAACAAAGAGGTGCCAAAATGATTAGCAAAAGTCCACAACTTGGGTGACAAATTTCTAATCAAGTTTAGTGTCGTATGTATGATACTTGATGGTCCTAATTCTTCGGTTTTTAAGATTTATGTTGTGTTCCTTGGACATAGCAAATTTAGTATATTAATAATTGATTGGAAAGGTGTACCAACGGAGGTGAAAGAGAGCATATGGACAGACGTTTAGGTATTAATTTTAATTTTCATCAACTCGATATTACTTTATATTATACCAAATACATACTTATTGATGCAACTGTGTAGTTGACGTTAGAGTTTTCTGATGATTCTAAGTTGAAAAAAAAGTGGATATCCTATGTTGGTACTTGTTGCAAAGGGATTTAAGTCAGGCTCACACATGACTATATTAGGGAGCCTAAGACCAATCTTGAGCTTCTATGGGTGAGATATAATTTTCTTGACGAGAAGGTTTAGAAAAAAATTGTGAAGTCTCGTGGTTCTGAGGATTTTGTGGTAAGTACTAATTGTATTTTTCTGATAATTTTATGCTTATGCTTTATAGATATAATGATGCAAGTAAATATTTTTCCTATGTTTAAAACAGATTAAAAGTGAAGCAGGAAAGCTGAACAAAAAAAAACAAATGCCCCATAGATTGTCTCATGGGGGATACATGAAACTTTAGAAAACCATGATTGCTGAAAAAAGACAACAACTAGGATATGAGGAATCCATGAGTCGTGATCGCAACCCATCTCTACTATCACGACACGAGAAGTGGAAGAGGGTTCTACAAATACCAAATGGAGACAACACTTAAGATGCCTCAAGATTAGTTGCTGAGAAAATTGTAAGTAGATTTTGTTGTGCATATGTTATGTGTTATTTAAATCCCGTTGGAAATTAACAATGTATATCTTATCATGTTGTGTATGATTAATTGGTTATGTCTGCCTGTGAATATTCCTTTGTTCCAGAACCACGACATGATATATTATTAGAAGCAATCAAAACAAAGGAGCATGGTGGGCATGTTCATGGTGTTGGAGATGGCATCATTCTAAGAGTGTGGTTTGATACATCAAGAAAAAGCATCAAACAAGTGCAAAAATAAGCAATTGAAGATTTTCAGAGGAAGTTGGAAAGTCAAAAGAAAGAGTTTAAAGATGCGTTAGCAGCAGAGCACAAAAATCGTTGGAAAGATATGGAAGAGGTATATGTGGCATGTGAGAATATTGTGATATCTAAAATATATGATATAGATTGTGTTGATTCAATTTTGTGTTTCTGTTATTTTTATGATGTTGAGAATCAGTGGAATAGTCTGACAGTGTACACATGCAGATTATGATGATCAATCACCTGAAATATTTTTTGTACATGGTGCAAACACAAAAGGAAGTTGTTTAGCTACCTCTACTGATAATGAGATCCATAACGAGTTTTTGACTCCTTCTAAAGAATCATATACCAAAATGTTATGTCACGTTATCGATAAGACATGACTAATTCCTCTTGAGCTAGAACATGATCGAGAGTTGGATGTTTCTATATCAATCCTGAAGATATAAAGGATATGGTCATTTGAAATTGGGTTACTATAGGTTTGGTGCATGTAAGTATATAGAATTGAATACCTCATTATGGTACATTCATCATTTTATATAGAACTAATTCCTCAATTATTTTTTGAATTTTATTTAACCATTTAGGTATATTCACTGTGTTTGTATATAATTAAATAAATCAAATACTTATGGATTCTTGGATCCAGTTAGTATTCGATTTATATATAGTTCTCCAAAAAGGATTGAAACATACATAACATCGCGGTTAGATAGGTGAAAAGACTCTTATTTAGCACCATTTCTCCATGTGTGAGTAATTTTGAAATTGTGGTTTCTCTATTATAGTTAGTTTCTATATTTTACCAAATACTTATTATACATGTTTGTGTTCATTCAGTGGAAATTTTCAATTGATCATCATATTTCTTTAGACGAATATGGTAACTACAATATGTTCCTTACAAAATCCACTTGAAACTAAGATGCAACAAATTATTACTTGGTAACTTTATGTTTATGAGACTTTTCATAATATTTTCTTTGACTTTGTAATTAGTTTAGCGTGTAATATTTTTAAATCATTTTCAATATACATGGTTATGGAGCGACACTATATTATGACCAATTCTAGAAAAAAAAGCTCACATTTTATGAGCCTAAGATAAGTGGATTACTTATGACATTCATATATATATATATATATATATATATATATATATATATATATATATATATATATATATATATATATATATATATATATATATATATATATATATATATATATATATATATATATATATATATATATATATATATATATATATATATATATATATATATATATATATATATATATATATATATATATATATATATATATATATATATATATATATATATATATATATATATATATATATATATATATATATAGTACATGCATGTGTGGCTATATATTCATGAAATATTTAAATTTGTAGATGAGGAGACAAGCATAGGGATATGAGTGTGGGTATTATGTAATGAAACACATGCTACACATTATCTCTATAGACATTGTTGCTTTTTGTGATCAGGTATATATTATGTCATGAAATATTTACAATAACATATAAATATTTAAGTTTGTTATTATATTTCAAATCATGTGATATTCAATTTTCTTTACTTTTTTATGTAGACGTTTAACGACAGGACACCTTTCTTCCCCAATAATTTAAAAGACATTCGTAAACATTGGGCACTTATTTTCAATGTGCTACAACCGCTACTTGAAAAGGATGCTAATGTATGACTTTGGCTTTGATGTTTGTAAATATATGATTTTGGCTTAATTTGATGCATGTAATACATGACAATGGTGTATACATATATATGTTTGTAAATAATATTTTTGGCTTTGAAGTAAAATATATTTAGATAATATATGTAAAAAATACAGGTAAAAAAAATCCAGGTTTGTAATATATAGAAAAATAAAATATTTTAAAAAAAAGTATTTCACCACGGTTATTTACAATAATCGTTGATAGATATCACATGAATTATATATTGCACAACAATTGTTTACTATAATTGTTGTGATGGATAGAGCACTACTTAGTTTATCGCAACAATCACACACTCGTGGTAGAAAACAACATACTTACAACCACATCCTACCTCACAACAGTCGGCCAACTGCGATGTTATTTTTTTTCCAACCGTTGTGAAATGGGTTTTATGTAGTAGTGAGATATAGTTAGAGAGATTACACTAGAGGTTTATGCATGTTCATTCTAAACCACTTGGCATACTCTTGTCTCCAAGAGTTTTCTCTTTAGAATTCCACTATAAAAATATTTTGAGCTTTTCACGGGTTATGCCCATGAACCTTCTTACAGAAATAAGATATTTTACACTAGCAGATCCCCCAAACCAAACATAATTTTTACTACGCTAAGCTCACAAACCAAACAGATATGTTAACAAGCTAATCTCAAGAATCAAACATAGATTTTAATAGGCTAATATCAAGAACCAAACAAATATTTTGATAGGCTAATCTCAATAATCAAACAATGATTTTAACCGGCTAATTTCAAGAACTAAGCAGATATTTTGACTGGCTAATCTCAAAAACCAAACATGAATATCACTCAAGAGAATCGCACTCTTGAAGAAAAAAACCTAATGCACAACACTAGTACAACAAAATCCTCGCAAATTTTTTTCACTCTCAAGGCACTAAGGAAACTTTAGTGAAAGAATTAAAAAGTAGAAGAAGAGAATAAAAAATGAGAAAGAAAAGTCTCAAATGTAAATTCTAGTGGAAAAAGAAGTGAGGTGAAACTCTCTATTTATAGGAGAAAATATGTCTCAAAAAGTAAAATGATCCATGATTTTTTAATGCTTCTAACTGATTAAACATGTATGTTAATTGAATAAAACAAGCTATAAAAGAAAGATTTTTGAGTTCTGCATTCACTAACTGAATAAAGGTTGCCCAATTGGGAGACATTACAAAAGTGTTAGTAACCCTAATGTGGTAATCAATTAAACCATGTAAAAAGTAATCATAATTGATTAAACATGTCCTTAATCCATTATGTATGTGTGCAAAATGTTTTCAGGTGATTTCATAAAGTAAGTGAGGCTTCACAAACATTTGTGAGCGTGTGATAGAAAGTTGTCTTAATATATTAAGAGTTACTCTTATACTTTTACAAAATATTAATCACTCAGACACGTGCTAAGTGAAATACCATAAAAGCTTTCACATCTCCTCTCTTTCACTACTCTGGAGGTTTAAGTCTTTTGGCTAGTTCAACATTTACTTAACACTTCAACTGGAACTTTAAATCTTCTAATTGATGAGGCTTGATATATCTTCATGATAAAACACCATCATTAGATATTGAAGGATAGATGATACCAAGGATTTCACTAAACGTTGTTTGACATAAAGTGTGGTCATCGTTAAAACCAAAATGTTGACATCATCTGTCATCCTCAACACCAAGGAAATCATCTAGATGATTATAGACAGTTATACTTACAAGCACATAGATCCATAATCATCATTAAAACCTTATAAAACTTCTGACCTACAGTACATATAAAACCACACCAAGAATAGATGGTCCTTTAGATATGGTGGGAGAACCATATGATTAGAATGCACTTAAGATTGTCGGTCGCCTTTTGGAGCTTCAATTTGGAGCAAAAAGTCAAGTGCTCTTATGGATCCATCTTGCCAGCATACTCCTCTATTGTACCCCAAAATTTTCCCTCTCATTTTTCAAGATATTTTCTACAAAGATCTTCAATGACTCAAGTTTGCTCAAGTATCGACTAGGTCAAACAATCTCCTCAACACTGATGCCTCAAATTAGGGTTTGAGTTTTGTACAAGGACAATTGGACTTCCAATATTTCAAATGACTTTCATGGACCATTATGGACCCTCGGGATTGTTCCTGTCAAGTTTCAAGTCTTGGATCACAATTTTCCAAGAAAGTCATTCAAATTACCAAAAGGGCGAAATGCACAAAATTAGGGTTTTGACTGGAAATGACCGAACTTTGATTTTTGACCTAATACCTAACTTATTGGTTGGAAGTATGGTCTCAAGGATCCGAGTGCGTCATTTTGACCTAATCGCATATTTCAACTCATCTCCTAAGATCAGTGGATTGATAAACAAAATTTAGTCAACTGGTGGAAAAAAGTAAACTATACACTAAAAAGTCAAACTTTGACTTTTTGACCAAAATTGAGTCCCAAAAATCACATTTCATCAAGACATCCAAAATATGAAATTTGATCATCAAAAATCAAGAGAGTCAAAAATCCAACTTTGCAGGACTTGGAAATTTTTCTAAGTATTTTCTATATTTGTTAATTTCATTGTTTCGTGACATCTTTTTACTAAAATTCAAAATAATTCAAGATGTTACTAATAATTCAAGATGTTACAAATAATTCAACTTATTACAAAGTGACATTTTTGCAAGATTACAAATTCTAAACTTTGTCTTGGTTGAACTTTTCCCTTTGACTTAAACCTTGCCACTATGCTAAACTAGTGTCATGCTACAAAAAATATTGTCCAAACTACTGATGAATAAAGCCCCATATGCTGCCAAGTCCAAGCCTGCTGTACTGTCCATATAACAGCCCAAAACCATGTCAAAAATAGTCTGTTGTACTGCCATGAAACAGCCCTGCACCAAGTTGCCACAACACTCCAAAACTGTTGCAAAACAGCCCTGCTAGGCTACTACCAACCCAGTCCAAGCTTGCATGATCTCAGTCCCATGTTTGCACCAAATTTGCATATGAGAGCTGCATCTAAAAAGGTATGAAGACAGCATACCTAAATAGTTCAAATTGTTATTTGTTTCCCTCCTAAAATCCCAACAATACTCATCTACAAATAGACTATTTTCACAATACACAAGGGATTGGCTTTTAGAGAGAGAGTAGAGAGTTTTTGAACAGAAAAAAATAGAATTCTTTGTAACCTTTTTATCATTAAAAAAAACCCAGTTCTACTTTCATTCAAAATAGAATCTCAATCCATTATTCCATCTCACAAACTCTCCCATAAACCAAACACCTTATCACATAGAGATTGTTCAAACACAAGAACAGTTTATGTAGTGCCATTATCTTCACCCTCCAAACATAAAAACAGTAGTGTACAACTTGACTGAGTTAGTGTGATTCAACAGTTTGGAACAGCTTCCTGGAGATTCATTGGATCCATCACAGCATCTTGAAAAGTATTCAGACTTAAAACACCAAGTGCAGTCTCAAGGTAAGTCTTCTTGACTTTGCATTTTTTTCATACATCATTAATGATTTATTTTTGAAGATAAAATATAGTAATCATTACCCCTTTGAGATAACAATTTGCTTGTTGTTTATGTTTATCAATCATATGCTGTAAACTGACCCATACAAACAACAAAACAATGCTTAAGGCAAAAAACTGCAGCATGAGTCGACACATACCCACATGGGTCGGCTAATTCTAGTGAAAAAAACAAGGTATGAGTCGACACATGGCCTTATGCATCAACTCATACTGTTATCCAGGCTCTAAAACAGAAGGATAAAAGGTGCATGAGTCGACACAAAATGCGTATGTGTCGATACAAATAGGTGCATGAGTCGACACATCCCATTATGCATTGACTCATGCTGAGTTGGTTTGGTTTTACAGGGACAAGGAAAGTTATGTGTCAATGCATAGCAGCATGTGTCGACACATAATAGTTCAAAATATAATTTTTCCTTTATTTTACACTATTTTTAAATTGTCTTCATTTTTATTCGATATGGTTGTAATA
Source organism: Vicia faba (assembly GCA_948472305.1). Lineage (NCBI taxonomy): Eukaryota > Viridiplantae > Streptophyta > Magnoliopsida > Fabales > Fabaceae > Vicia > Vicia faba. The sequence goes on from OX451736.1 coordinate 344,639,417, forward strand.
TTTAAGTTTCTACTTCATCCCCGTTTGTAAATTGTACCCCCACTCCCCTAATGATGTAACAGCTTAGGATTTTAATTTCCGCAATTTACCGCTTTAATATAAATTTGTTAGTAATTAGGGTGTGTATGGTAAGATAAAATCAATGGCTAGAAAACCCTAATCTGCAAGATAAAAATGCATACAATCAAACACACTTCACACACGCGTACCTTTAAGGTAATATCGCTTGTTGCCTCAGAAAATAGTCATGTCCATCGAATATGGGCGTTTTAGCAAAGACCCTCGATAAAAAAGATCGTAGTCCCTCGATGTCCCTCGATTTTGCCTCGGTAAACGATCTAAGCAATTACGAAAATTGCTAAAACGTCTCATAAGTTGCCTTCTATGACTATATGATTGACCCACGCCCGTCCCTTCACATCCAATGATGGGACTTCTTACCAATCAATGGTAAGATAGCAACATCTAAAGAGGAGGAAAAGAACAAAGACCTTTTGAGTAGGTAGGACGCTCGTAGTTGCTTGCCCACAAATCAAAACCAATTTCACTCACCCTTTTAAAAACATCTTCAAAAACAAACATCTCTTTGAACTATTTTCAAAACCAACACTTTGTATGCATTCTTATAGAGACGAGAATCATTACAAAGTTTGCCACAACAAAGGAGTTTGCAAAATATTTTCAAACTTACACCAATCACAAACACATTTCAAACAAAGAAATTTTCAAGTGATCTAGAAAGCAACTAAGAGCCTGTAGATAACTACGGATGAAAAGGGTGCTAATATCTTCCCTTTTCATAACCTACCCCCTGAACTCAAGAAAATATCTCAAAAGGTCTTTTATGTTCTTTTCACCCTTTCCTTTATTGGATAAAAGAAAAGTTGGTGGCGACTCTTGCTATCCGCAACATTTGCGATAAAACGCAAACACACCCGATTCACTTCTCCTACCATATCACAGAACTGGTGACTATGTTGGGGACAATTACTTAAAAGTGAGGTTACCTTAGAGCTAGATCATCTTTAATTGCTTTCATTGTTTAATTTGTTTGCTTTACATTTATGGGTCCTTGTTTGGGTTGGTATTGATCCTCTACCCGGACCGGGGAACATTATTAGGTAAGTAGAAATAGATCGTGAGGGCTATGCAACGTATATCGACATGGTTGAAGAGATGGCTATGTTAGTGTGACACATTTGTTGGTACTGGTAGCCCTTGAGTCTAGTCAAGGAGAATACGGGGCCGCTGTGTGGTGTCATGAAGCACTAACTGATCTTAGAACCTTTAATTAAACAACTTGTCCATTAGGAAGTAATGAGATAGCTGGCTTTTGTACAATCTAAAGTTGGTTGATACTCGATACTACGCTCATTGATATCAGACTTTCGGGATATTTCGGTCGCCAATAAAGAGGCTTGCACCGAAACAATGCCGGATGAAGAAAGATCAGTGATATTGAGATGCTCTAGAATCCGGTTACTTTGTAGGACAGGTTGAGCCAACTAAACTTCAAGAGGGTACTTACCTATGACCTCATGTAAGCCTAAACCTATGGACTTGTTTGCTTTGTGTTTCTATAATTACTTGTACATAAACATTATAAACATCATATCATAGCATTTCCAATAACCATTTCAATGGTCTCAAGGGTTTGTAATGCAGGGTTGTATCGAACCAGACATCTATCAAGGGGCAAGAGGATTTATTCCCCTCTAACCAAACACTCTCAAAGACCAAATCACGGTAACTTGAGTCAAGGGCTATGACCCACTTGACATGATGAGCTTAATTCTCGTAGAAGGTCATTCGACGATGCAAAAATTGTAATCAAAGTTCAACTTCTAACATCTTCTTATGTTTACCCCACGAGATCCTTGAAAACATTGCATCCATATACCATGCATCATATCATGACAGGTTTTTCCCTTACAGGTTTTCTCATCTGCTTACTATTTATTTCAGTAGAGATGGCTCTAGAATAGACTATCATAGATCTTCAAACCCAAAATGCTCAACTTCAAGAATTGTTCCTGAACCTATCCAAGGGGCAAGAAGAAGTGAAAGCACTCCTCATTGAGAGCATGACCAAGAGGAATCCTGAAGACATCAGGGATGACCAGTTGGAACGGTTACAGATTGAGATAGCCACAATGAAAATCCAGATGATGGGACAGATGGTGGGTCAGATGGCTCTTGTCCAAAACTTGGCTCAGGGACAAGAAGAGTTGAGAGCCCTCGCCAACAAGCTTTATCAAGACGGATGAAACCGTATGAAACAAACAGTCGAGGTTGGGGATCAAGTCATTGATCAGCCCCCGAAGAGACAAAAAGTTGGCTTGGTGGAGAGTAGACTTTTCCAAATTGCTGCTACATCACGAGCCCAACAACAACCTCGCCAACAACGACAGGGTAATCGGCGTAAGCAGGATACATCCAATAGGAAATATACCAAACTCAACATGCCGATGTCACAAGCCTTGCAACACATGTTGAAGTTGAATTTGGTCATATTGAAGGATCCTCCTCGGAATCCTAATACTTCCGCTTCTAGTTACCATCCCAATGAAAGGTGCGCATACCATTCCAACAGTCAAGGACACGACACTAACCACTGTTGGGCATTGAAGAATAAAATTCTAGACCTGGTCGATGAAGGAGTGTGGGAGTTTACACAAGACGATCAACCAGAGTTTTCCTGTCACCCCTCAAAGACACACTATCTGAAGTGAGCAAATTTAGGCGGAGAAATTTTCGTTCATTCGAATTTTCAGTTCTAATTTCTTTGTTTGCTTAAACACTTATCTTTATGTCAGACTTTGGTTAATTTCATTAATGCATTGCATATATTTGTCTTAAATTAATCTATTCGTTTTCACTATATTTAAACTGTGCTTTTATTCCCTTTTTTCGTGATATTCAACTCTCGTTAAAAGTTGTAAGCATTTAGAGGGAGGATGACGAAAACAAATACCATGATCTCATACAGTATGCTTTTGGATAGACCTTGCTGACGATGTACATGCGTTCTTTCAAATCCCAAATAGTGGAGTTATAAGGAAGATAATCCTTAGTCAACCCTTTGAGCCAAAGAAGTAGGAGTTTTATGTTTCGCACAAACCTTTAATCAGAACCTGGGGCAGGGTAGTCTCTTAGTTAATTCAAGTGTGCGTCAGTCACAAGCTTCCACCTCGCACATAATGAATAACATAAAAAACATCCTTTTGAATCAAAAGACGGCGATGGTTCCCCATAAATAGGCAGTCATTATCTCTCAAAAGAAAAGCCCACTGAGTCAAAACCTATGAAGGAGACTTAAGAAAAACTGGGGCATCCCGCTGGATGTAATCTCAAAACAAAAGTCAGGCAAAAAATAGGTCATTACAAATCCTCGACAACGGAAAAATGTCACAAAAAATGAATGCCTTCACAAATAAGCTTAATTTATCCGAACCATCACCAAAATATCATTCCAGATTCAATAGGAATTCAAATGCACAATTAACTGAGTTTAGGACCGGAGAATATCGTGAAGAAAGGGTGGGTACAAATAAACTTTGAGCCTTGTCCTTTGTTTCTTAAACCGTGAACCAAGCCACGTTGCAACCCTTTAAAAGTCTTAATTGAAGCATGGGTTAGTACGAAAGCATACTGTTACAAAATGTATCCTGACTCCTGTAAAGCTCACTATAAATCCTGAATTGAATTCATATTCTTACAAAATTCTCTGATTTGCCAAAAATACATTTTCAATAACTTCAAGACAAACCTAAACTTTGCATTATTTGAATATTGTTGTTTGTATATGGCTAATTGTTTAACAATGGAGAAATTCGCACGACGAATATCCATCGAGAAATTCTCTCAATGAATAGAACCACTTCAAATGGAAAGACGCTTCCATTGACAAACCTTCCATAATCAAGGGGCATAACATGATTATTGTCCAACACATCTGGAGAAGTCAAGTCAAGGTTCTAAGAGATCTCATAAAGTCCTGAATAGCCAGGGGCAGGTCTCCAGCTAAATCACCTGGGGCATCCAACATGAATTCCATCAAAGGGACACGTACAATCAAACAAAAATTTTCTGGAAGTGTTATAACACTTACTATTATAAACAATGATAAATCCTCACAAAGTCCCTTTCATAAAGTGATCCTTGATAAAGTCGCCATAGCCACCTCTATAAGGTTATCCCCACAAAATAATCTTTACGAATAAGGGTCCAAACCCCACAAGGCCAAATTCATGGATATCCCTACAGAATTATCCCTACAAAGTTGGATTCATACAATCCCCATCCAGAGTTTCAATCTCCGGAAAACCCAATCCCCAACCGAGTTGGTCTTAAAATAAAAAGCCTTGCAGAATTATACCTAAAGAAGTTACCTCCCCAGCAGGTCGTCAAAATGCTTTCTTCAACAGGGTTCATTTCCCCAACAAAATACAAATTCCCCGCCTGAGTTAACCTCTCAGACTATTAAAAATCAATGGACAAAACTCCTTAACCCCCCGGTTAAGTCATTATAACCCCCAACAGAATTGTTACTATCATTTGAGGTTACTGTAAATCCTGGACCCGACCAGATAACAGTTGACTCCATTCTTTTAAAGCAAGTTACTATGAAGCTTAGACCCGACCAGATACTAGTTCAACTTCATCTCTTTCAAAATAAATAATTGCTGAAACTTGGACCCGACCAGATAAAAGTTTGAGTTACTGAAGCCTGGACTCGACCAGATACCAGTTAACCTCAAGATCAAGTTGTTGAAACCTGGACCCGACTAGATAATCGTTCGAGTTACTATGAAACTTGGACCCGACCAGATAATAGTTTAACTTCTTCAAATCACTGACAAAACTCCTCTTCCCCAGTAGAGTTTTCCACCATCCCCAATGAGTTGCTATAAAGCCTGGAATCCGACCAAATAACAGTGAACTTCCTTATCCCTAGCAAGTTGGTGTGAAACCTGGAATTCGACCATATAACAGCTAAACTTTCTTCTCCGATCAATAGATAATTCCCCCGCAGAGTAAGAGTCTCCAATCATCTCCCCAGCATCTTGAACAATTCCACAACATGGTTCATAAACTTCTTGGGTTCCCTAATAGGGCTTCATAAAAATACCCAAGCAGTTTACAGAGTTTTATTTCCCCAGTAGAGTTTATTTCTCTAGCCACGGAAGTCTATCTCCCAGTAATTCAACTTCAACAAATAATGAAGAATCACATTCTTCATCCCCAGCAGCAGTCAGAGATTTATTTTCCCTCAATTCAACGACGAACAACTGATCCATTCATATATTGCATTTATACATTACTTTACAAACATCATATCATATACATACAAAATACATATAGCACAATCTCATTTATTTTGAGAATATCATTACACAATGTATGTCATACATCATGACATTGCATACAGCTAATTCTTTACCTTTTCAGAAAAGATCAACAAACAAGTATCATCATCAATTTTCAACAAGTTCCAGATTAATACCTAAAACAAGATACGACAACTATTTGTGAACAACTGATTGTAGATTAATACCTGAAACAAGACAAGACAACTATCTACATGAGTAAATTGAATATTAACTCCTGGAATAGGATGGGGAAACTATCTTTCTTTCTCTTTGTTTAGGTAAAGATCAATTTCCAAAATAGGATGGGGCGACTATCTTTATCACCAATGGTATTAACTCCCGAAATAGACTGGGTTTACCAATAAACTGATTGTAGATTAATACCTGAAACAAGACAAAACAATTATCTACATGAGCAAATTGAAGATTAACTCTCAAAACAGGATGGGGAAACTATCTTTCTTTCTCTTTGGTTAGGTAAGGATCAATTCCCGAAACAGGACGGGGCGTCTATCTTTATCACCAATGGTATTAACTCCCGAAATAGATTGGGTTTACCAAGAAATTGATTGTAGATTAATACCTGAAACAAGACAGTACAACTATCTACATGAGCAGATTGAAGATTAACTCCCGAAACAGGATGGGGAAACTATCTTTCTTTCTCTTTGGTTAGGTAAGGATCAATTCTCGAAACAGGACGGGGCGACTATCTTTATCACCAATGGTATTAACTCCCGAAACAGATTGGGTTTACCAACAAACTGATTGTAGATTAATACCTGAAATAAGACAGGACAACTATCTACATGAGCATATTCAAGATTAACTCCCGAAACAGGACGGAGAAACTATCTTTCTTTCTCTTTGGTTAGATAAAGATCAATTCCTGAAATAGGACAGGGAGACTATCTTTATCACCAATGGCATGAACTATCGAAACAAGACGGGTTTACCAACAAATTGATTGTAGATCAATTTCCGAAATAAGACGGGGTGACTATCTACATGACAAACACTTCCTTCAAGACATCTACTGTTTCAATATAAATCGATCAAAGATTTATTCTGATACTTCTTCCAATTTCTACCAACAGTCACTCTGGATTGCATCTGTAAGCCCGTCTCTGATAAACTCTCCATCACCTCTCCAAATGGCATTTTTAAGCCCATTCCCGACACAATCAACCACCACATCATCGAGTGCAAATTTCCGGGCACTCTAGTGTTCAATCATCTTCCACCTTCAAGTCACGAATGACGGACTCGCCAATCTAACTCTTTAGGTTTAAGAAGATTGAACAGGGGCAGCTGTTGTACCCCAAAATTTTTCCTCTCATTTTTCAAGATATTTTCTACAAGGATCTTCAATGACTCAAGTTTGTGCAAATATCGACTAGGTCAAACAATCTCCTCAACACCGATGCCTCAAATTAGGGTTTGAGTTTTGTACAAGGAAAGTTTGACTTCCAATATTTCAAATGACTTTCATGGACCATTATGGACCCTCAGGATTGTTCCTGTCAAGTTTCAAGTCTTAGATCAAAATTTTCCAAGAAAGTCATTCAAATTACCAAAAGGGCAAAATGGGCAAAATTAGGGTTTGGACTGGAAATGACCGAACTTTGATTTTTGACCTAATACCTAACTTATTGGTTGGAAGTATGATCTCAAGGATTCGAGGCATCATTTTCACCTAATCGCATATTTCAATTCATCTCCTGAGATCAGTGGATTGATAGACAATTCAGTCAACTAGTGGAAAAAAGTCAATTGTACACTAAAAAGTCAAACTTTGATTTTCTAACCAAAATTGAGTCCCAAAAATCACATTTCATAAAGACATCCAAAATATGAAATTTGATCATCGAAAATCAAGAGAGTCAAAAATCCAACTTTGTAAGACTTGGAAATTTTTCTAAGTATTTTCTATACTTGTTAATTTCATTGCTTCATGACATCTTTTCACTACAATTCAAAATAATTCAAGATGTTACAAATAATTCAAGTTATTACAAAGTGGAATTTTTGCAAGATTACAAATTCTAAACTTTGTCTTGGTTGAAGTTTTCCCTTTGACTCAAACCTTGCCACTATGTTAAACTAGTGTCATGCTACAAACAATATTGTCCAAACTACTGATGAACAAAGCCCCATATGCTGCCAAGTCTAAGCCTGCTGTATTGTCCATATAACAGTCCAAAACCATGTCAAAAACAGTCTGATGTACTGCTATGAAACAGCCCTGCACCAAGCTGCCACAACACTCTAAAACTGCTGCAAAATAACCCTGTTATGCTACTACCAACCCAGTCTAAGCCTGCATGATCTCAGCTCCATGTTTGCATGAAATTTTCATATGAGAGCTGCATCTAAAAAGCTATGAAGACAGCATACCCAAACAATTCAAATTGTTACTTGTTTCCCTCCCAAAATCTCAGCAAAACTCATCTACAAATAAACTGTTTTCACAACACACAATGGGTTGGCTTTTAGAGAGAGAATGGAGAGTTTTTGAACGGAAAAATTTTTCATTCTTTGTAACCTTTTTCTCATTCAAAAAAACCAGCTCTACTTTCATTCAAAACAGAACCTCAATCCATTATTCCATCTCACAAATTCTCCCATAAACCAAACACCTTATCACATAGAAATTATTCAAATACAAGAACAATTTTTGTTGTGCCATTATCTTCACCCTCCAAACATAAAAATAGTATTGTATAATTTGATTGAGTTAGTGTGATTCAACAGTTTGGAACAACTTCCTGGAGATTCATTGGAGCCATCACAACATCTTGAAAAGTATTCAGACTTAAAACACCAAGTGCAGTCTCAAGGTAAGTCTTCTTGACTTTGCATTTTTTTATACATCATTAATGATTTATTTTTGAAGATAAAATATAGTAATCATTACCCCTTTGAGCTAAAAATTTGCTTGATGTTTATGTTTATCAATTATATGCTGTAAATTGACTCATATAGACAACAAAACAATGTTTAAGGCAAAAAACTACAACATGAGTCGACACATACCCACATGGGTCGACTCATTCTAGTGAGAAAAAACAGGGTATGAGTCGACACATGGCCTTATGCATCGACTCATACTGTTATCCAGGCTCCAAAACAGAAGGATGAAAGGTGCATGAGTCGACACAAACAGGTGTGTGATCGGTGGATCTGGAACTGAGTGTTTAACGCTGGTTCGCGAAATGTCGCGGAAGCAAGAGTCGCCACCGTCTTTTATTTTCTCCAAATGGAAAGGACAAAAGCACAGAAAAATTCCTTAAAGAGATTGCTCTCGGTTCGGGAGGTAGATTATAGAAAGGGAAGGTGTTAGCACCCTTTCTATCCATGGTTATCCATGGGCTCTTAGATACTTGCTCACTTGTGTTTTCAAAAATGGTTTGTTTGCTTTTCAACTGTGGGTTTTAAAAAGTTTCTTTGAAAATTTCAGTTCGACTCTTGTATCGGTCCTCAAGAGTGTTTGAAAAATTGCTTTCGAAAGCTTTTTGAAAAGGTGTCGGTGTGAAAAGTATTTTTGAATTATTTTGAATTAGAGCAAGTATCTACGAGTCGTCTACCTACCCTATGGAATTCGTCTGTGTAAATGTCTTTTAAAGTAGTGACATCCCACCATTGAGAGGTAGGTAGCACCACCGTTGGAGGTGTTCGGGTCAATTCGAGGTTCGGGACATGGTGATCACCAGAGCAATAGGAAGACACCTTAGAAGCTACCCTCATGCCAGGTTCCCGGATCATGAGGACTTACTAAGACATCCTCTACTCGACGATCACCTTTCGAGGCAAGGCAACAGTGAGGCGTACCCTAGGGGTGGTGTGTGATTCGTGTGTCAGATTCATTTATTTTTGTCTTGTTCATGTCATGGGTGATCTACACGTTGCTTTTATTTTAACATTCATTCTTGCATGCATTTATTTAACAGTTAAGAAAGCGCGGAAAGGTAAAATTCTAAACTATTACAAAGGCGCGGGTCCACATCGCCAAAATTTCCAGGACCCGATTTAACAGAAAAATAAAGAATTAAAGTGCGAAAGATAAATATTACATAGCCTTGGGAGAATTACATAAATAATTAAAAGAAGCAAAATAAAACGCGCGAATTGGAATTGAAAATTGGAAACGAGGGCGTTGGACCCTTTTTAATGAAATTAAATTATTATTTATAAATTAATTAAAATTAAAATAAAAGGAGAAATTATTTTTGAGGTTTTCGTATTTATGGTTTTTTAATGAGAATTAAATGAAATTAAAAGATTAACCCTAATTCTAATTGTTTTTAATTTATTAGGAAAAACATGTTAAAATTAAACCTAAAATTAATCTAATTATTTACATGCAATTTTGATTTATAAAAATAAATAATTAATTATTAGTGAAATTTATTTACAAAAAATATTAATTAAATAAATATATTTTGATTTTTATGACTTTTCTGTTTTTTACTATTTTTTATATTTTATGAAAATAAGTTAAATTAAAGGAATTAATTAAAAAAAGAAATAATTGAAATAAATAAAATAAGGAAAAGAAAGAAAATACAATACCTTGGGGGGTTTCTGTCCCCTTTTTGGAAGTGAATTGGAGTGGTTTGGCCATTTGTGTTCTGGCCTCATCATGCATAAGTTTTTCTACTTTGACCATTTGGCTTTTGGCTTTTGGCCATTTGCGTTTTGGCCTCAATGTTCCTTAATCTTCTCAGGATGTCTGTCATGCCATGTATTGGTGTCATGCATAAGTTTTTCTACTTTGGCCATTTGGCTTTTGGCCTCAACGTTCCTTAATGAATCTGGGATCCTGTCTAAATCTGCAGTTGAATCTCACGAACACATTAAATAAAATCATAAAATGCAAATAAAGCCAATATATGAAGAAATTTAATGTTTAGGCACAATATGGCATGTATGAATGATTATACCCTTTTGATCATGGAGATCAAATCAATCTTACCCTTACTGGAAAATCAGTGGCCTGAATGCTTTTATGCCTTACTGAAAGATTAGGATCATGGAGATCAAGTCAGCCTTACCCTTACTGAAGAAGTAGTGAGGTGTTGGTTTGTAACTGTGATGGCTTGTTTGTAGTGAGAGAGGGATTTGTAATAAGGATTTCAAGGTTTTAGGGTTCTTGAAAGAGTTTGATATTCTAACAGTGTTGTGGCAAGGTTTTTTCTCTCTTTTCCCCCTCCTCTTTTTCTCCTCTTTTTCTCCTCTCTGGTTTGTGTGAAAAGAAGGTGATTATATAATGAAAATTAGGGTAAAGCAAATGGGCTTTGAATGTGCAATTGGGCCTCCAATATTCACTTGAATTCGTCACTTTCCAGGCTAAATTGCAGGGACTTAAGTGCATTTTTTGAAGTTGAAATGTGAAAACAAAATGTAGCCGACATCGAGAACTAACTCCTGTCCGAAAATCGACTCAATCGGATAAACGGTGAATTAGTTATGAATTTTTGAAGTTTCAGCTCAGACAAACTTATTTTGGGCTTCAGTGTCGACTCTGACACGTTCTTCAATAAAAAACTGGTATTGATTGGAGCATAATCCGGTCTCGACTTTTGAAGCAAAGTTGTAGATCTACGAGTCAGGGACCTTGTGTAAAAATATGAGCCCAATCCGATAAAAATTGACCGAGTTATGAATTTTCGAAGTTTCGGCCCAGATGAAATAATATTCAGCATTCAGGATTTTCAGCGTGTCACGCACTCTGAGCAAAAAACGAAGGCCTTTTGAATACCGTTTGAACTCAATACCTTCTGTGAAAATGTAGCAAACTCAATTTGTGAAATTTTGGCACCGGAACCAGCTCGATACGATAAAAATCGACCAAGTTATGATTTTTTGAACATGACGCAAATAAACTTCTGTCACAAATTTTCTGCACGAAAATACTTGATAAATCCACATTTTTGAAGACCTTCTGATCGAAATTGGCTTCCAGCCGTGAGAGATGAAAACATAGATAATGTCAAGACGGAATTTTGGCCACCGGAACGGGTTCAAAACGAGTCACGATCTTCAAGTTATGAATTTTTTAGCGCGTAAAAACTGCACTTTCAGCACACTTTTTCACTATATTTATTCAAGAAAACTCACACATTCAGATACCTTTTTTAAAGAATTGACTCTTGAGCCGAACCTGAATTTGAGAATACGTTATCAGAGATATCTTGGCGAAAGAATACCTGAATATGACGCGCCAGGTTGGACTTGTGAATTTTTCTTGAAATGTTTTGAGAAATATGGGAGGGCAAATTTTGGGGTACAACAGTTGCCCCTGTTCAATCTTCTTAAACCTGAGGATGCAGATTGACTGACGTGCCTTTCGTAATCCGAAGGTGGAAGATGATTGAACACTAGAGTGCCCAGAAATTTGCGCTCACATAGTAGCAGTGTGATAATGGGAATGGGCTTATAGATGCCATTTGGAGATTGATGGATAGGATGATGGGCTTATAGATGCCATGCTAAGAGATGCTGGAAGATGGTGGATGGGCTTATAGATGCCATCTGGATGTTGATCGCGTAAGAGATTCCTTAGCGAGAACTTGTGTACCTGCAAAAGAAAAAGATTACCTGACCCGTTACAGGAGCTGGTCTTCAAACTCTTTGTAGATGTGTCCTGACTGGTTACAGGAGCTGGATCTGGAGCTTCAAACGATGATGAATGAACCAGGGATGGTTACTACCTCAACAGGAACGGTGAGAGAACCTTGGATGACTTTAACCTCAACAACAATCTTTGAGAAAATCTTGGGATGATTACTACCTCCGCAGTATCGGGGAGAGAACCATAGGCGATTACAATCTCAATAGCAATCATTGAGAAAAACCTAGAATGGAATTATCAGCTCCGCAGTATCGGGGAGAGAACCATAGGCGATTACAATCTCAATAGCAATCATTGAGAAAAACCTGGAATGAAATTATCATCTCCGCAGTATCGGGGAGAGAACCATAGGCGATTACAATCTCAATAGCAATCATTGAGAAAAACCTTGGATAACTTCTACTGAGTCTTCATCAGAAAAATCTGTTTGGGGTCGATTTAGCTGGACTAGAGAAGGCCTACGACTGGATAAGAGACAGAAAATCTTAGGGTCGATTAACTGAACCGGTCTAGGTCTTGAAATGTCTTCAACAGATACACCCTGGCAAGATTCAGGTATCGGATCCTCGAACTCTTCAGACACACCCTGGCAAGATACAGGAATCAGATCTGGTAATGTTAGTCTTCAACTGATACACCCTGGCAAGATTCAGGCATCGGATCCTCGAACTCTTCAGACACACCCTGGCAAGATACAGGAATCGGATCTGGTAATGTTAGTCTTCAACGGATACACCCTGGCAAGATTCAGGCATCGGATCCTCGAACTCTTCAGACACACCCTGGCAAGATACAGGAATCGGATCTGGTAATGTTAGTCTTCAACGGATACACCCTGGAAAGATTCAGGCATCGGATCCTCGAACTCTTCAGACACACCCTGGAAAGATACATGAATCGGATCTGGTAATGTTAGTCTTCAACGGATACACCCTGGCAAGATTCAGGCATCGGATCCTCGAACTCTTCAGACACACCCTGGCAAGATACAGGAATCAGATCTGGTAATGTTAGTCTTCAACGGATACACCCTGGCAAGATTCAGGCATCAGATCCTCGAACTCTTCAGACACACCCTGGCAAGATACAGGAATCGGATCTGGTAATGTTAGTCTTCAACGGATACACCCTGGCAAGATTCAGGCATCGGATCCTCGAACTCTTCAGACACACCCTGGCAAGATACAGGAATCGGATCTGGTAATGTTAGTCTTCAACGGATACACCCTGGCAAGATTCAGGCATCGGATCCTCGAACTCTTCAGACACACCCTGGCAAGATACAGGAATCGGATCTAGTATTGTTAGTCTTCAACGGATACACCCTGGCAAGATTCAGGCATCAGACCCTCGAACTCTTCAGACACACCCTGGCAAGATACAGGAATCAGATCTGGTAATGTTAGTCTTCAACGGATACACCCTGGTAAGATTCAGGCATCGGATCCTCGAACTCTTCAGACACACCCTGGCAAGATACAGGAATCGGATCTGGTAATTGGTCATCAACAGATACACCCTGGCAAGATTCAGGCATCGGATCCTCGAACTCTTCAGACACACCCTGGCAAGATACAGGAATCGGATCTGGTAATGTTAGTCTTCAACGGATACACCCTGGCAAGATTCAGGCATCGGATCCTCGAACTCTTCAGACACACCCTGGCAAGATACAGGAATCGGATCTGGTAATTGGTCATCAACAGATACACCCTGGAAAGATTCAGGAATCGGATCTTTAGTTGCGACCGTTGATGGTAATCATTTTTGTACTTTTGTCCTGAAAAGACAAGCGTTAGTTGTATGTGATGTCATGTGGTATGACATGCGAGATGCTCTCTGAATACGTGAGATTGTATGTTCATGATGCGTGTATGCATGCTATAATGTATGAAGATGTTTATGAATGTATTTTTCGTCTAGGAAAGTAAATCCTTGACGGGTGCCGGGAAGTCACTCCTGGGCTGATGTTGGAGAATAGATTTTGCTTCCGCCGGGGATGATAGTTGCAAGAATACCGGTAGGAGAAGATAACTCCGTTGGGGAATAAACTTGGCGAATGGATTACTCTGCGGGGAGTAAAGTACTCTAGCCATCTTGCTGGGAAACAAAACTCTGTGGGGAGAGAGATACTGTGCTGAAATGTTGATGGTAACTTCGCTGGAGATACCATTGTTGTATTGGAAGTGTTGATAGACTTCGCTGGGGATAAGAAGACTTCGTCGAGGACGCTCTTTCCGTGGCTTTTGGCTGAGGATAACCCAGTTATATCCTGGTAAGGAAATAACTCTTTGAATAAAGCTGGACGACGCGTTCGTGCTCTGCGAGGATGAGCTTCCAGAATCTACTGGGGATAAGCTTACTACTGGGGGGATGGATTCCAACTTTCCTGGGGAACTAGATTGGACTCTTTGGGGGGAAGTTTTGAACTGTACCGGGGAAGTGACTCCTTTGCATGTTGATAGAACGCCGGGGAACAATCTTAAATCAAGACTGCCGGGGATGCTTGTTAAGACTGTATGCTGCTGGGGAATGTTGAGATCTGCTGGAGGATACCTAACTTCCTTAAGGTTTGATTGTATAGCTTTATTTGGAGAGAGTATTGCTGACTTGCTGGCTCACTCTCTGGGGAATTGAAATATCTGGTTATGTTCTCCAGCTGAACCTACCTTGGTACCTTGGAGGATAGAACAATTAGATTGCTTGGGCAACTCATTATTGCCCCTGTTTCTGAGGTGGGAGAGGAAGACCTGTGAGGTGCTGATAGTTGTTGATGGACAAACTCTTCTTCTGATAGGCCAGTGACAAGATGCCGGGACATAGTCGTACGCTTTTGATCCCTAACTTTTGCCTGGACCGCCCTTTCGGGTTTTCAGTCCACCGGGATACCCATTTTTGCCCAAGCCGCCTTTTTAGGTTTTCGACTTGCCGGGTGTACAGATTTTTTCATTTCATCCCTTCATTTTGCCCGAACCCTTTTGGTTCGCCGGGAAGCCCTTATTTTTGCCTAGGTGTGTCAACCTAGCGGGTTTTTGATTATGCGTATTTTTTTTTCCGACCATGTCCGTGCTTTCAGGATGCAGGGAGTTGTCACTGTTAGGAGTGTTTTGTTGTCATACCACTCGAAGATCTTCGTTTGATCGTCCAATGTCCCAAGTGACTCAGGCGGAGATTTTCCCCAGGCTATTAGGCGTTTTGAGAGATTCTCTGAATTGACTTAACTGCCCCAGATGATGGACAATGATCATGTCGTGCCCCTTGATTGGAAGTGCTCTTGTTCACTAGGTATTCGTCGTGCGAATTTCCCTGTTGTTCAAACAGATAATCATATGCAAACAACATTATATCAAAAATGCAAAGCTTATGTCTGTCTTGAAGATTTTGAAAATGCATTCTTTTTCATAAAACAAGTGAATGTTTGTAAAACGTGATGTCAAACTCCGTATTTACCATAAGCCTTAAGGAGTCAGGATACCTTTCGTAATAGTATGCTTTCGAACTAACCCATGCTTCAGCTAGGACTTTTAAGGGTTATAACGTGGCCTGGTTCACGGTTTAAGAAACAAAGGATAAAGGCTCAAATTATTTGTACCCACCCACTCTTCGTGATGTTCTTCAAACCTAAGCCCAGTTTATCGTGCATTAGACCTTGTTCGAGTCTTTGTCCTGATGTTCCAATGATGGTTCAGATATTGACAGTTTATTGGGAATAGGCAGTCATTTCCTTTTTTTTTGTCGAGGGTTTGTAGGACCTCTTTCTTTTTGATTTTGCTATCCCTGAATTTTTCCTGAACTATTTCTTTTGTGATTACAGTCAGCGGGATGCCCCCGTTTTGTAAGTCTCCTCCATAGGTTTTGACTTAATGGGCTTTTTATTTTGAGAGATAATGACTGCCTGTCTTTATTGATTATTTGGAACCATCATTGTCTTTTGTTTTGTAAGGACCTCTTTAGTGCCATTTTTTATGCACTTGAATCAACTGAGAGACTACCCTGCCCCAGGTTATGATTAAGGGTTTTAAATTTCGAAAAGAAAAACTCCTACTTCTTTGGCTCAGAGGGGTTGACGAGGGATTATCTTCCTTATAACTCCAGTGTTTAGGAATTGAAACAATGCCTGTACCTCATCAGCGGGGTCTGTTCAAAAGCATATTGTAAAGATCATGGTATCGTTTTCGTCATCCTCCCTCAAGAGGCTTGGAATTATTAATCGAGCGTTGATCATCAGAAAAAATATGAAAATAATTTGCATATAGTGAATACGAATATATTGATTCAAAATAGACATAAGTGATGCATTAATGGAATAACAATGTTTAACATGAATAAATGTCTAAACAATCAAAGAACAACACAACTTGAACATTCGAATGAACAAAAGTTTTTTCATCTCAGGGCTTGTCACTTCAAATGGTGAGCCTTGGAGGGATGGTAGAAAAACTCATCCTGACCATCTTGTGTGAACTCCAATGCTCCTTCATCAATCAGGTCCTGGATCTGGTTCTTCAGAGCCCAACACTCATTTGTATCATGTCCTGGACTGGCAGAGTGGTAGGCACACCTTTTATTGGGATCATAGATAGGAGATGCTGTGTTGGGGTTCCGGGGATGAGCCCTTAATGTGATCAGATTCAATCTCAACAGGCGTTGTAAGGCTTGAAACAGCGACATATTGAGCTGGGTGAATTGCCTCCTGGGCTTGTCTGGCTGAAGCTGGTGAGGTTGATGCTGAATTTGTGACACTGAAGCCATTTGAGGAGTTCTCCCCTTATCTCCTTGTCACAAAGGTGGTTGAACGACGACTGGCTTTTTACCCTTAGACATTTGCCCCAGTTGGTTACCCTGAAGCAGTTGGTTGACGAGAACTCTGAGCTCTTCTTGTCTTTGATCCAAAACTTGAATGGCAGTCCCCTGCCCCAGCATATGGGCTTTCATTGCATCCATCTCAGCTTGCAGGTGTTTCAGCCGTTCATCCTCAGCATTGTTCCTGACCAAAGTCCCCATGAGAAGTGCTCTTAGCTCCTCCTGCCCCTTGGATAGATTCAGGAGGATTTCCCCGAACCGAGTCTCTTGAGCAAGAATGTCTTGGTTATCTTGTTGGGAAGCCATTGCTGAAATAAACAGCGAGAAAGGTAAGTGACCTGCAACAAGGATACCTGTTATGATGTGTATGTATGCATGCAATGTTTTCCAGGACCTCGCGGGATAAACAAGAAGACTGTTAGCATTTGAATTTGTTAGCTTGATTGGAGGAGCCCTATGTTGCTGAGAATCCTTCTTCAAGGGTCAAAAGCTCACCATTCCAGTGGGTCATAGCCCCTGACAACCTTGGCTAGGGCAACCTTCTTCAAGTGTCAAAGCTCACCATATCAAGTGGGTCATAGCCCCTGACTACCTTGGCTAGAGGAAAATAAATCCTCTTTGCCCCTTGCTTAGATGTTTGATTCGTCATGACCTGCATCACAAGCCCTTGAGATCCTTGAAATGGGTTAAGATGTATGCAATGGTATGATGTCATGATGCATGGGGTAATGTAGGTAACCCTGTTATGAGTCCCTATTAAGGACTATAAACAAAACCTGCAAGCAAACTCAGTAAACCCTGTTATGAGTCCTAGTTAAGGACTAAAACAAAAAACTGCAAGAAACTTAGTAAGCCCTGTCATGGGTCCCTGCAAATAGTTCATGTGTCAGATAAAGCATGCAAGTAGTCAAGTACGAAGGCACACCAGTCACACAAGAGAAAGCTCTTAGAGTTTAGGCCAGCATGGGGTCTGGGTATTACCCTCTTGAAGTTGGTGGGCTCAACCTGTCCTATCAAAGTAACCGGGTTCTTAGAGGATCCCAATATCATTGACTACCCTCAATCGGTCATAACTCCAGCATCGCAATCTTTTCTTGCGGCCAGAACCATCACGAGAGTTTAGCCTCAATGGGCGTAGCATACTGCTACTGTTCTAATGGCCAAGTTGTGTCATTTAAGGTTCTAAGGTTGTTGGTGCTTAATGACTCCTCAGAAGACCCATATTCTCCTCGTTGCAACACAAGGGACATCGGTACAGACCAAGGTGCCACACCAACGTAGCCACCGCTTCACCCGTGTCGGTCTACGCCGGACAGGTCCCTCACAGCTTTTGCTACCTAAACAGGGTATCCCCAGATCCGGGTTAGGATCTATGTAACTCCCATGCAACCCACAAATTTAAAGCAGACAAGTCAATACAATTGAAAACACAGTTATGAACTAACCCTAAGGTACACCTCACTTTAAGTTTAAGTCCCCAACAGAGTCGCCAGTTCTGGGATCGGTGGATCTGGAACTGAGTGTTTAACGCTGGTTCGCGAAATTTCGCGGAAGCAAGAGTCGCCACCGTCTTTTATTTTCTCCAAATGGAAAGGACAAAAGCACAGAAAAATTCCTTAAAGAGATTGCTCTCGGTTCGGGAGGTAGATTATAGAAAGGGAAGGTGTTAGCACCCTTTCTATCCATGGTTATCCATGAGCTCTTAGATACTTGCTCACTTGTGTTTTCAAAAATGGTTTGTTTGCTTTTCAACTGTGGGTTTTAAAAAGTTTCTTTGAAAATTTCAGTTCGACTCTTGTATCGGTCCTCAAGAGTGTTTGAAAAATTGCTTTCGAAAGCTTTTTGAAAAGGTGTCGGTGTGAAAAGTATTTTTGAATTATTTTGAATTAGAGCAAGTATCTACGAGTCGTCTACCTACCCTAAGGAATTCGTCTGTGTAAATGTCCTTTAAAGTAGTGCCATCCCACCATTGAGAGGTAGGTAGCACCACCGTTGGAGGTGTTCGGGTCAATTCGAGGTTCGGGACATGGTGATCACCAGAGCAATAGGAAGACACCTTAGAAGCTACCCTCATGCCAGGTTCCCGGATCATGAGGACTTACTAAGACATCCTCTACTCGACGATCACCTTTCGAGGCAAGGCAACAGTGAGGCGTACCCTAGGGGTGGTGTGTGATTCGTGTGTCAGATTCATTTATTTTTGTCTTGTTCATGTCATGGGTGATCTACGCGTTGCTTTTATTTTAACATTCATTCTTGCATGCATTTATTTAACAGTTAAGAAAGCGCGGAAAGGTAAAATTCTAAACTATTACAAAGGCGCGGGTCCACATCGCCAAAATTTCCAAGACCCGATTTGACAGAAAAATAAAGAATTAAAGTGCGAAAGATAAATATTACATAGCCTTGGGAGAATTACATAAATAATTAAAAGAAGCAAAATAAAACGCGCGAATTGGAATTGAAAATTGGAAACGAGGGCGTTGGACCCTTTTTAATGAAATTAAATTATTATTTATAAATTAATTAAAATTAAAATAAAAGGAGAAATTATTTTTGAGGTTTTCGTATTTATGGTTTTTTAATGAGAATTAAATGAAATTAAAAGATTAACCCTAATTCTAATTGTTTTTAATTTATTAGGAAAAACATGTTAAAATTAAACCTAAAATTAATCTAATTATTTACATGCAATTTTGATTTATAAAAATAAATAATTAATTATTAGTGAAATTTATTTACAAAAAATATTAATTAAATAAATATATTTTGATTTTTATGACTTTTCTGTTTTTTACTATTTTTTATATTTTATGAAAATAAGTTAAATTAAAGGAATTAATTAAAAAAAGAAATAATTGAAATAAATAAAATAAGGAAAAGAAAGAAAATACAATACCTTGGGGGGTTTTTGTCCCCTTTTTGGAGGTGAATTGGAGTGGTTTGGCCATTTGTGTTCTGGCCTCATCATGCATAAGTTTTTCTACTTTGGCCATTTGGCTTTTGGCTTTTGGCCATTTGCGTTTTGGCCTCAATGTTCCTTAATCTTCTCAGGATGTCTGTCTCGCCATGTATTGGTGTCATGCATAAG
Organism: Vicia faba; assembly: GCA_948472305.1. Lineage (NCBI taxonomy): Eukaryota > Viridiplantae > Streptophyta > Magnoliopsida > Fabales > Fabaceae > Vicia > Vicia faba. The sequence continues at coordinate 344,659,317 of OX451736.1, forward strand.
TTTTTCTACTTTGGCCATTTGACTTTTGGCTTTTGGCCATTTGGCTTTTGGCCTCAACGTTCCTTAATGAACCTGGGATCCTGTCTAAATCTGCAGTTGAATCTCACGAACACATTAAATAAAATCATAAAATGCAAATAAAGCCAATATATGAAGAAATTTAATGTTTAGGCACAATATGGCATGTATGAATGATTATACCCTTTTGATCATGGAGATCAAATCAATCTTACCCTTACTGAAAAATCAGTGGCCTGAATGCTTTTATGCCTTACTGAAAGATTAGGATCATGGAGATCAAGCCAGCCTTACCCTTACTGAAGAAGTAGTGAGGTGTTGGTTTGTAACTGTGATTGCTTGTTTGTAGTGAGAGAGGGATTTGTAATAAGGATTTCAAGGTTTTAGGGTTCTTGAAAGAGTTTGATATTCTAACAGTGTTGTGGCAAGGTTTTTTCTCTCTTTTCCCCCTCCTCTTTTTCTCCTCTTTTTCTCCTCTCTGGTTTGTGTGAAAAGAAGGTGATTATATAATGAAAATTAGGGTAAAGCAAATGGGCTTTGAATGTGCAATTGGGCCTCCAATATTCACTTGAATTCGTCACTTTCCAGGCTAAATCGCAGGGACTTAAGTGCATTTTTTGAAGTTGAAATGTGAAAACAAAATGTAGCCGACATCGAGAACTAACTCCTGTCCGAAAATCGACTCAATCGGATAAACGGTGAATTAGTTATGAATTTTTGAAGTTTCAGCTCAAACAAACTTATTTTGGGCTTCAGTGTCGACTCTGACACGTTCTTCAATAAAAAACTGGTAATGATCGGAGCATAATCCGGTCTCGACTTTTGAAGCAAAGTTGTAGATCTACGAGTCAGAGACCTTGTGTAAAAATATGAGCCCAATCCGATAAAAATTGACCGAGTTATGAATTTTCGAAGTTTCGGCCCAGATGAAATAATATTCAGCATTCAGGATTTTCAGCGTGTCACGCACTCTGAGCAAAAAACGAAGGCCTTTTGAATACCGTTTGAACTCAATACCTTCTGTGAAAATGTAGCCAACTCAATTTGTGAAATTTTGGTACCGGAACCAACTCGATACGATGAAAATCGACCAAGTTATGATTTTTTGAACATGACTCAAATAAACTTCTGTCACAAATTTTCTGCACGAAAATACTTGATAAATCCACATTTTTGAAGACCTTCTGATCGAAATTGGCTTCCAGTCGTGAGAGATGAAAACATAGATAATGTCAAGACGGAATTTTGGCCACCGGAACGGGTTCAAAACGAGTCACGATCTTCAAGTTATGAATTTTTTAGCGCGTAAAAACTGCACTTTCAGCACACTTTTCACTATATTTCTTCAAGAAAACTCACACATTCGGATACCTTCTTTAAAGAATTGACTCTTGAGCCGAACCTGAATTTGAGAATACGTTATCAGAGATATCTTGGCGAAAGAATACCTGAATATGACGCGCCAGGTTGGACTTGTGAATTTTTCTTGAAATGTTTTGAGAAATATGGGAGGGCAAATTTTGGGGTACAACAAGGTGCATGAGTCGACACATCCTATTATGCATCGACTCATACTGAGTTGGCTTAGTTTTACAGGGACAAGGAAAGTTATGTGTCGATGCATAGCAGTATGTGTCGACACATAATAGTTCAAAATGCAATTTTTCCTTTATTTTACACTGTTTTTAACTTGTCTTCATTTTTATTCGATATGGTTGTAATATTTAAGTTTCTACATCATCCCCATTTGTAAATTATACCCCACTCCTCTAATGATGTAATAACTTAGGATTTTAATTTCCATAATTTACTGCTTTAATAAAAATTGTTAGTAATTAGGGTGTGTATGGTAAGATAAAATCAACCGCTAGAAAATCCTAATCTCCAAGACAGAAATATATACAATCAAACACACTTCACACACGCGTACCTTTAAAGTAATATTGCTTGCTGCCTCGGAAAATAGTCATGTCCCTCGAATATGGGCGTTTTAGCAAAGAACCTCGATAAAAAAGATTATAGTCCCTCGATGTCCCTCGATGTTTCCTTCAGTAAACAATCTAGTCCCTTATAAAAATTTCTAAAATGTCTCATAAGTTGTCTTCTATGACTATACAATTGATCCACGTCTGTCCCTTCACATCCAATGATGGGGCTTCTTACCAATCAATGGTAAGATTGCAACATCTAAAGGAGGAGAAAAAGAACAAAGACCTTTTGACTAGGTAGGACGCTCGTAGTTGCTTGCCCATGAATCAAAATCATTTTCACTCACCCTTTCAAAAACATCTTCAAAAACAAGCATCTATTTGAACCATTTTCAAAACCAACACTTTGTATGCATTCTTATAGAGACTGTTGCACCCCAAAATTTGCCGTCTCATGTTTTCCAAAGTCTTCCCCCTGCATGGTTGATCATAAACTCTTGCCTAAGGAAAAGGAAATTTTTTGAATGGTGCTTTAAGTACATTTCGATTGGCATTCTGAAAAACCCTTCAATTGGCATTCTGAAGGAGCATTTCGATTGGCATTCTGAAGGAGCACTTCGATTGGCATTCTGAAAAACCCTTTGATTGGCATTCTGAAGGAGCATTTCAATTAGCATTCTGAAGGAGCACTTCGATTGGCATTCTGAAAGACCCTTCGATTGGTATTCTGAAGGAGCATTTCGATTGGTGTTCTGAAGGAGCCTTTCGATTGGCATTCTGGACAAGTACTTCGATTGGCATTATAACAGTGTCCTTCGATTGGAATTCCAGAAGGTCCATTCAAAGAGGCATTCGAAGGGTCCATTCGAAGAAGCTTTCGAAAAGCATTCGAAGGACGCCATCAGCCCATTCGAAGGAGGTCATCAAGAGGGCGCCCAAATCAACATGTCCAGGTTCATTCAAGAGACAAAAATGTTTCAAAAAAGGAAGTTATTTTATGTGTCCGTTTCTTGTCTCATGGCATTTAGTGGCCTGTTTAATGGCTGTCTCTTGCCATTACTGCACCCTCACACCCCTATAAATACAGAGGCCAGTGGCACATTACAAAGAAACGAAAATCAGAGGAAAATCATAGAACGAAAATATACAGAGAACTCTGTAGAAACAAAAACATTGGAGAAGGTGTTGCCCATACAATCCATCAAAGGTTGCCAGATTTTCCAAGCCAAAGCTGCCACCCAGCGAACACCTCCACGCCCAGAAATCCCAGATCGAAGGTATTCATCCAGGAAGCGTCCAATCGAAGTCCAATATGTTGGTAAGAAAGGTTAAATTATCCAACCGTGTTTTTTTCGCATAACATATCATTACTCGTGGTTACTTTCGATTTGCCATCCTAGACAGGATCAAAGGGCCTGGGTTTGGCACCCAGGTCATGTTTTTCGTGTGCTAACATTTGCTGCAGATTTAGCCTGAAGAGACCCCAACAAGTGCAGGATCGAAGGGCCTGGGATTCAATACCCAGGCCCTGCATTTTATTTCGCTCACATACTTTTGCAGGTATAACAGCCCAGATCGAAGGAGACACCTTCTCTGGATCGAATCCATTAGCATGCTGGATCGAAGGAGGCATCTCATTCCTGGATCGAAAGCCATGACCTCCATGATCGAAGGGCAATCCTCTTCCCTGGATGGAAGGCCACTCACGCCTTACTGTCTAGCCCAATCGAAAGGACCATTTCCCTCCCTGGGTCGAAACTCCTTTTTTGCCTGGATCGAAGGATCCCCCTTGTACTTTTTTTTTGTTTTGTTTTTTTTTCATAGACTTCTTTTTATCTTTTAATTAACATTAAAATCAAAAAAACCACAAAAACATTAGGATAGTTCTTTTTCTATTAAATTAACTTTGTCGATCAATCTTTTAATTATCTTAACATTTTTCCAAAAAACTAAAATTAAATAGATTTAGATTATTTTCCCAAAATAAACTAAAACAACAAAAAGATTTTATTCTTAGAATTTTAGAGTTTATTTTCAAATTCGCGCGTTTATTTTATTGTAACTGCCTACTGGTTTGTAATAGCTTAAACTTCTACTTTTACTGCTTTACTTCCCCAATTTTTGGACATGTAAATAATCCCCCTCCCCGAAGCCTTGTAATAGCGTAGGATTTACAATTTCCGCACTTTAAATTCCTGTATATATATTAACTGTTTAGATGTATGCTAACTAGGATTGCATGGCAAGATCTATCTTAATTTAAAATCAACCACAACTCACCATAACATGTACAAGGATAACATAAACTGAAAATTGACACACTTGCACATGCCACTCATAGGGTACACCTCACTTGGTTGCCTCAAATGTGGTCATTAAGTATAGGATGTTTTAGAGGTCGTCCTTCTGTCCAAAGATCAAAGTTGCCTCGAAATGGTTGCCTCGATAAAAATGATCTAAGACATTAAGATTACCACTAAGACGTCCTAACGTTGCTTTAGTGACCACACGTCCCTAAAATCAAATTGACCCGAAAACTCCAACGACGGTGCTACCTACTCCTCAATAGTAGGATAGTACTGTCTAAAGGACATTTGCACAATTAAATTCCTTTTTGAGTAGGTAGAGGTTCTTAAGTACTTGCTCTCTTTTAAAAACAAAACAAAAACTTTTCGCACTTACACTTTCTTCAAAAACAAAATTCTTTTCAAAACCCACAATCACAAAGAAAAGCAAACCTTTTGAAAACATAGTGAGCAAGTACCTAAGAGCCCGTGGATAACCACGGATAGAAAGGGTGCTAACACCTTCCCTTTCTATAATCTACCTCCCGAACCCGAGAAACATCTCGAAAAGGAATTTTTTTGTGCTTTTTCCCTTCCCTTGTTGGATAAAATAAAAGACGGTGGCGACTCTTGCTTACCGCAACACTTTGCGAAAACAAACGCAAACGCTAACCAGCATTCCAAAAACAGTCAGTTCTCGTTCCCACCGATCACAGAACTGGCGACTCTGCTGGTGACTATTATAAGTGAGGTGTACCTTAGGACTAGATCACTTGTGTTTTCAATTGTATGCTTTGTATGCTTTTAATTTTGTGGGCTTGTATCGGAGTTCTATAGATCCTAACCCGGATCTGGGGATACCCTTTAGGTAAGTAGAAATAAACTGTGAGGGATCTGTCCGGCATAGACCGACACGGATGAAGCAGTAGCTACGTTGGTGTGGCACCTTAGTCTGTACCGATATCCCTTGTGTTGAAACGAGGAGAATATGGGTCTTCTAAGGAGTCATTAAGCACCAACTGACCTTAGAACCTTAAATTGACCAACTTGGCCATAGAACAGTAGCAGTATGCTACACTCATTGAGACAAAACTCTCGCGATGGTTCTGGCTGCAAGAAAAGGTTGCTAAGCTGGAATTATGACCGATTGAGGGTAGTCAGTGATATTGAGATCCTCTAGAACCCGGTTACTATTTTTTAGGACAGGTCTTAACCAACTGAAACTGAAAGAGGGTAGTACATGAACTTCATGCAAGCCTGAAACTTAAGGCTATATGTATGACGTGTGTGCCTTCAAACTTGAACTACTTGTTATCTGACAACAGGGGTTCCTTACAGGTTTTGTTTACAGTCCTTATCCAACAAATTGGATTTATTGCAGGGCTCATTTACATCACCTCACTTTTTGCTTAAACGCATAGCATATACATCATTACATCATACCTTAACATTTCCTTAACCATTTTAAGGATCTCAAGGGTCTGTGATGCAGGTTATGGTACATCAAAAGTCTAGCAAGGGGCAAAGGGGATTTATTTTCCTCTATCCAAGGTTGTCTAGAAATCAAAACACGATAAACTTGAGTCAGGGGCTATGACCCACTCGATATGGTGAGCTTGACTCTTGAAGAAGGACTCTCAGCAACATGAAGTTCCTTCAATCCAGCTACCAGATTCAGATTCTAACAGTTTCTTGTTTACCCCGCGAGATCCTTGAAAACATTGCATACGTATATCATACATATCATTGCATAATAGGTCTCCCAGTATAGGTTTCTCATCTGCTTCGCTGTTTATTTCAGCAATCATCATGTCTACTGAACCTTCCACTGAGCAAGCTATCAAGGCCCTCCAGGCCCAGAACGCCCAATTTCAAGAGCTAGTCATGAATCTAGCTAAGGGTCAGCAGGACCTGAAGACCCTGATTCTGAAAGAGAGGAAGAAGAAGAAGAAGAGGAGGACCATCCTGTTCAACACTGGACGCAGGTTTGGAAACGGGTTGCAGAATGAAATTGATCTGGCCACCCCATATAGAGAGAAAGACAGTCCACAGGAAAGGAGGTCTCCTAGCCCTTTGGTCTCCGACAACGAGACGGAATATGATGAAGAACAGTATCCTCCTGTTGAGGATAAGTACAAACAACTGGAAGACCGTTTGAGCGCTATGGAGACACAGAAGGTGCCCGGTCTGGATTTCGGAGATTTGGGTTTATCATCTGGGGTGGTGATTCCCCACAAGTTCAAGGCACCTGCCTTTGCCAAGTATGACGGAGCTTCCTGTCCAAAGCTACACCTCCGGTCATATGTAAGGAAGATCCAGCCTTACACCGCTGATAAGAACTTGTGGATCCATTTCTTTCAAGACAGTCTCTCAGGGACTCAGCTTGAACGGTTCTATCAGTTGGATGGAGCCAGTATCCGCAGCTGGGAGGATTTGGCTGCTGCATTCTTTAAGCATTATCAGTATAATTCTGACCTTGCTCCTACGCGTACCCAACTCCAGGGTATGTCAATAGGGACGGGCGAAGGATTTAAAGAGTATGCTCAAAAATGGAGAGACCTGGCCGGAAGGGTGCAACCACCCTTGGCTGAACGTGAACTGGTTGATATGTTCCTGGGGACCCTGTCTGGTCCATTCTTTAACCATTTGATTGGAAACTCTTCAGCCGGGTTTACAGACCTTATCTTGACTGGTGAGAGAATTGAAGTTGGTATTAAGGCTGGGAAGATACAGAAGGGTGCCTCATCGAGCACCGAGAAGAAACCATTCAAGAAAGAGTCCAGAGCTGTCTACAGTTCAAGAAGACAGAATAGAACTGAACACCGCCAAGCTGTCAACGCGGTTGTTATTTCAAAACCTGCCGGTGCTCCTCAGCATCACAACCAACAAAGGGGCGAGAAACCTCGAAGGCAGTACACTCCTCTTAGCATGACTTTATCTCAGGTGTTGCCGCAGTTGCTGAAGAACGATCTGGTGACTCTAAAAGAAGCTCCGAAGATTTTAAATATAACATCACTGAGGCATAACCCTAACGCCCGTTGCGCTTATCACTCTGATAGCCCGGGGCATAATACGGATGATTGTTGGGCTTTGAAGAACAAGGTCCAAGACTTGATTGATGCAAAAGAGATCGAACTCGGCCCTCCTGAGACTCCCAATGTGATCACTGCTCCCTTGCCAAAATATGGCTAGGATTGAAATCACTTTTGTTCATTTGAATTCTGGAATTGTATTTTTCTTTGCTTATTCAAACAATTATTGTCATGCCAAACTTTTGTTATTTCATTAATGCAATGCACGTGTTTGTTTTGAATTAATTATTTTCACTATGCTTAAATTGCTTCATATTTCCTTTTTGCGATGTTCAAACTCTCGATCAAAGATTAAAATTTCTAAGCCTTTAGAGGGAGGATGACGAAAACGATACCACGATCTTTACAATATGCTTTTGAACAGACCCCGCTGACGATGTACAGGCATTGTTTCAAATCCTAAACAGTGGAGTTATACGGAAGATAATCCCTTGTCAACCCCTTTGAGCCAAAGAAGTTGGAGTTTTTCTTTTCACAAATTAAAACCCTTAATTATAACCTGGGGCAGGGTAGTTTTCTCAATTGATCCAGGTGCACAATGAATGGCATCAAAGGAGTCCTTCCAAAACAAGAGACGGTGATGGTCCCGAATAATCGTAAGGACAGGCAGTCATTATCTCTCAGAAATAAAAGCTCAATAAGTCAAAACCTATGAAGGAGACTTACAAAACTGGGGCATCCCGCTGACTGTAATTACAAAAGAAACAGTTCAGGCAAAAGATAGGGATAACAAATCAAAAGAACGAGGTCGCTACAAATCCTCAACAACATGAAAAATGTTGCAAAAATGACTGCCTATTCAAAATAAATTGTCAGTATCCGAACCATCACTGGTATATCAGAGCAAAGACTCAAACAAGATCTAATGCACAATTAACTTAGTTCAGGATTGAAGAACATCACGAAGAGCGGGTGGGTACAAATATACTTTGAGCCTTTATCCTTTGTTTCTTAAACCGTGAACCAGGCCACGTTATAACCCTTCAAAAGTCCTAACTGAAGCATGGGTTAGTCCGAAAGCATATTGTTACAAAAGGTATCCTGACTCTTGTAGGGCTTGCTGTAAATCCTGAGTTGACATCACATTTTACAAAATTTTCCTATCTTACTAAAAAAATGCATTTTCAAAAACTTCAAGACAGACATAAGCTTTGCATTCTTAAAATAACATTGTTTGCATATGATTATTTGTTCAAATAACAGAGAAATTCGCACGACGAATATCTAGTGAACAAAAGCCTTCTCAATAAAAAGGGTCATCTCAAGTGGAAGAAACACTTCCAACCAAGGGGCAGACATGATCATCTTCCACACCTGGGGCAGTCCAGTCAAGATTCCAGGAAATCTCTCAAAATGCCAAATAGCCAGGGGCGAATCTCCATCTGAGTCATTGGGGGCATTAGACATGGATTCCCGCAACGAATCTTGCATGATCAAACGAAGATCTTCTGGTAGTATGGCAACACAACACTACAAACAGTGACATCTCCTTACATCCTGAGAGCGTGGACATAGTCAAAAAATACTGCGCATGAACAAAGACCCGCTAGGTTGACTGGCCTAGGCAAAAATAAGGGTTCCCGGTGAACCAAAAGGGTTCGGGCAAAAATAAGGGATGAAAATGAAAATTTGTACACCCGGCAAGTCGAAAACCTGAAAAGGCGGCTTGGGCAAAAAAGGGTATCCCGATGGACTGAAAACCCGAAAGGGCGGTTGTTGTACCCCAAAAGTTTCCCTCCTATTTCATCAACATTTTCTCATCACAAGACTCTTGGAACTCAAGATCAAGTTAGGGTTTGCTCTGCTCAAGACCCCTCCTTGCACTGTTGACCCAAATTAGGGTTTGAGTTTGCACAAAGATGTTTTGACCTAAAATGCCCAAAATGACTTTCATGCTTCATGTTGGACTCACAAGTTTATCCATACCAAGTTTCAGGCCTTGATTCCAATCTTTACCCAGTCAATTGGACAGTTGACCTAGAAATCAACTGTATTGGGGAAAAAGTCAATTGTGGCCAATTGACAGTCAAACCTCATGAAATTTGACCCACATCAACATAATGAACTCATATTAACCATTTGGTCAAGTTTGGATCACAATTCCATAGGAAATTTGATCAGATCACCAAAAGGGCAAAATGGTCATTTTTAGGGTTTTGACTGCACAAAGGCAATTTTTGACTGTTTGACCTAACCAATGGAAAACAAAGCTCACATATGGACTCAAGGACTCAATGACATTGTCTTGACCCATTCAACAAGTTCAAAAGATCTCAAATGCACAGGATTGACAGATGAATTTTTTAGTCAACTGATCACAATTTGACTGCATACTGAAAAGTCAAACTTTGACTTTTTTGTCAAATCAAGTGCCAAGATTCATTTTTCATCAAGACATGTCAAATTATGAAACTTGTTCATCAAGAAATCCAAAATTGCAAATTAGGGTTTAAAATGAAGAAATTTCATAACTTATAAATTTTCTAAGTTATGAAATTCCCTTATTTTTCCCTAACTTTGTCCCATTTTTTCACCAAGATGCAAATGGATTCAAACAAAACTCAAAACATGAAAGTTGTAGTCCATTGAAAAATATACAACTTTTATTCACAAAGTTTTCTCAAAGGAAGCTTGTATCTCAAGTTATTATTTTTGGAACAAGGGTGCAAAACATTTTTAACTTAGAGAAATTTTGACTTATTCTAGGCAGGATTTTTGTCCAACTCCTTGGCCATTTTTCACATGGTTCCACTTGGAGTTTCAATTTTCATTACAAAGATGGATTGTAGTACACATTCCAAGCTTTCCAAATTGTCCAAGAACTTCTCAAACACCCTTGTGGTTAGGGAGAATCGAATTTGCAAAGTTGGCCAAAACTCACTTTTGTTCATGGCCAAAGCTTGCTCATAACACTTTGCATTTTCAACTCAGCATGGTTTATGCTAGCTCGCAGGCCTCTAAACCTCTTCACACTCAATAATTAAATTCCTAACCATTGTGTTCAAGCATTGTTTTATGCATTTAGTCATTACACAAAGAATTAATCTTTAAATGGAAAAAGCAAACACGCCATTTTGATAAAGATGCACTTTATGTCAAATACCATATCCAAGAGGTACAAGCCAGATCTTTGAGGCACAAGTTTGTAGACAAATCCCTCTGATCAAGAACAAGATATGCAGCATGCTTGAGAGCCTTGTACAGGCCTATAACCCAACTTGAACCTTCTTACTTCAAAAAGAAGAAAGCTTGCAAAAACTCTCAATCTCTCATTCTTGTCAACACAGCAAAAGACAAACTTTGCAAACATCTTTCATACATCCAAGCAAGCCTAAAGCACGACTGAACCACCTCCCAAACCTCCTCATTCACAAAAACACCCTCTTGCTACAGAAACAGGGCATCTGTTGCAGTTTGTCTTCCACAATCCATTCCACTCGTGCACTTTGGCCAAAAAGAGTTCAAACATGTTCCATATCATCCACTGAAGTTATCCCAAGCATTGAACTCAAGCTGTAACACCCATAACCACGTTTGCCATTTTTATTTTCAAGCTGTGCAGGTTGACTTCCATAGCACGATTCAGTTGATTTTAAAGCAAGCTAGGAGTTAGAGAAGCATCCTTGGACTTCAGGCAAGCTGTACAAAAGCCCAAAATCCATTGGAAGTTGCTACATCGTTCTGTTCAAGTCAAGCTAAAACAGGTAAAAACATGAACTTCTATCTCTCTATCCAGGCATGATTAAGCTTAGGTTTGTGAAGAAAATATGTTCTACTCATAGCCCTGAAGCCATCCATGTATTTACTTTTCATTTATATTATGCATGCTGTGAGAATTTTAGCCATGAACATTGAAGAAAAATTAGGTCAGAAATTGGGGATGAAGAAATTCTCCCTCGTTTCTTAGAGTTAGGTCAAGTATTTTATATGTCTGAATTCGTCTCTTGATGCTCTACATTATTGGTGTTATGAGTTTTGCATGAAAGTCCAGGAATCAGGAGTTAGGAAATGCGCGTTTTTGCTTGTTCAAACAAAGTTGGAGGTTGAAGATGACTGGCTTGGGCTGGGCCTGAGTCAGTCCTGCTTTTTGCACCCCTTTTTCCAATTTACACCCCACTGGCCCATTGTGTGATATATTTATCATTTTTTATTTTTTCTTTTTGATTCTGACTTATTATTTTTTTGCTCAAATATAAAAAAATATCAAAAATATTTTTCCACCCTTTTTTGCATTTATTTGGCATTTATTTGTTTTATTTAATATATGTATGTAAATAAAAATAAAAACCTTTTTATTTAAAACCCTAAAAATAATACAAAAATAAATATTTTTCAGTTATTATTTTTTGTTTACATTTTGAAAACATTTTCTAAAATATACTTTTTTTTTGTAAATAATTAATATTTTATTCTTGTATATATTTAGTATATTTAATATATAATATAAATACTTATATATTTTATTAGAATACTTAGGACAAAAATATAAAAATAATGCATTTTTATTTTTTATTAATACATGACACTAAAAAATACTTTTTTTCACAATATACTTCTTTTTTTATTTTTTGTATAAATTAATATATAATATTGTATATAATTATTAAATAAATACTATTTATTTAAAAACTAGGGTTTTGCCCTAAACCACAAAATATTCAAAAATTTGACCTTTTTATTTTTGTTTATATCTCACATTAAAAACATTTTCACATACATAAAAAATCATTTTGTGCATAATACATTTTGTATATTTATTGTGTTTACTTTACATTGTACAATTAAATATTTGTATATTCGATATGAATGTAATAGCTTAGATTTAATTTCTTGTCAAATATCCCCCCATTCAAACATTTGTACCCCCATCCCCATAAACATGTTGTAATAATTTAGGACTTTAAATTTCCACATTTTAAAGCTTTCAAATTATGCCATGATAGACCTAGGGTTTGTATGCAAATAAAACCAACAAATAGCTTGACCTAATTCAAAGATAAACATGCATGAAAAACAAACAAGGCAGACTTGCACCCTTAGGGTTACTCCACTTGTTGCCTTCAAAAATGGGCCATGTTTGCATGTTGAGTTTTCTTTGGCAAAACAAAACAAAAACAAACAAAATGATCATAGTCCCTCGATGACGCTATCTTGTTGCCTAAGCAAAATGATCATAGTCCCTTAAAGAAAAAAATGCTAAAGATACTTGACATTATTGCATTTATGGTCTAAACGATGACCTGCGCCCGTCCCGTTAACATCTTAACACAAGATTGTCCACCAAATACAATGGTGGAACAATACTGTTAAAAGGGTTAAAACATAGGAATGATCTTTGAGAAACTTAGGGGTAGACAACTCTTAGTTACTTGATCAAACTTGCAAAACACACTTGCCTACTTTCAAAACACACTCCACAACACAATTTCCAAAAACAACTTTCAAAACCTTGAAACATCTTTTCAAAAAGACAAACACATTTTCTAAAACATTCGAGTAAAGCAAAGGGTTGCCTAGACAAAGGCATCTTTTTCAAAACATTTTCAAAACCACACACACAAAGCACCATTTCAAACAATTGAAAAGCAAAGGCAAGTGATCTAAGCAAGTAACTAAGAGCCCATGGATAACCATGGATAGAAAGGGTGATAATACCTTCCCTTTCTATAATCTACTCCCCGAACCCAAGAAAACATCTCAAAGGTTTTTCCTGTGCTTTTTAACCTTTCCTTAGGATAAAATAAAAGTCGGTGGCGACTCTTGCTAAACCGAAACATTTGCAAATACAAACGCAAAACCTCAAGTCAGTTCTCCCACTGTATCACAGCGGTCCAGGCAAAAATTAGGGATCAAAGCGTACGACTATGTCCCGTCATCTCGTCACTTGCCTACCAAAAGAAGATTTGTCACTTCAATCGGCATTTACCAAGCACCTCATAGGTGGGGATAATACTAGATCCACAGGGCCTCCTCAGGCACCTTCTCCCGCAGAAACAGGGGCAATAAAAACTGTCCAAACTGTACAGCTGCTCTGCTCACCAGGTACAGAGGTATATTCAGTTGAAGAATATGGCTAAGATACCTTCACTCCCCAGCAAGCATAAGAGTATCCCTGACAGTCTTAATATTCCTCAACGGAATATAAGAATGTTCCCCGGAAGAATGCAAGGTACCCCCATTGGAGCCATTTCCCCAGCGCAGTCTAAAAAGGCTTCCCCGCCAGAGTTGAATCATCTTCCCCAGTAGATTTTGGAAGCTTGTCCCCTGCAGAATACAAATGTATCTCCCCATCCAAATTCAGAAGGTTATCCTCACAAGAGTCTAATTGGGTTATCCTCAGCAAGTTGCAACTGAAAGATCATCCCCAGCGAAGTTCTTTCTTTCCCCAAGCAGGACTTCTGTCCTCAACAGGTTCAATATCACCAGCAACGGTAATCAATCCCCAGCGGATTTCATCATCGAAATCCCCAACAGAGCTTATCAACGGAATCCCCAGCGGAGTTATCATTAAAATCATCAGTAGAACATCTCTCCCCCACAGAGTATTTCCCCGCGGAGTAATCTATTCATCAAGTTTATTCCCCAACGGAGTTCTTTCCTCCTGCAGGTTTATTCTCACAACCATCTTCGTTCATCATCCCCAGCGGAAACGAAGAACTCAACACTATTCTCCAGCAGCTCCGGATTTTATTTTCCCCAGCTAAAACATCACATTCCCATACATCATGATACATGCACATACGCATCATACAACACATATCTCATTTATTTTGAGAACATCATGACATCATGCATTTCATACATCATGACATTGCATACAGCTAACGTTTTACCTTTTTCAGGAAAAGGTCAATCAAAAGATGGCTACCATTAACCTTTTTCAGGTCCCAGTTTAATACCTGTAGCAAGCCAGGAAAATATCTGTGGACGACTGATCATAGATTAATACATGTAACAAGCCAGGAAAAGTATCTACATGAAGAGATTGAAGATTAACACTTGTAACAAGCCAGGAAGCCTTTCTTTCTCAGGTCAGAGATCAATACCTGAAACCAGCCAGGACAATATCTCCTTGACTAACCTTTTCAGGTCCCAGTTTAATACCTGTAGCAAGCCAGGAAAATATATGTGGACGACTGATCATAGATTAATACCTGTAACAAGCCAGGAAAAGTATCTACATGGAGAGATTGAAGATGAATACCTGTAACAAGCCAGGAAGCCTTTCTTTCTCAGGTCATAGATCAATACCTGAAACCAGCCAGGACAAATATCTCCTCGACCAACCTTTTCAGATCCCAGTTGAATACCTGTAGCAAGCCGGGAAAATATCTGTGGACGACTGATCGTAGATTGATACCTGTAACAAGCCAGGAAAATTATCTACATGAAGAGATTGAAGATGAATACCTGTAACAAGCCAGGAAGCCTTTCTTTCTCAGGTCAGAGATCAATACCTGAAACCAGCCAGGACAGTATCTCCTTGACCAACCTTTTCAGGTCCCAGTTTAATACCTGTAGCAAGCCAGGAAAATATCTGTGGACGACTGATCGTAGATTGATACCTGAAACAAGCCAGGAAAATTATCTACATGAAGAGATTGAAGATGAATACCTGTAACAAGCCAGGAAGCCTTTCTTTCTCAAGTCAGAGATCAATACCTGAAACCAGCCAGGACAATATCTCTTTGACCAACCTTTTCAGGTCCCAGTTTAATACCTGTAGCAAGCCAGGAAAATATCTGTGGACGACTGATCATAGATTGATACCTGAAACAAGCCAAGAAAATTATCTACATGAAGAGATTGAAGATGAATACCTGTAACAAGCCAGGAAGCCTTTCTTTCTCAGGTCAAAGATCAATACCTGAAACCAGCCAGGACAGTATCTCCTTGACCAACCTTTTCAGATCCCAGTTGAATACCTGTAGCAAGCCAGGAAAATATCTGTGGACGACTGATCATAGATTAATACCTGAAACAAGCCAGGAAAAGTATCTACATGGAGAGATTGAAGATGAATACCTGTAACAAGCCAGGAAGCCTTTCTTTCTCAGGTCAGAGATCAATACCTGAAACCAGCCAGGACAAATATCTCCTCGACCAACCTTTTCAGATCCCAGTTGAATACCTGTAGCAAGCCGGGAAAATATCTGTGGACGACTGATCGTAGATTGATACCTGTAACAAGCCAGGAAAATTATCTACATGAAGAGATTGAAGATGAATACCTGTAACAAGCCAGGAAGCCTTTCTTTCTCAGGTCAGAGATCAATACCTGAAACCAGCCAGGACAATATCTCCTTGACCAACCTTTTCAGGTCCCAGTTTAATACCTGTAGCAAGCCAGGAAAATATTTATGGACGACTGATCATAGATTAATACCTGAAACAAGCCAGGAAAAGTATCTACATGAAGAGATTGAAGATGAATACCTGTAACAAGCCTTGAAGCCTTTCTTTCTCAGGTCAGAGATCAATACCTGAAACCAGCCAGGACAGTATCTCCTTAACCAACCTTTTCAGGTCCCAGTTTAATACCTGTAGTAATCCAGGAAAATATCTGTGGACGACTGATCATAGATTAATACCTGAAACAAGCCAGGAAAAGTATCTACATGAAGAGATTGAAGATTAACACCTGTAACAAGCCAGGAAGACTTTCTTTCTCAGGTCAGAGATCAATACCTGAAACCAGCCAGGACAGTATCTCCTTGACCAACCTTTTCAGGTCCCAGTTTAATACCTGTAGCAAGCCAGGAAAATATCTGTGGACGACTGATACCTGTAACAAGCCAGGAAAACCATCTACACAAAGAGATTGAAGATTAACACCTGCAACAAGCCAAGAAGACCATCTTTCTTTCAACAGGTATGCAAGTTCTCGCTAAGGAATCTCTTATGTGATCGACACTCCTGCAGATGGCATCTATAAGCCCATTCTGAAAAACCCTTCGATTGGCATTCTGAAGGAGCATTTCGATTGGCATTCTGAAGGAGCACTTCGATTGGCATTCTGAAAAAACCCTTCGATTGGCATTCTGAAAGAGCATTTCAATTGGCATTCTGAAGGAGCACTTCGATTGGCATTCTGAAAGACCCTTCAATTGGTATTCTGAAGGAGTATTTCGATTGGTGTTCTGAAGGAGCCTTTCGATTGGCATTCTGGACAAGTACTTCGATTGGCATTATAACAGTGTCCTTCGATTGGAATTCCAGAAGGTCCATTCGAAGAGGCATTCGAAGGGTCCATTCGAAGAAGCTTTCGAAAAGCATTTGAAGGACGCCATCAGCCCATTCGAAGGAGGTCATCAAGAGGGCGCCCAAATCAACATGTCCAGGTTCATTCAAGAGACACAAATGTTTCAAAAAAGGAAGTTATTTAATGTGTTTGTTTCTTGTCTCATGGCATTTAGTGGCCTGTTTAATGGTTGTCTCTTGCCATTACTGCACCCTCACACCCCTATAAATACAGAGGCCAGTGGCACATTACAAAGACACGAAAATCAGAGGAAAATCATAGAACGAAAATATACAGAGAACTCTGCAGAAACAAAAACATTGGAGAAGGTGCTGCCCATACAATCCATCAAAGGTTGCCAGATTTTCCAAGCCAAAGCTGCCACCCAGCGAACACCTCCACACCCAGAAATCCCAGATCGAAGGTATTCATCCAGGAAGCATCCAAATCGAAGTCCAATCTGTTGGTAAGAAAGGTTAAATTATCCAACCGTGTTTTTTCCGCATAACATATCATTACTCGTGGTTACTTTCGATTTGCCATCCTAGACAGGATCAAAGGGCCTGGGTTTGGCACCCAGGTCATGTTTTTCGTGTGCTAACATTTGCTGCAGATTTAGCCTGAAGAGACCCCAACAAGTGCAGGATCGAAGGGCCTAGGATTCAATACCCAGGCCCTGCATTTTATTTCGCTCACATACTTTTGCAGGTATAACAACCCAGATCGAAGGAGACACCTTCTCTGGATTGAACCGATTAGCATGCTGGATCGAAGGAGGCATCTCATTCCTAGATCAAAAGCCATGACCTCCATGATCGAAGGGCAATCCTCTTCCCTGGATCGAATGCCACTTACGCCTTACTGTCTGGCCCAATCGAAAGGACCATTTCCCTCCCTGGGTCGAAACTCCTTTTTTGCCCGGATCGAAGGATCCCCCTTGTACTTTTTTTTTTTGTTTTGTTTTTTTTCATAGACTTCTTTTTATCTTTTAATTAACATTAAAATCAAAAAAACCACAAAAACATTAGGATAGTTCTTTTTCTATTAAATTAACTTTGTCGATCAATCTTTTAATTATCTTAACATTTTTCCAAAAAACTAAAATTAAATAGATTTAGATTATTTTCCCAAAATAAACTAAAACAACAAAAAGATTTTATTCTTAGAATTTTAGAGTTTATTTTCATATTCGCGCGTTTATTTTATTGTAACTGCCTACTGGTTTGTAATAGCTTAAACTTCTACTTTTACTGCTTTACTTCCCCAATTTTTGGACATATAAATAATCCCCCTCCCCGAAGCCTTGTAATAGCGTAGGATTTACAATTTTCGCACTTTAAATTCCTGTATATATATTAATTGTTTAGATGTATGCTAACTAGGATTGCATGGCAAGATCTATCTTAATTTAAAATCAACCACAGCTAACCATAACATGTACAAAGATAACATAAACTGAAAATTGACACACTTGCACATGCCACTCTTAGGGTACACCTCACTTGGTTACCTCAAATGTGGTCATTAAGTATAGGATGTTTTAGAGGTCGTCCTTCTGTCCAAAGATCAAAGTTGCCTCGAAATAGTTGCCTCGATAAAAATGATCTAAGACATTAGGATTACCACTAAGACGTCCTAACGTTGCTTTAGTGACCACACGTCCCTAAAATCGAATTGACCCGAAAACTCCAACGACGATGCTACCTACTCCTCAATAGTAGGATAGTATTGTCTAAAGGATATTTGCACAATTAAATTCCTTTTTGAGTAGGTAGAGGTTCTTAAGTACTTGCTCTCTTTTAAAAACAAAACAAAAACTTTTCGCACTTACACTTTCTTCAAAAACAAATTTTTTTCAAAACCCACAATCACAAAGAAAAGCAAACCTTTTGAAAACATAGTGAGCAAGTACCTAAGAGCCCATGGATAACCACGGATAGAAAGGGTGCTAACACCTTCCCTTTCTATAATCTACCTCTCGAACCCGAGAAACATCTCGAAAAGGAATTTTTCTGTGCTTTTGTCCTTTCCCTTGTTGGATAAAATAAAAGACGGTGGCGACTCTTGCTTACCGCGACACTTTGTGAAAACAAACGCAAACGCGAACCAGCATTTCAAAAACAGTCAGTTCTCGTTCCCACCAATCACAGAGACGAGAATCATTACAAAGTTTGCCGCAACAAAGACATTTTCAAAATATTTTCAAACTTACACCAATCACAAACACATTTCAAACAAAGCGATTTTCAAGTGATCTAGCAAGCAACTAAGAGCCCGTAGATAACTACGGATGAAAAGGATGCTAATACCTTCCATTTTCATAACCTATCCCTCAAACTCAAGAAAATATCTCAAAAGGTTTTTCCTGTTCTTTTCACCTTTTTCTTTATTGGATAAAAGAAAAGTCTGTGGCGACTTTTGCTATCCGCAACATTTGCGATAAAACGCAAAAACAACCGAGTCAGTTCTCCCACCATATCACACCCTCCATTATTGAAAGTCGAACCATCTTGGTATCGGCTCTTCATTGGTCTTGTTGGTAAAGGGGAATTAGGTTGAATTCATCATCCTCTTGTCATTCTCAACCAGTTCTACCTTTACTTGATACGTTTGCTTTGTACTTCCATCACACTAATAGTGTTCTTTGGAGTTTGATTGTGGTGCATGGGTTATGCAAAGTCACATATTATATGGGTTAATTTACCCCGTCTCTTCTTGAATGATTGCAAAAGTTAAAAGGTAGAACATCGCTCTCAATCAAAATGTCTCGGAGGAGGTGAATCTCTGCCTTTGGGTCCATCACTCTAGGAGTTTTGCTTTCTATAAGTGTGCTCACTCTAAGATAAGTGGTGAAACCTATTTCATTTGAATATGCTTCATGTAATTCGAAACAGTGCAAACATGTTGGTGCTTCTAAATACTTCAGTAATATGTATGTTAGTTTACATGAATGACCTCAAGAATGAATTATTGATTCATGTTATCATGTGATGTTGAGGTGAGCACCCCAGACCACGACTATTAGTTGAAATATTGACATTTTAGAAATAATTTATTATGTATTTTAGGTTAAACTATATGTACAAGTATATTTGTGGAAAAAAAAGGTTATTTTTGACACCAATGACATTTATATCGTATTTCATTGTTTACGGTGAACTGTGAAATATTATAATAATAATTAATTTTTAAAAAAACATGTAAAAATTAATTTTATTTTATTTTTAGATTAAGGGATATTGGTATAAAATTGTGTGATTAATCAATTTCATAACTTGATTAACTAATATTTTACATTTCATTAACCAATTTTATTTTACTACTAAAAATAAATTTTATTATCTGGGCATTTATTAACCAACTTCACATCTTCATTAACCAACATTGTACTCTTTATTAACTGTTGTGAATCTTGTTGTGAATCACGACAAAATTTAATATCAATTTGTGAGGCAGAGAATAGTAGCAACCAAAATAAATTGTCTGCAATAATAATAATCCGTACACAAATAATATAACAAAATAAGATGAGAAAAAGACGAAGGTTTGTTTACCCAGTTCAATCAAATGACCTACTCTGAGGGAGAGAGCAGCTATCCAATTCATTATACTCAGAAAGTTGTTACAAGAGATTACATATGGGTTACAAGAAAATAGCATTCGCATTCAGGTTTCCAAGAACAACTCTGAAGGCGCCCAAGAATTACCCTATTTTCTATCAAGGTTTTTTCCAACCTCTTCAACCTTCAATATATTAATAACCCAAACCAATGTGTAAACAAGTGTTCCCAATAACCTTAGATAACTCCAAAGGTTTCCAAAACTCTTGTCTTTCTAAAGTTTCTCTTGAAAATAGCCAAAAACCCTATGTTATACCTTTAAACCTTGCTCTCCCTTGTTACTGTAAATTTTAAGATTGTCACACCTGCAAACATATAAGAGATACTTATTTATTATACCAAATATCCAACAACTAGGGCTCAAAATCACAACCCAATCACACATGGATCCATAGGCCAAACCAAAAGATCCCGAAAAACGCAAAACGAGAAATTGCCGAAAAAGTCTGAAAAACTCGAAATTGATTGCCCGCATACAGACGCCGCCGATCGCCCGACTCTGGTCGTACAGACCGCTTCCCTTCCATTGTCAGTCGTACGGACGACACTGTTCACCACCGTCGTACAGTCTGATATCGTTGTCGCCAGCCACCCGCCGTCGGCGACTTCTGGCCGACTCTCTGCCGCCATCCAGTCGTCACCGAAATTCCACTGTCGGTCGGCCTCCGATTCCATCCCCTCCGGGTTGACTTTTCCATATTTTCAATTTTTGACTTTTTGATCAACTTTCTGAAACTTCTAATTTTCGTGGTATATGCAATCTCCAAAATATGTTTTATTTCTCTTAATCAACAAAGGTTTTAAGGTATATTCCAACAATCTCCATCTTGACTTTAAACCATGTTGATACCAATTTAACCATCAACAACATTGTTGCTCTCTACCAGGTTAAAACTCTAATCAATAACCTTGATCAAATTCAAACAACCCTTGAATCTTGATCTCTCCACTTGCATCCACTTGTTTCCAATTACCTTTTTCTGCCTAGGTAATTTAACAAACCTACAAGTATGATTTTTCAACCACCCTTGACTCCATATGTTTTCAAATGCCTCCCTGAAGGTTTTTCTTATTTTATTTTACAGTCCTTCAGCCACATTAAAAACATAATATTCAAGGCTAACATAACCGTACCTTTTAGATGCTACAATAACTCTCCTTACCTTATCATGGGTAAAATGATATTCAGAGATCTCTGTAACCGTTCCCTCACTATTACTACTATTCATAGTAGGAAACTCTACCTCAAACTGAGTTTTCTCCATTATAGTTTTTCCCTTGGTTTTCACTATTCTCCATTTGAAGAAATTCTCTACCAACCAAGTAAGTTGTTTTAACCTCACTTCTTCCCCAAAAACTCAATAACTATTAAGCGGTAACATGCATTTTTATCCCTTGATTTCTGCAAAATTTATTATACTCCTCTGAAACTTTCTCAAGGCATTCATAACGTCTTAAATTCAAATCTCATAGTTCTTCCTTGTCATGAAAGCCTTCACTAGTTAATGATGAATGAACAACATTTGAACCTTCTAAAATATATAGACCATATATTTTAGACCCTTTAACAATAATAAATTCATCATGCGAAATCTTTAACACTCCATGTTCAACTCTAGTACAATAGCCTAGCTCATAAAACATACTTATAGATAACAAATTTCTCTTGAGTTATGGAATATACCTCACATTGTGAATAAGAAGTTCACGATCATCAAATATTTTAAGTCGGATCGTACCAATACCATAAACCTTGCAAGCCTTATTATCACCAAGGTGAACAACTCACCTT
Source organism: Vicia faba (assembly GCA_948472305.1). Taxonomy (NCBI): domain Eukaryota; kingdom Viridiplantae; phylum Streptophyta; class Magnoliopsida; order Fabales; family Fabaceae; genus Vicia; species Vicia faba. Next base: position 344,681,293 of record OX451736.1, read on the forward strand.
GAACCATATTCAAAGTTTCAAAGTATTATATTCTTTGACATATGTGATAAGAGCAACCTGAGTCAATGACCCAACTATCTTTAATTTCTAAACTCGACTTTACTAGTACATCCACATCCTCGTAACTTTCCTCACCCAAGGCAACTACACTTGAAAAAAATCTTCATTGACCTTTCTCTCAGGATAATCCCTTTTAAAGTGACTGATTTTCTGACAATTAAAACATTTTACCTTTGGCTTGCCAGACCTCTTTGATTTTGACATCCCTTTATGCTCACATCCTACTCTTTACACATTTAAGCCATCACCACTATCTTCAATCTTCAAATCTTCCGTCTTTTAAAATTCTTTAGATTTCACCGTCATCTGGACTTCATCCAAAGTAATAGTACCTTCTTTACCATAAAGAATGGCATCTTTAACGTGCTCAAAGAATCTAGGTAATGAACTTAATTGGAGTAAAGTCTTATCCTCATCATCAATCTTCACTTTAATATTCTCAAGATCATCAATAATCTTGTGAAATTCTGTAAGCTGCTCAACTATGGATTTATGCTCTACCATTTGGAATGAATAGAGTTGTTGTTTCAGAAATAACCTATGAGCCAAAGACTTTATCATATACATTGATTCAAGTTTTTCCCATATAACAACCGCAATTTTCTCCCTGAAGACCTCTCTTAGAACTTTATCCCCGAGGCACAAGATAATGACACTTATGGCCTTATCTATCATCTTGGTCTTCTGTACCTGTGTAAGACGTGTAGGCATCAATACTTTACTCTTCAAAGCATCAATACACTTCTCTTGAATTAAAATTGCTTGCATCTAAGTTTTCCATAACCCGAAGTCGTTGTTACCAGAAAATTTCTCGATCTCTCATCTTCCCATGGTGCTCAATACTTCTTTGCTCCATGCTTGTCGCACCACTTGTTGTGAATTACGATAAAATTTAATATCAATTTGTGAGGCAAAGAATAGTAGCAACCAAAATAAACGGTCTACAACAATAGTAATCCATACACAGATAATATAACATAACAAGGCGAGAAAAAGGTGAAGGTTTGTTTATCCAGTTCGATCAAACGATCTACTCTGAGGGAGAGAGCAACTCTCTAATTCACTTTACTCTGAAAGTTGTTACAAGAGATTACAGATGAGTTACAAGGAAATAGCATTCGCCTTCAGGTTCCCAAGAACAACCCTGAAGGCGTCCAAGAAGTACCATATTTCCTACCCAAGTGTTTCCCAACCTCTTCAACTTTCAATATATGAATAACTCAAATCCAAGGTGTAAACAATTGTTCCCAATAACCTTATATAACTCCAAAAGTTTCCAAAATCCTTACCTTTCTAAGGTTTCTCTTGAGAATAGTCAAAACTCGATGTTATGCCTTTAAACCCTTGCGCTCCCTTGTTACTGTAAATTCTAAGATTGTCACACCTGTAAATATATAAGAGATACATATTTATAATAGCAAATACCCAACAACAAAGGCCCAAAATCACAACCCAATCACACAGATCCATGAACCGAACTGAAAGAGCTTGAAACACGCAAAACAAGAAATTACCGAAAAAGACTGAAAAACTCAAAATTGACCGCCCGCGTATGGACCGTCGTCGACTGCCCGACTCTGAATGTACGGGTCGCCGCCCTTCTGCCGCTGGCCATACGGACAACATTGTTCACCATACGGTTCAGTACTGTCGTCATCTTGTGGTCGCCGCCTTGCCAGAGCTCCGTCGTCGTGCCGCACAGCCTTTGACCACCGTCGAAATTCCTGCGCCGGCCGACCTCTGATTCCGTCCCCTCCGGGCTGACTTTTTTCAGATTTTCAATTTTTCAACTTTTTGATCAACTTTTTGAAACTTTCGATTTTTTGGTATATGCAATCTCTAAATATGTTTTCTTTCTCTTAATCAACAAAGATTTTAAGGCATATTCCAACATTAACCAATTTTGTTTTCTTATTAAAAATTATTTTTAATATTTAAACTTTTATTAACCAACTTCATCATTTTATTAATCAATATTTTATTTTTCGTTAATAAACTTTATTTTATTATTAAATTATTTTTAATATTTAAATATGTATTAACCAACTTCATCACTTAATTATATATATATATATATATATATATATATATATATATATATATATATATATATATATATATATATATATATATATATATATATATATATATATATATATATATATATATATATATATATATATATATATATATATATATATATATATATATATATATATATATATATATATATATATATATATATATATATATATATATATATATATATATATATATATATATATATATATATATATATATATATATATATATATATATATATATATATTATTTATGGGGTACTGTTCACAAAATAATTTATAATACTATTTATAAATATTTTTTTTTTATTAAAAAAATATTATTTATCATATAAATACCACAAACAATATGAGATATAAATGTTATATTCATATTATGGTGTCAATATAAATACGACAAACAATGTGAGATATAAGTGTTATAATCATATTATGGTGTCAATATATCAGGGCTCTTCTGAAAATAATTTTCTCGAAATGTGGATTAGAAAGGTATGTTGTGTAAGCTTTTCTTAATGAAAAAGAGACTTAAAACTATTGCTGTGGCTTTGAATTTTTAAGTGTTTAAAAGATGCTCTTCTTATAAGACATGTAATACTAATATATAAAAATAATGAATGCACTTGAACATGATTAATAATTTATAATTCCGGAAAAGTAGGATCTAAGCAATGTTTCCCTCATGTCATGATGAATATAATATAAAATTTTGTTATCTGGTATAAAGTCAATTATATCATGTCAGCAGTGTTTATATGTTTGGCTTATTCGTGTTAATAGTATTAAATTAGAAAAATACTCATTCAAATCTATAAACAAAAGTTGATTAAGCAAAATTGATAAACTTGATTCAAAATTTTATATTGAATACGTCAATTTTTAAACAGTTTTTTAGTATTAAATAGAACATAGTTTCAAATAAAATTAATTAAAACCTTCACACAAAATACATATTGTTTAATTATTTTAAATATATATATTATTGACTATTTTATTATTGTTTTTTTTCTATTTATCTGTGCGCACAGAAATAATTTTATTTAATATTAGGACCATCAAGAAGTGTTTCTGAATAAATCTCATCCTTGTCATAAGTACTTAAATTGATGTCTAGTACTTCTCTGTTTTCTTTGGGAAAAGTCGTACAATTTTTTTTTATTCTTGTGTTTATTTTTTCAACAACACGGTTAATTCAAACATTAAATATAAATTTCATTTTCATTCAAGACTAAGTCTCTCTTTTATTAAAATAATAGTGCGTGATCGATGGTTATTTGGTTTAGTGGTGATTGACACTATATTTAATATAAAGAATTATAATCTGATTCTTGCAATTGTAATTAAGAGAAGTTAAAATTATTTAATAACATAATTAATTTTCGAAGGAGATTATACTAAATAATTATAAATTATAAATTAAAATACTATTTAAAATAACATCTGAAAAATAAATTATAAATTAATAAAATAAATTATAAATTTATAATAAAAAAATATATTATCAAACAAATATTTTATTATCATATATATTTATAAATTATAATATAAACTCAAAAAGTATCTAGCCGAAGAGAGACAATTCTGTATTGACAATTAATATCACTTTTTTGTATCAAGCAAGTCATATAAAAATTTTAATATATAAAAGAAAAATGGTTTCGTTAAGGTTTGACTGAGAAAACTTATACTTTTATTGATAAAAATTTATTTTTAACAACAATTATGTTATAGTTATCAAATATATTTTCTTTAAATATATTTTCGTTATTTTATTTGAATTTTTTATACAAAAACTGTTTTAAACACAAAAAAAAATATTTTCTACTCAAAAATATCAAAAATATATTTAAATTATTTAGTTTGTTTTATTTAACTTCTTACAATGAAAAAGACCAAAAACATTTTCTTATTTATTTTCTTTTCTTTAACTTAATTAAATTTCTTTAACAAAATCAAAACAAAATTTATTTTCTTTTCATTCATGTCTTATACATTATATTCCTTTTGCATTATTCAAGTTTCAATATGGTTGTAATAGTTAATTAGGATATAATTTCTTGTAATTCTCATTTGTAAATTTATACACCTCATCCCCAAGTGATATAATAGCATAGTAAATTTACTTTCCGCAATTTACCGCTTTCATATAAATACTACTAATTTAGGATGTGTATGGCAAGATAAAACCAATCGTTAGAAAACCTTAATTTCAAAGACAAAAATGCATGCAATCAAACACACTATTCACCTCTAGGATAATCTCACTTGTTGCCTCAGAAAATAGTCATGTCCCTCGAATATGGACGTTTTAGCAAAGACCCTCGATAAAAAGATCGTAGTCCCTCGATGTTGTCTTCGGTAAACGATTTAGTCCTTAACGAAAATTGCTAAAACGTCTCATAAGTCGCCTTCTATGACTACAATTGACCAACGTCCGTCCCTTCACATCCAACAATGGAGCTTCTTACCAAATCAATGGTAAGATAGCAACATCTAAAGAAGGAGGAAAATAACATAGACCTTTTGAGTAGGTAGGACGCTCGTAGTTGCTTGCTCTTAAACTAAAACCATTTCCACACTTACACTTACAAAACATCTTCAAAAACAAATATCTCTTTGAACTATTTTCAAAAACCAACACTTTGTATCCATTCTTATAGAGACGAGAATCATTACAAAGTTAGCCGCAACAAAGAAATTGTTTGCAAAATATTTTCAAACTTACACCCACCACAAACACACTTTCAAAACAAAGCATTTTCAAGTGATCTAGCAAGCAACTAAGAGCCCATAGATAACTATGGATGAAAAGAATGCTAATACCTTCCTTTTTCATAATCTATCCCCCGAACTCAAGAAAATATCTTAAAGGTCTTTCCTGTTCTTTTCACCCTTTCCTTAATGGATAAAAGAAAAGTCGGTGGCGACTCTTGCTATCTGCAACAATTGCGATCAAATGCAAAACAATCAAGTCAGTTCTCCCACTGTATTATAGAACTGGAGACTCTGCTGGGGGAATACTTAAAAGTGGGGTTACCTTAGAGTTAGATCATATTTAGTTGCTTTCATTGTTTGACTTGCTTACTTTTCATTTTTTGGGTTTGTTTTGATCCTCTACCCGGATCTGGGGTACTTTTTAGGTAAGTAGCAATAGATTATGGAAGTTGTACGGTGTAGACTGATATGGTAGAAACAATGGCTACGTTAGTGTGACACATTTGTTGGTACCGGTATCCCTTGTGTAGAATCGAGGAGAATATGGGGCCATTGAGCGGTGTCATGAAGCACTAACTAACCTTAGAACCTTAATTGAACAACTTGGCCATTAGGAAGTAGTGAGATAGCCGACTTTGGTGTAAAGTTGAAGATTGGTTGATACTCGATGCTACACTCATTGAGATCAGACTTTTGGGATATCTCAGCCGCAAGAAAAGATTGATTGTGCTGAGACAATGCCCAATGAAGAAAGATCAGTGATATTGAGATCCCCTAGAATCCGATTACTTTCTAGGACAGGTTGAGCCAACTAAACTTCAAGAGGGTACTTACCTACAAACCTCATGCAATCCTAAACATAAGGATTTGTTTGCTTTGTTTGTACATAACAACTTATTTGTTTTTGCTTGTGTATGATTACTTGTACATAACATTATGACATCATATGTGATACGGTGGCAGAACCGACTGTTAATACTGGTTTTGTGTTTGTATTCGCAAATGTTGCGGTAAGCAAGAGTCGCCACCGACTTTTCTTTTATCCAAATTAAGGAAATGGTGAAAAGAACAGAAAAAATACCTTTTTCGAGATTATTCTGAGTAAGGGGGGTAGATTATGGAAAGGGAAAGTGTTAGCACTCTTTTCATCCATAGTTATCTACGGGCTCTTAGAGGTTTGCTCATTTTGAAATACCTTTGTGCTTTGTGTGTTTGGAGATGTTTTGAAAATGTCTTGGTATGGCGAACTTTGTAATGTTTCTCAGGATAATGGAGGAAGTATGCAAAGTGTTTTGAAAAATGTTTTTGAAAAGTGGTATTTATGTAAGTGCAAGATGTTTTGAGCAAACTTCTAACAGCTATCTACTTTGTACTCGAAAAAAAGGTTATTCTTTTCCTCCTTTCCTTTAGACAATACTATCCTACTATTAGTGATTAGGTAGCTCTATCGTTGGATGTTTGAGGGACAATCGAAGGGACGATACGGTCACGAAGGCAACTTGGCAAGAGATTTTAGTAACTGTCCTAAAGTCTTAAGATCACTTTTAACCGAGGCAACGTCAAAAGGGTCATCGAGAGACTTGTGATCTTTCAAACTAGAGGACAGCCACTAAAACTTCTCACGTTTCGAGAGTTGTGACCTTTTTCTGAAGGTAACTGAAGTGGGATACCCTAGAGGTGCGCATGTGTAATTGTGTTCAATTCAGTTATTTATCTTGCATCATTAGGTTTGCTAACGCTTTATTTTTCAGTCTTGTCATACATACCTAGTTACTAGCAGTAATATTTTGCAGGAAATAAAATGCAGAAGGTAAAAACCTAGACTATTACATGGCTTCGGGGAGGAGGATTTCCATTCTAAAATGACTGGGGAAAGGAAAATAGGGAAAACAATAAAGTCCTATTAATTATTACACTCCAGGATGCATATACAATAATATAAAAGCGGAAAATAAATAACGCGCGAAAGGTTGAAAATTCGTCTAAAAACCTAATAAGAAATTTTTTTTTTTTGTTTTATTTATTTATTTTAAGAAGATAATTAAACTACCTTAGATCTAATTTTAATTTAAAAAGATGATTGCTAAATGAATTTAAAGCCTAATTCTATTTTTTTTTTGTATTTTGAGAAAATAATTTAAACACAAATTAAACCCTAAGTTCTAACTTATTTTAATTAAAAATATTAAAGTTAACTAATTAATTAATTTCCGAAATTAATTATTCTAAAAAAAAACTAGTCCTAAGTTTTGTTGATTTTTTTTATTTAAAGTTAATATAAAAAAGGGAAGTTAATAAAGAAATGAAAACATAAGTAAAAATGCAAAGGGGGGTGTCCTTCGATCCAGGGAGAAAAAGGGGTTTTTTCGATCCAGAGGGGAAAGTTGTCTTTCGATTACCCTTTGATCCAGTGACAGGATGTGGCTTTCGATCCAGAGGGTGTTGTTGGAAGGGCTTGGTGGTTTACCTGTGAGGGCACTGAATTTGCAAAGGTGTGTTAGCAAAACAAAACGCAGGACCTGGGTATCAAACCCAGGGCCTTCGATCCTGCACACGTTGGGTCTATTCAGGCTATATCTACAGCAAGTGTTAGCAACAAAACAAATGCAGATCCGAGTGTCGAATCCATGTCCTTAATTTTGATTACAATTTGAATGAGTACAACTATTGATGTATCATGCAAATATAAAGTTTGATCTTTTACCCACTCTTACCAATAGTTGGAAACTTCGATTTGGCACTTTCTGGATGTGGAGATGCTTGCTAAAGGGACTAGTGATGGTTTAAAAAAGTTTCAAGAAACCTCAAAGAATTTGTTTTTTAATTCCGTGTGACTCTCTCTCCGGTCGTGTCCAGCCTCCTTGGAGCCTGCTAGTGTCTTATTTATATAGAGGGGATGGAGGGGACAAGAGAACAAAGGTTTAAACAACCATAAACAAGTGTTTTCAAAACCATGGATGATGTTTTGTAACGTTACAAAAGTCATGGAAACTTGTCCCTTTTTGAATTTGAATGAGACTGGACATGCTTCCCTCTTTCGAATGCCTTCAGTCTTTTCCCTTCGATTGGCCTCAAGTTTCCTGCTTCGACTGGGTCTTTTGAATGGACCTTTTATGTACCCTTCGAATGGGCCTTTGGTTGCCTCCTTCAAATGGACTTTTTGAATAACCTTCGACTGGATTATGTTCTCATCACTGGGGCTTCTTTGTTTAAACCCCTATTCAGCTAGCCCAAACAAAACTCTTTCCTGGCCAATCGAAGCTTCTTTTGGAATGAATGTGCTTGTGTATGTTGGTTTGAAACTGGAAGTATGTTGGCTTTTAGGCCAACAAGCCTCTTTGAATATTTTTCTTTCGTTTTGGCTAGCAATATTCTTCGTTTTGAACCAATGTGTGTGCTCTTTTAAAGGGAACCCATGCATCACATGTATACATTATTTGCCATTCCTTAAAATGGGCCAACAAAGTAAGCCCTTCGAATGGAACACCCACGTATGCCCCTTCAAATCCATCAATACATGTCTTTCGAATGGGGCAAATATATGTCCTTCGAATGTACCATGTGCCTGTCCTTCGAATGCGCCAGTTGTGTACCTTCTGAAAGGGGCATCCGGGTACGTCATAGTGCAGATACTTTCTGCGTTGAAAGGTCTTGGCATTGAGAGCATGCATAGAAGAAGTCTTTGCCTTATGCTTCCAACACAAGCATGTAGGGACTTTTGGCCTAGTGAATCGAAGGCATGCTGATGGGTCTTTGCCTTGAGAAACCAAGGCAAGCATGACGAGGCATACGTGCGCTGGTGACAAGCTGAGAGGCCTTTTGCCCAGTGGGAGCTTTGTGAATCGAAGGCCAGTTAAAAGTAGCCTTTTGCCTTGTGGATTGAAGGCCATTCTGAAGAAGTTTTTTTTGCCATTGTGAATCCAAAGCAAGCATGAAGAAGCCTTTTGCCCTGAACAAAGATGGCATGCAGTAACCCATTATTTTATAGATCAAAGTAAGCATGTAGAATGTCACTGCTAGTGGATCGAAGGGAGCTTGTAGGGGATTCTTGCTTTGTGCGCTGAAGGCACGTACAGAGGGAGAATTTGCCTAGTTGGAGCAGGAATCAAGCTTGCTCCAAAGAAATCAAATGCCTAATCGAAGCAAGAATTAAGCTTGCTCCAAAGAAACCAAATGCCCAAATGAAGCAGGAATCCAGCTTGTATGTAGGTAGTCATTGCATTGTGAATCAAGCCAGCATACAAAGCCAATGGTGCAATCGAAGGAGCACTAACAGGAGGCCCTTCCCTTTTGGATCGAAGGAGGTTGTTTCAAAAGAAACACATGCCCAGTCGAAGCTTGTATACAACAAACAAGCAAAAGGCCAAGGCTTCAATCGAAGCTTGGAATTTTAAGGCAAGCTTGGAGGAGATTAGGTGCTCTATCGAAGCTTATCCATACGCCAATCGAAAGGCCCTTTGACATGCCAATTGAAATACCTTGTCTATCTTCAATTTTTTCTATTTTTTCTTTAATCAAGTGTTTGTAATCACCTATGTAAGAGAAAAATCTTGGTAAAATATGAGAGAGAAAATTTTGGGGTACAACAGCTGCCCCTGTTCAATCTTCTTAAACCTGAGGATTTAGATTGGCTTGTCTGCCTTTCGTGATCTGGAGGTGGAAGATGATTGAACACTAAAGTGCCCATAAATTTGCACTCGCATGAAATAACACTGATGGTTGATGATGTAGGGAATGGGCTTACAGATGCCATTTGTAGGAGATGACAGAGAGTCGTCAAAGACGGGCTTAAAGATGCCATCTAAAGTAGATGCTGATTTCACACATGGTCCCTTTGGGGGGTTCTTGTTCCTGATATCTGAGGAGGAGACCGTTAGGGAATATGGGTTTCTGTTGTTCTCCTGTTTGAGGAAAACTTTGTGGGGAATAGAGTCTAGGAACTTTAGTTGTACAAGGCTCTACTGAAGGGTTATCTCTAGAGAGATGACAGTTTGTTGTATTCTGGTTGAAGTCCAGGTTTCCAGTGGTTTGTTTGGGATAATGGAATTAACGGTTATCTAGAAATTTATTAGAAAGAGCCTGTGTAGAGCTGCTTCAAGATGAGCCCGTGTTAGACTGTATGAGAAGAAACCTATGTAAGATTGCTTCGTCTGGTCATATAGATAGATTTCATGTCTGGTTTCAGGTGTTAATCTATAATCAGTCGTTCACAGATAGTTGTCCTGTCTGGTTTCAAGTATTAATCTGGAACTTACTTTTATCGGTCGTTTGAGATAGTTGTCCTGACTGGTTTCAAGTATTAATCTCTGGCCCAAGAAATAAAGGTAGTTTTCCCGTTTGGTTTCGGGTGTTAATCTTCAACATCCTTATGTAGATAATTTTCTTGGCTTGTTACAGGTATTAATCTTACGGTCGGTCATCCACAGATGGTTCTCCTGGCTTGTTACAAGTGTTAATCCGGAACCTGAAAATTGTCGGTCACTGAGATAGTTGTCCTGACTTGTTACATGTATTAATCTCTGACCTGAGAAAGAAAGACATCTTTCCTGGCTTGTTATAGGTATTAATCTTACAGTCGGTCGTCCACAGATGGTTCTCCTGGCTAGTTACAGGTATTAATCTGGAACTTGTTTTTGTCGGTCGTTTGAGATAGTTGTCCTGGCTGGTTTCAGGTGTTAATCTCTAACCTTAGAAAGAAAGATAGTTTTCCTGACTTGTTACAAGTATTAATCTTCAATCTGCTCATGTAGATAGTTTTCCTAGCTTGTTACAGGTATTAATCTGGAACTTGAAAATATTGGTCACATAGATAGTTTCCCCGTCTGGTTTCGGGTATTAATCTTTGGCCTACTATATTTGTTGGTGTAACACGGTGGGAGAACTGACTTGGTTGTTTTGCATTTTATCGGAAATGTTGCAGTTTAGCAAGAGTGCCACCGACTTTTCTTTTATCCAAAAGGAAAGGCTGAAAAGAACAGGAAAGACCTTTGATATGTTTTCTTGAGTTTGGGGGGTAGATTATGAAAAGGGAAGCTATTAGCACCCTTTTCATCCGTAGTTATCTACGGGCTCTTAGTTTCTTTCTAGATCACTTGCTTTTGCTTAAAAATGTGCCTTGTGTGGTTTTTGAAAGTATTTTGAAAAGGCATCATCGTTTACGCAAACTTTGTAATGATTCTCGTTCGTGAGAATGTACACAAAGTGTTGATCTTTTTAAAATGTTTTCAAGTTTGAAAGATGTTTTTGAAAGTGTTTGTTTTGAAAATATCAAGGATGTTTTGGTTTGAAAATGAGCAAGCAGCTAGGAACATTCTACCTACTCAAGAGTCTTTCATGTTTATTTTCTCTTTCCTTTGACATTGTTATCTTACCATTGATTTGGTAAATAACCCTATCTTTAGATGTAAAAGGGACGGACATGGGTCATCGTATATCCACGATTAGCAATGTTGTAAGATATCTTAGCATTTTCTTTAAGGGACTAAGATCATTTTTGAAAGGCAACTTTGATAGCGTCATCGAGGGACTATGATCTTGTATTTTTGCTTGTTTTTGCTAAGATACCTCACATGCATAATATGGCTATTTTATAAGGCAAAAAAGTGAATTTACCTTAAGGGTGCAAGTGTGCAAGTGTATCTTTTTCATGCTTGATTTGCCTTGATTAGGGTTTGCTATTTGTTGGTTTTAATCTTTCCATACAAACCCTAATTACTAGCATTTGTATATAAAACATTAAATTGTGGAAAATAAAGATACTAAGCTATTACATCATTAGGGAAAGGGATATACAAATTACAAATGGGAAATTACAAGAAATTAAAACCCTAATTATCTATTACAACCATATTGAATTTGAATAAATGTACAAAAAATGAAATAAATATAATGTACAAGTATGAATGGATAAGGAATGATTTTTTGTATTAAAGGCTTTTGACCTAATTAAATTAAAATAAGATAATTGACTAGAATAAGAAAATTAAAATTAAGTTAATAAAAGAAATTAATTTATTAAAGAAAACAAGTTTTTTTTAGGTTTTTTGTGAATTTAATTAAACTAGTTAATAAAATTAATTAACTAAAAGTCCTAAGTTCTAAATTGATTTTAATTTACAATAAAATAATATAATATAATAGTTAAACCTAAAATATTAATTATTAAGAAAGAAATTAATTTATTAAGAAATGTTTTTGTTCTTTTGATTTTATAAAAAAAACAAAATAAATTAAATAAGTGTAAAAATAATAAATAAAATATTTTTGGATTTTTATTAATAAAAAAAAAATAATAAATAATAAAGAAAAATAAAATAAAATAAAATATAAAAGTCAGGGGGTTTGGAAATGGTTAAAGGGGTTAGAAAGTTAGCAAAAAGAAACAAAGGCCCAATGTTCTAATGGCCCAGGCGCCTGATTCAACAAAAAATGAAAAATGAAAAAATTATGAAAATTGCAAAAGGTCTCGCTGGGGCTCGAACCCAGGACCTTCTAATACGCGCGCGCTTCTTGTACCACTGGGTTGGCCTGTTTCATTCGTTCATATAATAAAAGCATAAATATATATTAGAAACTCCTTCCTGAAGACAACTTCATCTTCAACCTCGCGCCTAGCCAGACTACCTGCATCTTGTTCATCTCTCATCCATTTGCAAAAGTGTAAACATGAATCTTGTGGCAAATTTCCTCACAATTTCCGAAATGTAAAGCATTAAAACTATAGATCAGAGACAAACATGAATTTTATTGGCCCTAATCTGAACCCTAATTTTTCCAGAAACTTCAATCTTAAAATTCTCTAAGCTCAAGCAACATAAATGAAAACTATGGACATGGTTAGCTTTAGGGCAATGATATCTACATTTTTCATTCATAAATTAAACATTAATGATGAAGTAGTGAAAAACACAAGAAGGGGGGTTTGAATTGTAAAACTGAAATCTAATGCAATGAACAAGATATTTTTATCCTGGTTCGTTTGATCTCAAACTACTCCAGTCCACCCGTCAAGGTGATTTCTCCTCTCTCCAACGAGGTCTTAATCCACTATATTCAATTGAATATTACAGACTGCTTTAACAACTGCTAAAGCCTTCTTGATGCAAACCACAACCCGGTTTGTCAAGGAAACACTTTCTTACAAGGAAATCAAATCTAAGTGTGTGAATGTTTTCTACAAAACTGTATCACAACTGTGATGTATACACAAATTAAAGCTTAGAAACTAGATTGCTAAACAATGATAGAATATCAGAATGTGTAGTGTTTAGCAAAGCTGAGAGAAAGAAGATTTTGATCAGCTTTTATGCGTGTAGAGGTTTGGAGAGCATTACTCATTTCAATCTTCAAAGTCTTGTTTATATAGCACTGAGATGATGAACGTTGGATGCAATATTCTTGATTCAATGCTAATAACAAACTTTCCTTATTGAGCAGATCTTGTCTGGAATGAGGCCGTTGGTATTAATTTGCTTTCAATGCACAATACCGTTGCTTACTTAATGCAAGTTCTGGCTTGGCTCATTCTGACTCTACTTAGCTGCTGATGAACTGTTGTGTTTCTTTATCAGAGTGTTAAGCGCAGTCTTGTTCATCAGGCTTCAGCATGTACGTGAGTTGATCATCTGATTCTGACATTCTGATATGGCAACTTCTGATGTTGATGTCAGGAACCAAATTCTGATGCTGAATAGGTGTGTTCTTGCTTATATCAATCAGAGTATCTGCAAATTAGAACATAATAGTTTAGGCAGCAGATAGTTCATGCATGAATCACATAAATGATATATCTTTTCACTTTGTTATCATCAAAACTTAAATGTAGGGTAGTAGATTCAAACTTTGTTCTAACAATCTCCCCCTTTTTGATGATGACAAAAACTAGATATTTTTAAATGAAAATAACGTGAGAAGGTATCAGAGAGATGCATCAGAGTAAGAGGTAAAAAGGATAAGGAGTAAAAAGATATCAGAGTTGAGAGATACTCCCCCTGAGTTTATTACTTCCCTTTGATTACAGGTGTTCTTCAGGATCAGATCTTTTTGCCTTTCTTTGAACATCAGAGTATCAGAGTCTTTGAGTATCCGAAGCTTTAGATTAGCATATCAGAGCAGAGCTTCAGATCAGCGTATCAGAGATTTTCTTGTCAGAGCTTTGCTTTGGATCAGAGTATCAGAGCAGATCAGAGCTTCATAGTGATCAGAGCAGTGATCAGCTTTTAGTCTTCAGAGTGTCCAGGAGCTTCCTTGTACCTGTAGACTTTAAGCAAAACAGAAAAAACATTTTCAAGTAATAGAGTTAGAATGTTTGAGAATTTCTGTCTAGTTAGCCGTTGTTGTTTAAAAATATCATTCTTGTTCTCCCCCTTTTTGTCAGCAATCAAAAAGTGTAGGTGAGTGCTAAAACAATTAAGATCAGAAAAACTTGTCATATTGAAAGGTTCATAATCAAAACATGAAAATAGTACAAAACATATTCAAATAGTACATCAGAAAATCAAAGAAAACATGAAAAAGACATGAATGAAAAAAGACTAAGGTTGGGGAGGTAAGCGTGTGAACAGGTTCTCCAGCATGGCTTTGATCTGGTCAGCAGTCTCATTATGCTTGTGCACCATGCTGACAACAGTGTAAATCTTGCTATCCTGCACATCCATTCTTTCTTTCATCTTCTGGTCGTTTTCATCCATCCTCTGCTGCAGACGCATGTCATTCAGCTTTAGTTCTTCCAGAGTCTGCCTGTCCAAGGCAGCTTGAGAAGCATCAGAAGCAGGAAGCTTCTGAGAGCTTTCTGCAACATCTTCTGCTTGACTTTCTTCAGCTTGAATGGTCTTGTCTTCTTCTGGTTGCACCTTTGAAGCTAGCTGTTTCTCAGACCAAGGTTCACTATCCAGAGGGAGCACGTCTTCTTTCAGAAGCTGACTTCCAACTTCATTCAGAAGCTTGCTGAAATTCTGTTGTGCCTGCTCATAGTTGATATCCTGCAACTTGAGGGCTTCAGCACGTACCCAAAGTCTTAATTGTGACTAGAGCTGATCAGAAGCAGCTGGGTCAATCATTCCAGGACAGACTTGCTTCAAAGAAGCAATCCATTGCTGCACACCTGTTTCAAAATTCATAATACCAGAGCCAACATCTGGTTGTTTTGGTTTTGGGATGGCAATTTTATGTTTCAGATCAGCAAGACGGTCAAGACTGGTTAAGTCTATGAAGGTCCTGCTGGGGTTTTCAGAGGTTTTCTTGGCAGCAGATAGTTCATGCATGAATCACATAAATGATATATCTTTTCACTTTGTTATCATCAAAACTTAAATGTAGGGTAGTAGATTCAAACTTTGTTCTAACAAATGATTCCTATATGAAGAGTTCAAAAGTCAAAAAACTCACCTTGCAAGAGGGTATCGTGTTTTGAGTCTGAGCAGCTTTTGATGAGTTCGAGTGATTGGGTTAGCTTCCTCAAGTTCCTAGGAAGCTAATGTGATGCTTGGCTTGAGATGAAAGTGGCTGAGGAGTTCTGGAGAAGTCAACTTACAGGGCCCTGTTTTTGGTTATGGAGGTTGATGAAAATGGAGTTACAATTATGAAACAGGGTCAGGGATGAGTTGCATTTGATGTTTAGAAGCTTTAGGAACTAAAAGGCTTGAAAACGCACGAGGGAAATGTGAGTTTCAAGTTTTTGGTCAGATTATGCAAGAATGGAGTTTTGGGTTACATTTTTGAGTTCTAGGGAGCTTGAGGGCTTGTGTATACGTGTGTTTTGATGCAAATTACTTGTACATAAGTAAGGAAAAGAATGTGAGGCTTGAGAGGGTCAGAATCACACAAGTACAAGTTATGGCTATGTTGCTTGATTTTGAAGAAAAGTGAAAATATGGTTTCAAGGTAAAGTACAAGCATGGGCTGAATTGTTAGAGGCTTGAGACCAATTTCTTTTGGGTTATAGGTCGTGTATGATCAGAAGAGAACGAGTGCAAAGCTCAAGAACAGATTTTGTGCATAAAGCTACTTTTTCAAAATGGCAATGTGCAGTTTCTTCCCAAAATGGAAATAAGCATGGGTAATGCATTGAATGCTTGAGTTGAAGCCTCTAACAACTGTGCAAACATTTAATTATGGAGTGCCAAACAAGTTTGAGGCTTGCAAAGCAAATATTGTGCAGCCTAGCAATGATTTGAATTCTTGTTCATCATGAAATTCTGCCTTGTAAAACAACTTGAAACCCTAACTTTTGACCTTCGATTCTCCTTGATCACAAATGATCTCAAGGAGTTCTTGGACATTTTAGAAATATTATAATGTGCTCTACAACCCCTATTTGAATCACTTTTGCAAAATCCAAATGGAACTATGTGAAACTTGGCTCAGAAGTTAGGTCAAAATCCTGACCAAAATGCTCAAAATTTCACTAAGTGTTTTAGTTTCATGACCATGATTTCATGGATTAATATTTTGAAATCCAAGAATTTATAGGAGGAGTTGTGTAAAGCAATGTTTTATATCTCATTGAGATCTACAAATTTCATGTTGAGAGTTTCCTTTGAATCATCTTGCATCATGGTCAAAAATTGGCTCAAAGTTGTGAAAAAATATGAAGTTTTCCACATAGAAAAATTTCTATGTTTGGAAACTTTGAATTTTCAAAATGAAATCTTTACTTTTTGATTTCTTGATGAACAAGTTTCATATTATGACATGTTTTGATGAATTGTGATCTTTGACACTTGATTTTGACCAAAAAGTCAAAGTTTGACTTTTCAGTGTACAATTAACTTTTGATTAGTTTACTGAAAATCAACTATCAATCAATTGATCTTGAGGGATGTTTTGAGTCATGACATTAGGTCAAAATGATGCAATTGAAATATTGAGATCATGTCTCAAACCAACTAACCATTTGCTAGGTCAAAAATCAGAAATTGCCATTTCTTAGTCAAAACCCTAATTTTGACCATTTTGCCCTTTTGATGATCTGATCAAATTTCTTGAGGAATGAATTATGGTCCAAAATTGATCAAATGACATATAGGAGTTCACAATTTTGATATGGATAAAAAATTATGAAGTTTGACTGTAAATTGGCCATAGTTGACTTTTTCTCCAATACAACTGATTTTTAGGTCAACTGCTCAATTGACTGAGCAAAAATGTGATCCATGACTTGAAACTTGACATGAGTAATCTTGAGGGTCCATGATGATCCATGAAATTCGTATGAGGCATTAAAATTTCAATTATCCTTGTGCAATCTCAAACCCTAATTTCAGTCATTGGTGTTTAAGGAGGTGTCTTGAGCTGATCAATCCTTGTACAGTCTCGAACCAAAGGAGATCTTGTGAGAAAATATTTGATAAATGAGAGGGAAAATTTTGGGGTACAACAGTTTCCCCTGTTAAATCTTCTTAAACCTGAATAGTTAGAATGGCGGATCCGCCATTCGTGACTTGAAGGTGGAAGATGATTGGACACTGGAGTGCTCAAAAATTTGCACTCCAAAATGAAATAGGAATGGACTTATGGATGCCATTTGGAGGAATGATAGAGATTTGCTGGAGATAGGCTTGTAGATGCCATCCAAGGGTTATTGTTGACAGAAAATGGACTAAGTCTGAACTTGATTTCAACTGGAAAAGAATCAGAATAAATCTTTGGAGCGACTTATATGAACCAGAAGAAGTCTTGTATGTTGTTTGATTGGGAATAATCAGAATGAATCTTGGAGAAATTTATCTGAACCAGAAGTGTTCCTTTGGAAAGTATCAGGATAAACCATTGAGGGGTTTAAAATGGACCAAAAGAGATCTTGAATATTCTTTAATTGGAAAGAATCAGAGTAAATCTTTGAGCGATTTATCTGAACCAGAGAAAGCGTATGCGGGAAAGAATCAGAATAAACTGTTTGAGAGATTTAAACTAAACCGCAGGGATCTGGAGAAGAATCAGAATAAATCGTTAAGATATTTATCTGAACTAGAGAAAACGTCTGCGAGAAAGAATCAGAATAAACCGTTGAGAGATTTAAACTGAACCGGCAGGGATCTAGAGAAGAATCAGAATAAACCGTTGAGAGATTTATCTGAACCAGAGAAAAAATCCGCTGGAAAGAATCATAATAAACTGTTGAGAGATTTACACTGAATCTTAAGGGATCTGGAGAAGAATCAGAATAAACTGTTGAGAGATTTATCTGAACTAGAGAAAACGTCTGCGAGAAAGAATCAAAATAAATCGTTGAGAGATTTATACTGAATTGACAGGGATCTGGAGAAGAATCAGAATAAATCTTTGAGAGATTTATCTGAACCAGAGAGGACGTCTGCGGGAAAGAATTAGAATAAACCGTTGAGAGATTTAAACTGAACCGGAAGGATTCTGAAAGAAATATCCGTTATGTAGATGGTTGACCAGTCCTTTCTTGGGAATTGATCTGTAATTGACTTGTTAAAAATTTGACGATAAATTTCTTGTTGATTGATCTTTTCCTGAAAAAGATGAAAAGTTAGTTGCATGCAATGTCATGTTGTATGAAATGCATGATGCAATGATGTTCTCAAAATAAATGAGATTGTGTCGTATGTACTTGTGTTATCAATGTTATGACGTATGGATGCAATGTATGGACACGTTAATTGTTATGCCACAATATTGCTGGAGTCAGGGAAAATAAAACTCTGAGCATTGCTGAGGATGAAGAGTGCAAGTCTTCATGTTTTGAAGTGTTGATGAGTTTCCATTTGTTAGAGAAATAAACTCTGTTGTGTAAGGGAAACGTCGTGTATTGCTTGTAGACCTCGTGAAATCATGCTGGGGAATCCTGAGAAACTAGGTGACTTTCATTGGGGAATCTTTGGAGCTGTAACCTGAAGTTTTGTTCCGCCTGGGATGTGAGAGAGCTTCATATCATTAAGCTGCATACTGGAGATACGTTAGCGATCTTGTAGCGGGGTGTCCCGTTTTCCGCTCTTGATAGAAAAGTATATGCGGGGGACTTTATAGAATAGTCTAAAGATAGTATCCTATTTCTTAAAGCCATTAGTAATTGTCTTTCTACTTTCTGTTCCTCTTTTTTGTTCATTTGTAAATAGTAGTCATGTTCAAATGCATATGTTCAAAAATAATCATTGGACGTTTTCGCAAACAAAACACGGAAAAAGAAAAACAGATAGTTTTGCACTTTCAAAGGGATATCTTTGTATTAACTTGAATAAGTATTTTTGTACAATGAGACGAACATTCTAGTAAGAGAATATCGTCTTAGAAAATGAAAATTGATACAAAGAAAAGATAGTTATGTGAAATAATCTCATGGGGTTCCCATTCTGCTATAGCCTTCATGTCTTTGAGCGTCTCAGCCACATGCTGCCTTGTCCGAAGCTGATTGGATTAATCAGGACCGTTGAGTTTGTCATTCGATGCTAAAGGTTGTCTGTAAGGTGATCCAACGGGACATAGTCATACGCTTTAATTCCTTAACTTTTGCCTGGACCGCCCTTTCAGGTTTTCAGTCCATCGGGATACCCTTTTCTGCCCAAGCCGCCTTTTCAGGTTTTTAGCTTGCCGGGTGTACAAATTTTTTATATTTTATCCCTAATTTTTACCCGAACCTTTTTGGTTCGCCGGGATGCCCTAATTTTTGCCTAGGCCAGTCGACCTAGCGGGTCTTTATTCATGCGTAGTATCTTTTGACTATGTCCACGTTCACAGGGTGCGGAAGATCGTCACCATCCATAGTGGTTAGGATTATTGCTCCACCAGAGAATATGCTCTTGATCATAAATGGTCCCTCGCATGTAGGAGTCCATTTTCCCCTGGGATCACCTTGTGGAAAATGATACGCTTGATTACCAAGTCACCAACCTGATATAACTGACGTCTGACCTTTTTATTAAAAGCTTTGATCATACGTTTTTGGTACATCTGGCCATGACAGACAGTCGTAAGCCTCTTCTCATCAATCAAGTTCAACTGGTCAAGTCGAGCTTGAATCCATTCATCTTCATTCAGCCCTGCATCTTTTATGATTCTCAGAGAAGGTATTTGGACTTCAATTGGTAGAACAACTTCCATGTCGTATACCAAGGAGAAGGGAGTTGCCCCCGTTGACGTGCGCAACGTGGCACAGTAACCGTGGAGATAGAATGGTCGCATCTTATGCCATTATTTGTAGGTTACTGTCATTTTTTGTATGATCTTCTTGATGTTCATATTTGCGGCTTCGACAACACCATTCATCTTTGGCTAGTAAGGAGAAGAATTATGGTGATGGATCTTGAATTGTGCGCATAATGCGGTGATCATAATATTGTTGAGATTCATACCATTGTCCGTGATAATTATCTTCAGGATGTCGTACTGACAGATGAGATTCTGTTTGATGAATCGGGCCACAACATTCTTTGTGACAAAAGCGAAAGAAGCTGCCTCAACCCACTTCGTGAAGTAGTCAATGACCACCAAGATGAAGTGATTCCCATTAGAAGCTATAGGTTTGACTTCTCCAATCATATTGATGCCCCACATCACGAATGGCCAGGGAGCAGTCAGGATGTTTAGAGGAACTGAAGGCACATGCACTTTGTTAGCATAGATCTGACACTTGTGGCAGGTTCGTGAATGTTGATAGCAATCTACTTCCATGGTAGACCAGTAGTACCCCGCTCGTAGGATCTTTTTAGCCATCGTATGCCCACTAGAATGGGTGCCAAAAGTGCCTTCGTGTAGATCAGCCATGATCTTTTCTGCCTCAGTCTTATCTATGCAACGAAGCAAAACAGAGTCGTGGTTGCGCTTGTAGAGAATGCCATTAATGAGGAAGAACTTAGCAAAGAATCTTCCCAATAACTTCTTATCATTGACTGAAGCTCCTTCTGGATACTCTTGAGCCTCGAGATACCTCTTAACCTCATGGAACCAAGGCTTGTCCACTATCTCTCCAGTATCGATCTCGTGACAGTAAGCTGGTTCATCCATCCGCTCAATGGTGACCTGAGGAGCCTCGTTACCCTACTTGAGTTTAAACATGGATGACATAGTGGCTAGCGCGTTCTCTAGTTGATTTTCCTCTTGTGGAAAATGCTCAAAGGTAATTTCCTAGAAATATGGGATTAATGTCAACACATGTTCTTTGTAGGGGATGAGATTAGGGTGCTTCGTGTCCCATTCTCCTTTGATATGACTGATGACTAAGGCTGAATCTCCAAATACACTTAAGGATTTGATTCCCAAATCTATGGCAGCTTTGAGACCAAAAATACACACTTCGTATTCTGCCATATTATTAGTAGAGTTGAAACAAAGTCTTGCAGTGAAGGGAGTATGACATCCTTCAGAGGATATAATTACAGCTCCTATGCCATTGTCGAGTGTGTTGGAGGCTCCTTCAAAAACCAAGGTCCATCGGGATCCTTGTTCAGGTCCATCATATGGTATGAGTTCTTCACAATTGTTTACCATCATGATGTCTTCATCTGGGAACTCGAATTTCATGGACTGATAGTCATCCACAGCTTGATGAGCAAGGTGATCGACTAGTACACTGCCCTTTATTGCTTTTTGGGTAGTTTACCAAATGTCGTATTCAGTCAGGATCATCTGCCATCTTGCTATTCTCCCAGAGAGGGCATGCTTCTCGAATATGTATTTAATTGGATCCATCTTGGATATCAATAAGGTAGTATGGGTCAACATATGCTGTCTTAGCCGGCGAGCAACCTATGCCAGAGTACAGCAAGTTTTCTCGAGCAGTGAATATCTTGTTTCATAGTCGGTAAACTTTTTGCTCAGGTAGTAAATAACATGCTCTTTTCGGCCAGACTCGTCATGCTGCCCCAACACACACCCCATTGAATTTTCCAAAACAGTTAGATACATGATTAAAGGCCTTCCCTCGACCGGCGGCATCAAAACAGGAGGCTCTTGTAGGTACTCCTTTATCTTGTCGAAGGCAGCTTGGCATTCATCATTCCATTTGACTACTTGATCTTTCTTCAGTAATTTGAAGATTGGTTCACAAGTAGCGGTTAGGTGAGAAATGAATCTGGAAATGTAGTTAAGCCGTCCTAAGAATCCTCTGACTTCCTTCTCAGTGCGAGGAGCAGGCATTTCTTGTATTGCTTTTACCTTGGCAGGGTCCACTTTGATACCTTTACCGCTGATGATGAAGCCTAGGAGTTTACCGGACCGCACCCCAAATGTGCATTTATTCGGGTTCAACCTTAGCTTGTATTTCTTTAGCCTTTCAAACAATTTCTGCAAATGGTCAAGATGTTCCTCTTCAGTTTGAGATCTAGCTATCATGTCATCCACATAGACCTCTATTTCGTGATGGATCATGTCATGAAATAGACCTATCATGGCGCGCTGATAAGTAGCCCCAGCGTTCTTCAACCCGAATGGCATAACCTTGTAACAGAAAGTGCCCCACTGTGTGACGAAGGTCGTTTTCTCCATGTCCTCAGGTGCCATTTTGATTTGATTGTAGCCTGAGAAAGCATCCATAAATGAGAACACTTTATGTTGTGCGGTATTGTTAACCAGAATATCGATATGGGGAAGTGGGAAATCATCCTTAGGGATTGCCCTATTAAAATCTCGGTAATCCACACACATGCATACTTTTCCGTCCTTTTTAGGCACTGGAACAACATTGGCGACCCATTGTGGATAGGAGGTGACAGCTAAGAATCCGGCGTTGAATTGTTTCATGACTTCAGTCTTGATTTTCTCTGACATGTTTGGCTGCATGCGGTGGACTTTCTGTTTTACCGGAGGGCAGTCTTCTTTTGTCGGTAGATGATGGACCACGATATCAGCGTCGAGTCCTGGCATGTCTTTATATGACCAGGCAAAGACCTCAACATAGTCATGTAGTAACTGAGTTAAGCGCTTCTTGACACTAGGTTCCAGATTGGCACCCACCTTGACTTCTTTCTTGTCCTCTTCGGTACCTAAGTAAACTGTGTCCACTGGTTCTTCCTGGGGTTGTATGGTCCTTTCTTCATGTTGTAGTAACCTGGCTAGTTCCCCTGGCACTTCACAATCTTCCTCACCTTCGTATTCGGCTTGGTAGATTATATTTTCAAAGTCACAATACGCCATAGCAGAATCGTTACCCATGGGATCCTGAGTGGATGTGAATCTGCATTTTAATATGTGAGTGTGTGTAAGAGCATAGCTATTATTGAAAAAATAAACATGTAGAAAAAATAAAGACAAAGAGCACAAAGTTTGCATGCAAAAACATCTATGATTCATTGATGACATATGAAAATGAAGTAACAACCCTTACAAATGGACCGTTGTGCCTCGGGTAAGACACAAGGTTTTAAAAGTCTCAATTGTTTAATTATTAGAAGTCCTGGAAAAAATTTAAAGACAATTATTGTTGGATAAAAGTAATTGGGATAAAATCTTTGGCTTCCCAGTTGGTGAGTCCTCTGTTGATAGTTGGGAAAATCCATTCTTCCAGGTTACAATTAT
The DNA here is from genome assembly GCA_948472305.1 of Vicia faba. Lineage (NCBI taxonomy): Eukaryota > Viridiplantae > Streptophyta > Magnoliopsida > Fabales > Fabaceae > Vicia > Vicia faba. The sequence goes on from OX451736.1 coordinate 344,704,623, forward strand.
CATCACTATCCTCCACTACATTGACTCCAAGGTTGCTGATCTGCAAAGGTGGTCCCCCAGCACGAGCACGAAGAACAGCTTTCTGGGCTCCTGAAGTGAAACCCAAACCAAATTTGTTAGACTTGTAGGGAATATCTGGGAGTTGGCCCCAAATAGTACACCCACCTTCTTCGACTACTGCCTTGGCATCTTTCAGATAAGACATCTTTAGCGGAGGTCTGGTAATCTTCGAGACTTGGGAAACAGTCTTGGTTGCTGCCATTTTTTGTGGGACTTCCTCGAAATGCTGACATGGAGTTTCAATGAATTCACCATCCAATTCCACGTATCTGAAGGAGTTCAGGTGACTGACCATATATTCCTCCTCTCCATGGACGGTAATGATTTTTCCCTTGGTTGGGTATTTCAGCATCTGATGTAATGTAGAGGTGACGACACCAGCGTCATGAATCCAAGGTCGACTCAATAAACAGGAATAGGAAGGGTGAATATCCATCACGTAGAAAGTTGAATCAAAGGTTTGAGTTCTAACTTTTTATGGGGATGTCCACCTCCCTATCCACCATTCTCTTCGAACCGTCGAAGGCCCTTACCACTATGTTGCTGGGTTTTAAGGCCAGACCTGCACAGTCTAGTCTATCAAGAGCCTTCTTAGGTAGCATATTCAAAGATGAACCAGTATTAACCAGGACATGGGCCAAAGTTGTACCCCTGCATTCGACAGAGACATGCAACGCCTCATTGTGTTTCCTCCCTCTAGGTGTAAGATCAGAATCAGAAAAGCATAAACCATTATCAGTGGTCAAACTGGCCACACAGTCTTGGATTAGTCAGCAAATGTTTCCTGTGGCTCATGGGCAGTTTTAAGAAATTTCACCAAGGCCTTCGCATGAGCCTCGGAGCACAACAGTAAAGCTAGCATAAAAATCTTTGACGGAGTCTGCCCTAGCTGTTCGACTATATTTTAGTCACTTCATTTTATAATTTCCAAAATTTCTTCCATCTCCTTCTTGGAGGCTTCTGGGGTAGATACTGATTGTGCCTTCATCCGGACAGGCTCAACCAAAATGCCTTTTCCACGAGTCTCGGTCGACTCGGTGGTAGAGGTGTCAGTAGGGGTAACCATAGGAACTACAGTATTAGTGTCAACAGGAACAAAAGCAGGGATGATCACAGGACCGGTAACAGTTTTCGGAGGAGCAATCTCAGGGGAGAATACTCTTCCACTTCAGGTTATTTTGCTGGTTCCCACAATGTTGCCGATGTCGGGGTTAGCCTTCTCAAAAATCGAGTCTTCACCAGCCAGCTAATCTTACTTGATGCCGTGATAATAGACGTCACCCCCATAGTTCCAGGGGACAGTTTTATATAATGAGTACGGGATTGGTCCTGGCATAGTAATTATCAGTGGAGTCACCTTAGGAACAAATGTAATCCTAACGGGTCTTTTGGTGGAGACCCTGGAAGGATTGGAGGAAATGGTTACTATTGAAACATGCTTGTAAGAAGTGGTTGGAACAAGAGTCTTTTCAAACAAAATCTCTTTGTCATCCATTAGGGTGTTGGACACCTGCTTTCAATAAATGACAACCAGTTGGTAGGGATAAACAGAGATGACAGCCTTCGCCATAGCCCGAAAATAAACCGGCCTTCAAAAGGTTCCTCTTGACGGTCAGGAGAGGAGTAACAAGTTCATCAACAACAGTGACAAACATATCATCTTCAACAGTGTTAACATCACGACCATTCTTGGGCATAAGAACGGTGATAACATTTGAGATCTCAGGAGAATCAAATTAAATTTCTTTTGCCTCGAGAAGGTTTTGCACCTTCTTTTTCAAAGCCCAGCAGTTGTTGGTATCATGGCCTGAACTTTCTGAATGGTAAGCACGACGAGCATTAGGGTGGTAATGAGAAGAGGCGGTGTTGGGATTCATCAGGGCTTCCTTCAAAGTTACCAAATTAGATCTCAACAAATGTGGCATGACTTGAGACAGCGTCATATTTATCCAGGTAAGTTGTCTTACTGGTCTTTCTGTTCTAGGCTGGTTGCTCCTTTTGTTGAGTAGGTGCATGCTTAGGGATTATGACGACCCCTACCATTGGACGGTGTTCAGTTATGTCCTGATTCCTTTGAGGGTACACAACACCAACCTCTTTATTCCCAATAAAATTTTTTCTCACGGTACTGGAGGATGCTGTGATACAGTGGCAGAACCGACTGTTTAATACTGGTTTGCGTTTTGCATTTTTTCCCGCAAAATGTCGCGGTAAGCAAGAGTCGCCACCGACTTTTATTTTATCCAACTGGAAAGGAAAAAAAGCACAGAAAAATTCCTTTTTCAATATTTTGAGTACGGGGGGTAAATTATAGAAAGGGAAGGTATTAGCACCCTTTCTATCCGTAGTTTTCTACGGGCTCTTAGGTACTTGCTCATTATTTTAAAATTGCTTCTGTGTTTGTGTGTTTTTGAAAAGTTTTTGTTTTACTTCATTTTAACCCTTGTATCAGTCCTCAAGAGTGTTACGAAGTCGTTTTGAAAACTTTGTTTTTAAAAGAAAAGGTGTAAGTGTGAAAAAGTTTGATTTTGAGCAAGTACCTGCTAGCATCTACCTACTCGAAAAAAGAATGTTTATGTTCTTGTTTCCTTTAGACAGCGCTATCCTACTATTGAGAAATAGGTAGCACCATCGTTGGAGTTGTAAGGGTCAATTCGAAAGAGACGTACGATCACTAAAGCAATGTTAGGACGTCTTAGTGATAACCCTAGTGTCTTAAGATCGTATTCGAGACAACATTTTCGAGGCAACCTTTTCGAGGCAACATTTTTGAACGGGACATTTGATCTTTGTTTAGACAAGAGGGCGACCACTAAAATACCCTATACTTAATGATCGTTTACCGAAGGCAACCGAAGTGAGAGTATACCCTAGGAGTGTGCATGTGCGAGTAATTCAATTTCAGTTATTATCTTTGCATATTTAGGGTTTGCTAACCATTTAAGTTTAACATAAATTCTTGTCATGCAACCCTATTACCATACATCTAACAGTTAATATTTGCGAAAATTAAAATGCGAAAAATAAAGCTACGCTATTACAAGGCTTCGGGTATTAATTACATAGACAAAAACATGTAAAACGATAAATAAACGAAAAAAGGGTCCTAATTAATCTATTACATCCCATGAGCAATTACATCAATATTGTAAAAAAAAAAAAAAAAACACGCGCGATGAATCGAGAACGAAAGAAAACTAGGGTTTTGACCTCTTCTAAACCTAATTAAAAGAAAAGATTTATTTTATTGTTTTTGATTATTTTAAGGAAAGAATAAGGTTTTAAATTAAATACAAACCTAATTACTACTTAAATTATATTTTTAGAAAAATAACTATTTTTGACCTATTTTTATATTTTTGATTTTAAAGAAAAGAAAATAGAAATTAAATTAAACAATAACCTTAGTTTCTAATTTGTTTTAAATTTTTTACAAATACAAATTAAAGTCATCCTAAAATTAAATTACACTAATTAAATTAATTTTGATAAAACTAAAAATAAAATGCCTAAATTCTAATTTGGTGAAAATTGGTTTTATGAGTTTTTATAAAAAAGAGTTAATTTTTGTGTTAGAAAATGATTAAAACAAAAATAAACAAATAAAAGAAAATATAAGAGGGATAAAGAAAAAGGGCCTGGTGTCAGCGGTTCTGCTCAGAGGATGATGATCCAGAAGATGACGGTGATCAGAGGATGATGGTGATCAAAGGATGATGATACTGGGCCTGCTCCTGGCCGGTGGATCCAGCAGATTATGGCCAGAGGATGTTTGATTTGGTCCTGGTTGATGCGTCCAGAAGATGATCCTCAGAAGATGCAGACGCTGGATCTGGTGAACACAAAGGGGAAAAATACCAGAGGGTCACGCCTGGGATCGAACCCAGAATCATGAACTTCTGACTTCCTTCTTCTGGCCAACTGCGTTGGGTGTTAGTTTACCAACATACAGAAACAAATAACAGATCAGAACCATAGGTTTCTGGCCAGAATAAATGCACCAGAATTTAAACCGGCCAGTAAAGTGGTGACACGCTATCGTCTTCTTCCATGGATCCGTTGTTTTAAACTCAGAACCTTTACCTACGGATATGGTGCTGTAACTGTAACCTTGTGCATCTCAGAAATTACATACAGGTAATATAAATAATAATCAAGACCATGGATCAACTGGGTTTGATCTGTTGATCATAATGGTCTCCTCCGTTTGGACTAATTGTTCCTGTATGAAAAGACCCTAAAACGAACCAAGAAAACCTAACAATGGCATATCTTTGTATTGTTAGCAAAAATGCAATTAATCATTACCAACAACTTGCAAATGCTTCAATGAACAAGAATATATAAATAATTCATGCTACAAATTCCAGAATCATGATATTGAATTTCAAGAAAGTGCTGGTATCGTGAGACACTTACAGTGGGTTTTCGTGCACGAAATTTCTTGCTAGGGATTGGGATGGATTCCTTGAGTGCCCAGCAAGTGAAAGGAATGCTTGGAATGGTGCAAATCGTCCTCTAACCTGCAATTTGTTTCAACACTTTTTGGTGATTTTTGCAAGTTTCTTCTCAGTTTCCCACGCCTCAAAACATTTGTTCCTTTGGTCTTCATTTGTTCAATATATATCACTGATAGGATTAGGTTTACAAATATGCATCCAATCTCTTTCAATTATGGTCTTTGATCATGATTTGATTCCCATGAAGATCTTTCTAAAATAAGCCAAAAATCAATCTTTTCATGCACAAACATGCCTTGCACAACTTGATTTTGTTGCTAGCTGTATAAGGGACCTTAAATATGCACCAAATCTCAAGACTTAAATGATTTTGATATTTCCATGATTTATTTTGATTTAATTTGATTAAATTGAAATAAAAAATCAAAATAAATGGCAAAAATAATATAAAGGCAAGTGGGAAGAGTTAGGGCTCGTGGACCATGTTACAAACTCAAAACAAGTACAAAAAGTTGGGCCCATTTGACCAAAATTGCAATTTGAGGCACTTTTGACTTTTGGCAATTTTGCAAAAAAAAGGTCAACTTCACCAATGCATAACTTCTTCAATTTTGACTCTATGAAGGTGTTCTTGGGCTTTTTAGAAAGCTCAAGATATCCTCTAAGCAAGAATTTTGGTCCCATATCAATTTAGTTTTCCATGTTCATGTATGAAGCTTTGACAAAAAAGGTGTTTTTGTTGACTTTTCAAAATGACCTATAATGTCCAAATTCATAACTTCTTGTGAGTGCATATTTTGAACTTGGGAGCTGAAGATTAATTGTAGGTAATTGCATCCTCTTCAAAATGATCTTTGGATGGGTCATTTCTCATAAAGTATGAGAATGTTATGCTTGGTCAAAGTTGAGTTGACTTTTCTTGCAAAACCCTAATTTAGCAACTTTTGGGTTTTGATGAATTGTGAGCAATCCTTGATGAATAATGATAAACCCTTGATCAAATGATGAATAATACTTCAAAATGAGAATGTTGACCAAAAATCTTGAAGTTTGACTGTATGTGGGCCACAATTGACTTTTGTCCTAGAATGGTCAATTTTCAGGCCTTTGAGCAATTGACTGAGTAAACTTCCTCTGCAAGGCTTGAAACTTGACATGGATGATATTGAAAACATATTAGGTCAATGGTGAGAATTTGGGGATCCCTTGGACTCAAGTATCTTGATGCAACATGAAACCCTAATTTGAGGTAGTCTGCCTTAGGAGAGGGTTTGTCTGGTCAACCCTTGGATTTCCTTGAGCAATTTGAGGACCTCACTTGAAATGTATTGAGAAATATGGGAGGGAAAATTTTGGGGTAAAACAGCTACCCCTGTTCAATCTTCTTAAACCTGAGGATGTAGATTGGCTTGTCTGCCTTTCGTGATCAGAGGGTGGAAGATGATTGAACACTAGAGTACCCAGAAATTTGTACTCGCATGAAGTGGTGCTTGTCTTGAGATGTCGGAAATGGGCTTATAGATGCAATTTGGAAATTGATGTCGGAAGATGGGCTTAAAGATGCCATCAACAAAAGTGTCGGTCGTATAAGAGATTCCTTTACGAGAGCTTGTATACCTGTTATTGAGGAGGATTCCGCTGGGGAATGCTGGTCTCTGTCTTGAGAGAAGTTGAATTTTAGTAGCTTCGGTCGTTCGTTATTCTACTGGGGAATCGTATCTTGGTCGAAGAGGTGAAGATGAACTATTATCTGGTCATGATCCAGGCTTCATAGTGATAAGATCGACTGCTATCTGGTCGTGCTCTAGGCTTTACAGTGACTTACTGGGGAGATGAGATTAAACTTGCTATCTGGTCGTAATCTAGGCTTTGCAATTTCTCAATTCTTATCTGGTCGTAATCTAGGCTTCAGAAGGAATTAAGTTGTTATCTGGTCGTATCCGGGCTTCAACTTGAATTTAGGGCATACTAATATTCGGTCGACTCCAGGATTTTTAGTAATTGTCCAGGTAAACTGCTATTTGGTCGAAATCCAAGCTTCACAGTGTCCTTTACTGTTATCTGGTCATAATCCAGGCTTCACGATGTTTCATAACATTATCTGGTCGAATCCAGGCTTCATGGTGTTCTGTACTGCTATCTGGTCGATTCCAGGCTTCACAATACCTTACTTCTTATCTGGTCGAAATCCAGGCTTCAGAAGGAATCAAGTGGTTATCCAGTCGCATCCGGGCTTCCATTTGATTTTTAGGCCTACTAATATCCGGTCGACTCTGGGCTTTATAGTAATTGGTCGGGTATACTGCTATTTGGTCGAAATCCAAGCTTCACAATGTCGCTTACTATTATCTGGTCGTAATCCCAGGCTTCAGTGTCTTTTACCGCTATCTGGTCGTAATCCAGGCTTCATGGTGCTTTGTTGTTATCTAGTCGAGTCCAGGCTTCACAGCGTCCTATATCATTATCTGGTCGAGTCCAAGCTTCACGGTATTTGGAGAAATCAAGATATTATCCAGTCGAGTCCGGGCTTCATAACTTGCGTTAAAGATATACCACTATCTGGTCGACTCCAGGCTTCGTAGTATTCTTGGCTGCTATCTGGACGTAATCCAGGCTTCACAGCGTCTTATACCATTATTTGGTCGAGTCCAGGCTTCATGGTGTCTTGTATTGCTATCTGGTCGTAATCCAGGTTTCACAATAACTTTCTAGGGATTAAACTATTATCCGGTCGAATCCGGGCTTCATAGCTTGAATTTGAGATAAACCACTATCTGGTCGATTCCAGGCTTCGCGGTGTTTGATACTGTTATCCGGTTGTTCTCCGGGCTTCACAATATGATGTAGAAATCAAGGTACTATCCGGTCGGATCCGGGCTTCATAGCTTGAACTGAAATAGCAATCTTAGCATCGATTTGATTGAACCAGAGAAAACTTGTAAGAATTTTGATTGCATCTTTCCCTGAAAGGTAAAGAGTTAGTCGTATGTAATGTCATGATGTATGAAATGCATTGAGCAAATGATGTTCTCAAAATAAATGAGATTGTGTTGTGTGATGCGTATGCACATATCATGATGTATGGATATGCAATGTTTTTATGATATTCTCTAACTGGGGAAAATAAATCTTGAACTGCTGTTGGAGAATAAAAAGAGCTGAATTCTTCGTTCCTGTTGGGGATGACGGTCGAAGATGATTTGAGAATAAATTGCTGGGAGAATAACTCTGTGGGGAAGAGAGATGCTCTGCTAGAAGATTTGCTGATTTGGAGAAACCAACTCAGCTGGGAATGAATTACCATTGCTGGTGTTAATGGACCCTGCCAGGGATTGAGTTTCTGTCTGTGGAAGAAATAAACTCCACTCGGGATAATCTTTTGTTGCTGGTGATAGATAAATTCTGCTTGGGGAGAATTTTGCCGACTTATTCGTGATTATGAACTTCGGCTGGGGAGAGTTGTGTCCTGTTCGGGAAAGCTAACAACACTGTCTTTGGATACTTCTTACTCTATGGGGAGTGTATGTTACTGGGACGCATGTTGAGGATATGACAATGACTCCGTATCAAGACTTTTCTGCCCCTGTACCTGCTGGAGAAAGTGCCTGCAGAGGCCTTGTCGATTGAGTGTTATCCCAACTTATGAGGTGCTTGGTAACTTTCGATCAAAATGATAAGTCTTCTACTGGTAGGCAAGTGACGATATGACAGGACATAGTCGTACGCTTTAATCCCTAACTTTTGCCTGGACTGTCTTTTCAGATTTTCAGTCCACCGGGATACCCTTTTTTTCCCAAGCCGCCTTTTCAGGTTTTCGGCTTGCCGGGTGTACATATCTTTTTAGTTTTTATCCCTAATTTTTGCCTGAACCCTTTTGGTTCGCCGGGATGCCCTTATTTTTTCCTAGGCCAGTCAACCTAGCGGGTCTTTGTTCATGCGTAGTATTTTCTGACTATGTCCATGCTCTCAGGGTGTAGGGAGTTGTCACTGTCGGTAGTGTTGTGTTGCCACACTACCAGAAGATGTTTGTTTGATTGTACATGATTCATTGCTGGAATTCATGCCCAATGCCCCCAAGTGATTCAGATGGAGATCTGTCCCTGGCTATTTGGCATCTTTGAGAGATTCCTTGAATCTTGACTTGACTGCCCCGGATGATGGACAATGATCATCCCGTGCCCCTTGGTTGGAAGTGTTTTTCCACTTGAGGTGATCCTTTTTATTGAGAAGGTTTTTGTTCACTAGATATTCGTCATGCGAATTTCTCTGCTGTTGAACAAATAGTCATATGCAAACAATGTTATTTTAAGAATGCAAAGCTTATGTCTGTCTTGAAGTTTTTGAAAATGCATTTTTCAGTAAAACATGCAAATTTTGTAAAATGTGATGTCAACTCAGGATTTACAGTAAGTCCTACAGGAGTCAGGATACCTTTTGTAACAGTATGCTTTCGAACTAACCCATGCTTCAGCTAGGACTTTTAAGGGTTATAATGTGGCCTGGTTCACGGTTCAAGAAACAAAGGATAAAGGCTCAAAATTTATTTGTACCCACCCGTTCTTTGTGATGTTCTTCGATCCTATACTCAGTTAATTGTGCATTTAGATCCTGTTTGAGTCTTTGCTCTGATATTCCAGTGATGGTTCGGATACTGACGGTTTATTTTGAATAGGCAGTCATTTCTTTTTGTTGAGGGTTTGTAGGACCTCTTTCTTTTTTATTTTATTATCCCTGTCTTTTGCCTGAACTGTTTCTTTTTGTGATTACAGTCAGCGGGATGCCTCAGTTTTTTTCTTAAGTCTCCTTCATAGGTTTTGACTTAATGGGATTTTATTTCGAGAGATAATGACTGCTTGTCTTGATGATTATAGGGAACCATCACCGTCTTTTGTTTTGGAAGGACATCTTTGATGCTATTCATTGTGCATCTGGATTAACTGAGAAAACTACCCTGCCCCGGGTTGTGATTAAGGGTTTTAATTTGTGTGAAAAGAAAAACTCCTACTTCTTTGGCTCAAAGGGGTTGACTAGGGATTATCTTCCTTATAACTCCACTGTTTAGGATTTGAAACAACGCCTGTACATCGTCAGCGGGGTCTGTTCAAAAGCATACTGTAGAGATTGTGGTATCATTTTCGTCATCCTCCCTCTAAGGCTTAGAGTTTTTAATCGAGAGTTGAATATCACAAAAGGAAATAAGAACGCATTTTTGAAATAGTAAATACGAATGAATTGATTCAAGACAAACATGTGCAATGCATTGATGAAATAACGAGGTTTGATATGAATAAATGTTCAAACAAATCAAAAGAAAATTACACATTGAAAATTCTAATGAACGAAAAGTCTTCTTGTGAGAACTTGTCACTTCAGATGGTATGCCTTGGAGGGATGGCAGAAGAACTCAGCCTGACCGTCTTGTGTGAATTCTAGCGCTCCTTCATCAATCAGGTCTTGAATTTTATTTTTCAATGCCCAAACAGTCATCAGTATCATGCCTCGGGTTGTTGGAATGGTATGCACACCTTGCATCAGGATTATAGTTAGGAGAAGAAGTCTTGGGATTCGGATGAGGTCCTATCAACATAATCAAATTCATCCTTAACAGGTGTTACAAAGCTTGAGACAACAACATGTTGAGTTTGGTAAACTGCCTTTTGGGCATATCCGACTTACTCTGATTAACCCGTTTTTTTTGGCGAGGTTGTTGTTGGACCCGTGATGTAGTAGAAATTTGGAAAGGTCCACTCTTCCCCAAACCAACCTTTTGTCTTCTTAGAGGTTGATCAATGCCTTGGTCCCCGGCCTCGACTATTTGCTTTATACTGTTGTATCTGTCTTGATGAAGTTGGTTGATGATGGCTTTCAGCTCTTCTTGTCTTCGGGATAGGCCTTGGATAAGAGCCATCCACCCTAGCATCTGGGTTCTCATTGCACCTACCTCAGCTTGCAGTTGTTCCAGTCGTTCGTCCTTATTGTCTTCAGGACTTTTCTTGACCAAGTTCCCAATGAGGGGTATTTTCAACTCTTCCTGCCCCTTGGATAGGTTTAGGAATATGTCCCTGAACTGAGCTTCTTGAGTTTGGAGATCTCTGTTGTCTTGTTTGAGAGCCATTGCTGAAATAAATAGCGAGAACATGAGAGACCTGTACTGGAAGACCTGTTATGCAATGATATGTATGATATATGTATGCAATGTTTTCAAGGATCTCGCGGGGTAAACAAGAAACTGTTAGAATTTGGTTGCAGCTTGATTGAATAAACTTCGTGTTGTTAAGAGTCCTTATTCAAAAGCCAAGCTCACCATATCGAGTGGGTCATAGCCACTGACTTAAGTTATCGTGTTTTGATCTCTAGACGATATTGGCTAGAGGAAAATAAATCCCCTTGCCCCTTGCTATACGTCTGATTTACCATAACCTGCATCACAAACCCTTGAGATCCTTGAAATGGTTAACGAAATGTTAAGGCATGATGTTATGATGTGTATGCTATGCGTTTAAGAAAAAGTGTGAGGTGATGTAAGCAAGTAAACTCGGAAAGAAATCCAAGTTATTGGATAAGGATTGTAAACCAAACCTGCAAGGAACTCATGTTGTCAGATAATAAAATTATGCAAGTAGTTCAAGTTGAAAGCACACAAGTCACACAAACAGCCTTAGGTTTAGGCTTGCATGGGTTTTAAGGTAGTACCCTCTTGAAGTTTAGTTGGTTCAACCTGTCCTAGAAAAGTAACCGGGTTCTAGAGGATCTCAATATCACTGACCATCCTCCATCGGTCATGGTTTCAGCTCACGCAATCTTTTCTTGCATCCGGAACTATCTCAAGAGTATGGTCTCAATGAGTGTAGCATCGACTATCAACCAGTTCTTAGCTTTACACCGAGGTACGCTATCTCACTACTTTCTAATGGCCAAGTTGGTCGATAAAGGTTCTAAGGTCAGTTAATGCTTAACGACACACGCAGTGGCCCCGTATTCTCCTCGTTTCTCCACAAGGGATACCGGTACCAACCAATGTGCCACATCAACGTAGCTACTGCTTCAACTGTATCGGTCTACGCCGTACAGTTTCCTCACAGTCTATTGCTACTTACCTAAAAGGTGTCCCCAAATCTGGGTTAGGATCTATAGTAACTCCCAAACAAAACCCTTAAAAGTAAAGCAAACAAAGCAATCAAGAGAAGCAATTATGATGAACTAGATCCTAAGGTATACCCCACTTATAAGTTCCCCAGCAGAGTCACCAGTTCTGTGATACGGTGGAAGAACCGACTATTTAATACTGGTTTGCGTTTTGCCTTTTTTGTTTGCAAAATGTCGCGGTAAGCAAGAGTCGCCACCGACCTTTATTTTATCCAACTGGAAAGGAAAAAAAGCACAGAAAAATTCCTTTTTCAAGATTTTGAGTACGGGGGGTAGATTATAGAAAGGGAAGGTATTAGCACCCTTTCTATCCGTAGTTTTCTACGGGCTCTTAGGTACTTGCTCATCATTTTAAAATTGCTTCCGTGTTTGTGTGTTTTTGAAAGTTTTTGTTTTACTTCATTTTAACCCTTGTATCAGTCCTCAAGAGTGTTACGAAGTCGTTTTGAAAACTTTGTTTTTAAAAGAAAAGGTGTAAGTGTGAAAAAGTTTGATTTTGAGCAAGTACCTACTAGCATCTACCTACTCGAAAAAAGAATTTTTCTGTTCTTGTTTACTTTAGACAGCATTATCCTACTATTGAGAAATAGGTAGCACCGTCGTTGGAGTTGTAAGGGTCAATTCGAAAGGGACGTACGATCACTAAAGCTATGTTAGGACGTCTTAGTGATAACCCTAGTGTCTTAAGATTGTATTCGAGGCAACATTTCCGAGGCAACCTTTTTGAGGAAACATTTCTGAACAGGACATTTTATCTTTGTTTAGACAAGAGGGCGACCACTAAAATACCCTATACTTAATGATCATTTACCGAAGGCAACTGAAGTGAGAGTATACCCTAGGAGTACGCATGTGCGAGTGATTCAATTTCAGTTATTATCTTTGCACATTTAGGGTTTGCTAACCATTTAAATTTAACATACATTCTTGTCATGCAACCCTATTACCATACATCTAACATTTAATATTTGCGAAAATTAAAATGCGGAAAATAAAGCTACAATATTACAAGGCTTCGGGTATTAATTACATAGCCAAAAACCCGTAAAACGATAAATAAACGAAAAAAGGGTCCTAATTAATCTATTACATCCCATGAGCAATTACATCAATATTGTAAAAAAATAAATAAACACGCGCGATGAATCGAGAACGAAAGAAAACTAGGATTTTGACCCCTTCTAAACCTAATTAAAAGAAAAGATTTATTTTATTGTTTTTGATTATTTTAAGTAAAGAATAAGGTTTTAAATTAAATACAAACCTAATTACTACTTAAAATATATTTTTAGAAAATAATTATTTTTGACCTATTTTTATATTTTTGATTTTAAAGAAAAGAAAATAGAAATTAAATTAAACAAAAACCCTAGTTTCTAATTTGTTTTAAATTTTTTACAAAGACAAATTAAAGTCATCCTAAAATTAAATTACACTAATTAAATTAATTTTGATAAAAGTAAAAATAAAATGCCTAAATTCTAATTTGGTGAAAATTGGTTGTGAGTTTTTATAAAAAAGAGTTAATTTTTGTGTTAGAAAATGATTAAAACAAAAATAAACAAATAAAAGAAAATATAAGAGGGATAAAGAAAAAGGGCCTGGTGTCAGCGGTTCTGATCAGAGGATGATGATTCAGAAATTGATGGTGATCAGAGGATGGTGGTCAGAGGATGATGGTGATCAGAGGATGATGATACTGGGCCTGCTCCTGGCTGGTGGATCCAGCAGATTATGGCCAGAGGATGTTTGATCTGGTCCTGGTTGATGCGTCCAGAAGATGATCCTCAGAAGATGCAGGCGCTAGATCTGGTGAACACAAAGGGGAAAAATACCAGAGGGTCACGCCTGGGATCGAACCCAGAATCATGAACTTCTGACTTCCTTCTTCTGGCCAACTGCGCTGGGTGTTAGTTTACCAACATACAAAAACAAAGAACAGATCAGAACCATAGGTTTCTGCCAGAATAAACGCGCCAGAATTTAAACCGGCCAGTAAAGTGGTGACACACTATCGTCTTCTTCCATGGATCCGTCGTTTTAAACTCAGAACCTTTACCTACAGATATGGCGTTGTAACTGTAACCCTGTGCATCTCAGGAATTACATACAGGCAATATAAATAATATTCAAGACCATGGATCAACTGGGTTTGATTCGCTGATCACAATGGTCTCCTCCATTTGGACCAATTGTTCCTGAATGAAAAGACCCTAAAACGAACCAAGAAAACCTAACAATGACATATCTCTGTATTGTTAGCAAAAATGCAATTAATCATTACCAACAACTTGCAAATGCTTCAATGAACAAGAATATATAAATAATTCATTCTACAAATGCCAGAATCATGATATTGAATTTCAAGAAAGTGCTGTATCGTGAGACACTTACAGTGGGTTTTCGTGCACGAAATTTCTTGTTAGGGATTGGGATGGATTCCTTGAGTGCCCAGCAAGTGAAAGGAATGCTTGGAATGGTGCAAATCATCCTCTAACCTGCAATTTGTTTCAACACTTTTTGGTGATTTTTGCAAGTTTCTTCTCAATTTCCCACGCCTCAAAACCTTTGTTCCTTTGGTCCGCATTTGTTCAATATATATCACTTATAGGATTAGGTTTACAAATATGCATTCAATCTCTTTCAATTATGGTTTTTGATCATGATTTGATTCCCATGAAGATCTTTCCAAAATAAGCCAAAAGTCAATCTTTTCATGCACAAACATGCCTTGCACGATTTGATTTTGTTGCTAGCTGTATAAGGGATCTGAAATATGCACCAAATCTCAAGACTTAAATGATTTTGATATTTCCATGATTTATTTTGATTTAATTTGATTAAATTGAAATAAAAAATCAAAATAAATGGCAAAAATAATATAAAGGCAAGTGGGAATATTTAGGGCTCGTGGACCATGTTACAAACTCAAAACAAGTACAAAAAGTTGGGCCCATTTGACAAAAATTGCAATTTGAGGCACTTTTGACTTTTGGCAATTTTGCAAAAAAGGTCAACTTCACAAATGCATAACTTCTTCAATTTTGACTCTATGAAGGTGTTCTTGGACTTTTTAGAAAGCTCAAGATGTCCTATAAGCAATATTTTTGGTTGCATATCAATTGAGTCTTCCATGTTCATGTATGAAGCTTTGACAAAAAAGGTGTTTTTGTTGACTTTTCAAAATGACCTATAATGTCCAAATTCATAACTTCTTGTGAGTGCATATTTTGAACTTGGTAGTTGAAGATTAATTGTAGGGCATTGCATCCTCTTCAAAATGAGCTTTGGATGGGTCATTTATCATAAAATATGAGAAAGTTATGCTTGGTCAAAGTTGAGTTGACTTTTCCTACAAAACCCTAATTTAGCAACTTTTGGGTTTTGATGAATTGTGAGAAATCCTTGATGAATCATGATCAACCCTTGATAAAATGATGAATAATACTTCAAAATGAGAATGTTGACCAAAAATCTTGAAGTTTGACTGTATGTGGGCCACAGTTGACGTTTGTCCTAGCATAGTCGATTTTCGAGCCTTTGAGCAATTGACTGAGCAAACTTCCTCTGCAAGGCTTGAAACTTGACATGGATGATCTTGAAAACATATTAGGGAAATTATGAGCATTTGGGGATCCCTTGGACTCAAGTATCTTGATGAAACATGAAACCCTAATTTGAGGTAGACTGCCTTAGGAGAGGGTTTGTCTGGTCAACCCTTGGATTTCCTTGAGCAATTTGAGGACCTCACTTGAAATGTATTGAGAAATATGGGAGGGAAAATTTTGGGGTACAAAATATGCGTCCTTTTGGATCTTCCCACTCTTAATCCCAGCTTCCACTCTTTCCCCGGTCAAGATTAATTCAATGAAGCTTGCTGAGGAGCTTCCAATTAGATGATTAAAGAAAGGACCAGACAGGGTTCCCAGAAACATGTCTACTATCTCCCTGTCAGACAGGGGAGGCTGGACTCTTCCTGCTAAGTCCCTCCATTTCTGAGCATAGTCTTTGAAACCCTGGATCGAACCCATAGCCAGACTTTTGAGTTGAGTACGGGTGGGAGCAAGGTCTGCATTGTATTGATATTGTTTATAAAAAGCAGTGGTCGGGTCTTCCCAATTATGGACATTGGCCCTCTCCAGTTGATAGAACCAATCTAGCTGAGTTCCGGATAGACTATCCTAAAAGAAGTGGACCCATAAATCTTTGTCGGCAGTGTGAGGTTGTATCTTCCTCACATAAGATCGGAGGTGAATCTTGGGACACGAAACCCCGTCGTACTTAGAAAACACTGGTGCCTTGAACTTTGGTGGAATAACAATCCCCGACACAAAACCCAGCTCTTCAAAGTCCAGCCCGGGCACTTTCTGAATCTCCATTTCACTTAGACGTTCTTCCAGATGTTTGTATTTGTCGTCAGATAGAGGATACTGCTCTTCAGAGTAATCATAGTCTTCTTCCTCTTCAGATTCTGGATGGGCAATCACTTCCTTGTTTTTCCCTTCTTGATTATCCTTTTCACCTGATGATGTTGCGAAGTCAAGGGTCTGTCTGGCTGGCCCTGGGAACCTTCTTCCTAGATTCAAAACACTGGTTGATTTCTTTGCTTTCTTCTTCTTTTCTTCAATCAGCAAAGTTTTCAAATCCTCTTGTCCTTTTGCCAAAGTCAAGAGCATTTGTTGAAACTGAGCATTCTGCGCCTGGAGATCTTTTACCATCTGTTCCATGTCCATCTTACTGAAATAAATAGTAGAAAGATGAGGAGATCTGTTGTAAGAAGCATGCTTATGTTATGATGAATGAAGATGCATATGCAATGATTTCAAGGAAATTAGAGATTTAAATTTGCTTTAGACAAAAAAGGAACACACGTCATATTAATAAATCAAAGTTTGAGTGCATCATGCCTCTTTGGGATTACAAAGAAATACAAGAACTCTAAGATAAAAAAGTTGAACGCATCCTCTTTGGTGAGATGTAGGCGTTCATGCTCTGCTCTTCATGAAGCTTCCTGGTGAGTTCCAGAACTTTCTTCTCGCTGGCCTAGAATTGGGCCTCGAAAGTGTCCCGCTCCCCCTTAAGCTGTAACCAATCCCTTTGCAAGTCTTCGAGAGAGGTGGGCATGTTAGGATGCAGGATAGTGTATGGGACATCTCCTTCCACAACAGGCTCTTTGATGATCTGGAGAATAGAGGGGTAAGGCATCATAAGACTTTGAGCACGAGCTCGTACCCATTTGAGATAAGGCTCAAGAGGGATGTAATTCTTATTCCCATATGTCTTGCTATCTACCTTGTTCAACATCCTCCAAGCTCGGATAAACCTCTGGCGATAACCTTGATCATCATTCTCGTAGTCAAATACCAACCCTTGAATAAACATCTCATGTGGACCATCCCTTCGGGTGTAACCAAATTGTCTTAAGGCTAAGCAGGAGTTGTAGGTGATGCCTCCTCTAATTCCAAGTAAGGGGACATTAGATAATTCTCCACAACTATCGACGATAGTAACATTCTCCAAAGATCGGGAACACCAATGAATATCTGAATGTCTGAGCGTCATCAACCTATGTGACCACCTTGAACCTTGCTCGTTCTTCAATACAGATTGGGGAATATGCGAAATAAACCATCTTGCCAAGATAGGAGTACAACACATAAGAATACCTCTTTTCCTCATAGTGCGAGTGTGAAAAGAATGTAGGATGGCTCCTAACAAAGTAGGCACCAGATTACGAGACATGAAGATTTTGACGGTGTTTACATCTATGAGTTGGTCAGGATTTGGAAACAAAACCATACCATAGATGAGGAGAGCCATAATTTCCTCAAAATCTTGCAAGTCCAAGGAGTTCCAACAATTTTGAGCTTTCTCAAACAAGAACTTGGCTAAGAAACCTTTGACACCACTCCTTGTTTCCCAATTAGTTGTGACATCAGATGGTTACAAGCGTAAGGCTTGAGTAATCTCTTCTGGTTTTGGATCTCTTTCTGTACCGCTGAAGGGTAGTTGATTGAGAATGAGAATCCTAAAGAGTTTGTAGAATTCTTCCAAAGTTGGCACAAGTTGATAATCGGGAAATGTGAAGCAATGGTGTAGAGGAACAAAGAACTGGAAGATCACCTTCATCATGTCCTCATCAGTGTTAGAGGTAACCAAGTTTAGGAGGCGACCATGTCTTTCGGTAAATGGAGAATTCTCAGGAAACCTTGATGATAACTCTTTAAGTTGAGGAGGGATCCTCACAAGATTGACTTGAATGGTTTGCCTGCGAATAGAATCCATGTCCTACAAAACAAAATAAAGATAAATCCCAAAAATCCTTGAAATGGTTAATGAGTATGAGTATGATGTTATGATGTTTATGATGTTATGTACAAGTAGATATATACAAACAAAACAAACAAGTCCTTAGGTTTAGGCTTGCATGGAGTCTCATAGGTAAGTACCCTCTTGAAGTTTAGTTGGCTCAAACATGTCCTAGCAATAGTAACTGGGTTCTAAGGGAGCTCAATATCACTGGTTTGTTTCCTCGGGCATTTTTTCAGTGCAAGCCTCTTTAATGGTGACTGAAATATCCCAAAAAACCAAACCTCAATGAGTGTAGTATCTAGTATCTACCAACTTTGGACTGCACCAAAGTCGGTCATCTCACTACGTCCTAATGGCCAAGTTGGTCAAGTAAAGGTTCTAGAAGTTAGTTAGTGCTTCATGACATCACTCAGCGGCCCCATATTCTCCTTGACTACTCAAGGGCTATCGGTACCCACAAATATTTCACACTAACATAGCTATTACTTAGACCATGTCGGTATACCCCGCACAGTTTTCACAACGTATTGCTACTTACCTATAAGGTATCCCAAATTCGGGTAGAGGATTCAAACACAAACAAAGAACCAAAATGTAAAGCATATAAGTTAAACAATGAAAGCAAATAAATGTGATCTAGACCTAAGGTAACCCCACTTTTAAAATATCCCCAACAAAGTCGGCAGTTCTGTAACACGGTGGGAGAACTGACTTGGTTGTTTTGCATTTTATTGCAAATGTTGCGGTTTAGAAAGAGTGGCCACTGACTTTTCTTTTATCCAAAAGGAAAGGCTGAAAAGAACAGGAAAGACCTTTGAGATGTTTTCTTGAGTTCGGGGGGTAGATTATGAAAATGGAAGGTATTAGCATCCTTTTCATCTGTAGTTATCTACAGGCTCTTAGTTGCTTGCTAGATCACTTGCTTTTGTTTGAAAATGTGCCTTGTGTGGTTTTTGAAAGTATTTTGAAAAGGCGTCAATGTTTAGGCAAACTTTGTAATGATTCTCGTTCATAAGAATGTATACAAAGTGTTGATCTTTTGAAAATGTTTTCAAGTTTGAAATAAGTTTTTGAAAGTGTTTGTTTTGAAAATAGCAAGGATGTTTTAGTTTGGAAATGAGAAAGCAACTAGGAACATTCTACCTACTCAAAAGTATTTCATGTTTATTTCCTCTTTCCCTTGACATTGTTATCTTACCATTGATTTGGTAAATAACCCTATCTTTGGATGTAAAAGGGACGGGCAAGGGTCATCGTATATGTAAAGCCCGTAATTTAATTAATTATTTAATTAAATTATTTTTGGAATATTTGTGAAGTTGTGTTGTTATGTTAGATATTATGTTGTGATTAGTTGGATTTATTTATATTATTAAGTTGTGGGATAATATTAGAATGATAATATTATTTGATGTGGGCTTGTTTTAAAGGAATAGAAGTAGTAAAAATGGGGTGTAGTAGTCTTAAGCCTATTAAGGTTTTTTGAGAATTATAGGGTTATTTTATTATTGTTAGAAATAATAAGAAAAGAAGAAGCAGTAAGAGAGAAAGAAATAAGGGTTAGAATAAGAGAACGTGAAAGTTGTTGGAAAGGAGGAAAGAAGGCAGAACGGAAATTAATCAGAAAAGTTATAGAGCAATCTTCAATCCAAGGTAACGGTGGGGTTCTGACTCTATAATAGGGTTTATGATGATTGGTACGTGGGATTAGATGTGAAAGATTATTTGGTTTATAATTGAGTTATATACATTGTTGTTTGAGGAGAATCGATAATTGAAAGATGGATAATGATGCCCTAATGATGTATATTTGATGTAGAATTATAGGATAATTATAATTAATGATTATCTATGGTTAGAGGATGTTTTTAGGGCCTAAAGTATGGAAACCGTAGTGAAAACGCAGAAAATATCCGTGACAGAACAGTATGTGTCGACCCTAAAAGCCATGCATCGATACATGAAGGCTTTTAGACTCAGGATGAGTCGATACAAAGGAGTCATGCATCGATACATGAAGGCTTTTAAACTCAGGATGAGTCGATACGAAGGAGCATGTATCGATACATGCAGTGTTGCAGACTCACTATGAGTCGATATAAAGGGAGTACACGTCGACTCATGTAGCGTGTTAAGTCCAATACACATCGACTCAAGACATTACGCGTCGATTCATGTAGTCTGGTTTTTCACAGAATCATTTTGAAAAGGCTATAACTTGAGTTTTCAGACTCCGTTTGAGGTGTCGTTCGAAGCGTTGAATAGATAACGCGATGAACTTCATTATTAGGGATCAAAATGAAGAATAGGGAGTATAATCCTAGTATCCAAATTAGGATTAGAGTTAGTTCCCACGTTAATCGCTATGTTGATTTTTGTGAAGAATGATGAGGATGAGATGATCATAGATTACTATTTGGTTTGTAACAGCAAGATGAATGAGGATAATAATGTAGTATTATAGAATGAATAATATGTAGAGGTTTTGAAATTTATAAGTAATCCTTAGATGATTAATTAATTATAGGCAATATCATGTTGTAGGCCTATGGCCAACGTTGCGAGATTGACGATCTACTGCTGTATTGTTGTATGGCTGAGTTGCTGTGAATTATGTTGATAAATGACGTTGATGAATGATGTTTATAAATGGTTTTGATGAGATTATGTTGATGAATTATGCGATGATAAATGATGTTTGATGAATTATGTTGATAAATGATGTTTGACGAATTATGTTGATGAATGATGTTGATGAATGATGTTGATGAAAGATGTTGAGATGCCTCTAATAATTGGCAGCTATTAAGATGTAGGCTTCTGGACAACGATGATGTTGTGTTGAGATGTTGTTAATTTTGGTGTTGTCATTACATTCATGATTGTGTCGCATATATTGCATTTCAAGATGGAGCTGATGCTCGTTAAGATAGCCTGTATTGGCGAATATTAAGATGAAGGCTTATGCCTTGTTGATGCCTCTATTTATTGGCAATTATTTGAGATAGGAGTTCAGCTCCAATGGTAACACATGCATTTGCATAGTATTGAGTCTCATTATATTATTGCATAAAGAAGTTGTGTATTGATGCGGTGAATGTGTATATTGTTGGTATTTCAGTTGCGATTACTATTGCATATAAGATGAGAAGTGGTGATGTTGTTTGATTTAATGTAATATATTATTTATCATATGTTTTATTATATTGTTAGATATCTCACCCCTTCTGTTTGAATGTTACTCTTATGTTAGTAACGTGCAGGTAATCCATAGTGAAGGCTGTATACCTTCAATAGTTCGAGTCGGTGTCATTTCTCTGATACGTAACACTAGAGGGGATGAATGCTTGTTGCTTTTAATTATTGATTATTTTAGTTGTTTAACTTTAATTTGATTGTTACTAAGTATGTGTTGTCTTGAAGTTGCTGTAACGATGAATAAAGATGTTATTAAGAATCCCGCTGCGTAGATGTTTAAATTGTTGAATTAAGAGATTAAATTACTATGTTGATAGTTCATCTAAAGTTTTAAAGTGTTATGTATCCATGTTGAATGCAATGTGTTTTTAAAGTTGAATTTGTGGCATCCTGATTTAGTTGCATGAATTTTATGACTCTGATTTGCATATATAATTGCCGGGTAGAATTGGGGTGTTACAGTATAGCCACGATTAGCAATGTTGTAAGATATCTTAGCATTTTATTTAAGGGACTAAGATCATTTTTGAAAGGCAACTTTGATAGCGTCATCGAGGGACTATGATCTTGTATTTTTGCTTGTTTTTGCTAAGATACCTCACATGCATAATTTGGCTATTTTATAAGGCAACAAAGTGGATTTACCCTAAGGGTGCAAGGGTGCAAGTGTATCTTTTTCATGCTTGATTTGTCTTGATTAGAGTTTGCTATTTATTGGTTTTAATCTTTCCATACAAACCCTAATCGCTAGCATTTGTATATAAAACATTAAATTTCAGAAAATAAAGATACTAAGCTATTACATCATTAGGGGAGGGGATATACAAATTACAAATGGGAAATTGCAAGAAATTAAAATCCTAATTATCTATTACAATCATATTGAATTTGAATAAATGCACAAGAAATAAAATGAATATAATGTACAAGTATGAATGGATAAGGAATGGATTTTTGTATTAAAGGTTTTTGACCTAATTAAATTAAAATAAGATACTTGACTATAATAAGAAAATTAAAATTAAGTTAATAAAAGAAATTAATTTATTAAAGAAAACAAGTTTTTTTTTAGGTTTTTTGTGAATTTAATTAAACTAGTAAATAAAATTAATTAACTAAAAGTCCTAAGTTCTAAATTGATTTTAATTTACAAGAAAATAATATAATAAAATAATAAACCTAAAATATTAATTATTAAGAAAGAAATTAATTTATTAAGAAATGTTTTTTTTCTTTTGATTTTATAAAAAAATAATAATAAATTAAATAAGTGTAAAAATAATAAATAAAATATTTTTGGATTTTTTATTAATATAATAATAATAATAGTAATAAAAAAATAAAGAAAAATAAAATATAACAAAATATAAAAGTCAGGGGGGTTTGGAAATGGTTAAAGGGGTTAGAAAGTTAGAAAAAAGAAACAAAGGCCCAATGTTCTGATGGCCCAGGCGCCTGATTCAACAAAAAAATGAAAAATGAAAAAATTATGGAAATTACAAAACGTTTCGTTGGGGCTCGAACCCAGGGCCTTCTAATACGTGCGCGCTTCTTGTATCACTGGGGTGGCCTGTTTCATTCATTCATATAATAAAAGCATAAATATATATTAGAAACTGCTTCCTGAAGACAACTTCATCTTTAACCTCGCGCCTAGCCAGACCACCTGCATCTTGTTCATTTCTCATCCATTTGCAAAAGTGTAAACATGAATCTTGTGGCAAATTTCCTCACAATTTCAGAAATGTAAAGCATTAAAACTATAGATCAAAGACAAACATGAATTTTATTGGCCCTAATCTGAACCCTAATTTTTCCAGAAACTTCAATCTTAAAATTCTCTAAGCTCAAGCAACATAAATGAAAACTATGGACATGGTTAGCTTTAGGGCAATGATATCTGCATTTTTCATTCACAAATTAAACATTATTGATGCCTATATGAAGAGTTCAAAAGTCAGAAAATTCACCTTGCAAGAGGGTATCGTGTTTTGAGTTTGAACAACTTTTGATGAGTTCCAATGATTGGGTTAGCTTCCTCAAGTTCATAGGAAGCTAATGTGATGATTGGCTTGAGCTGAAAGTGGCTGAGGAGTTCTGGAGAAGTTAACTTACAGGGCCCTATTTTTGGTTATGGAGGTTTATGAAAATGGAGTTACCATTATGAAACAGGGCCAGGGATGAGTTGTATTTGATGTATAGAAGCTTTAGGAACCAAAAGGCTTGAAAACGCACGAGGGAAATGTGAGTTTCAAGTTTTTGGTCAGATTATGCATGAATGGAGTTTTGTGTTACAATTATGAGTTCTAGGGAGCTTGAGGGCTTGTGTATGCATGTCTTTTGATGCAAATGACTTGTACATAAGTAAGGAAAAGGATGTGAGCCTTGAGAGGGTCAGAATCACACAAGTACAAGTTATGGCTATGTTGCTTGATTTTGAAGAAAAGTGAAAATATGGTTTCAAGGTAAAGTACAAGCATGGGATGACTTGTTAGAAGCTTGAGGCCAATTTCTTTTGGGTTATAGGTCGTGTATGATCAGAAGAGAACAAGTGCAAAGCTCAAGAACAGATTTTGTGCATAAAGCTACTTTTCAAAATGGCAATGTGCACTTTCTTCCCAAAATGGAAATAAGCACGAGTAATGCATTGAATGCTTGAGTTGAAGCCTCTAATAGTTGTGCAAACATTTAATTATGGAGTGCCAAACAAGTTTGAGGCCTGCAAAGCAGATATTGTGCATTCTAGCAATGATTTTAATTCCTGTTCATCATGAAATTATGCCTTGTAAAACAACTTGAAACCCTAACTTATGACCTTCGATTCTCCTTGCTCACAAATGATCTCAAGGAGGTCTTGAACATTTTAGAAAGCTTTTAATATTATATACAACACCCCTTTGAATCACTTTTGCAAAATCCAAATGGAACTATGTGAAACTTGGCTCAGAAGTTAGGTCAAAATCCTGACCAAATTGCTCAAAATTTCACTGAGTGTTTTAGTTTCATGACCATGATTTCATGGATTAATAACTTGAAATCCAAGAATTTCTAGGAGGAGTTGTATAAATAAATTTTTTAGATCTCATTGAGATCTACAACTTTCATGTTGAGAGTTTCCCATGAATCATCTTGCATCATGGTGAAAAATTGGCTCAAAGTTGTGAAAAAATATGAAGTTTTCCACACTTACAAAAATTTCTAAGTTTGGAAACTTTGACTTTTCAAAATGAAATCTTGACTTTTTGATTTCTTGATGAAAAAGTTTAATATTTTGACATGTTTTGATGAACTGTGATCTTTGACACTTGATTTTGACCAAAAAGTAAAAGTTTGACTTTTCAGTGTACAGTTGACTGAAAATCAACTATCAATCAATTGATCTTGAGGGATGTTTTGAGTCATGATATTAGGTAAAAATGATGCAATTGAACTCTTGAGATCATGTCTCAAACCAATTAATCATTTGCTAGGTCAAAAATCAGAAATTGCCCTTTCTTAGTCAAAACCCTAATTTTGACCATTTTGCCCTTTTGATGATCTGATCAAATTTCTTGAGGAATTATGGTCCAAAATTGATCAAATGACATATAGGAGTTCACAATGTTTATATGGATAAAAAATTATGAAGTTTGACTTTAAATTGGCCATAGTTGACTTTTCCCCCAATACAGCTGATTTTTAAGTCAACTACTCAATTGACTGAGCAAAAATGTGATCCGTGACTTGAAACTTGACATGAGTAATCTTGAGGGTCCATGATTATCCATGAAAGTAATATGAGGCATTAAAATTTCAATTATCCTTGTGTAATCTCAAACCCTAATTTCAGTCATCAGTGCTTAAGGAGGTGTCTTGAGCTGATCAATCCTTGTACAAGCTTGAACCAAAGGAGATCTTGTGAGAAAATATTTGATAAATGAGAGAGAAAATTTGGGGTAAAACAGTTGTTAAACCCATCTTGCTTCAGGAGTTCATACCACTTGGTCGTGTAGATAGTTTCCCCGTCTGGTTTCAGGCGTTAATCTTTGACCTTCTACATAATTTGATAGTGGTCATATGTCTGCTAATTTAACCTGAAAAGCTAAAATCAGTTTCATGCAATGTCATGATGTATGAATTGCATGATGCTCTCAAAATAAATGAGCTTGTGTGTGATACGGTGGCCAGAACCGGGACTGTTTTAGGAATGCTGGTTTGCGTTTGTGTTTGTGTTCGCAAAATGTCACGGTAAGCAAGAGTCGCCACCGACTTTTATTTTATCCAACAAGGAAAGGAAAAAAGCACAGAAAAATTCCTTTTTCGTGATATTCTGAGTACGGAGGGTAGATTATAATAATGGAAGGTATTATCACCCTTTCTATCCGTGGTTTTCCACGGGCTCTTAGGTACTTTCTCATCATTTTCAAAATTGCTTCTGTGTGTTTGTGTGATTTGAAAAGTTTTTGTTTTGACTTTGATTTAACCCTTACTTCTGTCTTCAAGAGTGTTACGAAGTGTTTTTAGAAAACTTTGTTTGAAAAGGAGTGTAAGTGTGAAAATTTTTGTTTAGATTGAGCAAGTACTTAAGAACTAATCTAACTACTCGAAAAAATAATTGTTCTATGTTTGTTTCCTTTAGACAATGCTATCTTACTATTAGTGAGTAGGTAGCTCCATCGTCGGAGTTTTGAGGGTCAATTCGAAAGGGATGTACGGTCACTAAAGCAATGTTAGGACGTCTTAGTAATAACCCTAATGTCTTAAGATCAATATTCGAGGCAACAATTCTGAGGCAACCATTCCGAGGCAACTTTTCCGAACGGGACTTTGATCTTTGTTTAGACAAGAGAGCGACCACTAAAATATCCTATACCTAATGACCGTATACCGAAGGCAACCAAAGTGAGAGTATACCCTAGGAGTGCGCATGTGCGAGTGATTCAATTTCAAGTTATTATCTTTGCACATTTAGGGTTTGCTAACCGTTTTAAATTTAATCATACATTCTTGTCATGCAACCCTAATTATTCATACATCTAACAGTTGATATTTTGCGGAATTTAAAGTGCGGAAAATAAGCTACGCTATTACAAGGCTTCGAGTATTTACATAGCCAAAAACAAACCCTTAAAAAAACGATAAATGAAAGTAAAAGGTCCTAATTAATCTATTACAACTTGTGAGCAATTACATTAATATGGAAAAATAAAATAATAAAGCGTGCGCGATGAGTTAAGAACGATAAGAACTTATGGTTTTGACCCCGTCTAACCTAATTGAAAGAAAAAATTGTTTTTTTGTTGTTTTTGATTATTTTTAAGAAAAAGAACAAGGTTTTTAAATTAAATACAAAATTAATTAGTAATTAAAAAAAATAACTAAATTTAACCTATTTTTGTGTTTTTGGTTATTTTTAAGAAAAGAAAATATAATTTAATTTAGATAAAACCCTAATTTCTAATTGTTTTTTAATTTATTTACAAATTAATTAAAGTTACCTAAAATTAAATATCCTAATTAAATTAAATAATTTATAAAAAGAAATATCCTAAATTTAATTGGATGAAAAATTGTTTTTTGTGATTTTTGATAAAAAGAATTATTATTTTTGCTAGTAAAATAAATAAATAAACTAAATAATGGTAATATAAAAAGAAAAGAAAATAGAAAACTGGGCCTGGAAAAGTAATTTGGAGGGGTGTATATAGCAAGCCTTGGGCCCAAAAATCTGAGGTCCATGTTGACTTCCATGCTCCCATGCTATGCGTTGACTAAAGCCTATGATGCTCCTTCATCTGATGGCCTTTAGATCTGGCCATCTGGACATTTGGCAGGTTGGATGATGAGGGCGCATGGTGGTCCTTGGCCTTGTGTACACGCCTGATAAATTACAACAAAATAACATGAAATATGGGGGGACCTGGGATTTGAACCCAGGCCCCAAAGAATTTTCCAACTACTCCACTACCAATTGTGCTGGCTTTGTTTCTTGTATATAAAACAAACAATAATCATAATATTATAAACAAGCGAAATAAAAAGAAATTCGCACGGAAATTCAAATGGACGAGTAGGGTGATGCCACGACATCATCCCTGTCCTCTCTCCGTGGCTAAAAGGTTTGAAGACCTTTACCTACGGACAACGTCCGTTGCTACAACCCTGCAGATTTATCAAAATCAAGCACAAGCAAGGTAAATAAAATATAAGGCCATGAATCAGTTCGTCTGGACCTGCTGAGCACAATGGTGCCCTTCTTGAGGGCCAATTTTACCTGTGTAAAAAGATCCTAAAACGAAGCATAAAACCCTAACAATGGAAAATCTTGATACAGTCCATAAAAATGCAATTGAATGTTATAGATAGTTTGCAAATGTTCCAAGGATCAAGAATATATAATTATTTCGTGTTATAGGTGCCAGAATGATGCAATTCGATTTCAAAAAAAGTACAAGGTCGTGACTGACTTATAGTGAGTTACAGTGCTGGAAACTCCTTGTTCTTGATTGGTTTCGCTTGCTTATGATCCCAGGAAGCGATTGGGATGGCTAGAAGGTCTTGAGAATGCCTGGAACTATGAATTCGACTCAGCACTTTTTTGTGTTTTTTTCAAGTTTGTTCTGACTTCTCACGCCTCTCTAACCTCCTTCTCTAGGTCTGTAATTATTCAATATATATATATCAATGATCGAATTAGGGTTGCAAGCATGATCTCAATCTTTCTCCATTATAGCTTTTGATTTGGATTTGATTCACTTGAAGATTCTTCCAAAAATAGGTCAAACTCAATCTTTTTGTGCACACAAAGGCCTTGCACGAATTCAATCACTTGCCAACTGGATATAGGACCTGAAACATGCACAATATCTTGAGATTTCAATGTTTTGGATTTTTCCATGATTTGTTTTGATTTAAATTGATTTAATTCAAATAAAAATCAAAATAAATAATAAAAACAAGATAATGACAAGTGGAAAGAGCTAGGACTCGTGGACCATGCTACCAACTTTAAAAAAATGCAAAAAGTTAGGCCCATTTAGCAAAAATTGCAATTTGAGGCATAGTTGACTTTTGACAATTTTGCAAAAAGGGTCAACTTCACCAATGCATAACTTCCTCAATTTTGAATCTTTGAAGGTGTTCTTGGACTTTTTAGAAAGATTGAGATGTCCTATAAGCAACCCTTTTAGTCTCATCTCAATTTGGTATTCGATGTTCATGTATGAAGCTTTGACAAAAAAGGTGTTTTTGTTGACTTTTCAAAATGACCTATAATGGCCAAATCCATAACTTCTTGTGAGTGCATATTTTGAACTTGGGATCTGAAGATGGATTGTAGAGAATTGCATGATCTTCAAAATGAGCTTTGTATGGGTTATTTCTCATAAAATATGAGAAAGGTATGCTTGGTCAAAGTTGAGTTGACTTTTTCTACAAAACCCTAATTTAGCAACTTTTGGGTTTTGATGAATTATGAGCAATCCTTGATGAATCATGATCAAACCTTGATAAAATGATGAATTATACTTCAAAATGAGAATGTTGACCAAAAATCTTGAAGTTTTACTGTATGTAGGCCACAATTGACTTTTGTCCTAGCACAGTCGATTTTCAGGCCTTTGAGCAATTGACTGAGCAAACTTCCTCTGTAAGGCTTGAAACTTGACATGGATGATCTTGAGAACATATTAGGACAATAGTGAGAATTTGACACCCTTTTGATTCAAACATCTTGATGCAAACTGAAACCCTAATTTGAGGTAGACTGCCTTAGGAGGGAGCTTGTATGGTCAACCCTTGAGCTTCCTTGAGCAACTTGAGGATCTTTCTTGGAATGTTTTGAGAAATATGGGAGGGAAAATTTTGGGGTAAAACATTGTGATATATGCATTTTTTTGCACATGCCATGATGTATGAACATGTAATCCTGTTGCACAGTATCTTTGTCTGGGAAAATAAATCCCGGACTACTGCTGAAGAGTACCGGGGAGCTGAATCCCGGACTGTTGTTGGTGAGTGAAGAATGAGATTCTTCAATTTCCGTTGGGATAGTGAATAGAGATAGTTTTTTTGGCGATTCTCTTTCTCGTCCGAGGATCTTCGACTTTTGTTTGAAAATGATTTTACTGAGGGGAAGAGTATTGTTGGAAGATTTCACCAATTTGGAGAAATAAACTTCGCTGGGGGATGAACTTCCATAGCTAGAGAAATAAACTCTACTGGGGATAAGACTTTATAAACTACTTGAGATTTATAAAAATCCGTTGCAGAAGGTGAACTCCATAAACTACTTGTGGATTTTGTTGAAATCCTGTTGGGGAATCTTGAGAAGCCTGGCGACTTCACTGGGGATTTTTTTTTGTTGGATCAGTAATTGGAGATTCTTGCTCTTTCGGGGATATGAGAACCCGAAATCGTTAGGCTGCATGCTGAGAACATGGCTGTGACCTTGTAATAGGACATCTCTGCCCTTGGAGAAGGTATCTGTCGGGGAAGACATCTGCGAGGATCTTGTGGATGGCCCTTAGACATTGTCCTATTTCTTAAAGTCATTAGCAATTGTCTTTCTGTTTTTATGAGTGTATTTTTAAGCGGTAATCATATTCAAATGCATATATTCAAAAATAATCACTGGACGTTTTCTCACACAAAACAGAAAAATAAAAAACAGAAGTTTTACACTTTCAACGGAATAGTTTTGTATTAACTTGAGTAAGCATTTTTGTACAAGGAGACAGAAATCCTAGTTAGAGAATACCGTCATAAGAATACAAATTATACAAAATAGTATACAAAGAAAGACAACTATGTGAAATAATCCCATTGGGTTCCCATTCTTCTATTGTCTTTATGTCCTTGAGTATCTCATCACTTTCGCTGCTTGTCCGAAGTTGATTGGATTCATTAGCACCATTTGAGCTTGATAGTTGATACTGAAGATTGGTTGTAAGGTGATCCAACAGGACATAGTTATACACTTTAGATCCCTAACTTTTTCCTATACCTCCCTTTCGGGTTTTTAGTCCACCGGTATACCCTTTTTTGCCCAAGCCTCCTTTTCAGGTTTTCGACTTGCCGGGTATACAAATTCTTTTGTATATCCTTAATTTTTGCCTGAACCATTTTGGTTCGTCGGGATGCCCAAATTTTCACCTAGGCCAGTCGACCTAGCGGGTCTTTGTTTATGCGTAGTATCTTTTGACTATGTCTGTGTTTATAGGGTGTGGAAGGTCGTTGTGATACGGTGGCAGAACTGACTGTTTAATACTGGTTTGTGTTTTTTGTTTGCAAATGTCGCGGTAAGCAAGAGTCGCCACCGACTTTTCTTTTATCAAACAAAGGAAAGCGTGAAAAGAACAGAAAAAGACCATTTTTTCGATATTTTCTGAGTAAGGGTGTAGATTATGGAAAGGGAAGGTATTAACACTCTTTCCATCCGTGATTTTCCACGGGCTCTTAGGTACTTGCTCATTTTTGAAAACTGTTTGTGTGTTTGTGGTTTTGAAAGTTTTTGTTTGCTTTATGGTAACTCTTGTATCAGTCCTCAAGAGTGTGAAAATCGTTTTTTTGAAAGTAGTTTTTGAAAGCGTGTAAGTGTGAAAAAGTTGTTCTTGAGCAAGTACCTAAGAGTTATCTACCTACTTGAAAAGGGATGTTCTTTCCCTCCTTTCCTTTAGATAGTGATATCCTACTATTTGTGAGTAGGTAGCCCTATCGTCGGATGTTGAGGGACAATCGAAAGGGACACTTATGGTCAGTGAAGGCAACTTGTAAAGATATCTTAGCATTTCGAAGGGACTGTCATCATCTAGGCAACATCGCGGGACAAGATCATTTACCGAAAGGCAACTCGAGGGACGTTTAGGGACCATGATCTTTTATGATGACTTTTATACCGAGGGTCTTTGCTAAGATATCCCTACGTCCGAGGGACATGACCATTTCCGAGGCAACCGAGTGAGGAGTACCCTAAGGATGCAAGTGTGAGAAGTGTGTTTTTTCAGTTATATTATCTTGAAGTTAGTGATCTATGATTAATTTGATTAATCTTGTCATGCACTCCTACTTACTAGCAATTATATACAAGCATAAAAATGTAAAAAAAGTGAGAAATAAAGGTTCCTACGCTATTACAAGACTTTGGTGTAGATACATAATAATGGATGAAAAGTAAAATGCGGAATTAAAAGTGCGGGAATTTAAGTCCTAAACTATTACAGCTGTAAGCAGTTACAATATTATAAAGATGAGAATAAGATAAACGCGCGAAATAAAGAAGCGTCTAACGACATAAAAAAAGGGTTAAGTAAAAAACTTATTTGTTTGATTTTTTGTTTTAATTAAGAAAAATAATTAGATTAAATATCCTAAAGTCTATTTAAAAAATAAAAATTATTTAAGAAAAATAGTCTAAGTTTTTTTTGGTTTTTTTTTATTATGAAAATAAAAATAATTAAATCTAATTAAAATCCTAAATTCTATTTTATTTCAATTAAAGAAAATAGTTAGAATATCATCTAAATTATTTACAAAATTAATTTAATAAAAAAACTAATCTAATATTTTTGGTTATTTTTATTTTATTTTATGATTTAAAAAAAATTAAGATAAAAAAACAAATAAAATAATTAAACAAAATAAAATAGTGAAGTTAAAAAAAGAAAAGGAAAGTAATGGGCCTGAGGAGGTGTGAACCCAATTGGAGAGGTATGCTACTAATTTTGTCAAAGCCCAGCCAACCAGCCTCATTGCCCTTGCGTGTGATTCAGTGTGGAGCAAGCTTGAAGGTCCACCATGTACGTTTGAAGCTGAAGCGTTTGATCTGGTGTTGATTGATCTGAGGGTGATGAATTTGAGGCATATGGTATGCGCGTTGGGCAAGTAGCGCATTGGATCTGGAAACAAATTGTTAGAAAAATAATATACAGGAGGCAGGGGTCGAACCCCTGACCTCCCACACATGCACGCCTTAACGCCCTTCATTCCTGCCATCTGAACCACTTGTCTATTCGCTTATACAAACAACAATTAAATAATATAATCTAAAATCAATGATTAAAATTATATTTAAGAAAAATGCATGCTGCATTCAAATGGCCCAACCAGGTCATGCCACGCCATCATCCTCTTCAGTGGCTGTCGTTTTAGCCCAGGAACTTTTACCTACGGACAAAACCGTCACTAAAGGACCTGCAAATTTCCAAGACTTACAACAGGCAATATAAATTTAATGTAAACGCATGGATCAATTGGGTTTGATCTCGTGAGCACGACGCTACTCTTCTTTTGGCCTAATTTTACCTATATTGAAAAACCCTAAAACAAACCTCAAAACCCTAACAATGGAAATTAGTCATATATGCGTCAAGATAAGCAATTAATCATTCACATATTCTAAATACTCATACAAACATGAATGCATACTTAAAATTCATTTATAACGTGTGTATGATCAAAATCAAATTTTAAAAAAAGAAGAGCAAACGGTGGTGATGTGAATGCTGATTCTGGATGCATTGATGCATGAGAATGATCTTGTTAGCTTCCAAATGTTCCTAGGAATCGATTGTGAACGTCCAAAGTCTTTGAATCTCTCTGCAATCCAAAATCTGATTTCCATTTTTTGTCAAAAATTTGGAGTTTCGTGCGGCCTCTAAATTGTATGTATCCTCCCTTTAAGCTTGCAAACGTGATGTATATATAGAGGAGGTGGAGGAGACAAGATAACATGGAAAGAATCGCAAACATAAAGCCATGATGAAAGCCATTATCTCATTTTGAAAAATTGCCATGATTTTGAGATTTCATGCCATTTTCATATTTGGATGAACATGAACATTCTTGGTACGAATTTGTGGGCCTGAAACTGAATCAACCCAAAAGCCCAATAGTCATGATCCAATCATTTACTATTTTATATGATTTATCAATACATTAATCAAATAATTAATATTATAAAATTTTAAAATAAAATATTTAAAATTATCAATAAGACAAATTCAGGATGATTACTAATATCTTCATTATTCGATCGTATTATTTTAAAAAAAAAAAACTCAAATTTACATTTAAATCTGGAGTGAATTCAGACAGATATTCATGTATATAAGTTTTTCCGCGGTGTCTTATTACGAAAACTCTGACAACTTTTTTTTAATAGAAATAACGCATCTCAGTTATGATTGCAATATTTTGTATCAGAAAACTGATTTTATGATTTATAAAAAAGATGTTAATTCAAACAAAATTAATGATTTGGTAACTTGTTGGACAAAACATAAATCATTCTGGAGTATTCATATTCAAGTTGAAAGGGATAAAGGTATCTATTATTCAACTTTTAATCATTTTCCTAACTAGTTTAAATTTTTTAGGAGTGTGCATAATTTATATTTAAATCTCTTAATGATTAGGAAGGTCATGTTTAAAAGTACGAAGATAGATGACTTTGTTTTTAAAAGGATTTTTAGAGTGATTTAAATGTAAGATTTGTATGTGTTAGTCTCATGTTTTTAGCTTAGTATTTTGACACGAATGTGTGATATAAGATATATATTTTCGACATTAAGTCATAAATTTGATATGTTAATCTTTTTGACAAATATGGGGAGTTCACCTATGAAAGGTGTTTAGTATATTCTTGAGTCCAAATATTAGATGACTTAAAGATATTTTTGACAGCAGTGGCGGTTTGAAGCGGTTTAAATGTTGAGGACACGTGGAAACAAATTAGAAGACAAAAGCTCGTGGAACAATATACTGTTGGATTTTTGTCAGTTAGTCGTTGTTGGCAGTTGTACCTATTATATAAGCGAATTTCGACTCTGTAGTCAGTACACTACTACAAAAAGCACTTTTAACCTCGGACGCAAAATATATTGTACCTCGAATAAAGAAGCGAGGTAACTAAGGGCGTCATGAAAAGTAAGAACTTCACACCTCGGTTTTTAAAATACTGAGGGGTAAATTTATTTGCGCATGGGTTCGAACTCTATCATATACACTTTTATTATTTACAAAACTAGTGTCTCATACATCTCGATTAATCAATAAAACCGAGGGGTAATATATACTTTTTTATTTTAAAAAACCTGTTACATTATTTATACAAAATATTAATAAATTAATTTGTTTACAAACTACATTGTTGATCTTACTGGTTGGTCACAATCTGCAAATGGGTCTAAGGATGATATCTGGCTTGTTGGAAAGTTGAGGAGAAAAGGGGGTTGTCCATGCAAGGCACTTCGACAATCAAGTAAGAATGGATCCAAAGAGATATAAGCAGAATATTAGGGTTTAAGGTTTGAATATTGGATACCTGGCCCTCACACGTGTGAGGGTTTATATAATGCCCCCAACACTTGACCATTGGTCCCTATTTTTGGGCCTAGATATGCGGGTCCACAAAAATAGATAGCTGTCAGGATTCAGTCAAAACGAAAAGGTGTGCTCGTAACTAGCCGTTGGTTTCGAGGAGGAGGCGGATTACGGGAAAATGGTCATTCTGGATGTTTCTTGGTTTCCTACTCGACTTGTATCGGCTGACGGGGAGATAATTGTTGACTGAGTCAGGCGTGCGTGTCAGGCATCACTTGTCGTGCGTCCAAGGGCGTGGTCGATCAGGATGTTGGGCCACTTTTATTGGGTCGTGCCAAGGGTAGAAGTGGATTGGGTCAATCTTAGTCATTGGGCTAGTCCAGAATTGGAGCACACCAAGTTTTTGCTTCTAGGAACATGAGTGATGACTCAGAATCGGTCCACGAAATGGGGATGCTTCTTGGTCGATTTCATGCAAGGAGAATGAGTGATGCTCGTCGTGTTCGCCTCGCGGGAAGAGGAATAGTTGAGCGGCTCCGAGGAGTCGTCGTGAGGGGCAATTTTGTGCGAGGAGCCTAAAAAATTTCTCGGTGTTTGTTTCTCGGGGAGAGGAACAACTTGTTGGAATCTGGAGAGATTGCACGCCACGCTTGTATCGAGCTACGTGATGCCAGGGAGGCGTGATGATGGCTTTCCTAGGGACTAGGGCGTAATAATGATGCCTTTTAAGGTTCCCTAGGCGCGTGCCAGCCCATGCACTGGCGAGTTTGGTCTATAAAAGGAGGGGAAGGAGCTTCATTTTCACTTTTCGCTTGCTCTCCTTCTGCTCGTTCCCACTGTCTTCTGCCCGGCTTCATTGATCTCCTGCTCGACTTCATCGGTTTCTAAAGTGTTTTCTTATTCTACCGCTTGCCGCCGCCTGCTCTGCCGTTAGCTTATTTAATCTGGTAAGTTTCTCGATTCTCCTTGCTTTTATGGATTTAACTTTAGTTATAGCTTAGATTTCGAAGTTTTTCTCCTATAAGTGCATGCAGTTAGGGTTTAGGGTAACTTATCGTTTAGAATTCCTGACGGAGTGTTGGTTGGTGACAGTGGTTTCTCCAAGTGAGACTATCGGTAATGCCGTGTGTTCTCCCTGGGAAGTTTTGAAATTGTGGTGGCGTTTGATGAGTGTAGATGGTCTTTCTGAAGAATTCAAGTCATTTATGTCGTTCTCTTCCCATTTTCTGGGTGAGTCCAGCTCGTTTAGTCGGGGAGAGTGATGATTATCTGGTTGTTATTAAGTGAGGGCTCTAGTTGGGGACATGGTCCTCATTCCTTAGTGCCCTTTCACTTGATTAGTGGTGGAAGGATGGATTTGACTTAGATGTCGAACTCACTTTTATCCTCTACTTCTCAAGTACAATGGTTGATACTGTTGGCGATGAGTTTTTGAACGAGCCTAGTGATTCCGCCCATAGTTCCACCGAGAGAACATTTGGTGAGACAAGTACCTCAGAAGCGTACGAGTTTGAGCCAGGCGCGTTGGAGCCAGGATCGCCCGGGCTACAGGCTGCTGAGGGAGACGTAGAGATGGCTCATGCTGGTCGAGCTGGTCCAAGTGTGCCCGTGGTCGAGGAGGATCCATTGGCTTGGGTCGCACCGGTCACGTGGAAGTATGTTTCTCATTTCATTGAGTATCCCAAAGATATATTTACATTGGTGGATCCAGAGATAGAGATTGAGGGCGCTAATGAGCAGTGGGCAATATACATTCCCGGGAAGAAAAGTCAGATCTGCTCACCGTTTGAAGCTTGATGGTTTCCCATGTATGATATCTCATTCAGGGAGATGGGTTTTCGACTTCTGTTCTCATATTTTCATGTGGCGGTCTTTAGGCATCTACATCTTGCTCTGTCCCAACTGCACCCAAATTTGATCGCCTTCTTATAGGCTTTTGAGATCGTGTATGACTATCTGGGTATCGGGGCTACTATTCCTCTGTTCTTCCATTGTTTTCATCTTCAAAGGCAGACATTTGGTGTTCAGTATGGGTGGGTTTCTTTGAAGCAGGCAAACGGAAAATTGTTCAAGGCGTATTTGGAATATGTTTGTTTCTTCAAGAACATGTACATGCTTATTTAGCCCGTCTCGGAGAGGGAACTATTGAATGTCTTTAGGGTTGCTTCAGCATATGACGAGGACGGGGACCCTGTCCTGAACGAGGAGGGGAAGCATATGAATAAGCTGGTGCCCAAGTTCCCTTTCCACTAGACCAGGAAGCACTATGATAATGGGACAGAGGTTTATGTCTGGAAGAAGGGTCAGCTTGGTCTCGAGGACCGAGCTAGTTTTGATTGTCTAATTGCATTTTTTACAGGGATCCCTCTTGTCCAGCGTGTGGGCGGAGGAGGGAAAGTGGTTGTTGACAAGGATGGGAAGGTGGTTTACGACCTTAGTTTGATAGGTGTCAAGAAGCTCCTTGAGAGTGAGGATCTTGTGGCATATTTGGGTAGTTATTTTATTATCTGATTTTCTTTGTATGCATGATATATTATTTCTGTTTGGTGACCATAATTTGTTGTTTCCTCGTAGATAAGATGAATCCTGCTCAAGAGCGTTTGGCTAAGACGTCCGCCCTGAACCTGAAGAAGGCACTGAAGGGTGCTAAGTATTCTCCATCCGACACGGGGATGGCTCATATGTCGGGCTCAGGTTCTTCGTCAATAGGGCCAGCGGCCGCCTCTCTTTCCCCCTTGCAGGTGTCTTCGAGGCTCAAAAGGTAGCACAATAAGGGCACTGTTGATCTACGGGGGAAAGAGAAGGGGAGATACGAGCTGCCTCCTTGTTGTCATAACAGGGCCTTCTTCGAAGGCTCTTCCTTGTATCTCCTTCCGGGCGAGTCCCTTTTGCTCGAGGATTTGGATCGTCCGACTAAGCAGGTTGCATTGGCTCAGGATGTTGAGGCCGTAATGAGGGTCTTGGAGATGGTTATCGCGTACACCGAGGGAGGCTCCTCTCAAGAAGTTGAGATAAGAAAATTACGGGAAAAGCTGGCCGAGATTGAGAAGGAGCGTGCCAACGAGTGGATTGCTCGAAAGTTGGCCGAGGAGAGCTTGGAGAAATTAACCAAGGAGTATAAGGTATTGTTGCTCGAGAAGAAAGCTTCTGATGAACATTTGGCATCCCTGACGTCCAAATCCGCTCCTGCCGAGGATGAGCCAGAAGAAGCTCAAGGTTTGAAGGCCCGTGCAGAACTGGTTGTTTTCCTTCAACTGGCGGATGGATGATACTTTTGTGGTTGCTCAAGGGAGTTTTGACAATGCGGTGAAGAAGCTTTGGGTCCTGAATACTAAGGTCAAGCTCAATACAATCGAGATGGGAGTCCATTACTATGTGGTTGACAAGACGATTGTGGTCCCCGAATATCTCAAAGGTGTTGGGGACGTTGTTGCTGCTGTAGAGATGCAAGAAAAAAGTAAGTTATTAATTTATCGGGTGATATAGGTTATATTGTATCGTGTCCACAAAGATTGGTTATTGATTCGCCGTTCGACAATTCTCTCGTTAATGAGTTTGGATTGAATTTTTAAATTATAAAAATACAAAAATAAATATGAACAAGAAAGAATTCATTCTCTATAGAGAATAAACTTATCAAGCATGCATATAATCTACTTCTCACAAACTTAAACTTATCGACCAATTACACTCAACCTACAATACTCCTCAGAGTCATCTAGCATCACTCACTCCCTAAGTTATTTCTAACCCAAAGTAGAGAGTGCTACTATATCATCTCTGCGACGATCTCTCAGCCAACCTCAATAACACCGCATACCTTCATATTACTCGTTTCAACGATCTCTCAACCGACACAACCAACACGGAAACATTAAGCTTCGGCACCCATAAATATTGTTAGCTCTAAATATATCTCTAGAATCTAGAAACTAACAGATAATCATCCTAGATAAAGATTTGGGCAGTATATATCTATAACAACTCGAATCCTGAGCACAGAGCAAAAATCTAAGATAACAATCGACACAGATTTGTAAAGCAAATTAAATATAACGCCATGGGCAACTAATATACATGAGTTCAAAGTAAAATCATATACAAACCTCAACCAAATAGAAATGCACAAAGAAAAAGAGAAATGAACCAAAAATCTCTCGGTTTGTCAGCGCCATTGATGATCAATCCACCCTGTATCATCCGTATGCAAGCTCCGAAGTTGTTTTATAAGCTCTCTCTACCAAAAAATAAAGGTTTGATGGATTGGGACCAAAAATACCTAAAACATCACCTAAAAAATATGTTTTATGCCCCCCTTTTAATGTAATTTTGTTTAGGGGACCGCGCTAAGTGGAAAAATCCCGCTAAGCACGCTCTACTATCATGAGAAAAAAATCAGCATTTTGTTTTCGCCATAACTTGAGAACCGTAACTCCGATTTATGCCAGGTTTGAAGCATTGGAAATCTTATTCAATTATCTATCTAACAATGCCTAAATATCAACCAAATTTATGATTTCTTATTCTTTGATTTTGAACCTTATTCATTGACGAGTTGCTCAAAATCGCGTGTTTGAAGCCGTGTCTTTGACACTTTATTGCTCATGCTCCAAATATGCATCAATACCTATAAAATGAATATAAAAACATCAAAAGGTAAACTATGTATACAAAAACACAAATAAAAACAAACTAAACGTATTTACACAAAAGTCGGGTTTATTCAACGATATTAACAATAAAGAGTCGATAAGTACAACAAAAAGTATATACAAAAATAACTACAATTTGCACTTATCAAACTCTATGCAACTTGAACTTGTTTGTCCTCAAACAAATCCAAACAACTCAAAGAACCAAAAGTAATCAACCAAAATATTATGAATCAACAAGTTTTGAAAACGAAAAACAAATGCAATGGTTTAAATGAAAAATGGTACAAATGGAGAAATATACCTACCACTAAACTACAACGATAACATAAATATGAAACAAATGCTAAATACAAAAATTATGCCAAATATTCTAAAATAACACTAGTTCACAAATGAACCACACCTAGCAAACACAATCATCGATAGATGAAAAATACACAAAAGTAAGGTATTTTCACTCATCCAACAATCTTGCAAACAATAGACTAAATTATGCATTCATCCAAAAGTTTACATTGAAAATATAAAAGCAAGAATCTAAAGGGTTTTTCAAGGTTGTAATGTGGTTTGGTTAACAAACAAGTGATAAGCCGTAAATCTAATTGAAACAAAAACTTGCCTACACCTAAGGGAGTGATCAACTCACAAAGACTCAAGCAAAAATAATTTCAATCAAACTTCTTCTTCATCCCAAGTTTAAAACCAACACACATCACTTATTAACACAACATTATTCCAACTCTTTTTGTTTTTCTTTTTCAAAGCCTTTTTTTCATTTTTTTCTTTCTTTTTCTATTCACATTTTTTTTCTTTTCTTTTTCTTTTCATTTTTCCCACTTTTTTCTTCTTTTTTTTTCTCAATCTCATAGAAATCAACAACATAAGCACATAAATATTACTCTTCCCAACTTGAATTCAACCATCATCATAATATGAATACTCCCTACTTTCTAAGGCAAGGTAAAAATTCAACTAAAAATCATAGTTGAGGGTTCAAGAAAACAAAAGAATCAATATTCATACAAAAAGATGAATCAAATACTCATAGACAAGCATTTAGAAAAAACAACATGGATATCGACAAAGAGGGTCAAAAGGGGTTACTAATGATCACACACTCACAAGGTGAGTTGACTATTTGGACAAGGTAGTTATGCTTAAAATGGAACAAAAATTGCCTTGATCATTTTCATGCTTTCATAAAACCAACACAAACAAAAGATTAAGCATGATAAAATTAAATTAAAACAAGAGTTGTGGTATGTGATACGGTGGGAGAACTGACTTGAAGGTTTTGCGTTTTATCGCAAATGTTGCGGTTAGCAAGATTCGCCATCGACTTTTCTTTTACCCAAAAGGAAAGGTGAAAAAGCACAGGAAAGACCTTTGAGATGTTTTCTTGAGTTCGGGGGGTAGATTATGAAAAGGGAAGGTTCTAGCACCCTTTTCATCCATGGTTTTCCATGGGCTCTTAGTTACTTGCTAGATCACTTGCTTTTGTTTGAATGTATGCTTGTGGTGGTAATTTTTGAAAGTATTTTGAAAATGGAACTCTAATGGTTCTCGTTTCTATGAGAACGCCTACAAAGTGTTTGTTTCGAAAATAGTTCAAAAGTGTGTTTGTGAGATGTGTTTTTGAAAGTATTTTGAAAATTGAACTTCGTAATGGTTTTCGTTTCTATGAGAACGCCTACAAAGTGTTTGTTTCGAAAATAGTTCAAAGATGAGAGTGTTGGTGTATAAATGTTTTTGTCGTGAGCAAGCGAGTAACTAAGAGAGAATCTACCTACTCGAAAGGTCTTAAATGTGTTTTTCCTCCTCCTTTAGATGTGGCTGTCTTACCATTGATTTGGTAAGAAGCCCCATCATTGGATGTGAAGGGACGAGCGTTGGGACGTTTATATAGTCATAGAAGGCAACATATGGGACGTTTTAGCAATGTCGTTTTAGGGACTAGATTGTTTACCGAAGGCAACATCGAGGGTCATCGAGGGACTACGATCTTTTTATCGAGGGTCTTTGCTAAAACTCCCATGCTCGAGGGACATGACTATTTTCCAAAAGGGGAAACGAGATGGGATTACCCTAAGGGTGCATGTGTGAATAGTGTGTTAGTTTGCATGCATTTAGTCTTTGATTAGAGTGGCCTATTTTGTTGTTTTTATCTTGCCATACACACTTATTTACTAGCAATATATGAAAAGCAAGTAAAAGGCGGAAAGTAAAATCTAAGCTATTACATCACTTTAGGGGGATGGGGGTACAAATTTACAACGGCGATGAAGTGGAAACTAAAATATTACAACCACATTGAATGATAATGAAAAGAATGTGAAAACAGTGTAAAATAAAGGGAAAATGCACTTTTGAACTGCTATGTGTCGACCCATGCTGTTATGCATCGACAAATAGCTTCTCTTGCTCCTGCAAAACAAAATAACTCAGTATGTATCGACACATAAGGGGATGTGTCGACTCATGCACCCTTCTTGTGTTGACGCGAAATGCGTATGTATCGACTCATAGGCTTTTCCTGCTCCTTTGGGCTGCACTGGTTATTTTAGATCTGAATGCTTTTCCAAATGATGTGATAACCTTGTGAGTCTTCTGGAAGCTGCTATGGACTGCTTAGAACTGAGTTGGAATGTACTGTAATGTTTTTGGTGTTTTGAAGATGGAGATGAATAGCAACACAGGAGCTATTTTTTTTGTGATGTTTTGGACCACCTTTGTATGTGATGAGTTGTTTGGTTTAAAGGAAAGTTTGTATGGTTGAGTAAGAGGTTGGGGTTCTGTTTGGAACAAGAAGAGATTTGATTTTGAAAAATCAGTCAAGGTTAACAAGGATACTGTTTTTCTGCTCAATGAGACTCTCTATTCTCTCTCTATTTTTTCTAACCTTTTTCCAGCTTGTTTTTCCAACCTTTTGTATTGTGATTGGCCTCTCTATTTATAGAGAATGTTTGAGACTTGAGAAACTCATACTTTTTGAAAATCACATGTTATGCCTTTTTTTTCAAATTCATAAAGACAAGCTGCTTCATGATGAAGAAAGGAGTGAATTAAGGAACTTTAGCCATGCTTTGCAGGTCTTGTAGATTGCTTCTACTATTGAGAGATTTTTTGTCATCTTTGGAACAGATTTCAAGCTTTGAAAGAAGAGAGTGGTTGGAAAAGTGAAGCTTTATGCAAATGGAAATGTTGCTTTTTGTATTTCTAACCATAAATGGTACCAAGACTTGGACAAAACTTCAAATGCATGTGTAATACACTTAGGGTTTGTGTAATTTCTAGATTATGCATAGATTTGGAGAGAACATAGCCTGAAAAGAGAGATCTTATAGCTTTGGTTGGAATTTTAGTCAAGTGTTCATCACAAATCTGCCTTGTAAATCAAGAATGAATGTCCAACTTCAGATCCTTGTATCTCCTAGCTCAAATATGATACATTCATGCTCTTGGATGTTTTGGAAAGCTTGAAACACTCTCTATAACTTTCATGTTGGACACTTTCGTTAAATCAAACTAAAACTTGATGAAAAAATGCCAAGAAGTTGGGATAAAATCCTGAACAAAACTGTTGAAAATTTCTCTAAGTGTTAAATGAAAATGTCATGACTTCATGAATTTATAACTCAAAATCCAAGCACTTCTAGGAGAAGTTGTGTAAAGCAACGTTGTAGATATCAAGGAGATCTACAGCTTTCATGTTGAAAGTTTCCCTTGAACTGTCTTGCATCTTAGTGAAAGAATGGCATGAAGTGATGAAATTATCATGTATAAAGACACTTAGAAAATTTCTAAGTCTTTGAAATCTTGACTTTTCGAGTTGACTTTTGACTTTCTTGACTTCTTGATGATCAAGCTTGATATTCTTGAATGACTTGATGAAATTTGATCTTTGGGTTGTAATGTTGACCAAAAAGTCGAAGTTTGACTTTCTAGTGTGCAATTGACCATTTTGCTCTTTTGCCAATTCCAAGCCTAAATTGATGTATCAGTGCTGCAAACCTGATGTCATAGAATACCTTGTGAGAAAATCCATGAGAAATGAGAGGGCAAATTTTGGGGTACAACAGCTGCCCCTGTTCAATCTTCTTGAACCTGAAGAGTTAGATTGGCGAATTTTGCCGTTTGTGACTCGAAGGTGGAAGATGATTGGACACTAGAGTGCCCATAAATTTGCACTCGGCAATGCGATGATAGGAGGAATGGGCTTAAAGATGCCATTTGGAGAGGTAATGGATAGTTGTTGGAGATAAGCTTAAAGATGCCATCCAAAAGTGATTGCTTGTTGAATTGTAATTTGTAAGTTGAAAAAATGAGTATCAGATTTCCGTCCATGTCTGGAGTGTATCTGAGTTGTATCTGAATGAGTATCAGGATGGCATCCGTATTTGGTGCGTATCTGAACTGTATCTGAAAGCTAAATCTGAATGAGTTTCAGGATGGCATCCGTATCTGGAGCGTATATGAACTGTATCTGAAAGCTGAATATGATTGAGTATCAGGATGCCATCCATATCTGGAGCGTATCTGAACTGTATCTGAAAGGAATCTGGAATAAGTATCAGAATGTCAGCCATATCTGGAGCGTATATGAACTATCTCCAGGAGGAATCTGGAATAAGTATCAGAATGTCAGTCATATCTGGAGCGTATCTGAACTATCTCTAGAAGGAATATGGAATAAGTATCAGAATGTCAGCCATATCTGGAGTGTATCTGAACTATCTCTAGAAGGAATCTGGAATAAGTATCAGAATGTCAGCCGTATCTGGAGTGTATCTGAACTATCTCTAGAAGGAATCTAGAATAAGTATCAGAATGTCATCCATATCCGGAGCGTTTCTGAACTATCTCTAGAAGGAATCTGGAATAAGTATCAGAATGTCATCCATATCTGGAGCGTATCTGAACTGTTTCTAGAAGGAATCTGGAATAAGTATCAGAATGTCATCCATATCTGGAGCGTATCTGAACTATCTCTAGAAGGAATCTGGAATAAGTATCAGAATGTCAGCCGTATTTGGAGCGTATCTGAACTATCTCTAGAAGGAATCTAGAATAAGTATCAGAAT
The DNA here is from genome assembly GCA_948472305.1 of Vicia faba. Lineage (NCBI taxonomy): Eukaryota > Viridiplantae > Streptophyta > Magnoliopsida > Fabales > Fabaceae > Vicia > Vicia faba. The sequence goes on from OX451736.1 coordinate 344,748,834, forward strand.
GTCATCCATATCTAGAGTGTATCTGAACTATCTCTAGAAGGAATCTGGAATAAGTATCATAATGTCAGCCGTATCTGGAGCGTATCTGAACTATCTCTAGAAGGAATCTGGAATAAGTATCAGAATGTCATCCATATCTGAAGCGTATCTGAACTGTTTCTAGAAGGAATCTGAAATAAGTATCAGAATGTCAGCCATATCTGGAGCGTATCTGAACTATCTCTAGAAGGAATCTGGAATAAGTATCAGAATGTCATCCATATCCGGAGCGTATCTGAACTATCTCTAGAAGGAAACTGAATGAGTATCAGGATGACATCCGTATCTGGTGCGTATCTGAACTGTATCAAAAGGTTGAGTTGTTTGAGCTGGTCGAGTAGATATTTGTCCTATCTGGTTTCAGGTATTAATCTCTGACCTGAGAAAGAAAGATAGTTTTCCTGGCTTGCTACAGGTATTAATCTTCAATCTCTTCATGTAGATAGTTTTCCTGGCTTTTTACAGGTATTAATCTACAACCAGTCGTCCACAGATAGCTTTCCTGGCTTGCTACAGGTATTAATCTTTAATCTCTTCATGTAGATAGTTTTCCTGGCTTGTTACAGGTATTAATCTACAATCAGTCGTCCACAAATAGTTTTCCTGGCTTGCTACAGGTATTAATCTGGGACTTGAAAAGGCTGCTGGTAGCCATCTATTGACTGACCTTTTCCTGAAAAAGGTAAGACGTTAGTTGTATGCAATGGCATGATGTTCTCAAAATAAATGAGATTGTGTTGTATGCACTTATCATGTATGTAAATAGGAGGTGTGGAATGTTTATGAATGCATTTTCTTCTGGGAAAATAAATCCTTGACAAATGTCAGGGAGTCTGTTAAATCCTGGACTGTTGTTGAAGAGTATGTGTGTCTTCAAACTTTGCTTAGAATGTTTCCACCGGGGATTCCTATTTTGTTGTTTGAAGAGAACTCCGCTGGGAAATATTGAAAACTCTGTGGGGAGTATGTTTATTCCTTCTTGGGGAAAAAGTTCAGGAGTCTTAGTCGTCCGTTACTCTACTGGGGAGTCGAAGTTGAACTGATATCTGGTCGAGTCCAGGTTTCACAGTAACTTGCTGGGGATCGTAGAGTAGTCTACTGGGGAAGAGGAGTTGTGGTCCTTTGATTCGTAGTAGTCGGAGAGGCAAACTCAAGCTGGGGAATCTGTAGTTTGTTGGGGAAATAAACCCTGTTGTCCGTCTGCTAGAGAGGTGATGAACTCATTGGGGAAGTCCTCGAGGATTCTTGAAGTTGTCTTAGCTGGGGAAAGGTTTTCAGAGATTAAACTCTGGCTAGAGAATTATCCTGTGAGAAGGACTTTTGGGGAGATTTTTCTTTGCCCCTAGTAGCAAGTGTTTGTGGCATCGCCAAAAATGTTTGATTGTACGTAACTCTTTGTTGAGATTTGACGTTTAATGCCCTAAGTGACGAAGATGGAGGTCTGCCCCTGGTTACTCTGCACTTCTTGAGAGGTTTCCTGGAATCTTGACTGGACTGCCCCAGGTGTGTTGGATAGTGACATGTCATGCCCCCTTGTTGATAGGAGATTCGTCAATGGAAGTGTCATCCCACTTGAATTGATTTTGTTCACTGAGAGAGCTTTCGTTCACTGGACATTCATTGTGTGAATTTCTCCGCTGCCAAACAAATAGCCATATGCAAACAGTGATATTCAAATAATGCAAATTTTATGCTTGTCTTGAAGTTTTAAAAAAAAATACATTTTTAGCAAGTAAAGAAGTTTTGTAAGAAAAATTCAACTCAGGGTTTTGAGTAAAGCCCTACAGGAGTCAGGATACCTTTTGTAACAGTATGCTTTCGAACTAACCCATGCTTCAATTAGGACTTTTGAAGGGTTGTAACGTGGCTTGGTTCACGGTTTAAGAAACAAAGGATAAAGGCTCAAAGTGTATTTGTACCCACCCATTCTTCGTGATGTTCTTCAATCTTAAGCTCAGTTAATTGTGCGTTTGAACTCCAATTGAGTCTGGGATGACGTTTTGGTGATGGTTCAAACAAGTTAAGTTTGTTAGAAGGCAGTCATTTTTGCAACATTTTTTCATGTTATTGAGGATTTGTAGTGACCTCTTTCTTTTGATTTGTTATCCCTAATTTTTCCTGACTGTTCCTGTTTTGAGATTACAGTCAGCGGGATGCCCCCGTTTTCTTAAGTCTCCTTTATAGGTTTTGACTTAGTGGGCTTTTCTTTTTGAGAGATAATGACTGCCTATGTGATAGGGAACCATCACTATCTTTTTATTTCAGAGGAATGTTTCTTGACGTCATTCGTTGTATTACGAGATGAGAGTTTGCGGCTTAATGCGCGTTTGAATTAACTGAGAGACTATCTTGCCCCGAGTTCTGATTAAAGGTTTCAATTTGTGTTCAAACAGAAAACTTCTACTTCTTTGGGTCGAAGGGGTTGACTAGGGATGATCTTCCTTATAACTCCAGTGTTTAGGATTTGAAAGAATATTCACAACATACAAACTTCCTCAAGCTAAACACAACAAGCTTGCGGAAAAATACAAATTGACATAACAAAACTAAAGGGTGAAAATGAATTAAATAAGTTAAAAAGTGAAATTTTGAGAATTTAAAACAAGTCATATTTCAACTTGTTTAAAACACAAGTCAACACATAACAAAAACGAATACAAACAAAACATGCTTGTTTTACGTCGTAATCTCGACGTCTTTATTGTGCGAGCTAGTAACCTCCTCTCGTCATGCCATGGTATTGTCACACCACGCAAACCTAAATAAAGTGTCCTAACATCCAAACAACAAACGTTACGAAAACGAGACAATTCACAACAATACGTGAAAATAAAGAAAAAACACATATATACACAAATATGATATACAAGTTAATGTACAATTTCTATACAACATATACATTAATTACAAAAATCAAAAACAAAAGAATTATTGCAATGCAAAAACAATCAACCAATCCCTGGAAACGACATCATTTTGTTTCTACTGTAGAGCGGCAAGCAAAAAATAAGTTATTAATTTACCGGGTGATATAGGTTATATCATATCGTGTCCACGGAGATTGGTTATTGATTCATCGTTCGACAATTCTCTTGTTAATGAGTTTGAATTTAATTAGTAAACTATAAAAACATAAACGTAAATATGAACATGAAAGAATTCGTTCTCTAGAGAAAAGAAACTTATCAAGCATGCATATAATCTACTTCTCACAAACTTAAACTTATCAACCAATTACACTCAACCTACAATACTCCTCAGAGTCATCTAACATCACTCACTCCCTAAGTTATTTCTAAACTAAAGTAGAGAGAACTACTATATCATCTCGGCGACGATCTCTCAGCCAACCTCAACAATACAATAGACATCCATATTACTCGTATCGACGATCTCTCAACCGACACAACCAACATGGAAGCATTAAGCTTCGACACCCATAAAGATTTTTAGCTCTAAATCCATCTCTAGAATCTAGAAACTAACAGATAATCATCCTAGATAAAGATTTGAGCATTATATATCTATAACAACTCAAACCCCGAGCACAGAGCAAAAATCTAAGATAACAATCGACACAAATTTGCAAAGTAAATTAAATATAACGCCGTGGGAAACAAATATACATGAGCTCAAAGTAAAATCATATACAAAACCCAACCAAAGAGAAATACACAAATAGGAAGAGAAATGACCCAAAAATCTTCCAGTTTGTCAGTGCTGATTAATGATCAATCCACCTCGGATCATTCGTATACAAGCTTCGAAGTTGTTTTATAAGCTCTCTCTACCAAAAATTGAAGGTTTAATGGATTGGGACCAAAAATACCCAAAACATCACCTAAAAAATGTGGTTTTTTTTTCTTTTAACGTAATTTTGTGCAGGGGACCGCACTAAGCGACAAAATTCCGCTAAGCGCGCTATATTGTCATGAGAAAAAATCAGCATTTTGTTTTCGCCATAACTTGAGAATCGTAACTCAAATTTACACAAGGTTAAAAGTGTTGGAAAGCTTATTCGATTATCTCTAACAATACCTAAATATCAACCAAATTGATGATTTCTTATTCTTTGATTTTGAGCCTTATTCGTTGACGAGTTGCTCAAAATCACGTATTTGAAGTTGTGTCTTCGACACTTTATTGCTCATGCTCCAAATACGCATCAATACCTATAAAATGAATAGAAAAACATCAAATGGTAAACTATGTACACAAAAACACAAATAAACACACACTAAATGTATTTACACAAAAGTCGGGTTTATTCAACGATATTAACAACAAATAGTCGATAAGTGCAACAAAAAGTATATACAAAAATAGCTACAATTTGCACTTATCAGACGCGCCGATTGGAGATCCATCTCCTCAAGAGCCCATTACTAAGGAGGAGCCCCAACCCGATACTTGATTGTATTTTTCTCTACTCTGTCTCAGTCTGTATGTCATTTTGATGTAATTTGTTTAGTGGGCTCTAGCCCATTTTTTATGTAAGTTTCAAACAATCATGGTCCTAGTGGCCACAAGTTTTTCTCTTTGAATTGGGGCCTCGGTCCTCCTTTTTGTAATATTTTGTACAATTGTGACCTCAGTGGTCGTTTTTTAATTTCCGACCGTGGTGGTCGTTTTAGTTTAACTTGTTTTGCTTAAGTGTTTATGACTTTATTTTTGTTGATTATCTGAAATGTTTGCATGTCTTTGAATGCTCGTCTGCTTAAGACGCTTCATACTGATTAAGGATTTATGGGGGTTTTCTCGTTAGATTTTGAGTTCGCCACTGTGGGGAAATTGGTCAAACTGCCATGGCCATTATCGGGCATGAGCCAGAACTCATATTTTGTTATGAGGGCCCAAGTTCGGCGACATGAACTTCCCATTGTAAGCTGGGTTTTCTGCCATTATGGTACGATGGCGGATCTTGTTTGAGTGATCCACGTCGGGCTAAGGATCTGCTCGTCAAAAGAGTGGAAACTTGCCTCTTCGTTTAATTTCGAGTGTTATGATTGTACCTAGGAATGCACGTGTGGTTGGGCAGTGATGTGTTATTCGTCCTGATGAGGCACGCCGACTGTTTTTAGCATCTTAGTTGTAATATTGTTTTAGCTTTTCAATGTTCCAAGGTCGATCAAGTTGTTCCCGCTTAAATTTTCTAAGTAGTAGGCCACGGTCCCTATTTTTGCATGGACTTGATAGGGGCCTTCCCAGTTTGCGGAGAGCTTGCCTTCGCGGGATTCTTTGTGATTCCTTTTAAGGACTAAGATGCCGACTTCGAATTTACATCGTATGACTTTGAAATTATATCGCAAGGTGATCTTTTGTTTGAGAGAGATTTCTCATAGGTCTGCTCCAGCGCAGATCTCCTCGGCAAGGTCGAGATTTTCTTGTAAGGCCTCGCAGTTCATTTCTATGTCGAGAGGGGCTTCCGTATGTCTCGATGGTTCTCTCATTTTGATCGGGATGACAACCTCAGTTTCATAGGTTAGTCGGAAGGGAGTCTCCTCGGTTGACGAATAAGATGTTGTCCCATAGCCCCAGAGCACACTGTGTAGCTCCTCGACCTATATTTTCTTAGTCTCGTCTAGTCTTCATTTGATACCTCTTAGGATTACTCTGTTTGCAGCTTCGGCATGTCCGTTCATGAACTGTGTCCCGTTGTCGGTAACAATGGCTTGGGGCATGTAGAATCTCACAAGGATGTTTCTTTTGAAGAAACAGAGGATGTTTTGAGCTGTGATTTGGGCTAGTGCTTCTGCCTCTATCCATTTTGTGAAGTAGTCGACAAACATTATGAGATAGTTTTTGTTGGTTCCTACCACAAAAGGTCCGATGAGATCCATGCCCCATCATGCAAAGGGACACGGGGATTACAAGGACTTGAGCTTGCTTGGAGGAGCTAAGTGCATGTCTCCTGACATTGGCACTTGTCGCATTTCTTTACATGCTCTTTGGCATCGTGCTGCATGGTAGGCTAGTAGTATCCCGCCCACAACACTTTCTTAGCGAGGGACTTCCCACCCATGTGTTGGGTGTTGATTCCCTCGTGGATTTCACATAGGATGTGGGGGATTTTGCTTTCGTCAACGCACTTGAGGAGAGGGATGAAGAATCCTCTCCTATACAATTTTCCCTCGACCAGAATGTAGGAGCAAGCCCTTTGCTTGATTACGACGGCCTCTTTCTGGTCGGGTGACAACTCCTCGTTTATGAGGTAGTTGTATAAGGGAGTCATCTAGCAGTTTTCATCGCTGATGGCGAGCACTTATAGAGTCGAGGAAGGTTTTTCGATGCTCAATCGGGGAAGTATCTCCTATATTATCGACTTCTTCCCCCTTTCTTCTTTGTGCTTTCTAGTTTTGACAAGATATCTGCTCGAGCATTATGTTCACGAGGAACATGTTGTACATCTGCAGAGTTGAGTTCATTCATCTTTTTGCAGACTAGAGTCCAGTATTCTGATAGTTGGTCATTTTTGACCTGGTATTCTCCTCGTACTTGGGAGGCAACGAGTTGGCAGTCTATGAAGAGCTTTACCTCCTTTGCCCCTAGGTCCTTAGCCAAGTAGAGTCCCGCGAGGAGAGCTTTGTATTCTTCCTGGTTGTTCGAGATTGGGAAAGATAGAGTGAGGGAGACTTTGACAAGTATTCCTTCCTTATTCTCCAGTACGATGCCTGCTCCGCTCCCGGTGGAGTTAGAGGCTCTGTCCACGAATATGGTCCACTTGCAGGTAGCACTTGTGGTAGTTAGGGAAGTCATTTCTACCAGGAAGTCAGCTAGTACTTGTGCCTTAAGGGTTTCTCTGCTCTCATATTTGATGTCGAACTCGAAGAGCTCCAATGACAATTTGAGCATCCTAACCGCCATATCTGGTCACCAAGTAGTTGCCTTACTGGTTGGTCGGTATGGATCACAATGGTGTGTGCTAGGAAGTAGTATCTTAATCTCCCCATGGCATTGATAAGTGCTAGGGATGCTTTATCTATCTGCTGGTACCGTACCTCCGAGACTTGTAGGGCTTTGCTTGTGAAGTAGATGGGTTCCTTCCCCTCGGGGGTTTCCCGAATAAGAGCGGCGCTAACGGCCTCAGAAACTATGGCCAGATAGAGATAGAGCGTTTCTCCCTTGTCGGGTCTCGAGAGGACCAGTGGCTCGTATAATTCTTGTTTGAGATGGCAGAGGGCGAGCTCGCACTCCTCGGTCCATTCAAAGGCAGCCTCTTTATGGAGAATTTTAAAGAAAGGGAGCACATGCTGGGCAGATTTGGCCACAAAGCGGGATAGGTATGTGGGTATTTTGTTCAATGTTTGGATTGGCTTTTTTGAGTTCAGAGTAGGGATCTCCAAAAATGCTCTACATTTATCGGGGTTGGCTTTAATTCCTCACTCTATAAGATAGAAGTCGAGGAATTTGCATGCCCATACGTCGAAGGTGCATTTCTCTGGATTGAAACACATTTTGCACTTCCTCGTCCGTTCGAAAACTTTCTTCAGGTGGAGGGAGTTGTCGACTTCTTCTTTAGACTTGACAATCATGTCGTCCATGTAGACTTAAAAATGTCGCCTATCTCTTTGCAAAATACTTTGTTTAGCATGCGCTGATAGGTAGCGCCCACGGTTTTTAGGTCGGAGGGCATTACGTTGTAGTAATAGTTTCCTGACTTGGTCATAAATGCTGTATATTTTTTATCCGCCTTTGCCACGGGAATCTGGTTGTATCCAGAATATTCATCCATGAAAGACAATAATTTGAAACCTGCAGAATTATCGACCAATTGTCGATGTTGGGGAGAGGATAAGCATCTTTTGGGCAAGCTCGGTTGAGATCAGTATAATCAATACACATACGCCATTTTCCATTAGATTTTTTCACGAGGACTACATTTGAGAGTCGGGTTCTGTACTGGGCTTCAGAAATAAAATTTGCCTTTAAGAGGTCTTTTACAGCCTGCTCGGTAGTCTTCATTTTTCCAAGGACTGCTTTCACCTACGCTAGGAAACCGCCTTAAGGGTAGGGTCTACTGTCAGATGATGACAAGCTACTTCTGGATCCATTCCGGACATTTCAGCTTCACTCCAAGTGAACATATCAGTATTATAATTCAAGCATGCTTCCAGTTGTCTCTTCTCCAGGTCGGGGAGGTTAGCGCCAATCTTCACTCCTCTAGAGGGATCATTCCTAAGGGGGACGATCTTGAAATCCCCGTTTGGGATTGGTCGCATGGGATGCAAAGGCTCATTGCTATAAGTTGCTGAGAATGGGATCTCTCCGTCGATCATGGGCTTTTCCCTCTTTCTCTTCCGCTCTGTGAGGTCTTCTTTGGAAAAGTTGTTGTCTAGGTCGATGGTGTCACCATGCAGCAGTGATCTGGGTTCCTCAGAGCTGGAGGGAAGAGGGGATCTTCTGGACATTTGGGGTTGAGCATTAATGGAACTTAGGACCTTGGATGATGCTTTAAAACACCTTCTCGCGGCATGGATATCCCCGTGGAGGGTGGTGACCAAGCCTTCAGCAGTGCAGTACTTCATCAAGAGATACACGGTGGAAGGAATTACAATCAGCTCGACTAGAGTGGGCCTTGCGAAGATGCATTGGTAGAGTGACAAGAAGTCCACCACTAAAAACTGGATCCTGATGGCCCTGGCCGTTACCCCTCCTCTGAAGCTAACAATCAGCTCAATGTATCCCCAGGTGTAATACAGTGGGAGACCAGACTTTTAGGTTTTGTGTTTTATCGCAAATGTTGCGGATAGCAAGAGTCACCATCGACTTTTCTTTTATCCAATAAAGGAAATGGTGAAAAGAATAGGAAAGACCTTTTGAGAATTTTGAGTCTGGGGGGTAGGTTATGAAAAGGGAATGTGTTAGCACCCTTTTCATCCGTAGTTATCTACAGGATCTTAATTACTAGCTCACTTTTGAAATGCTTTGTGTTTAAAAATATTTTGAAAATGCCTAAGTGCGGAAATTTTGCAATGATTCTCGTATCGTTGAGAATGTATACAAAATGTTTGCTTTGAAAATATTTATTGAAAGAAAGTGTCGTTTTTGTGAAAAGATGTTTTATTTTGAAACGTTTGTGAGCAAGCGACTACGAGCGTTCTACCTACTCAAGGTCTTTATTATTCTTATCCCTCTCCTTTAGATAGTGATATCCTACCATTAGTTAGCAGAAAGCCCTATTGTTGGATGTTTGAGGTACGGGCGCATGTCATCATACAGTCACAAAGGCAACTCCTTAGACGCTTTAACAATTGTCGTAAGAGACCAAGATCGTTTACTGAAGGCAACAATGAAGGGTCATCGACGGACTACGATCTTTTAACCGAGGGTTTTTGCTAAAGTGTCCCACGTTTGAGGGACATGATTATTTTATCCGAAGGCAACAAGCGAGGTTACCCTAAAGGTTCGCGTGTGCGAAGTGTTTTTATTTCAGTTAATTTATCTTGGATTTATGGTTATCTAGGGTTTTGTTTTAGATCTTGCCATACAATCCTATTAAACTAACAGAAATAACAAAAGCAATAAATTGCGGAAATTAAATGTCCTATGCTATTACAATGCTTCGGGAATGAGGGTACATATTTATGAATGGGGAGAAAAGTAAAGTAAACCTTATTTTATCTATTACATCCCTTAACAGTTACATAATTATGAAAATAATGATGCAAAAAATAAACAAACGCGCGGATGGTGAAAAGGAAAAGAAAGTTAAAACCTAAGAAATTATAATATTTTGGTGTTTTATTTAGAAAAATATTTTATAGTGAAAACATAATAAACCCTAATTCTAATTAATTTACAAACTAATTATAAAATAAAACAAAGTGTGATTAAATTAAAAATTTTATTTATAAAAATTTAATTAATTAATTAAAACCTAAATCTATTTTTTTTGGGGATTTTTCACATGATCATAAAATAGATATAATAAATTAAGAGTGTGCAAAAAAAATCATCTTAAAATGAGAAGTTTTGATTGGTTAAAAATTGATTGAAGTTTGTTAAATAAAAAACTAAAGAAAAATAGTGGTAAAAAAGGTTTTGTGGTTGCCAAGGCTTGAACTCAGGACCTTAGGGCCACAATTCTAAAAGCTTACCACCAGGCCACACGCATATAGTGTCAAGGAAGTACCTTAGTGAAAATATATTTAAAACATGCTTCTAAAATCACAAAAAATCAAAATAAATTACAAAATGACAAAAGGGGGATTCACTATGGTTCGAACCCTCGCCCTTGTAGTGAAAGTGACATGAAACGCGCTGCTTGCCACTGGAGTGGCAGTTACATCCATTCATTAACACAACAACAAACAAATATATAATAAACTTGTTTTTTTTTAATTTGAAAAGATGGAGCCACCATCTTCATCTTCTTCGCTGGATCATCATCATCAACATCCATGGTTGAAAACTCAACTCCCTCATTTCTCGTCCATTTACAAAAATGTAAAAATGGAAGTTCATCGAAATTTCATCAAGAATCCAATGGTATCAATGGTTTGAATCAAAACTCAAAAGTAAACATGAATTTAAGAAATAACCAAAAAAACTCTAAAAAAGTTCAGAATCACGAATCTTCACATACAAGCGCAATTAATAACAATTAAGCTAGGGCTAAGCTTCAGGACTTTGATATCTACATTTTTATCTTTTATTTGAACACAAAGGATGCGTGTATATGGATTTTTGAAATTCAAGAAAACTTACATCTTGAAGCAAAATCCAGAACTCGTTCCACCACTCCCAGAGACAATGTAATGGTGCAAAAAGCTTCCTTGAACTCCCAGGAAGCTAATGGTATGCTCAGCTTGCCTTAGAACCCTCTGAAACTTTCCAACTAAATCAAGTTGCAAATGGTGAAAGTGAGGTTTGGATGATGATGGTGGAGGTGTTACAGTTGTGCCAAGAGTGTTTGGACAACTTCTATTTGATGTATAAAAGGTGTCTGAAGTGAAAATTTAGAGAATGCACAAATAGATTGTTGTTTATGGTTTGAACTTGCTTCAATGGTGGTTTTTGAGCAAATTTTTAAGTCCTGATATTAGAGGTTGGCTTCTATATATATAGAGGTGGAAAGTTACTTGTATAACTTGCAGAAATCAAGTTTAGTTCCAATTGAATCATGGTTTGGCCATTTTGTTAGCTTTTGCACAAGAGTGTGAGTTTGCTTCATGAGGAAGGAAGAGTGACTCAAAGGATTTGATTCAACTTTTCAGACCTTGTAGGATAGCATCTGATCCTCAGAGATTTGTTGTGATCTTCATAGCTAGTTTCAAGCTCAAAAGAAGATATTTGTTGGCAGAAATTAAGCTTTATGCAAATGGAAACTTTGCTTTTGCAAAATTACCCATAAATGGTGTTATTTGTTGGACAAAGCTTCAAGTTCTTGTGAAATACACTTAGGACCTATTTAATTACTTAATTATGGAGAGATTTGGATATAACATGGCCTGAAAAGAGAGATCTTGTAGCTTTGGTTGGAGTTTTGACCATAAGGTCATCAAAAAATGACTTATGATTCAAGTTTGAATGGCCAACTTCTTCTCTTTGAATCTCCTAGCTCAAAAATGATATATTTGTGTTCTTGGACATTTTAGAAAGATTGAATCAAGACTAAAACTTTTATGTTTTGAGTTTTTGTTGAATCAATTTGGATCTTAGTGAAAAATAGCCATAAAGTAGTGACTTTGTTAAGAATAAAACACTTAGACATTTTTTTAAGTGTTGGAAAATTGTCTAACTTTTGTTGACTTTTTTCCTTATTGTATTGACTTTGTTGATTCTTAATGATCAAACTTGATAATTTTGAATGTTTTGATGATTCTTGATTTTTGAATTCCAATGTTGACCAAAAAGTCAAAGTTTGACTTTTGTGTGACTGTTGACTTTTTATCAATTGATTCAATTCTTCAACTATCAATCACTTGTATCTTTGGAAATGTCTCGAGCCATATAATTAGGTCAAGATGTTGTATTCGATCCCTTGAGATCATGCATTAAGCCATTAGGTCATGCACTAGGCCAAAAGTCAATGATCAGTCATCTTCAATCAAAACCCTAATTTGGCAAATTTTGACCTTTAATGATTTGAGGGCTTTCCTTGAGGAATCATGACCAATCCTTGATCAAATGATAAATATCACCTCAAAATGTTATGTTGATAAAAAATCTTAAAATTTGACTGTATGTTGACCATAATTGACTTTTTACCTAATACAATTGACTTCCAATCTTCTGAGCCATTGACTGAGCAAACATGTGATGCAAGACTTGAATCTCGACATAAGCATTATTGAGGACCCATGATGAACCATGAAAGTCATTTGAGACCCTTTCAACCCAATCTTCCTTGAGAAGCATAAAACCCTAGTTGTAGACCCTTGCTTAGGAGGAGGTTTGACCAATCAACTCTTGAGTAGCTTTGAGTATTTGACACCTTTGTGAGCATGTTTTTGAAGAAAATGGGAGGGAATTTTTGGGGTACAACACCAGGGTTTGGTGACGGATCCATTGAATACCTAGAGATCTGAGCCTACGTATGGGGTCAGATGAGTTTCATTCAGTTGCAGAGTGTTGAATAGTTGGGTGTACATGAAGTCCACCGAGCTTCCCTGGTCCACCAAGATGTGTCTCACGTTAAAGTTTGCCATGCATGCCCGAACGAGGATTAGGATGCTTGAGTTGGGGGCCCGCCCGACCGTTCTTCATGGTAGAAAGCGAGAGGATAGGAGCCTCCTCTGAATTTATCGAGGGTTGCGTCCATGTCAGAGCTGGATTTTATCAACTCGTCGAACCTTCTCTTTATAGAACCTACAGTGCACTTGTTGAACCCCTCTGAGATGACCATTGATGTGGGGAAAGATTCCCAAGGATTATGCGAGGAAAAGTATAGTGGTACTTTTTCCATGTCGGGAAAATAGAAGTCTTCTGAACTTGTGATGCTCATAGCGACCAGAATGGTGTTGGTGTCTGGGGATTCATTCCCTTCTTTGACATTCTTGGTTTATTGAGCCTCCTCATGGACGTCATCATTCTTCTTATACTTCTTGAGATGCCTGTCCCAGATGAGTATCTCAATTTCATCTTTGAGGTGGATGCATTCGTCACTGTTGTGCATATGGCTCTTGTGGCACCTGTAATACTTGCTTGTATTTGTCCTAGGCTTGGAGGGTGTCTGGCGAGGAAAGCGCACCCCGACTTGCTTGAATTCTGAATTGGCGCATTCAGTTAGGATGCGCTCTCGAGAGGTATTGAGGGGATGTAGTCATGAAAATAACCAGCCGGCCCCTTGTATTCTTTGGAGTCTCGGGACTTGTCTTCTCGCTTCTTCTCCCCCCTTGACAGGATGTTGAGGGCTTGTCATTTTTCGAGGACTTAGCGTTCTCTCTGTGTCGTGAGTCCCTCGCATTATTGGCCGCCTCTTTCTCCGTGTACTGAATGTATGCTTGGGCTTTAAGTAGAAGGGAGTCGAGCGTGGCTGAAATTTTGATGCCCACAGCTTTAGTGAAGTCGCTGCGGGGACAGAGCCCACGCTTGAGGAGATGTTTTTTAATGTCGACAATCGTTGAGACCTGCACGACTTCTTTGTTGAAGCACTCGATGTGAGATCGAAGAGACTTATCCTTCCCTTGGATGATTTCTTCTAGTGATGCTTCCAACTTAGGATGTCGGCGAGAGGCATTGAAATGCCTGGAGTACATCTTTCCCAGCTGCTTCCAGGAGGTAATGGACTCGTCCGAGAGGCTTTTGTACCAAGATATGGCACCTTTCCTCAGGGTAGTCGGGAATAGTCTGCACATGATGGCGCCCCTTACTCCTAGGTATTCGAGGAGGACGTCAATATTTTCTACGTGTTCATCAGGATCAGTCGTATCATCGTATGTTCCCAACAGGGGTGGCTTTTCTAGGCTGACCGAGAGCTGAACATCTGTAATATCTCTTGATAACAAACAACGGGGATCATCATCATCGCTTCCTTCAGGGGATATTAGTGGGAGTGATGATTTCTTCCCCGTCGGGCATCATTATCTCACTGAGGGGAGGGGCTTCTTCATTGCTGCCTTGATCTGGGCGACGATGATCGGTCGTGGTCGACCCGACGGCCTCTCTTTGTCTTCTTAGAAGATGGAGAGCCTTGATCTTTCTTGGGAGGTGTGTGATCACGTTTCTTGTGGAAAGAAACATCGTGCTTCTCCTTTCTTAGAGGAGGGCCATACCTTGGCGGTAATACACTGGGGGAGTTGTGTCGTCGGTGCCCCCAAGGAGGGGACCTCGATTGTTTCTTCTCCAAGACCCCTATCCTCTTGTTCTGTTGTAGGATAAGGGTGTTAGTCTGGTTGAGGGCAACGAGCGATGTTTCTATGTCCGAGTCGGGGTTCTAAGGAATGGGAACTGGCTGCAAAATCTCTGGAAATTCCTTGATAGGATCCTTGGGACGTTACTCGTCCAAGAACTGACAGTCGTTGCATTGGGCATCGATTGAATCTGGGGATGTAGTCTACTCATCCCTAACATTAAAATCATCCTCAAGGGGAGTATGTTCTTGGATTCCATTGATCTTGTAGACCGGGGAGAGCACAATATTTCTAGAGAGGTGATGATCATCTTGATCAGCCATTATTGAAGGATTGAGAGTATCTTTGGTATTCAGTTTACGGGGAAAGAAGACGGGGAAGATGGTTTCCCACAGACAGCACCACAAATCTTACCGGTTGATCAGAACCTGCAAATGGACCGAAGGATGATATATGGCTTGCTGGAAAGTTGAGGAGAAATGGGGGTTGTACCTGCAAGGCACTCCAACGATCAAGTAAGAATGGGTGCAAAGAGATATAAGCAAAATATTAGGGTTTAAGGTTTGAATATGGGATACCTGACCCTCACATGTGTGAGGGTTTATATAACGCCCCCAACGCTTGGCCATTGGTCCCTATTTTTGGGCCTAGATATATGGGTCCATAAAAATAGGTAATTGCCAAGACTCAGTCAAAACGACCAGGTGTGCTCGTAACTAGCCGTTAGTTTCGAGGAGGAGGCAGATTACGGGAAGATGGTCGTTCTGGACGTTTCCTGGTTGCCTGCTTGACTCATATCAGGATGTCAGGGAGATAATAGTTGACTAGGTCAGGCGTGCGTATCGGGCATCGCTGATCGTTGTTGCTGCTGTAGAGAGGCAAGAAAAAAAGTAAGTTATTAATTTACCGGGCGGTATTTGG
This sequence comes from Vicia faba, assembly GCA_948472305.1. Lineage (NCBI taxonomy): Eukaryota > Viridiplantae > Streptophyta > Magnoliopsida > Fabales > Fabaceae > Vicia > Vicia faba. The sequence goes on from OX451736.1 coordinate 344,764,088, forward strand.
GTTATATTGTATCATGTCCACAGAGATTGGTTATTCATTTGTCGTTCGAAAAACCATTCGTTAATGAGTTTAGGGATAAATGGGTTGAAAGAAAATGTATTAATAGAAAATAAATGTATAAAAAGGAAAAAGGAATAACTTATCAAGCATGCTAATATACTACTTCTCACAGACTTAAACTTATCAATCTGTTATACTCAAACTACAATAATCATCAATGTCACTACATATCACTCACAACCTAAGTCATTTCTAACCCAAATTGAGAGACTGACTGCATCACCTCGGTAGCGATCTCTCAACCACATCAACAACACAGAAGTCAAACATCCTCGCCTGCATCGACGATCTCTCAGAGCGACACAAATAACACAGAAGCATTAAGCTCTGATACCCAAGCAGATGTCAGCTCTAAATCTATCTCTAGAGTTTAGAAACTAACAGATAATCATCCTAGATAAGAATCTAAGCAGTATATATCTATAACAACTCAAATCCCTAACATAGAGTAAAAATCCAGGACAATAATCCACAAACATTCGTAAAGAAAGTTTAATATAACACCAAGGGTGACAAATATACATCAGATCAAAGAAAATATACATACAAACCCAACCAATAGAGAATACACAGAGAAAAAGAGAAATGAACTGCGAATCTACCAGTTTGTCAGCGTCAATCGAAGAGAAATCCACCCCAGATAATCCGTATGCAAGCTCCATAGTTGTGATATAAGCTAATCCTAACAAAATTTACAGGTTGATGGAGTTGGGAGCAAAAACTTTCCCAAAAACCATCCCTAAAAATGAGCTGAAATAAAAGTTATAAAACAAATCTCAGCAGACCATGCTAAGTGAGCCTGGTGCGCTAAGCGTGACTTGCTTATTTTACACATCAAACATATCTAAATCGCGCTAAGCGCGCTATCCATGCTAAGAGGGCTTCAAAACATTGGTTCTGCCAAATTGTCAAACACAAGCAATGCGCTATAAAATGTGTTGAGCGCCACACGCGCTTAGAGGTCTTTGGGCGCTAAGCGGGCTCTCCTGGACAAAATGTCCCAAAACTGGTCTTTTATTTCGAAAACACGCATCCGGAGCCTTGCCTTTGACACCTTATTCCTCAATGCTCCAAAATGCAACAAATACCTACAAAATGAATGGAAAAACATCAAACTATACACTATGTACACAACAATACAAATAAACACAAATTAAACGTATTTACATAAAAGTCTGGTTTATTCAACGATATTAACAACAAAAAGTTGATAAGTGCAACAAAAAGTATATACAAAAATAGATACAATTTGCACTTATCAAGATCTCCCCAACTTGAACTTGTTTGTCCTCAAACAAGGCCAAACAACTCAAAGAACCAAAAGTAATAAACCAAAGAATCATGAATCAACAAGTTTTGAAAACGAAAATCAAATGCAATGGTTTAAATGAAAAATGGTACACATGAAGAAACATACTTTTGTACCCCAAGATTTTCCCTCCCATTTTCTTCAAAACATGCTCATAAAGGTCTCAAATACTCAAAGCTACTCAAGAGTTGATTGGTCAAACCTCCTCCTAAGCAAGGGTCTACAACTAGGGTTTTTGTGCTTTTCAAGGAATATTGGGTTGAAAGGGTCTCAAATTAATTTCTTGGTTCATCATGGGTCCTCAATAATGCTCATGTCAAGGTTCAAGTCTTGCATCACATGTTTGCTCAGTCAATGGCTCAGAAGATTTAAATTCAACTGTATTAGGTAAAAAGTCAACTATGGTCAACATACAGTCAAACTTCAAGATTTTTTGTCAACATAAACATTTTGAGGTGATATTCATCATTTGATCAAGGGTTGATCATGATTCCTCAAGGAAATCCCTCAAATCATCAAAGGTTAAAACTTGCCAAATTAGGGTTTTGATTGAAGATGTCTGATCATTGAATTTTGGCCTAGTGCATGACCTAATGGATTAAAGCATGATCTCAAGGGCTCAAATACAACATATTGACCTAATTACATGGCTCAAAACATTTCCAAAGATACAAGTGATTGATATTTGAAGAATTGAATCAATTGATAAAAAGTTAATAGTCACATAAAAGTCAAACTTTGACCTTTTGGTCAACATTGGAATTCAAAAGTCAAGAATCATCAAAAAATTCAAAACTATCAAACTTTATCATCAAGAATCAAGAGAATCAAGAAAGTCAACAAAAGTCAAAATTTAAGATTTTCAAACACTTAGAAAAAATTCAAGTATTGTGTGCTCAGAAAACCCTAACTTCACAAGCAAGTTTCCTCAAGATACAAACTGATTCAAGGAAAACTTTCAACATGAAAGTTGTAGGTATTAATGAATCCTACAACTTTGTTAATATGGGATGATCCTCAAAAAGTGCATGGATTAAGAGATATGGGCCCATGAAGTTCTGACATTTTTCCTAACACTTAGAAATATTTTGGATCAGCTTTTTATCTCAACTTCTTGGCCAATTTTCACTAGTTTCCCTTTTGAATTATCCAAAGTGGTTAACATGAAAGTTATAGATCTTGTTCTAATATTTTCAAAATGTCCAAGAACAAGAAAACATCATGTTTCAGCTGAGAGTTTCGAAGAATTGAAGTTGGACATTTCTACTTGATTTAGAGGTCATTTCTTTGGTGGCCATAAGACAAAATCTTCATGCCATGCCTTGTAATCTCACTTTGAAGGCCTCTAAACACACAAATATCTCCATAATCAGTTGATTTCACTTGATTTTTGGCTATTATACAATTGAATTAAGCCTTATCTAAGTGATTATTCTATTAATGGCACAAAGTTGACACTTCCATTTTGGAAAAGCAAGCTTTACAACAAAGTCAATGCATTGAGATCCTAAATTGTTTCCCTCTGATCACACCTCAATAGGAAAGTGAAGAAGCAAACCCTCTGAACCCAACAACTATATACCACTCTTGTACTTCTCCATTTGAACCACCATTTTCACATAACTTGACATTTGAAATCCAACCAATCCATAACTTGATAACTTAAGAATTTGTCTATCTCATTACCTATGAGTTTTCTTTATAACTAGAGAGCTCATTTGCAAGCCAAAGGATGAATGGAGAATCCCTAAAACCCTCTCAAACTCCCCTAAATCCAAATTGGCCTCAAAAACTCCATTTTTGAGCTTTGAAGTCCAAATCTTTGAATCTCTCAAACCTTGCAGCTTTTGTCCAAACACTTCATATACATCACATAGAAGTGATTCAAACACTTGTTTCACTTTTGTAACTCCATTATCATCATTCACCATTTTCAATTTCCATCCTTGCAACTTGACTTGGATAGATTATTACAGCCACTTTTAAAGCAAAGTAAGGATTGCAATACATTCACCAAGGTCCCAACAAGCTAAAGCAATCATCATTTTACTTCTGGAAGTGCTTGAAGAAGTGTTGGACTTTCTCCAACTTAGCACATTTTTCAAACTTTGAAATCCTTATTTAAGCATATTTGCATATACATTCTAAAGGAAAAAATGTAGATATCATGTCTATGAAGCTAACCATTTCCTTAAATCTCATTTTAATTGATTGTGTGATAAGAATTTTAGAACTGAAGTTTCTAAATCGTTAGGGTTTCAATTTGGTTCTGAACAAAATTTGTTTCAATATTTAATCTATAGCTTCTGAAAATTACATGGTTGAATTCCTTGTCAAAAATTAGGCAAGTTTGATGTTTACATCTTTCAATTTGGTTGAGAAACGAGCATTTTCGAAAATTAAAAAATGGTGAAATTATGTTGTTGTTGTTGTTACTGTTTGCGCGCGGGGAAGAAAAGGGGTGTGCTGGCATTTTCAAATTTTCATGACTTGGCTTATAATGTATTTATTGGGTGATTTTTCATAAATGGATGAAACAACCACCCCAGTGGCAAGTGTTTGTGTGAGTAAGGCTTTGGTGTGCCAGGGCAGGGGTTCGATCCCTGCCTCTGGCATTTTATTTTTCAGCATTTTCATTGCAGATTCAGTGCAAGCAAGCCTAATGCGCGCATGATGTACCTCCTATCTTGACCATCAGATCTCCTCAAAGTCAGATCCAACGCATCAAACGCACACCCCCATTTGTGCGCCTTCAGAGAGCCTTCCCCATTTGGCTAGTTTGGGCTTGTTAAATTGTTGTTTTCACACCCCCATTTTACATGTTTACAAGCCCATTTTAATTTTCTTTATTTTATTTTAGTTAACATTTTCTTTTTTAGATCAGTTTTATTTTAATCAACAAAAATCATAAAATCATAAAAAACTAGATTTAGGTTTTTTAATTAATTGATTTAATTTTCATAAATAGAAATTAATTTAATTTAACCGCTTTGATTTTATTTTGTTAATTAACTAATAAATTAATTAGAATTAGGGTTTACACTTCAAGTATTTTTCTAAACAAAAATAATGAAAATATTTTCTTAAATGCTTAGATTTTTTTTAGGGTTTTTAATATCCTTTCCCTTTCCAATCTCCGTGCGTTTAATTATTTTTCACCTTCTTATCATTATGTAACTGTCAATGGTATGTAATAGATAAATTAGGACTTCTTTACATTTTCTCCCCATTCATAAATTTGTACTCCCCATTCCCGAAGCGTTGTAATAGCGTGGGACATTTAATTTCCGCAATTTATTGCTTTTCTTATTTCTGTTAGTTTAATAGGATTGTATGGAAAGATCTAAAACAAAACACTAGACAACCATAAATCCAAGATAAATTAACTAAAATCAAAACACTTTGCACACGCGCACCTCTAGGGTGACCCTCACTTGTTGCCTCGAATAAAAAACAGTCATGTCCCTCGAGCGTGGGATGCTTTAGCAAAGATCCTCGGTTAATAAATCACAGTCCCTCGATGACCCTTTAATGCTGCCTTCGCTAAATGATCTTAGTCCCTTACAAAAATTGCTAAAGCATCCTACAAGTTGCCTTCTATGACTGTATGATGATCCGCGCCTGTCCCTCACATCCAACGATAGGGCTTCCTACTACCTAATGGTAGGGTAGCACCATCTAAAGGAGGAGGAAAATAACAAAGACTTCTTTGAGTAGGTAGAACGCTCGTAGTCACTTGCTCACAAACAAAAACATCTCTTTTCACACAAACACTTTTCTGAAATATTTTCAAAACCAAACATTTTATATACATTCTCAACGATACGAGAATCATTACAAAATTGCCGCACTTAGTTATTTTCAAAATATTTTCAAACATATGGAAGCATAAAGCATTTCTAAAAAGTGAGCTAACAATTAAGAGCCTGTAGATAACTACAGATAAAAAGGATGCTAACACCTTCCCTTTTCATAACCTACCCCCTTACTCAGAAAATTCTCAAAAGGTCTCTCCTGTTCTTTTCACCCTTTCCTTTATTGGATAAAAGAAAAGTCGGTGGCAACTCTTGCTATCCACAACATTTGCGATAAAATGCAAAACCTAAAAGTTAGTTCTCCCACCGTATTACACATACATACCACTAAACTACAACAATAACATAAACATGAAACAAATGCTAAATACAAAAAATATGCCAAACATTCTAAAATAATACTACTTCACAAATGAATCACACCTAGCAAACACAATCATCGATAGATGAAAGACATACAAAAATGAGGTATTTTCACTCATCCAACAATCATGCAAACAATAGACTAAATTATGCATTCATCCAAAAATTTACATTGAAAATATAAAAGCAAGAATCTCAAGGGCTTTTCAAGGTTGCAGCATGGTCGGGTGAACAAACAAGGGATAATTCCTAAGGATAATCGAAACAAAAACTTGCCTAAATCTAAGGAGGTGATCAATTCACCAAAATTTCAAACAATAGAATTTCAATCAAACTTCTTCTTCATCCCAAGTGTTACACCAAACACACATCACTTATTAACACAACATTATTTAAAACTTTTGTTTTTCTTTTTCAAAGCTTTTTTCAAAAAAAATTCTTTCTTTTTCACTTTTTTCTTCTTCTCTTTCTTTCTTTCTCAGCCTCATAACAATCACAACATAAGCACACAAATATTCCTCTCCCCAACTTAAATTTAACCATCATCATAATGTGAATACTCCCTACTAGCAAGGTAAAAATTCAACTAAAAATCATAGTTGAGGGTTCAAGAAAACAAAGAATCAATATCTATGCAAAAAGGGAAACTAAACACTCATAGATAAGTATTTAGCAAATACAACATGGATATCGGAAAAAAGGTCAAAGGGGTTACTAATGATCACACACTCACAAGGTGAATTGACTATTTGGCCAAGGTAGTTGTGCTCAAAATGGAATAAACAACGCCTTGATTATGTTTAAGCTTTCATACAATCAACACAAACAAAATATTAAACATAATAAAATCCAGTTAAAACAAGAATTGTGGTCTCCAGCATATGTGAACAATGGAAAGCTACCTCACAAAAAAGATAGGAACTAAAGTGATTCAAAAATGAACAAGTATACAAAATAATGAATGGCATAAAAATTGTAAAAAGCCTAAGTATCATGAATATGCTAAATTATAGAAAGCGATAAATACATATCTCAAACGTGTACAAAACTTTAACAAAATCATTATCATACATTCACAAGTTAAAACACTCAAACTTGGAAAATCACCAAAAGCAACCTCAAGCTATCGAGCCAAAATTGAGTCCAAACAACAAAAGAAAAAATTAAAAATATTAATGTTATTTACTATTTAAAGCCTAGGTGGAAGTGGGAAAAATAAAAACCAAGTGAAAAATTAAAAAGAATTCATCGGTTCTACACAGCAGAGTGCGCTAAGCGGCACAGAGCGCGCTTAGCGCACTACACCAGTTGCAGAAAAGCAGGACATCAAGTGGTGCAGCTGCTATGCAAGCTCCACTTCACCTACACAACCTTAATGTACATAATATTTACAACATACAAACTTCTTCAAGAAAAACACGACAAGCTTACAGAAAAACACAAATTGACATAACGAAACAAACGAGTGAAAGTGAATTAACAAGTTGAAAAATGAAAATTTGAGAATTTAATACAAGTCTTATTTAAACTTGTTTAAAACACAAGTCAACACATGACAAAAACGAATACAAACAAAACATGTTTGTTTTATGTTGTAAGCTCGACGCCTTTATTGTGCGAGCTAGTAACCTCCTCTCGTCATGCCATGGTATTTTCACACCGCACAAACCTAAACAAAGTGTCCTAACATTCACATAATAAACGTTACAAAAACGAGATAATTTACAACAATACGTGAAAACAAAGAAAAACACATATATGCACAAGTATTATATACTAGTTAATGTACAATTTCTATACAATATATACATTAATTACAAAACTCAAAAACAAAAGAATTATCGCAATGCAAAAACAATATAACCAATCCCTGACAACGGTGCCATTTTGTTGTTGCTGTAGAGAGGCAAGCAAAAAGTAAGTTATTAATTTACCGGGTGATATAGGTTATATCATATCGTGTCCACGGAGATTGGTTATTGATTAAGCATGCATATATACTACTTCTCAGACTTAAACCTATCGACCTGTTATACTCAACCTAAAATATTCATCAATGTCACTATGTATCACTCACAACCTAAGTCATTTCTAACCCGAATTGAGAGGCTGACAACTTCACCTCAGTAGCGATCTCTCAACCACCTCAACAACATAGAAGTCAACTGTGCTCGCCTGCATTGACGATATCTCAGAGTAACAAAAATAACACAGAGGCATTAAGCTCTGATACCCAAGCAGATGTCAGCTCTAAATCTATCTCTAGAGTTCAGAAACTAACAGATAATCATCCTAGATAAGAATTTAAGCAGTATATGTATATAACAACTCAAATCCCTAACACATTAAAAAATCAGGACAATAATCCACAAAGATTCGTAAATAAAGTTTAATATAACGCCAAGGGCGACAAATATACATCAGTTCAAAGAAAATATACATACAAGCCCAACCAATAGAGAATATACAGAGAATAAGATAAATGAACCGCAAATCTTCTGGTTTGTCAGTGCCGATCTGTTGTACCCCAAAATTTTCCCTCTCGTGTTTTCCAAGGTCTTCCCCTACATGGTTGTTCATAAACCCTTGCCTAAGGAAAAGGAAAATTTGTGATTAGTGTTTTCAAGTGCCCTTCGATTTGCATTCCTAAAGGTTCCTCCGATTGGTATTCCTAAAGGTTCCTTCGATTAGAGCATCAGAGCTTCCTTCGATTGAAGCATCAGAGCTTCCTTTGATTGGAGCATCAGAGCTTCCTTCGATTTGGAACATCAGTGCTTCCTTAGATTGGAACATCAGAGCGAAGTGTCCTTCAATTGGCATACTAAGGCAGAGGGAAGTTCTGAACACTTTGAATTAGAACCCAGAACCATTCGAATGGACTGAATCAGACCCATTCGAAGGAAATGAATCAGAGCCGTTTGAAGGAGTTGAATCAGCGCCATTCGAAAGAGGCCATCAGCCCATTCAAAAGAGAGCATTCGAAGGCCAGTATGTCCATATTTATGCCAAATTTAAAAATGGACAAAATCCCTAAACTTTGGCCAAGGTTACATTTTGGTATTCATGGCGTTCAAATGGATGTTATAAACATTACTTCTCTTGTCCCCTCCCTCCTACTCCATATAAACAGTATGCTTGCAAGCAAAAAAAGAAGTGCAAAAACATTAGAGATACGCTGCCCACAAACCCACCAAAGGTTGTCAAAATTTTCATAATTAATCCAAGCCAAAGCAACCCTTCGATAAAAGTATCCATTCCCAAAAGTCCCAGATCGAAGGTACCCACATCCAGAAAGTGCCAAATCGAAGGTTCCAACTACTAGTGAGAGAGGGTAAAATGTCAAACTTTGTATTTACATAACACATCCATATTTGTTGTTCCATTCGATTTGTCATTCTAGACGGAATCAAAGGGCTTGGGTTTGGCATCCATGTCATGTTTTTCGTTTGCTAACACTTTCTGTAGATATAGCCTAAAAAGACCCAGCGCGCGCAAGATCGAAGGACCTGGGTTTCGATATCCAGGTCCTGCATTTTATTTCGCTAACACACTTTTGCAGATCCAGCACCCCAGATTGAAGGAGCCATTGCCTTCCTGGATCTAAAGACGTAGTCTTCCAGGTCGAAGGAGCCATAGCCTTCTGGATCAAAGCTGCCCATTGTCCTCTTGAATCGAAGAAGGAAACTCCCTTCTGGATCGAAAAAGCCATAGCCTTCCTGGATCGAAAGATGTAGCCTTATGGATCGAATGAGCGATAGCCTTCTAGATCGAAGGAGACACCTCCTTCCTGGATCGAAAGACGTCTCCTTCCTAGATCGAAGGGAATCCCCTTCCCTGGATCGAATGATTTTCTTTGTGAATTTTACTTTTCGTTTTGTTTATTTTCTCTTAATGACTTTCTACCTTAAAAATAAACAGCAAATCAAAAAAATCACAAAAAATATTAGGCTAGTATTTTTTTCTAATTAAGTTAATTTTGTAAATAAATAAATTAATTATTTTAACATATTTTTCTTTAAATTAAAATTAAATAGACTTAGGCTTTATTTTCTTTTATACCAAAAACAACAAAAAAGATTTTCTTTTTACATTTTCAAGCGTGATTTCAACTTTGTACGCATTTATTTAATTTCGTATTTTTACTATTATTGTATCTGTTTACTAGGTGTAATAGATAAAAATTAGGATATTTACTGCTTTATCCCCCTTTATCCTTGTATAATGTAAATCCCCTCCCTAAAGCATTGTAATAGCGTAGATTTAAATTCCTGCACTTTAATATTATGCAATATATTAACTGTTAGTAACTAGGTTTGTATGACAAAACTGAAATCAAACGTTAGCAAGCTTAACAAAAAGACCAAAAAAATGAACATAACACACTTGCACATATACACCTCTAAGGTACGCCCACTTTGGTTGCCTTCAATAAAACAGTCATGAGGCAGGAACGCTTTACCAAAGACCCGTAAAATCAAAAGATCTTAGTCCCTCGATGACCCTACATTTTCCTTCTCGGTAAATGATCTAGTCCCTAAAACAGAATTGCTAAAGCGTCTCCACAAGTTGCCTTCGTGACTGTAACGTCCCTCCAATTGTCCCTCAAAACATCCAACTACAAGGCTACCTACTCCCTAATAGTAGGATAACACTGTCTAAAGGAAAAGAGGAAAAGAACAACATTTTTTAGTATAAAAGTAGATAGCTGTTAGAAGTTTGCTCAAACATTTTTGCACTTACACAAAAACTACTTTTCAAAAGACATTTCAAAATACTTTGTATATTTTCTCTACTATCCCGAGAAACATTACAAAGTTCACCGTACTAAGGCATTTTCAAAATATTTTCAAACACAAAGCAAAAAAGCTTCTTGAAAAATGAGCAAACCTCTAAGATCCCATGGAAAACCACAGATGGAAAGGGTTCTAACACCTTCCCTTTCCATAATCTACCCCCTTACTTAGAAAACTCTTGAAAAGGTCTTTTTCTGTTCTTTTCACCCTTTCCTTAATTTGGATAAAAGAAAAGTCAGTGGCGACTCTTGCTTACCGCGACATTTGCAAACAAAAAACGCAAACCAGTATATAACAGTCGGTTCTGCCACAGTATCACAGAACTGGTGAATCTGCTGGGGATTAAAATAAAAGTGGGGTTACCTTAGAGTTAGTTCATTATTTAACTGCATTATTGTGTTTTGTTTGCTTTACCCTTTGAGGGTTGTTTGGGTTGTTTTTATAGATCCTACACCCGGATTTGGTGCATCTTTTTAGGTAAACAGCAATAGATCATGGAGACTGTACGAGATATGTGACACGGTGGCAGAACAGACTGTTTAATATGCTGGTTTTGCATTTTTTGTTTGCAAATGTGCGGTAAGCAAGAGTTGCCATCGTCTTTTCTTTTATCCAACAAAGGAAAGGGTGAAAAGAACAGAAAAAAGACTTTTTCGAGATGTTTTCTGAGTAAGGGGGTAGATTATGGAAAGGGAAGGTGTTAGAACCCTTTCCATCTGTGGTTTTCCACGGGCTCTTAGAGGTTTGCTCATTTTTAAAATGCTTTTGTGCTTTGTGTGTTTTGAAAATGTTTTTGAAGACGCCTTAGTGCGGCGGTTTGCTTTGTGTTTAACTCTTTTATCGATCCTCTAGGGTGTTGACAAAGCAAATGTTTTTGAAATTTGTTTTTGAAAAGTAGTATTTGTGTGTAAGTGCAAAAAGTATTTTTGAGCAAACTTCTAACAGCTATCTACTTTTATACTCGAAAAGTGTCGTTCTTTTCCTCCTATCCTTTAGACAGTGTTATCCAACTATTAGTGAGTAAGTAGCCCTATCGTTGGATGTTGAGGGACAATCGAAGGGACGTTTTACAGTCACGAAGGCAATTATGGAGATGCTTTAGAAATTCTGTTTTTAGGGACTAGATCATTTACCGAAAGGCAACACCGTAGGGTCGTCAAGGGACTATGATCTTTTTGATTTTTGCGGGTCTTTGCTAAAGCATTCTTGCCTCATGACTGTTTTTTAAAGGCAAACAAAGTGGGCGTACCTTAGAGGTGCTTGTGTTCAAGGGTGTTGTATTTCAGTTATTTATCTTTAAACATTTAGGTGTTCTACCGTTTGTTTTCAGATCTTGTCATGCAATCCTAGTTATCTAAGCAGTTAATATTGAAGAAGTGAAAAACACAAGAAGGGGGGTTGAATTGTAAAACTTGAAATCAAATGCAGACAACACGTTATTTTTATCCTGGTTCGTTTGATCTCAAACTACTCCAGTCCACCCGTCAAGGTGATTTCGCCTCTCTCCAACGAGGTCTTAATCCACTATATTCAACTGAATCTTACAACTGCTTTAACAACTGCTAAAGCCTTCTTGAGTCTAAACCACAGACCGGTTTCTCAAGGAAATTCTTTCTTACAGATAAATGAATACTATGTGTGTTGAATGTTTTCTACAAAAACTTTATATCACAATTGTGATAATACACAAATTAAGCTTATGTGAAACTAGGATGCTATAACTATAGAGTAAGCAATTTGAGAGATATAGCAAGCTATATGAGTGAGGATGATGATTTGCTTTAGGCGTGTAAAGAGTTGTAGAGCATTAGCAAATTCATTCCTCACTGACTTGTTTATAAAGCCTTGGAAGAGATATGTTGTAGTCAATTATTCCATTTCAATGCCCATTACGTTCTTTCCATATTGAGAAGATCTTTGTCTTGGAATAAAGTCGTTGATAGTAAAGTGTCTTGAATGCACAGTACCGTTTGTCAATTCAGCTTGTTATTGGCTTTGGCTTATTCTGACGCTTCTAGGTGCTGATGATATTGTTTTGGTCTTGATCAGAGTTTAGAGTATATTAAGCGCAAATCTGTTTATCAAGCTTCAGCGTGAGCACATGCTTTGATCTTCTGATGCTGGCATATGATATTTCATCTTCTGATGCTGACATTGACATTCTTGTGCTGATATCCATCAGAGTTTCTGTAAATGCATAATATAATTTTTAGGTAGCATATATGTCTCATATGAATTATACAATTTATTTAATCTTGCATTTTGTTATCATCAAAACTTTAACTTAGGGTAGTAGATTCAAACTTTGTTCTAACAATCTCCCCCTTTTTGATGATGACAAAAACCGGATTTTTTTCAATTTGAAATTTAAAGAAAAAAGTATCAGAGATAACCAAATAATAAATTGTATCAGAGATAAACATAAAGGTATCAAAGATAAGAAGGTAGGGAATAAAAAGGTATTAGAGTTATGATCAGAAAAACTCCCCCTGAGTTTATTACTTCCCTTTAATTCCATGATTCCTTTAGCATCAGATCTTTATTGAAATTTCTTTGAGTATCAGATCTTTCCTTTACCAGAGCAGAGCTTCAGTGTATTAGAGTTCATCAGATTCTTGTACCTGTAAGCTTATGCAGAACAAAGAAACATTCAAGTATATCAGAGTGTTAGAATGTTTGAGACTTTTGTCTCAGTAATTCGTTATTAAAAAATATCATTCTTTCTCCCCCCTTTTGTCAGCAATCAAAAAGTGCAAATAATTGAAGTTAAAAACGATCAGTGCAGAAAAACGATTGTATTCAGTTCAGAGCTCAGAAAATATTACAGATAATATGTAAAGAAAACAATGAAAACATCAAGAAACAAAATCTAAGGTTGGGGTGGAAGGCGTGTGAACAGAGCTTCTAACATGTTCTTAATCTGATCAGTGGTTTCCTTCTGCGGATGCACCATGCTGGCTACTGAGTCAATCTTACTATCCTGAACATCCATCCTTTCTTTCATTCGTTGATCATTCTCATCCATTCGCTCCTGCAGTCGAAGATCATTTTGCTTCAGCTCTTCAAGAGTCTGCCTGTCCAATGCAGCTTGAGAGGTGTCAGAATCAGGATGCTTCTGAGAGCTTTCTGTAACAACTTCTTCTTGACTTAAATCTTCAGCTGGAATCGTCTGTTCTTCTGTTGGTTGAACTGTTGAAGCTGGACGCTTTTCAGACCAAGGCTCACTATCCAGATGAAGAACTTCATCCTTCAGCAGCTGACTCAAAACTAGACCTTCAATTTCCTTCAGCAGATTGCTGAAGTTCTGTTGAGCCTGTCCATAGCTTTGATCCTGCAGCTTGAAGGTTTCAGCGTATACCCATCTTCTGAAGCTTGTCCAGAGGTGGTCTGAAACAGCGGGATCAATCACTTCCAGACTAGCCTGTTTTAGAGAAGAAATCCACTTCTGCATATCTCTTTCAAAATTCAAGATGCTAGAACCAACATCTGGTTGTTTGGGTTTGGGAATGGCAGTTTTATTGTTAATGGCAGCAAGGCGTTCAAGGATTATTAGATCAATGAAGGTCTTGCTGTGGTCATCTGGATTTTGCTTGGGTGAGGGAGTAGGAGAATCAGGAATGATTATTGGACTGGATGGGGTATTAGGTGGAGTAATTTCTGGTGAGGATGGTAGTTGAGGGATATTAATAGTGGTACCACCAGGAAATTGTATGGCTAAGGGTTGTGGTTCAGAGGATTCAGATGATTGAGGTTCAGGGGTTTGAGCCTCAGAGTGTTGAAACTCAGGTTGTGAAGATGATTTGTGTTGAGGTGAAGGTGGATTAAGTTCTGGTTGTAGAGATGGTGGTTGTGGAATTTCTGGTTCTGATGAGTGTGTAGTTTCTGGTTGTGGTGAATGGGGAGTTTCTGGTTGAGGATTTGGATTTTCTGTATGGGGAGCGGAAGAGTGTTGATCTATTTCAGAAAGAACTTTTTCAAGTTCTGGTTTTGTTGAGGTTGTAGGTTTGGTGCGGGATCTTCTGAGGGTTAATGACTCAGAAGGGTCAAACTCAGGTTCAGTATCATCAATGGTTGGAATTGGGATTTCAAATGAAGCTGGGGTTGGAATAAATGTTGGAATAAATGTTGGAACAGCAGGTGAATTTAAAACATTAACAGAAGACAGATTACCTCTCTTCTTTGGGGTCTGCTGAGACGATCCTTCTGATACGGCCTTTCTCTTCTTAGTCTTCTTCAGAGTAACCTCTGGTGTTTGCTGGTGCAGATCTTTAATGTTCAGATCAGGATCTGTGCCATCAGCTTTACAAGCATCCAAGTATCTAAGAACAATGACTGGTTTAGAGTCAATCTCAGAGAACATAGGAAAGTTGTCCAGAGGGACTCTTCTGCTGGTGATTTCAGCATGAGGAGTGATGCTGGGCTCCTTCCTTATATTCTCTATCAGCTTCATCTTCTTCAGATTCTTGGCATTCAGTTGCTTGCCAACAGAAGGTTCTAGAGAGCTTATTTCATGTGCCTCTGTCAGGTGTTCAATCAGCCTATTCTCCGTTAGAATATCTGATATCAATCTGCCGAAGGGTATCCAATCCCTTTTAGTCCTTTCTTCTTCTCTCGTTTCCTTGACGCTTGTCTTCAGATGATGGAACAGAAGATGAGCTAGGTTGATCTTGGACTTCTTTGCAATAAAATAAATCAGAAATTGCTGATCTATGTTTATATAATCAGGAGAGCTTGTAGGCTTCCAGTGGTTGAAGCAGCCCAGAATAATCTTTTCCCAAATTCTGTGTTGATCTTTCAAATCTCTAATTTTGCTGCTGGGAACCCCATGTGTAAAAATCTCTCTTGCAACTAGGGCAGAGTTTGCACATCTATCTGCCATGTCAATACAGTGGATACCACCACCATTGTATCCAATCAGCCTTGCAATGTGATCTTCAGTAATCACTATCTTATTTCCCATGATATATGAAGCAACCTGATGAGTTGATGAAGACGCATGTATCCAGAATTCTTTAACCAGAATGGGGGACGTTGGACCCACCAACCTATCAAAGTACCTTTCCTAACCTTGTGCCTTAATTTCTTCAGACAAATCAAAGCCATTTTCCTTCAAACTATTGAAATCAACTATCAATTCTGACAGAACTTCCAAGTTCTTGACCGGAGTGAGGAGCGTTCTGAAGGGGATATGATACTGTTCAGAAGAAGCATCTTGCTGGGAACCTGCAGATGGAATGCTAGAGGATGCCATGTTCACACAAGGTTTTTTTTTTAGAAAAAGCTTGAAAAGGGTTTCTTTGAGAAAAAAATGAACACACGGTAAGAAGTGAAAAATGCAGTAAGAACACAGAGATAATTTGAAGATTGTAAGTGACGGTAAAAAATGAAAGAATGATGTTAAGGCGTTTAAATAGGTTTCAAAAAGTGTTTTGAAAACATAAACATTTTAAGAGAGAGAATTAAATCATGATTACTCGCATTTAATGTTGGCTGATTTTAGGGGATTTAGAAAGATATTTGGAACGGTTACCCATGACATGTGTCTCAATGCATCCAATCAGCGCTTTGCCTTCTCAGAAGCGTGCACGCGTGTTCTGCCTCAGGAATTAGCTGATGACTGGATGACACTTGTTTGATTTAGTGAACAACACATCTATCCTTGAAATGAAACGCTCACATCTTTATGGATAGAATCTGATACAATCTGCATGTCTAAATTTCTGAAAGAAGATTGATCAGAAGTTCACAGTAAAATAAAACAAATTCTGAAGGTTAATATATAAAAGTAAAACATTTTCACTCTGGGCAGAGCTTCATGCTGAGATGTTTCAGAATGAAGTTGAACCTATCTTCAGAAAGTGGTTTTGTGAAGATATCAGCCCATTGATGGTTTGTATCAATAAATTTTAAGTTTAAAATGCCTTTCTGAATATAGTCCCTAATGAAATGATGTTTTATTTCTATATGCTTAGCCCTAGAATGCAAAATTGGATTTTTACTTAAGCAAATGGCAGAAGTGTTGTCACAGAGTATAGGAATGTTACTCTCAAATATCTGGAAGTCTTCAAGCTGACTTTTCATCCAGAGCATTTGTGTGCTGCATACTGCTGCTGCTATGTATTCAGCTTCTGCTGTTGATAGTGCAATTGTGGATTGCCTTTTGCTGGACCAAGAGATCAGATTTTCTCTCAGAAACTGGCAGCTTCCAGAAGTACTTTTACGCTCTACTCTGTCTCCAGCGAAGTCAGCATCATAGTAACCTACTAAGCTGTAATCACTAGATTTTCTATAAAATAGATCCCCAGATTAGTAGTACCTTTCAGATACTTGAAAATTCGCTTAACAGCTGTTAAGTGAGATTCTCTAGGATCTGATTGAAATCTTGTACAAATGCATACACTGAATAAAATATCAGGCCTTGAAGTCGTCAGATAAAGAAGAGAACCAATCATACCTCTGTAGACCTTCTGTTCTACCTTTTTGCTTACCTCTTCTCTTTCCAGAATGCACGTGGGATGCATTGGAATCTTTGATGACTTACATTCTGAGAGATCAAATTTCTTCAGAAGTTCTCTGACATATTTGCTCTGATGAATGTAGGTTCCCTCTGGAGTTTGATTGATCTGAATTCCCAGAAAGAATTTCAGTTCCCCCATGAGGCTCATCTCAAATTCTGCCTGCATACACTTAGCAAATTTTCTTCCAAGAGAAGGATTAGTAGATCCAAATATAATATCGTCAACATAAATATGACACACTAAGATGTCATTCTTAACTGTCTTACAGAATAAGGTTGTGTCCACTTTCCCTCTGGTGAATTCCTTTTCTAACATAAAGTTACTAAGTCTTTCATACCAAGCTCCGGAAGCTTGTTTCAGACCATACAGTGATTTCTTTAGTTTAAAAACATACTCTGGATTTTTTGTACTTTCAAAATCATAGGGTTGGTGCACATAAACCTCTTCTTCTATATAACCATTTAAGAATGCACTCTTGACATCCATCTGATATAGAGTGATGCCTTTATTAACAGCAAAAGAAATTAAAAGTCTGATAGATTCTAACCTGGCGACTGGAGCAAAGTTTTCTGTATAGTCTATCCCCTCTTGCTGACTATAACCTTGTGCTACCAGTCGTGCTTTGTTTCTGATGACTTCACCTTGTTCGTTCAGTTTGTTTCTGAACACCCATTTTGTTCCAATGACGCTGAATCCTTTTGGTCTGGGAACTAGATCCCACATGTCATTTCTGGTGAATTGATTTAGCTCTTCTTGCATTGCTAGAATCCAGTCGTTGTCCATAAGTGCTTCATCAATTGAAGAAGGTTCAATCAGAGAAATAAGTCCCATGAGGGATTCTTCATAGTTTCTGAAGCTGGCTCTTGTTCTGATTGGATCTTCCTTTCTTCCTAAGATTGTTTCTTCTGGATGATCCATGCTGCTTCTGGGTAGTCTTTTCTGAGGTTGATCAGCAGATGTTGCTGGATCGCTCGCAGTGCCTCTTTCTGATGTTGAAGGAGTGTCTTTGTTGAGAGCTTCTGATGACTTGTCTTCAGAACCTGTGAATTCAACTTCCATACCTGCAAAGACTTCATTCTGCTTTGACTTTTCAGAGTCAAGCTTATCATCAAAACGAACACTGATTGATTCTTCCATAATCTGTGTTTTTGTATTGTATACTCTGTACCCTCTTGAGCGTTCAGAGTATCCTAACATAAGACACTTTTGTGCTTTAGAGTCAAACTTGTTAAAATAATTTTTTGTATTTAACATAAAACAAGTACATCCAAATGGATGAAAATATGAAATGTTGGGCTTTCTGTTCTTCCACAATTCATATGGAGTCTTTTCCAGAATAGGTCTTATGGAGATTCTATTCTGAATGTAGCACGCTGTGTTTATTGCCTCTGCCCAGAAGATCTTAGCAACTTTTGTCTCATTGATCATGGTTCTGGCCATTTCTTGTAATGTTCTGTTCTTTCGTTCTACAACTCCATTTTGCTGGGGAGTTCTAGGACAAGAGAAATCACGCAGAATGCCTCTGTCATTAAAGAATGACTCAAAATCTTTGTTTTCAAATTCTCCACCATGATCACTTCTGACTTTAACGATTCTAAGATCCTTTTCATTCTGAACTTGGTTACAGAAGGTGACAAACACAGAGTGTGACTCGTCCTTATGTCTTAAGAACTTTACCCATGTCCATCTGTTATAGTCATCTACGATTACTAACCCGTACTTCTTGCCACTGACTGAAGCAGTTTTAACTGGTCCAAATAAGTCAATGTGCAGAAGTTCTAATGGCTTAGAGGTGGAAACAACGTTTTTAGACTTGAAAGTAGGTTTTGCAAACTTGCCTTTCTGACATGCTTCACACAAAGCATCTGAATTGAACTTTAGATCAGGAAGTCCTCTGACCAGATTGAGTTTGTTAATCTGAGATATTCTTCTCATACTAACATGCCCCAATCTTCTGTGCCAGATCCATTGCTCGTTGTTAACAGACAGAAGACACTTTACATTTTGACTTTTCAGTTCAGAAAGTTTGATTTTAAAAATGTTGTTTTTCCTCTTTCCATTAAATAGGATAGTCCCATCTTTCTGACTAACAGCTTTACATGATTTTTGATTAAAGATTATATCATAACCGTTATCACTTAATTGACTTATGGATAACAGATTATGCATTAATCCATCTACTAATAGAACATTATTTATAGAGGGAAGATTTCCATTACCTACTGTTCCATAGCTAATGATCTTTCCCCTCTGATTGCCTCCAAAGCCTACGTGGCCTCCAGGCTTAAGTTCCAGGCTTTGGAACATATGCCTTCTTCCCTTCATGTGTCATGAGCAGTCAGAGTCCAGGTACCATGACTGGTGTTTCTGATTTGCTACTAAAGATATCTGCAACATGTATTATTTTATCCTTAGGTACCCATATTTTCTTGGGTCATGATTTTTTAGCTTTACCAAAACTCTGGTTGAATTTTGGTTTCACAGAATAATTACTACTAGTATATTTAATGTCATGTGTGTGACCATACACAAAGTGTGAATTCAGAGGAGTGCGTTTAATAATTAGATTCATGGCATTCTTTGGTGTAGGTACCTTACCTTGGTATCCTATTCCCTTTCTGCCGTTTCTGCTAACTCCATAGATCATTGAAGCCATTTTGCTTCTATCTATGCTTTTAGCAAGGAACTTCTGAAAGCTGTGATCATACTCCTTGATGATCTCATCAGCGCTGCTGGGAGTTTTAGAAATTGTTTCCTTCTGAGAGTTTTGTAAAAGATTTTCTAATTTTGAAATTTTATTTTTCAACTCAGAATTTTCCAATTTGAGACTCTCAGTTTTATCAGAGTCAGAATCAAGATTCCTTTTCAGGTTTCTGAATTTAACTCTGATCTGCTGATATCTTTCCAGAATTTCGTTAAGGCTTTCAGCAAGTTCGGCCTTAGTAAAATTAATTGCAAAGTCAGGGAATACCTCTCCGGTGTCTGATTCAGAGTCTGATTCAAAAGCTTCATTGTCTTCTGATATGTTAGCCATGAGAGCTATGTTTGCTCTCTCATCATCTGATTCTGAGTCAGCTTCAGACGAGTCAGAGTCATCCCATGTAGCCATGAGACTGTTCTTCTTTTGCCTTCCAAACTTCTTTTTGGGCTTTTCCCTCTGAAGCTTTGGACAGTCACTCTTGTAGTGTCCTTGCTCGTTGCATTCATAGCAGATGATGTCCTTGGTGTTTGGCTTTCTGCTTCCTGAAGAGCCTTCATATCTTCTGTATCCAGAGGAGGAGTCTGACCTTCTGTATCTGGAGGAGGACTCATTCTGATCGGATCTTCTAGTATTCCTGAACTTTCTTTTCCTCTGCTTCCATAGTTGGTTCACTCTTCTGGAGAGGAGGGAAAGTTCGTCTTCTTCTGATGAGGACCCATCAAAGGTTTCTTCAACAGCCTGCAAAACTTTAGAGTCATATTTTCTGTTAGATTTTAAAGCTAAAGGCTTACCTTGCTTCTGAGGTTCATCATCTTCTATCTCTATCTCGTGACTTCTGAGGGAGCTGATAAGTTCCTCCAGAGAGATTTTGTTGAGATCTTTAGCTAGCTTCAGCGTTGTAACCATTGGCCTCCACTGTTTTGGAAAGCTTCTGATGATCTTCTTGACATGATCAGCAGTAGAATACCCTTTGTCCATAACTTTGAGACCAGCCACCAGAATTTGAAATCTTGAGAACATCGTTTCAATAGATTCACTTTCTTCCATTTTGAATGCCTCATACTTCTGAATGAGCGCAAGAGCTTTAGTTTCTTTGACCTGAATGTTGCCTTCATGCGTCATTCTGAGAGAGTCAAACATACTCTTTACAGTGTCTCTGTTAGATATCTTTTCATATTCAGCGTAAGAGATGGCGCTGAGAAGAATAGTTCTGGCCTTGTGGTGATTTTTGAAGTCACGCTTTTGTTGATCAGACATTGCTTTCCTGTCAATCTTCTGACCACTTGCATTTACTGGGTGTGTGTATCCATCTGTCACCATGTCCCACAGATCAGCATCATGTGCCAGAAAGAAGCTTTCAATTCTGTCTTTCCAGTAATCAAAATTCTCTCCATCAAAGACTGGAGGTTTGCCGCTGAATCTGTCTCTATCTTCATTGTTGTCATTGTTGGTGTGTTGATATGTTCCTGCCATTGTGTTTTTCTGACGCTGGATCTTGTACTGACACGGTTTAGTGTTTTAGCTCAGAACCAGGCGCTCTGATACCAATTGAAGAAGTGAAAAACACAAGAAGGGGGGTTGAATTGTAAAACTTGAAATCAAATGCAGACAACACGTTATTTTTATCCTGGTTCGTTTGATCTCAAACTACTCCAGTCCACCCGTCAAGGTGATTTCGCCTCTCTCCAACGAGGTCTTAATCCACTATATTCAACTGAATATTACAACTGCTTTAACAACTACTAAATCCTTCTTGAGTCTAAACCACAGACCGGTTTCTCAAGGAAATTCTTTCTTACAGATAAATGAATACTATGTGTGTTGAATGTTTTCTACAAAAACTTTATATCACAACTGTGATAATACACAAATTAAGCTTATGTGAAACTAGGATGCTATAACTATAGAGTAAGCAATTTGAGAGATATAGCAAGCTGTATGAGTGAGGATGATGATTTGCTTTAGGCGTGTAAAGAGTTGTAGAGCATTATCCAATTCATTCCCCACTGACTTGTTTATAAAGCCTTGGAAGAGATACGTTGTAGTCAATTATTCCATTTCAATGCCCATTACGTTCTTTCCATATTGAGAAGATCTTTGTCTTAGAATAAAGCCGTTGATAATAAAGTGTCTTGAATGCACAGTACCGTTTGTTAATTTAGCGTGTTATTGGCTTTGGCTTATTCTGACACTTCTAGGTGCTGATGATATTGTTTTGGTCTTGATCAGAGTTTAGAGTATATTAAGCGCAGATCTGTTTATCAAGCTTCAACGTGAGCACATGCTTTGATCTTCTGATGCTGGCATATGATATTTCATCTTCTGATGCTGACATTGACATTCTTGTGCTGATATCCTTCAGAGTTTCTGTAAATGCACAATATAATTTTTAGGTAGCATATATGTCTCATATGAATTATACAATTTATTTAATCTTGCATTTTGTTATCATCAAAACTTTAACTTAGGGTAGTAGATTCAAACTTTGTTCTAACAAATATATGTACAGGAATTTAAAATGCAGGAATCATAAACCTTACGCTATTACACGGCTTTGGGGCAGTTACATAAAAAATGCAAGAAACTAAAAGTGCAGAATTTTAAATATAAAGCTATTATAACTCTGAGCAGTTACAATAAAATTCGCGCAAATTGAAAATAACGTCTAAAAATCCTAAGAATAAAATAAAATTTGTTGTTTTATTTTATTTTTGGGAAAATGTTAAGATAATTAGATGATTAATTAATAAAATTAATTTAATAGAAAAAACTATCCTAATGTTTTTTGTGGTTTTTTGTTTTAATATTAATAAAAAAAGCAAGAAAATAAAAGAAACAAGCAAAAAACCAAAAAATAAGAAAATGGAAAGAGGATCTTTCGATCCAGGGGGGACAGTCTTTCGATCCTGGGCCAAGTATGATTCTTCGATCTTGGGCCAGGTATGGTTCTTCGATCCTGGGCCAGGTATGGTTCTTCGACCCAGGGAAAAAAAGTCTTCTTCGATCTAGGGAAGGAACGGTCTTTCGATCCTGGGCAAGGTCTGGTTCTTCGACCCAGGGGAAAAGGTCCTCTTCGATCCAGGGAAGGGAGTTATCCCTTTCGACATGGGGGAGGAATGGTTTTTTGATTTAAACCTACAAGATAAACATTAGCAATAAACATGCCCTAGGTGTCTAACTCAGGACCTTTGATCCTGCATACATTGATTTATTTGGGCCATACCTGTAGTGTTAGAGACAAAAGAAAACCAAAGTGGACCTGGTGTCGAAACCAGACCCTCAGTTTTGAAACCAAATTGAACAGAGCCACCTGATATCCTAGGCGGGAATCGAGCATTGAACAAACACTAATGCATTATGAAATTATAAATAAAGGTTTGAAAGTTTACCAACAATAGGGTGCTTCGATTTGGCACCTTTGAGGCGTGCATTGAGGTTGTTAACTGCTTCGCTTTGACACTCCTGGATGAGGACTCCTGAATGTCTCTGGATTAAGGAACTGGTCTTCGTTTGGGCTGAAGGTGCCTGCAAAAAGGTGTTTCAATTTGAAATATGGCAGCGTGATCTGTTTGTGTGCAAAAGTATATAATTGTTTATTCTCTCTTTTGTTTTACCCTTTCGTTTTGCTCTCTCCTTCTCCACTTTTTTTCTTCTTTTTTTGTAATGTGTCCTTGGCCTCATATTTATAGGAGTGTGAGGGGACAAGAGAAATAATGTTGGTAACAGTAATTTGAATGCCATGAATGTAAAACGTAACCTTGGCCAAAGGTAATGGATCTTGTCCCTTTTTGAATTTGAATGATATGTAACTGGCCTTCGAATACCCTCCAGCACTTCTCTTCAATTGGATTTCTAAATGCATCTTCGAATGGGCCTTGTTACTTCCTTCAAACGGCTTTCTGAATGCATCTTCGAATGTAACCTTATGAAATTCCTTTGAATGGATCTGATGAAGCTCCTTCGAATGGAGCTTGTTGAAATGCCAATCGAAGGGCCTTGTTAAAATTCCAATCGAAAGGCCTTGTTAGTAGGTCAGTCGAAAGGCCTTGTTAACAGGTCAATCGAAAGACCTTTGTCTCTATCAATCGAAGGGCGCTATGTAGATGCCAATCGAAAGACATTTTGGGGATGCCAATCAAAAGGCATTCTGGAGAGGCCAATCGAAAGGTACTTTGGAGTGGCCAATCGAAAGGCACTCTGGAGTGGCCAATCAAAAGGCACTTTGGAGAGGGAAATCAAAAGGAACTTTGGAGAGGCCAATCGAAAGGCACTTTGGCCAATTTTAAAATTTGTTGTCTTTCTTCAAACAAGTGTTTGTAACCACCCATGTAAGAGAAGATCTTGTAAAAAATGAGAGGTAAATTTTATGGTACAACAGTTGCCCCTGTTCAATCTTCTTAAACCTTAGGATGTAGATTGGCTTGCCTGCCTTTCGTGATCTGAAGGTGGAAGATGATTGAACACTAGAGTGCCTAAAAATTTGCACTCGTCTGAAGTGATACTGTTGGTGAATAATATCGGGAATGGGCTTACAGATGCCATTTGGAAAAGGTGACAGGAGACTGCCGGAGATGGGCTTAAAGATGCCATCCACGGAACATGACGGAGAGTCGTCAGAGGTGGGCTTAAAGATGTCATTCAGATGAATATTGATTTCATGGGATATTCTTTTGCGGGGATTCACGTTCCTGCTGTCTGAGGAGGAGTCCATTGGGGAATGTTTTTCATGGGAATAGAGTCGAGGAGCTTCGGTTGTCCATTACTCTACTGGGGAGTCATCTCTTGACTGAAGAGATTAAAGTGAACTACTATCTGGTCAGGATCCAGGCTTTGCAGTGACTTGTTGAGGATGATAAAGTTGACTGCTATCTGGTCGTATTCTAGGCTTCACAATGACTTATTGAGGAAAGGAGATTAAACAGTTATCTGGTCGTGTCCAGGCTTCAGTGATTTGAAGAAATTAAGTTGTTATCTGGTCGGATCCAGGCTTCAACTTGAATCTGAGGTGTACCGTTATCTGGTCGTATCCAGGTTTCAGTAATTTGAAGAATTTAAGTTGTTATCTGGTAGGATCCAGGCTTTAACTTGAATCTAAGGTGTACCGTTATCTGGTCGTATCCGGGCTTCGGTAATTTGAAGAAATTAAGTTGTTATATGGTCGGATCCAGGATTCAACTTGAATCTGAGGTGTACCATTATCTAGTCGTATCCAGGCTTCGGTAATTTGAAGAAATTAAGTTGTTATCTGGTCGGGTCCAGGCTTCAACTTGAATCTGAGGCATACTACTATCCGGTCGAATCCAGGCTTTATAGTAATTTGACATAGTAAACTGCTATCTGGTCGAATTCCAGGCTTCACAGCACCTTATACTGTTATCTGGTCTAAATCCAGGCTTTACGGCGTCTTAAATTACTGGTTAACTATTATCCGGTCGGATCCGGGCTTCATAGTAACTGACAGGGTAAACTGTTATCTGGTCGGATTCCGGGCTTTGCAGCGCTTTATACTGTTATCTGGTCTAAATCTAGGCTTCACAGTGTCTTTGAAGAAGTGAACTACTATCTGGTCGGATCCAGGCTTCCCAGCGCCTTATATTGTTATCTGGTCGAAATCTAGGCTTTACAGTTTCTTCAATTGGAATGGAAATCAGAGAGATCTTAGTGTCGTTTTGACTGAACTAGAGAAAATCTTGGGAGGAAATTTCTGAAGATAACCCTCCATCAGACGTAGCTTTTGAGAAGACTACCTGGTCACATAAGTAGCAGTGTTCGTTGATTTGATCTTTCCATGAAAAAGGAAAAGAGTTAGTCATATGCAATGTCATGATGTATGAAATGCATTGTGACGATGTTCTCAAAATAAATGAGATTATGCTGTATGCGATGTGTATGCTCATGCCAAGATGCATGAGATATGGGATGTTATTGAGATGTTTCCCGGTCTAGGAAAATAAATACCGGACTATTGCTGGAGAGTATTGGGAAGTTGAATCCTTCATTTCCGCTGGGGATGGTGAATAGAGAAGATTCACTGGGGATTTTCTTTTTTTGTTTGAGGATAACCTGCTGGGGGTTGACTTTGCTTGAGAATTGATTTTGCTTGAGAATTGATTCTGCTTGAGGATAACTCTATAGAGAGAGATGCTTGTTGGAAGATTATGCTGCTGTAGAGAAATAAAATCTGTTGGGGAATTAACTTTCGTAGTTAGAGAAATAAACTCTACCCGATAGGAGGTTTTATAACTGTTTGAAATTATAAAGCTCGGCTGGGGAACACGGACTTCAACTCTCTGCGGGAGGAAGTTTGTTGGAGGAGATAAATCATGCTTGGGGATGAAGGATTCAAAACATGGTTGTTTTTGCCCTATGGGGAACATAGACATCATGGGGTCATATGCAATGATGACTCTGTTTCAAAATGTTTTTGTCCCCTGTACCCGTTGGAAGGAATAACTGTCGGGACTGTAACTTGGTATTTTTAGACTTTGCCCCTGTTTCTTAGAGTCATTAGTAACTGTCTTTATGTTTTTTATGCAAATATTTGTGAACAGTAATATTATTCAAATGCATATATCAATAATAAGTCATTGGACGTTTTTATAAAACAAAACAGAAAAAGGAAAACAAATAGTTTTGTACTTTCAAAGAAATGATTTATATTGATTTCTGAAGTTTTGCCTATAATAGGCATTTTGTACAAAGAGGTTGGCGTTCTAGTAGGATAACACTTCCGTAAGAAGTGAAAACTATACAAAATAGTGTACAAAGAGAAGAAAACAGCTATGTGCAATAATCCCATTGGGTTTCAATTCTGCTATTGCCCCTATGTCTTCGAGTGTCTCGTCACTTTGCTGCTTGTCCGAAGCTGACTGGATTAGTCGATACCGTTTGAGCTTGATAGTCGATACTGGAGTCTGATTGCAAAGTGATCCAATGGGACATAGTAATACACTTTAAGTCCCCAATTTTTGCCTGGACCTCCCTTTCGGGTTTTCAGTCCACCGGGATACCCTTTCTTTCCCAAGCCGCCTTTTCAGGTTTTCGACTTACCGGGTGTACAGATTTTTTTGTTTTTTATCCCTAATTTTTACCTGAACCCTTTTGGTTCGTCGGGATGCCCTTATTTTTGCCTAGGCCAGTCAACCTAGCAGGTCTTTATTCATGCGTAGTATCTTTTCACTATGTCTGCATTAACAGGGTGAGGAAGGTCGTCACCATCCATGATGGTCAAAATCATGGCTCCATCTGAAAATATGCTTTTGATCACAAATGGCCCTTCGTATGTGTGAGTCCATTTTCCCCTGGGATCACCTTGTGACAGTATGATGCGCTTGATTACCAGATCACCCACTTGATATACTTGACGTCTGACCTTTTTGTTGAAAGCCTTGATCATCTGTTTCTGATACATTTGACCATGACAGACAACAATAAGCCTTTTCTCATCAATTAGATTTAGTTGATCAAGTCGAGTCTGGATCCAATCGTCTTCGTTCAAGCCTGTATCCTTCATGATCCTCATAGATGGGATCTGGACCTCAATAGGCAGAACAGCCTCCATACTATATACTCGAGAATAAGGTGTTCCCCTGTCGACGTGCGTGCTGAGGTGGGATAGCCATGAAGAGCAAATGGTAACATCTCATGCCAGTCTTTGTATGTCACTGTCATCTTCTGTATGATTTTCTTGATGTTCTTGTTAGAAGCCTCCACATTGCCATTCATCTTCGGTCGGTAAGGGGAAGAATTATGGTGTTGTATCTTGAACTGTTTACAGAGTTCGGTGATCATCGTATTGTTGAGATTCGTACCATTGTCAGTGATGATTCTCTCTGGCACACCGTACTGACAAATCAGGTTATGCTTGATAAACCGCGCCACAACGTTCTTGGTAACAGTAGAAAAAGAGGAAGCTTTAACCCACTTCGTGAAATAATCGATGGCCACCAGGATGAAGTGATGCCCATTGGAAGCGGTAGGTATAATCTCTCTGATCATGTCAATTCCCCACATTGCAAAGGGCCAAGGAGCCATCAAGATGTTCAAAGGAACCAGAGGTACATGCACCTTATCAGCATAGATCTTGCATTTGTGACAAGTTCGGGAATGTTGATAGCAGTCTGCTTCCATAGTGGACCAATAGTATCCTGCCTGTAGGATATTTTTGGCCATGGTGTGTCCACTAGAATGGGTGCCGAAGGTACCTTCGTGTAGATCTGCCATAATCCTCTCAGCTTTATTTTTATCTACGCACCAAAGTAAAGTAGAGTCATGATTGCGCTTATAGAGGATTCCATTATTGAGGAAGAACTTTGCGGTGAACCTCCTCAGGAACTTCTTATCATTGACATATGCCCCCTCAGGATACTCTTGAGCCTTGAGATACCTCTTCACTTCATGGAACCAAGGTTTTTTGGCTACCTCTTCAATGTCAATCTCGTAGCAATATGCCGGTTCATCCAACCTTTCAATAATGATCTGAGGGGCCTCGTTATCCCACTTGACCTTGAACATAGATGACATGGTAGCTAGCGCGTCCGCTAACTGATTCTCTTCTCGTGGGAAGTGTTCAAAGGTGACCTCTTCAAAGTGTGGGAGTAGTGTCAGCATATGTTCTTTGTAGGGCATGAGATTCGGGTGCTTCGTGTCCCACTCCCCTTTGATTTGACTTATTACCAAGGTTGAATCTCCAAAAATGCTCAAGAACTTGATCCTCAGGTCAATAGCAGCTTTGAGACCCATGATGCATGCTTCATACTCCGCCATATTGTTGGTACAGTTAAAACACAACCTAGGGTAAGAGGAGTATGACAGCCCTCAGGTGATATAATTACAGTACCGATGCCATTGCTGAGTGCATTGGAGGCTCCATCAAAAACCATATTCCATCGGGATCCTTCCTCAGGTCCTTCATCCGGTCCAGGTTCTTCACATTCAGTCACTGACATAATATTCTCATCCGGTAACTCAAAATTCATGGACTGGTAGTCATCCACAGCTTGATGAGCCAAATGATCGGCTAGTACACTTCCCTTGATTGCTTTCTAGGTTGTGTATTGGATATCATATTCAGTCAAGATCATTTTCCATATTACTATTCTTCTGGAGAGTGCGGGCTTCTCGAAGATGTACTTGATCAGATCCATCTTAGATATCAGCAAGGTAGTGTGGGTCAACATATATTGTCTCAGTCGGTGAGCAGTCCATGCCAAAGCACAACAAGTTTTCTCGAGCAGTGAGTATCTTATTTCACAGTCGGTAAAGTTTTTACTAAGGTAATATATTGCATGCTCTTTTCGACCAGACTCGTCATGCTGCCCCAGCACACACCCCATTGAATTATCTAACATTGTTAAGTACATTATCAAAGGTCTTCCTTCAATCGGAGGCATCAGAATTGGAGGCTCTTGAAGGTATTCTTTGATTCTTTCAAAGGCAGTCTGGCATTTGTCATTCCACTTTACCACTTGATCTTTCTTCAGGAGTTTGAAGATTGGCTCACAAGTAGCAGTTAAATGGGAAATGAACCTGACAATGTAATTTAGGCGCCCTAAGAAGCCTATGACCTCCTTCTCAGTGCGAGGAGCCGGCATCTCTTGTATAACCTTCACTTTTGCAGGGTCTACCTAAATGCCCTTGTCACTGACAATGAAACCTAGGAGTTTACCAGACCTTACCCTGAAGGTGCACTTGTTCGGATTCAACCTCAGCCTGTACATCTTTAACCTGTCAAACAGCTTTTGTAGATGATCAAGGTGTTCTTCCTTTATTTGAGACCTGGCTATCATGTCATCAACATAGACCTCTATTTCATGGTGAATCATGTCATGGAACAATGCTACCATGACTCGCTGATAGGTTGCCCCATCGTTCTTCAACCCAAACGACATCACTTTGTAGCAGAAAGTTCCCCATTGTGTGACGAAGGTTGTCCTCTCCATGTCTTCAGGTGCCATCTTGATCTGATTGTAAACAGAGAAACCATCCATGAAGGAAAAGACCTTGTGTTGTGCGATGTTGTCAACCAGAATATTAATGTGGGGAAGCGGAAAGCCATCCTTAGGGCTTGCCCTGTTCAAATCTCTGTAATCTACACACATTCGTACCTTGTCATCCTTTTTAGGCACCGGGACCACGTTAGCAGCCCATTGGGGATAAGAGGTGACAGCCAGGAATCTGATGTTGAACTGTTTCATAACCTCTGCTTTGATCTTCTCTGACATTTCAGGGCGCATGCGACGGACCTTCTGCTTCACCGAAGGGCAATCTTCTTTAGTTGGCAGACGATGAACCACAATATTGGTGTCTAGTCCGGGCATGTCTTTGTACGACCAGACGAAGATCTCGACATAATTATGCAACATCTGTATCAACTGCTGTTTGACATTAAGTCCAAGATTTACACCAATCTTGACTTCTTTTCTGTCTTCCCATGTGCCAAAATTCACTATCTCAACTGGCTCTTCATGGGGCTGTATGGCCCTTTCTTCCTACCGTAATAGTTTAGCAAGTTCTTCGGGTACCTCACAATCTTCCTCACCTTCGTCCTCATCTTGGTTGATCGGATTTTCGAAGTCATAACCAGCAATAGCATAACTGTTATCAATGGGATCCGGAGTGGATATGGATCTGCATTTTGATACGTGAGTGTGTGTAAGAGCATAGTTGTATAGACAAAGTAAAAGCAGAAAAGAAAAAACTGAGAGCACAAAATTTGTATGCATAAACGTCCAATGCTTTATTAATGCCATAGAAATTGAATTATGATAGCCCTCATAAATAAATCATTGTGCCCCGGGTAAGACACAAGGTTTTAATGTTTCAATTGTTCAAATATTACATTTCCTTAAAACAAAAAGATAAATTACTCTTGAATAAAAGAGATGGGAACAAAATCTTTAGCCTCCCAATTACTGAGTCTGCCACTGATGGTTGGGAAGATCCATTTGTCCAGGTCGTAGCTACCGTCAACATCTTCTGTGGCAGAGACAACGTCAATAGCATTGATTCCCAAGCCATGTTTAGGCATAGGTGCAGTTATAACATTAGGAGTCTCAGGGGGATCGAATTCAATCTCCTTTGCCTCGATCAGATCATGCACCTTATTTTTCAAGGCCCAGCAGTTGTTGGTATCATGGTCTGGACTTTCTAAATGGTAAGCACAACGAGTGTTAGGGTTGTAGTGGGGAGAGGTAGTGTTGGGATTCTTTGGAGCTTACCGCAGGGTTACCAGATTGGTCTTTAATAACTGTGGCAAGATTTGAGATAGAGTCATGTTTATCCAGGTAAATTGTCTTATCGGCCTTTCTGTTCTTGGTTGATTGTTCTTTTATTGGGTAGGTTCAGACTTAGAGATCATGACAGCCCCTACCGCTGGGCGGTGTTCAGTTCTGTCCTGATTTCTTTTATGGTACACAGCACTAACCTCCTTCTTCCCAGCGAATGGCTTCCTTACAACACTGGAGGACGCATCCTTCTGAGTCTTCCCACATCTGATTCCAGCTTCCACATGTTCTCCTGTCAGAATCAATTCAGTGAAGCCGAATGATGAACTTCTAATTAGATGATCAAAAAATGGACCAGACGGGGTCCCCAGAAACTTATCCACCAGCTCTGTATCAGATAGGGGAGGCTGGACTCTTCCTGCTAAGTCCCTCCACTTCTGAGCATAGTCCTTAAAGCCCTCACTCGAACCCATAGACATATTTTGGAGTTGTGTACGGGTGGGAGCAAGGTCTGTGTTGTACTGGTACTACTTGTAGAAAGCAGCGGCCAGGTCCTCCCAATTACGGATGTTGGCTCCTTCTAGCTGGTAGAACCATTCTAATTGAGTTCTGGACAAACTATTCTGAAAAAAGTGGACCCATAAGTCCTTGTAAGTAGTGTGAGGCTAGATCTTCCTTACATAAGATCGGAGGTGCATCTTGGGACATGAGACCCCATCATATTTGGCGAACACCAGCACCTTGAACTTTTGCGGGATGGCAACCCCAGATACCAAACCCAACTCTTCAAAATCCATACATGGTACCTTCCTGACCTCCTTTGCATTCAAACGATCTTCCAGCTATTTGTATTTTTCATCAGCAGGAGGATACTGCTCCTCATCATAGTCGGATTCATCATCAGATTCCTTGGGATTGGAGCCTCCCTCTCTTGTTTCCTCATCTTGGTTGTTTCCTCCCCTTGATGAAGGTATCATTTCAGAGGCTTGCTGCACTGGTCCTCTGATCCTCCTTCCCATATTCACTAACCCATTTGGCTTCTTTGTCTTCTTCTTCTCTTTAATAAGAAGGGCTTTCAGTTCTTCTTGCCATTTGGTCAGAGCCATGATCATTTGTTGAAACTGGGCATTCTGAGTCTGCAAATCCTTCACTGTTTGTTCTAGAGTCATTGCAACAATAGACAGCGAAGAGGATGAGAAACCTGCTGTGAAACCTGCTTATGCAATGATATGTATGATATATGTATGCAATGTTTTCAAGGATTTCTAAGACTCAAATTTGCTTAAATAAAAAGATAGCAAACGTTAATTGCATCAAGAGGTTTTTATTGGTCACAACGATGCCTCTTGGGCTTATAAAGGGAATAAAGCAACAATAAAAATTCCAAAGAAAAAGAAAGACTTCAAGCTTCCCATTGACGCATCCTTTTTGGTGCAACGTAGGCATTTATGCTCCTCTCCTCATGAAGTAACCGGGTGAGTTCTAGAACCTTCTTCTTGTTGGCGTAGAATTGGGCTTCGAAAGTATCATGTTCTTCTTTGAGTTGGATCTAGGATTTCCGTAGCTCCTCAAGGTCAGTTGGCATATCGGGATGAAGAACAATGTAAGGAGTGTCTCCTTCAGCAATTGGCTCCATAATCACAGGTAAGATGGCGGGGTAAGGCATCATAAGACATTGAGCACGAGCTCGCACCCATTTGAGGTAAGGCTCAAGAGGGATGGAATTCTTGTGCCCTAGTGTCTTGCTGTCAACTCTGTTTATCATGCCCCAAGCTCGAATGAACCTCTTGCGACAGCCCTGAACATCATTCTCATAGTCAAACGTGATTCCTTGGATGAGTGTGTCGTGAGGACCATCCCTTCTAGCATAACCAAACTGACGCAGCGCCAAGCAAGGATTATAAGTGATTCCTCCCCTAATGCCTAAGAGAGGGACATTAGGGAATTATCCACAAGAATCAATGATGGTGACACTCTCCAAGGATCGGGAACACCAATGAATGCGTGAATGTGTAAGGGACATCAGCCTATGATACCATCTCATACCCTACTCATTTCTCAAGATAGACCGGGGTAGGTGCAAAATAAACCACCTAGCCAATAAAGGAGTGCAACACAGAAGGGTCCCTCTTCTCTTTAGAGTGCGAGTATACAGAGAGTGTAGAATATCCCCAAGTAAAGTAGGTATCGGATTATGAGACAGAAAAATATTAACCATATTCACATCTATGAGTTGGTCCGTGTTAGGGAATAGTACCATCCCATAGATGAGAAAGGCCAACACTTCTTCAAAAGCTTGTAAATCCAGGCTATCCTAAAAATAATAGGCTTTCTCAAATAGGAACTTAGCTGGAAATCCTTGGACACTTCTTTTGGTTTCCCAATTTGCCACTATGTCAGCCCGTTGTAAAGACAGAGCTTGAGCAATCTCTTCAGGCTTTTGGGTCTCTTTCTGTACCGTTGAATGGTAGCTGATCAAGTATAGGTACCCCTAATAACTGATAAAACTCCTCCATAGTAGGCACTAACTGGTAATCCAGAAAAGTGAAGAAGTGGTGCAACGAGTCAAAGAACTAAAAGAGCACCTTTAACATTTCTTCATCAGGGGTTGAAGTGATCAAATTGAGAAGTCGACCATGTTTTTCAATGAAGGGAGAGCTTTCAGGAATTCTTGACGCTAATTCCTTGAGTTGAGGATGCACGTTCACAAGATTGATTTGGATAGTGTTCCTGCGAGTGGATGTCATGTCCTACAAAACAAGAAAAAGATAAGCCCTAGAAAATCCTTGAAATGGGTAGTATGATATGCCATGTTATGATGTCATGATTATGCTAAGAAATCACATATATATCAAGCAACAAGCAAATCACACCAAGACCTTATGTTTAAGGCTTGCATGGGTTTTAAGGTAGTACCCTTTTGAAGCTGGATTGGTTCAACCTGTCCTATAAATAGTAACCGGGTTCTAAGAGATCTCAATATCACTGACCTTTCCCACAAGCTTCGTTCGATATGCGATTGACTCACAACCAAACAAAACCCAGGAGTCAAGTCTCAATGAGTGTAGCATCGAGTATCTGCCGACTTTGGGAATACACCAAAGACAACCATCTCGCTACGTCCTAATGGCCAAGTTGTTCATTTAAAGGTTCTAAGGTCAGTTGATGCTTTATGACACCATGTGGTGGCCCCGTATTCTCCTTGATTAACTCAAAGGCTATCGGTACCAACCAAAGTGTTGCATCAACGTAGCCATCTCTTCAATCGTGTCAGTATACCCCGCACAATTTCCACGATCTATTGCTACTTACCTAAAAAGGTTTCCCCAGATCTGGGTGTAGGATCTATAGTAATCCCAAACAGAGCCCTTAAAAGTAAAGCAATCAAAGCATACAAAGCAGTTAAAAGATGAACTAACTCTAAGGTAAACCCTGCTTTTATTTACCCACAGAGTCGCCAGTTCTGTGACACGGTGGCAGAACCGACTGTTTAATATGTTGGTTTTGCATTTTTTGTTCGCAAATGTGCGGTAAGCAAGAGTCGCCACCGTCTTTTATTTTATCCAACAAAGGAAAGGGTGAAAAGAATAGAAAAAGACCTTTTCCAGATTTTTTCTGAGTAAGGGGGATATATTATGGAAAGGGAAGGTGTTAGCACCCTTTCCATCCGTGGTTTTCCACGGGCTCTTAGAGGTTTGCTCATTTTTAAAATGCTTTTGTGCTTTGTGTGTTTTGAAAATGTTTTTGAAGACGCCTTAGTGCGGCGGTTTGCTTTGTGTTTAACTCTTGTATCGGTCCTCAAGAGTGTTGATAAAGCAAATGTTTTTGAAATTCGTTTTTGAAAAGTAGTATTTGTGTGTAAGTGCAAAAAGTATTTTTGAGCAAACTTCTAACAACTATCTACTTTTATACTCGAAAAGGGTCATTCTTTTCCTATTATCCTTTAGATTGTGCTATCCTACTATTAGTGAGTAGGTAGCCCTATCGTTGGATGTTGAGGGACAATCGAAGGGACGTTTTACAATCACGAAGGCAATTATGGAGATGCTTTAGCAATTCTATTTTTAGGGACTGGATCATTTACTGAAAGGCAACACCATAGGATCATCGAGGGAATATGATATTTTTTATTTTTGCGGGTCTTTGCTAAAGCATTCCTGCCTTATGACTGTTTTTTAAAGGAAACTAAAGTGGGCGTACCTTAGAGGTGCTTGTATGCAAGTGTGTTGTGTTTCAGTTATTTATCTTTAAACATTTAGGTGTTCTACCGTTTGTTTTCAGATCTTGTAATGCAATCTTAGTTATCAAAGCAGTTAATATATGTACATGAATTTAAAATGCAGGAATCGTAAATCTTACGCTATTACACGGCTTTGGGGCAGTTACATAAAAAATGCAAGAAACTAAAAGTGCGGAATTTTAAATCTAAAGCTATTACAATTGTGAGCAGTTACAATAAAATGTGCGCAAATTGAAAATAACGTCAAAAAATCCTAAGAATAAAAAAACTTTTTGTTGTTTTATTTTATTTTTGGGAAAATGTTAAGATAATTAGATGATTAATTAATAAAATTAATTTAATAGAAAAAACTATCCTAATGTTTTTTATGGTTTTTTGTTTCAATAATAATAAAAGAAAGCAAGAAAATAAAAGAAACAAGCAAAAAACCAAAAAAATAAGAAAATGGAAAGAGGCTCTTACGATCCATGGGGGGGACAGTCTTTCGATCCTGGGCCAAGTATGATTCTTCGATCCTGGGCCAGGTATAGTTCTTCGATCCTGGGCCAGGTATAGTTCTTTGACCCAGGGAAAAAAGTCTTCTTCGATCCAGGGAAGGAACGGTCTTTCGATCCTGGGCAAGGTCTGGTTCTTCGACCCAGGGGAAAAGGTCCTCTTCGATCCAGGGAAGGGAGTTATCCCTTTCGACCTGGGGGAGGAATGGTTTTTCGATCTAAACCTGCAAGACAAACATTAGCAATAAACATGCCCTTGGTGTCTAACCCAGGACCTTCGATCCTGCATACATTGATTTATTTGGGCCACAGCTGTAGTGTTAGAGACAAAAGAAAACCAAAGTGGACCTGGTGTCGAAACCAGGCCCTCAGTTTTGAAACCAAATCAAACAGAGCCAACTGATATTCTAGGTGGGAATCGAGCACTGAACAAACACTAATGCATTATGAAATTATAAATAAAGGTTTGAAAGTTTACCAACAATAGGGTGCTTCGATTTGGCACCTTTGAGGCGTGGATTGGGGTTGTCAAGTGCTTCTCTTTGACAATCCTGGGTGTGGACTCCTGAATATCTCTAGATTAAGGAACTAGTCTTCATTTGGCTGAAGGTTCCTGTAAAAAGGTGTTTCGATTTGAAATATGGCAGCGTGATCTTTTCGTGTTCAAAAGTATATATGTTTATTCTCTCTTTCGTTTTCCCCTTTCCTTTTGCTCTCTCCTTCTCCCCTTTTTTTCTTTTTTTTTGTAATGTGTCCTTGGCCTCATACTTATAGGAGTGTGAGGGGACAAGAGAAATAATGTTGGTAATGGTCCTTTGAATGCCATGAATGTAAAACGTAACCTTGGCCAAAGTTAAGGGATCTTGTCCCTTTTAAATTTGAATGATATGTAACTGGCCTTCGAATACCCTCTATCACTTCTCTTCAATTGGATTTCTGAATGCATCTTTGAATGGGCCTTGTTACTTCTTTCGAATGACTTTCTGAATGCATCTTCGAATGGAACCTTCTGAAACTCCTTCGAATGGATCTGATGAAGCTCCTTCGAATGGACCTTGTTGAAATGCCAATCGAAGGGCCTTGTTAAAATGCCAATCGAAAGGCCTCGTTACCAGGTCATTTGAAAGGCCTTGGTAATAGGTCAATCGAAAGACCTTTGTCTCTGTCAATCGAAGGGCGCTATGTGGATGCCAATCGAAAGACATTTTGGGGATGCCAATCGAAAGGCATTCCGGAGAGGCCAATCGAAAGGAACTTTGGAGTGGCCAATCGAAAGGCACTCTGGAGTGGCCAATCGAAAGGCACTTTGGAGAGGCCAATCGAAAGGCACTTTGGAAAGGCCAATCGAAAGGCACTTTGGCCAATTTCAAAATTTGTTTCCTTTCTTCAAACAAGTGTTTGTAACCACCCATGTAAGAGAAGATCTTGTAAAAAATGAGAGGGAAAATTTTGGGGTACAACAGCATAGACTGATATGGTTAAAGCGATGGCTGTGTTGGTGTGACACTTTGGTTGGTACCGGTATCCATTGTGTTGAATCGAGGAGAATATGGGGCCTCCACGTGGTGTCGTGAAGCACTAACGAACCTTAGAACCTTAGTTGAACAAACTTGGCCATTAGAAAGTAGTGAGATAGCCGGTCTCGGTGTAAAGCTAGGAATTGGTTGATACTCGATACTACACTCATTGAGATCGTACTTTCGGGATGTTTCAGCCGCAAGAAAAGATTACTAAGCCGAGATAATACCGATAAAGAAAGATTAATGATATTGAGACTCCTTAAAACCCGGTTACTATTTCTAGGACAGGTTGAGCCAACTAAACTTCAAGAGGGTACTTACCTATAAACTCCATGCAAGCCTAAACCTAAGGATGCTTGTGTGACTTGTTTGCTTTCAACTTGAACTACTTGCAAGGTTTTATTATCTGACAACATGATTTCCTTGCAGGATTTGTTTACAGTCATTATCCAATAACTTGGATTTCTTGCATGGTTTACTTGCTTACATCACCTTAAACTTTTGCTTAACGCATAGCATACACATCATAACATCATGCCACAACATTTCCTTAACCATTTCAAGGACCTCAAGGGTTTGTGATGCAGGTTATGGTAAATTATACGTCTAGAAAGGGGCAAAGGGGATTTATTTTCCTCTAGCCAATATCGTCAGAAAATCAAAACTCAACCACTTAGGTCAGGGGCTATGACCCACTCGATATGGTGAGCTTGAATGTTGTAGAAGGACCTTCAATGATACAAAGTGCTTCAATTAAAGCTGCAAATTCTGACATTTTCTTGTTTACCCCGCGAGTTCTTGAAAACATTGCATACGTATATCATACATGTTATTGCATAAACAGGTTTCAAATCATGGTCCTCATCTTATTCGCTGTTTATTTCAGCAAGTAAAGAAATGGCTCTTGAACAAACAATCAAAGACCTTCGGGCTCAAAATGCTCAGTTCCAACAAATGTTCCTGACTCTGACCCAGGGGAAAGAAGACCTGAAAGCTTTGATCGTCAAAAAGAAGGCTAAGAAGGCAAAGAAACCAGTTCGTGTTTTGAGTGTGGGAAGAAGAAGACCAGCTAATCGAGCTCTAGATTTCTCAACCTCATCAAAGAGAGGGGATAATCTAGAGGAAGAATACAACAATACAGCGTCTGAAGAAAATGAACCTGACTATTCTGAGGAGCAATATCCTCCTACTGACAATAAATACAAACGGTTAGAGGATCGACTCAATGCCGTGGAGATTCAAAGGGTGCTCGGTCTGGATTTTGAAGAATTAGGTTTGGTTCTAGGGGTGGTCATCCCACCTAAGTTCAAGGTCCCTATCTTTGCAAAATATGACGGTGTTTACTATCCCAAGCTTCACTTGAGGTCATATGTCAAAAAGATCTAGCCTCACACTGCTGACCGGAAGTTATGGGTCCATTTCTTCTAAGAAAGTTTAACTGGAACTCAACTGGATTGGTTCTATTAAATAGAAGGAACCGACATCCATACCTGGGAAGAATTGGCTTCTGCTTTCTACAAGCAATACCAATACAACGCTGACCTGACACCAACTCGAGTCCAACTGCAGAATATGTCCATGAGCTCAAGAGAAGGGTTCAAAGAATATGCGCAGAAATGGAGGGATCTAGGTGGAAGGGTTCAACCTCCTCTGACTGATCGAGAAATGGTGGAATATTCATGGGCACTCTGACAGACCCATTCTTCAATTTGCTGATTGGGAGTTCCTCATCCGGGTTCACATAAATGGTTCTAATTGGGGAAAGGATCAAAAGTAGTATCAAGAGTTGGAAGATCCCGATGGCTACATCTTCTAATGCTGAGAAGAAGTCATTTATTGGTAAGAGGGAAACCAATGTTGTGTATGTCCAAAAGGGTCACAATAAGGCCGACGACTACAATGAATTTATGGGGGCAATACTGGTCTCTAACTCTACACCTATGAAACGACACCAACAGGGGAACCAACATAAAGAGGTCACGCCTAAGAGACAATTCTCCAGAATCAACATGTCACTAGCCCAAGCGTTACAACACATGTTGAAAGCTGGATTGATTACGTTAAAGGCTCCTCTGCGAAATCCCAATACTTCTGCTACTAGTTACCATCCCGATGAAAGGTGTGCATACCATTTTGATAATCCTGGACATGATACAAATGGCTGTTGGGCTCTGAAGAACAAAATTCAGGATATGATTGACGCCAGAGAGATTGAATTTGACCCTCCAGAGACTCACAAAGTGGTCACTTCTCCTAGGCCAAATCATTGAGAACATCCAGTTCATTTTTTATTTTTGATTTGTAATTTCATTTATTATTCAAACAATTACTGTTATGCCGAACTTTGGTTTTCCCATTAATGCATCACATATGTTTGTCTTGAATGATTTCATTGTCATTTTATTTAAACTGTTTTCTTGCTTCCTTTACGTGATATTCGACTATCGATCGAAAGCTCTAAGCCTTTAGAGGGAGGATGGCAAAAACGATACCATAATCCATACAGTGTGCTTTTGAACAGGCTTTGCTGACAATGTACAGGCGTTGTTTCAAATCCCAAATAGTGGAGTTATAAGGAAGATAATCCCTAGTCAACCCCTTTGAGCCAAAGAAGTAGGAGTTTTTCTTTTCACACAAATTAAAAC
This sequence comes from Vicia faba, assembly GCA_948472305.1. Classification (NCBI taxonomy): domain Eukaryota; kingdom Viridiplantae; phylum Streptophyta; class Magnoliopsida; order Fabales; family Fabaceae; genus Vicia; species Vicia faba. Next base: position 344,803,771 of record OX451736.1, read on the forward strand.
GCTTAATCATAACCTGGGGCAGGGTAGTTTCTCAGTCAATTCAGATGCGCATTTAGTCGCAATCTTCTGCTTCGTACATAATGAATGGCATCGAAGACGTCCTTACAAATCAAAAGACGGTGATGGTTCCACATAATCATTAAGAATGGACAATCATTATCTCTCAAAATAAAATCCCATTAAGTCAAAACCTATGAATGAGACTTAAGAAAAAAACGGGGGCATCTCGCTGGCTGTAATCTTAAAAGAAACAGTTCAGGCAAAAGACAGGGATAGTAAAATCAAAAAACAAAGAGGTCCTACAAATCCTCAATAAAAAGAAAAGGTCACAAAAATGACTGCCTTCTCAAACAAACATTCAATTTCTGAACCATCACTGGAATATCGGGGCCAATATTCCAGAACTCAATTGGGATCTAAATGCACAATTAATTAAGCATAGGACCGAAGAACATCACGAAGAACGGGTGGGTACAAATAAAATTTGAGCCTTTATCCTTTGTTTCTTAAACCGTGAACCAGGCCACGCTACAACCCTTAAAAGTCCTAACTGAAGCATAGGTTAGTTCGGAAGCATACTGTTACAAAAGGTATCCTGACTCCTGTAAGGTTTGCTATAAATCCTGAGTTGACATCACACTTTTACAAAATTTGTTTGTTTTACTAAAAATGAATTTTCAAACTTCAAGACAGACATAAGCTTTGCATTCTTAAAATACCATTGTTTGCATATAACTATTTGTTAAACATCAGAGAAATTCGCATGACGAATATCTAGTGAACAAAAACCTTCTCAATGAAAAGGATCACCTCAAGTGGAAAAACACTTCCAACCAAGAGGCACGGCATGATCATTTTCCATCATCTGGGGAATTCAAGCCAATATGCAAAGAATCTCTCAAAAATGCCAAATAGCCAGGGGCAAAACTCCATCTGAATCACTTGGGGCATTGGGCATGAGTTCCAGTAACGAATCACATGCGGTCATATAAACATCTTTTGGCAGTGTGACAACACTTGCTACTATAGACGGTGGTAATCCTCTGCATCCTATGAGCGTGAACATAGTCAGAAAATACTACGCATGAAAAAGACCCGCTAGGTTGATGGTCCTAGGCAAAAATAAGGGCATCCTGGCGAACCAAAAGGTTTCGGGAAAAAATTAGGGATAAAAGTAAAAAAATTTGTACACCCGGCAAGTCGAAAACCTGAAAAGGAGGCTTGAGCAAAAAGGGGTATCCCGGTGGACTGAAAATCTGAAAAGACAGTCCAGGTAAAAGTTAGGGATTAAAGTGTACGACTACGTCTCGTCATCTCGTCACTTGTCTAATCAATAGAAGGTTTATTACCCTGGTCTGCATTCACCAAGGACTCCAAGAGTTGGGATAATAGTCAAACCATCTACAAAATCACCGTTTGATATTTTCTACAACAGGTATCGAGACAATGGCATTCTATTACAAGGTCACCGCCATATTCTCAGCTTACAACCTATTGATGTCAGGTGTTCTCATACCCTTGGCAGAGTAAAATCTCCAAATTATTGCTCCAACAAAAACTACCCAGTGAAGTCGCCAAGCTTCTCAGGATTCCCCAAGCGGATTACAGAGTTTCCCTTCCCCAACGGACACATTCTGAATAAAGCAGATTCTCATCTAGAAACAGTTCAGGTACGATCCAAGAACGGATGTCATCCTGACACTTACTCCAGATTCTCATCTAGAAACGATTCAGGTACGATCCAAAGACGGATGTCATCCTGACACTTACTCCATATTCTCATCTAGAAATAGTTCAGGTACGATCTAAAGACAGATGTCATCCTGACACTTTCTCCAGATTCTCATCTAGGAACGGTTCAGGTACGATCCAAAGATAGATGTCATCCTGACACTTACTCCAGATTCTCATCTAGAAACAGTTCAGGTACGATCCAAAGATGGATGTCATCCTAACACTTACTCCAGATTCTCATCTAGAAACAGTTCAGGTATGATCCAAAGACGGATGTCATCCTGACACTTACTCCAGATTCTCTCCTAGTACAGTGCATATACGATCCAGAGACGGATGTCATTCTGACACTTATTTCAACACATCATCTAGAAACGGTTTAGGTATGAACCAGAAACGGATGTCATCTTGACACTTACTCCAGATTCTCTCCTAGTACAATGCAGATACGATCCAGAGACGAATGTCATTCTGACACTCATTCAACACATGTTTCAAGTACAATGCAGATACGATCCAGAGACGGATGTCATTCTGACACTTATTCAACACATGTTTCAAGTACACCGCAGATACGATCCAGAGACGGATGTCATTCTGACACTCATTCAACACATGTTTCAAGTACAATGCAAATACGATCCAGAGACGGATGTCATTCTGACACTCACTCAACACATGTTTCAAGTACAGTGCAGATACGATCCAGAGACGGATGTCATTCTGACACTCATTCAACACATGTTTCAAGTATATTTCGGGTACGATCCAGAGACGTATATCATCCTGATACTCATTCCAGACTATCCTCTAGCAGCAGTTCAATTTACAAAGCCTTACACCTGGTGGAGTTTATTTCTCTAATTGCGGAAGTTTATTCCCCAATAATGTTTATTCCTCTACATCAGCAAGATTTTCCAACAAGCATCCTCCCTCCACAGAGTTATTCTCAAGCAAAGTCAATCCCCGGAAAATCATATCCATTCATCATCCCCAGCGGAAATGAAGGATTCATCTTCCCAATACTCTCCAGCAGTAGTCCGGGATTTATTTTCCTAGACTGGGAACATCTCAATAGCATCCCATATTCATACATCATGGCATGTGTATATACATCGCACACAACATAATCTCATTTATTTTGAGAACATCATCACAATGCATTTCATACATCATGACATTGCATATGACTAACTCTTTACCTTTTTCAGGGAAAGATCAAATCAACAAACGCCGCTACTTATGTGACCTGGTAGTCTTCTCAAAAGCTATGTCTGATGAAGGGATATTTCAGTAATTTCCTCAGAAATATTTCCTCCCAAGACCTTCTTTGGTTCAGTCAGATCGACACTAAGATCTCTCTGATTTCTATTCCAGTTGAAGATATTCCAAGACTTTTATCTAATTCAGTTGAATCGACCCTAAGATTATTCTGATTTCCATTCCAGTCAAAGTTGATCCAAGACCTTCTCTGGTTCAGTCAGATCGACACTAAGATCTCTCTGATTTCTATTCCAATTGAAGATATTCCAAGACTTTTGTCTAGTTCAGTTGAATCGACCCTAAGATTCTTCTGATTTCCATTCCAGTCAAAGTTAATCCAAGACCTTCTCTGGTTCAGTTAGATCGACACTAAGATCTCTCTGATTTCCATTTCAGTTGAAGAAACTGCGAAGCCTGGAATCCGACCGGATAATAGTTCACTTCTTCAAGACACTGTGAAGCCTGGATTTCGACCAAATAATGGTATAAAGTGCTGCGAAGCCTGGAGTTCGACCAGATAGCAATTTACCCTGTCTGTTACTATGAAGCCCAAAACCCGACTGGATAATAGTCAATCAACAATTTAAGACACTGTGAATCCTAGATTTCGACCAGATAACAGTATAAGGTGTTACGAAGCCTGGAATCCAACTAGATAGTAGTTTATTTCTTCAAATCACCGAAGCCTAAATACGACCAGATAACGGTACACCTCATATTCAAGTTGAAGCCTGGACCCGACCAAATAACAACTTAATTTCTTCAAACCGCTGAAGCCTGGATACGACCAAATAACAGTTTAATATCTACAATTACTGCGAAGCCTGGAACCGACCAAATAGAAGTTAATTTCATATTCCCCAATAAGTCGCTATGAAGCCTGGAATACGACCAGATAACAGTCAGCCTTATTATCCTCAACAAGTCTCCGTGAAGCCTGGATCCCGACCAGATAACAACTCGCTTTCAAGAGATAACTCCCCAATAGAGTAATGGACAACCAAAGCTCCTAGACTCTATTCCCCTAAAACATTCCCCAGCAGACTCCTTCTCAGACAGCAGGAGCAGGAATCCCCACAAAGAGAATTCTTATGAAGTCAGCATCTATTTTGGATGGCATCTTTAATCTCATCTCCGACGACTCTCTGTCATACTACTTGGATGGCATCTTTAAGCCCATCTCTGACAGTCTCCTATCATCTTTTCCAAATGGCATCTATAAGACCATTCTTGATATTACCTACACATTCAAGTATCATTTCAGACGAGTGCAAATTTCTGGGCACTCTAGTGTTCAATCATCTTCCACCTTCAAATCACGAAAGGCAGACAAGCCAATCTATATCTTCAGGTTTAAGAAGATTGAACAGGGGCAACTGTTGTACCCAAAAATTTTCCCTCTCATGTTTTCCAAGGTCTTCCCCTACATGGTTGGTCACAAACGCTTGCCTAAGGAAAAGGAAAATTTGTTATTAGTGTTTTCAAGTGCCCTTCGATTGGCATTTCAGCAAAGCCTTTCGATTGGCCTTGCAACAGGATCCTTCTATTGGCCTTCCTAAAGGTTCCTTCGATTGACATTTCTAAAGGTTCCTTTGATTGAAGCATCAAAGCTTCCTTTGATTGAAGCATCAGAGCTTCCTTCGATTGGAGCATTAGAGCTTTCTTCGATTTGGAACATCAGAGCTTCCTTCGATTGGAACATCAGAGCGAAGTGTCCTTCAATTGGCACACTAAGGCAGAGGGAAGTTCTAAAAACTTTGAATCAGAACCCAAAACTATTCGAATGGACTGAATCAGACCCATTCAAAGGAAATGAATCAGAGTCGTTCGAAGAAGCTGAATCAGGGTCATTCGAAAGAGACCATCAGCCCATTCGAAAGAGAGAATTTGAAGGCCAATATGTCCATATTTATGACAAATTCAAAAATGGACAAAATCTCTTAACTTTGGCCAAGGTTACATTTTGGTATTCATGGTGTTCAAATGGTTGTTACAAACATTACTTCTCTTGTCCCCTCCCTCCTACTCTATATAAGCAGCATGCTTGCAAGCAAAAAAAGAAGGACAAAAAGATTAGAGATACGTTGCCCACAAACCCACCAAAGGTTGTCAAAATTTTCATAATTAATCCAAGCCAAAGCAACCCTTCAATAAAAGTATCCACGCCCAGAAGTCCAAGATCGAAGGTACCCACATCCAAAAAGTGCCAAATCGAAGGTTCCAACTATTGGTGAGAGAGGGTAAAATGTCAAACTTTGTATTTACATAACACATCCATATTTGTTGTTCCATTTAATTTTTCATTCTAGACAGAATCAAAGGGCTTGGGTTTGGCACTCAGGTCATGTTTTTCGTTTGCTAACACTTGCTGCAGATATAGCCTGAAAAGACCCAGCGCGCGCAGGATCGAAGGACCTGGGTTTCGATACTCAGGTCCTGCGTTTTATTTTGCTAACATACTTTTGCAAATCCAGCACCCCAGATCGAAGGAGTCATTGCCTTCCTAGATCGAAATACATAGTCTTCCAGGTCGAATGAGTCATAGCCTTCTGGATCGAAGCTACCCATTGTCCTCCTGAATCGAAGAAGGCAACTCCCTTCTGGATCGAAAAAGCCATAGCCTTATTGGATCGAAAGACGTAGCCTTCTGGATCAAATGAGCCATAGCCTTCTGGATCAAAGGAGACACCTCTTTCCTGGATCGAAAGACGTCTCCTTCCTGGATCGAAGGGAATCCCCTTCCCTGGATCGAAGGATTTTCTTTGTGTATTTTACTTTTTGTTTTGTTTATTTTCTCTTAATGGTTTTCTACCTTAAAAATAAACAGCAAATCAAAAAATCACAAAAAATATTAGGCTAGTATATTTTCTAATTAAGTTAATTTTGTAAACAAATTAATTAATTATTTTAACATATTTTTCTTAAAATTAAAATTAAATAGACTTAGGCTTTATTTTCTTTTATACCAAAAACAACAAAAAGATTTTCTTTTTACATTTTCAGGCGTGTTTTCAACTTTGCGCGCATTTATTTAATTTCATATTTTTACTATTATTCTATCTGTTTACTGGGTGTAATAGATAAAAATTAGGATATTTACTGCTTTATCCCCCTTTATCCTTGTATAATGTAAATTCCCTTCCCGAAGCATTGTAATAGCGTAGATTTAAATTCCTGCACTTTAATATTATGTAATATATTAACTGTTAGTAACTAGGTTTATATGGCAAAACTGAAATCAAATGTTATCAAACTTAACAAAAAGACAAAAAAATAATTGAACATAACACACTTGCACATATACACCTCTAAGGTACACCCACTTTGGTTGCCTTCAATAAAACGGTCATGAGGCAGGAACGCTTTAGCAAAGACCCGTAAAATCAAAAGATCATAGTCCCTCGATGACCCTACAATTACCTTCTCAGTAAATAATCTAGTCCCTAAAATAGAATTGCTAAAGCATCTCCACAAGTTGCCTTCGTGACTGTAACGTCCCTCCAATTGTCCCTCAAAACATACAACGGCAAGGCTACCTACTCACTAATAGTAGGATAGAACTACCTAAAGGAAAAGAGGAAAAGAATAATCTTTTCGAGTATTCAAGTAGATAGCTATTAGAAGTTTGCTCAAACATTTTTGCACTTACACAAAAACTACTTTTCAAAAGACATTTCAAAACACTTTGTATATTTTCTCTATTATCCCGAGAAACATTACAAAGTGTGTCGTACTAAGGCGCTTTCAAAACCTTTTCAAACACAAAGAACAAAAGAATCTTGAAAAATGAGCAAACCTCTAAGAGCCCGTGGAAAACCATGGATGGAAAGGGTGTTAACACCTTCCCTTTCCATAATCTTCCCCCCTTACTCAGAAAACTCTCGAGAATGTCTTTTTCTGTTCTTTTCACCCTTTCCTTAATTTGGATAAAAGAAAAGTCGGTGGCGACTCTTGCTTACCGTGACATTTGTGAACAAAAAACATAAACCAGTATATAACAGTCGGTTCTGCCACCGTATCACACGATCGAAGAGAAATCCACCTCGGATCATCCGTATGCAAGCTCCATTGTTATCTAAGCTAATCCTAACAAAATTTACAGGTTGATGGAGTTGGGAGCAAAAACTTCCCCAAAACCATCCCTAAAAATGAGCTAAAATGAAAGTTATAAAATAAATCTCAGCAGACCGCGCTAAGCGGGCCTGGCGCGCTAAGCGGGACTTGTTTATTTTACACATCAAATCAACCTAAATTGCACTAAGCGTGTTATCCGTGCTAAGCGGGCTTCAAAACATTGGTTCTTCCAAATTGTCAAACGCAAGCAGCGCGCTACAAAATGCATTGAGCGCCAATCGCGCTTAATGGCCACTGTGCTCTAAGCGGGCTCTCCCTGACAGAATGTCCCAAAACTGGTCTTTTATTCCGAAAACACACATCCAGAGCCGTGCCTTCGACACCTTATTCCTCAATGCTCCAAAATGCAACAAATACCTAAAAAATGAATGGAAAATATCAAACAATACACTATGTACACAAAAACACAAATAAACTAAACGTATTTACACAAAAGTCGGGTTTATTAAACTATATTAACAATAAAAAGTCGATAAGTGCAACAAAAAATATATACAAAAATAGCTACAATTTGTACTTATCAGTCGCGCATCCAGGGGCGTGATCGACCAGGATGCTGGGCCACTGTTATTGGGTTGTGCCAAGGGTAGAAGAGGATTGGGCCAATCTTTGTCATTAGGCCAGTCTAGAATAATTGTTTACCCATAATACTACATTGTTTACACAGAATATTAAAATAAATATTAATTTGTCCATGAAGATCATATGTTGGATCTTCAATTCCTTGATATTTTAGGCAAGATCAAATGTTAGGTGCTAATATATTTTCGATTGTTTTTTAATGCATTTGTTTCTGATATAAACAAAAGGAGGGTTAGATAAAAACAAATTAGATTAATAAATGATTTTCTGCTCAAATAAATATTTAAGAACACAAACCTTAAACTCAAATAATTTTTTGTTCTTGCAATCCATTATAGAGAACTCTTCATGGAAAATACTCTTGCAAAACCTTAAAGTAGATGATATAAATATTTTCAAGCGCTTCATGATATTTGATTATCAATTTTAGATATTAGAATGCTTTTATAATGAAATTTTTTTAGGTTTTATGCAGATCATTAATTATAGTGTCTTGAGTTTTGATACTCATGAAATGGACGACACAAATTTGTTTAAGAATAATGATCAATATCCTTAATTATAACGCTAAATTATCCCCTCGATTTTGTTAAAAACCGATGTGAAAAAGCTTCTTATTTTTTTACAATACATTGTTTACACAGAATATTAAAACACAATATTACAACTTATCCAGATTCTTGGAGAACAACAAACCTTTGTTGTAAGAAGTTATCTACTTCAAACATTAGAAAATGTTAATGGATTGAACGCATCCAACTTCTAAAGGAAGTTATCTATTCTAACTATTGAAAAATGTTGTTCTGCATTTGCAATCCACCATAGAGAACTCTTTCAAGCTTCTTAAGTTCCAAGATTTCATTATCTTGTAATGCATCCCAAAGAATGATGCATACGAGTTAGGATTAGGGTAAAATGTATTTAAGGAGTATTTTTGTAGTAAAAACTGACATGATAATCAACATGATAGATCATTTTTGAAAAAAAAAGAGAGGGGAAACGTACTTTCTATTTTAAATAGAAAAATTAAATAAAATAAGAAATCCCATCGGTTTTACAAAAATATTGAGGTGAATAATATCAATTTTTTAATATTATATTATTTACACAGAATATTAAAAAAATTCAGATTCATCATCATCGCCGCAGTTTTAGATTTTGTTGGATATTTATTTTCAGAGGTTGCTTCTCAGAGAAGAATGATTTTCTACACTTGCAATCTATCATAGGAAACTTTCCTAATATTATTTAACATAGAGTTATTCCAAAAATACAACATCAATACCATTATATGAGATAGATTGCAAGGACAAAAAAATTGTTTTGTTCAAGCATATAAGAACATTGAATTTTTTTTGTCTTGTAATCCATCCTAAAGAATGATGCATGCGAGTTTGGACAGCTTCATATAAGTAAGAATTAAGGTAAAATCTATTTAACGAGTGCTTTTATAGTGAATCTGATTATTGGATCCCTCGGTTATATCGAAAAATCGAAAGGTTAGATCATTTAGTTTACACTTATAAACAAATAAAAACATAAACTGCAAAATCTAGGATTCGAAGCGTGTTCTGATTTATTTTCCCCTTGGTTTTATTAGAAATTGGGGGAATTTTTTGTTTTTATTTTTATAAAAAAATAAAACATGGCGCGTCTTTGCATAATACCTCAGTTTTTTTCTTGCTGATGTGAAAGATTCGTCATGAAATATATTATTTGTAGTAGTGAATGATGAAACAACCATTCATAAAATGGTTAAATATATAATACCCCTGCAATATAGGAAAATTTTGATTTATCTTCTGTAAAAAAAATTGGATCACCCCCTTGAATGTTAAAATTCTATGTCTTTTGCCCGCTAAGTGCAAAAATTACCCCCTGTAAAATATAATTTTTTTAATTACCCCTCCAAATTTAGTATTTTATTTGTACGCTTAGGGGGGTAAACAAAAAAAATTTACTTACAGGGGGATAATCCAATTTTTTTTACAGAGGGGTAAACCAAAATTCTCCTATATTATAGGGGGATAAAGTGGTATTAACCCTTCATAAAATCATGGCAATGGTTGAAATATTTTCTGAAAAAGGTTAATGAATTGTTTTGGAAAGATGCAATGAAAAGGTTAGGTGAAAATGTGTTATGAACAAAAGCATTTTTCAAAAAATTCCTAGTGACAATTGATTGCACCAATCCATTGTCATATGTATAACGTTAAAAAAAAATCAATTTTTGCCCTGTGGCAATCTATTGCAAAAAATGACAATCAATTGTCATGTCTAGAAAGTGAAATTTCAAGACTGGCAGAGGCGAAAACAAATTTGTGACAATGCATTGCACAAAATGAAAATCGATTATCATGCCTCAAAAATTGAAAATTTGTCTAAGTATTTGAACCAATCTTATGCAACATCTATTAATTTATCCAAGTTAATGGATTATATTTGAAAGTGATTTAACATGGTTCAAACATGAAAATTTACTTTTCTAATACATGATAAAAAATATTTTGAGCACTAAGAAATGTATATGATATGGAATTCATATACGTAAGATGATGAAAAAAAATATTTTGAACCAAGTCATATCTTCATTGTTGTACCCCGAAATTTGCCCTCCCATATTCTTCAAGATTTGGCAAGATCAAGCTTCAAATGGATTAAGGATTGCACAGTTCAAACACCCTCCTAACACAGTCAAAATTAGGGTTTTGGTTCTTGCAAATTTTCAAGACTCATGGCATCAAGTTGCACAGTCAAAAGCCCTAATTGCTTCACAGTCAACTGCAGGGGTAAAATGGTCATTTGACAGTCAAAAGTCAAAAATTTTGGTCAACATCTCATTTTGAAGCCACAATCATCATTTGATTAAGTCTTGATCATGATTCCACAAGCATGGCTCAAAAATCATCAAGATGCAAAAAGTTGCTATTTTTGGACAGTTGAAAAGTCAACTGCAAATTGACTAAGGCATAACTTTTTCATGGTTCATCAGAAAAATTCCATCCAATGCTCATCTTGAAGGGGATGACATTTCCTACAACTCATATTCACATTCCAAGTCCAAGAAATGCTCTCATAAAAAGTTATCAATTTCTACATTATAGGTCATTTTCAAAAGTCAACAAAAAGGCACTTTAAGTCAAAGACTATAACTTGAGATTGGTAAATCAAAATGACATGGGACCAAAGGCATTGGTTAGAAGACTTCAAGACCTTTCCAAAATGTCCAAGAACAAGTTCATAGCTTCAAAATTGAGCACGATATGCATTAGAGAAGTTGGGAAATTTTTTGGAATTTGCAAAAGTCAACTTTGCCTAAAACACTTCATTTTTGCTAATGGGCCTCAAATTCCTTCTTGAATCTTTACCCAAGGCTTATGCACGGCCCATTAATATTAAAATGATTTATTTTCTTATTTTTAATTAATTAATTGAATTTTTATTAATATTAATTCATTTAATTGATTTTAATTGTAGGAAAATTCAAAAGATATAATTTTTAAATCTTTTGTGATGCAAATAAAGCTAGGGCAAGCTGGCAATTCGTGTGCACCTCAAAGACCTCAAAATCTCCATGATTGTCAAGGTTTTATCAAAGAAAAATATTGAAAAATATTTGATTGGCAATCACACATTCAAACCATAATGCCATGGATTGTTGGGCCAAGATTTACCCTAATTCTATTGTGCTATATGTACTGAAGCTTAACCTAAAACCCTACACGTGAAAAAGTTGCTGAAACCATAGAACCAAAATTCAAAAAAGTCAAGAAAAGTGTGAAACTGAAATCTCACTTGCAGCATTATTCAAAGCCTAAAAAAGATTCAAACACCTTGCCTGAGTCTCCAGGAACCTGTTGCCATCAAGAACAAGCCCTAGCACGCAAGGAATCGTTCACAACAAGTCCCACGGTTTGGCTTATTTTCCAAAATTGCACATCATCATTCATGCGTTTTTAATCCTTTTTTTTGGTTGATTTGTGTTAATAGGGACCTCCTGAAGCTATTGGTATAATCCAATTTGATTATAATGCATTAAATCAGAATCCACCATTGGAGATATCTAGGGTTTCGAAGCTGTCAATTTAGGGCTTTGCACATAAGGGAAAATTGGACCATAAAACGTACATGGTTGAATTCGTCAAGGCCAGACAAATTCAACCCAACCCTCGCGCTCAATTTATATGCACCCTAACTCTAATCGTTATTTTTCGTTGTTGTAGTTAGTGGGGGTTAAAAACCCCCCGCTATCTTGTTCTTAATTTTACAGGAAACGAAGAAGACGAAGGGCATGGCAACGTGTGACTGGATGGTTCAAACTTAGCGCGCGTTCTTTTGTTTTATATCATAATGTTTATTTTTTTATATAATATTTGTCATATGTTTATGTAACAAACACGCACCATAGTTCAACTGGCAAGGGCATTGAGGCAAGGAGTACTGGGACCTGGGTTCGATTCCCAGGTCCCCCATATAATTGTTAATATTTTTTATAACGTGTTCCAATGCAGCATTCATCCAAAGTTCCACCATAGGCCTCATGTACCAGCGTGCCATGTGTTCCCATCAGCCATCCAAAGGCCAGGAGAGGAGGAATACCATATTCCTCAGTCAATGCACGTACAGGCAACCAGGAAAGTCAACCAGGCTTAGAGTCTTCTTGGGCCAGAATTGCTTCACAAAAACCTCCCCTTGGGCCAACATACCCCCTTGGTTTGCAATTTTATTTTCTTTTCTTTTAATTCCTTTAATTTTTATTATTATAATTAATTCACAAATTAATTTTTCCTAATAAAATCAGAAAGCAAAAATTGTAAATATATTTTATATTTATTAAATTCATTAACTATTATTTTTTTGTAAATAAATACTAATAATTAACTTAGATTAATTTAGGTTTTAATTTTAACCTTTTTCTCAATAAATAAAAATTATATAGAATTAGGCTTTGACATTTTTAATCATTTTCTTATTATCATCATTATTATTAATTATTATTATTTTTTGTACATACAAATGTAAATTAATTAATTAGTTTAAATTAGGTTAACTTTAACATTTTATTAATAATTAAAATAAACTTAGAACTAGGGTTATTGACCTTTAATTTCCTTTTTCTTTATTTTCATTAAATACAAAAAACACAAAAAACATCTTTCTTTAATTAATTAAATAATTAGGTTTAATTTTAATTAAAAGCAAAGGACAAAAACTCATAATTGCTCAAAAGGGTCAAAAAACCCTAAGGACGTCCAATTTAATTCTTTCGCGCGTTATTATTTGTTTTGATTATTATGTAACTGCTTCCAGGAATGTAATAGTAATTAGGTTTACCGCTTTCTTTATTTTCCGCACTTTATCAAAACGGGTCTTTGTTTTTTGGCGATGTATAGACCCGCGCCTTGTAATAGCGTAGCTTTACATTCCCGCACTTTAATTTTCCGCACTTTAATTTTCCGCACTCCTAACTGTTAATAAGCATGAAAGACTGAATGACAAATTAAAAACAACTCGTAGCTCACAATTGCATGATCAAAGATAAACATAAACTGAATTGAACATACAAGCACATGCCACTCCTAGGGTACGCCTCACTCGTTGCCTCGAAAGTGGTCGTCAAGTATAGGGTGTTTTAGAGGTCGCCCTCCTGTCTAAAGATCCAGTCGCCTCGAAATGGCTGCCTCAGATAAAAAGGATCTAGGACATTAGGGTTACTTCTAAGGCGTCCTACTATTACTTCGGTGACCACACTGTCCCTCAATCGAATTGACCCGAACACCTCCAATGATGGTGCTACCTACCTCTCAATGGTGGGATAACACTATCTAAAGGACTCTTACACAGCCTAATTCCTTAGAGTAGGTAGATCTCATGGGTACTTGCTCTCTTCAAAAATAAACCAAACATCTTTTCACACTGACACTTTCAAAAAATTTCGAAACAAATTTTTCAAACACTCTTGAGGACAGATACAAGAGTCACTTAGAAATCTTTCAAAAACGAAACTTTTTTCAAAACCCACACACACTTGAAAAGAAAATAACATTTTGAAAACATAAGAGCAAGTACCTAAGAGTCCGTGGATAACCACGGATAGAAAGGGTGCTAACACCTTCCCTTTCTATAAATCTACCTCCCGAACCGAGAGACATCTCGAATAAGGAATTTTGATGTGCTTTTTTCCTTTCCATGTTGGAGAATATAAAAGACGGTGGCGACTCTTGCTTACCGCGACATTTCGCGAACCAGCTTTAAACAGTCAGTTCTATTTCCACCGATCACAGAACTGGCGACTCTGTTGGGGATATTGTAAAGTGAGGTGTACCTTAGGATTAGATCATACTTATGTTTTCAATTGAATGTTTTGTTTGCTTTATTATTGTGGGCATTGTCTTGGAGTTTCATAGATCCTAACCCGGATCTGGGGATACCCTTTTAGGTAGCATAAGCTGTGAGGGACCTGTCCGGTGTAGACCGACACGGGTGAAGCAGTGGCTACGTTGGTGTGGCACCTTGGTATGTACCGATATCCCTTGTGTTGCAAAAAGGAGAATATGGGTCTTCTGAGGAGTCATTAAGCACCAACCGACCTTAGAACCCTAATTTGACCCAACTTGGCCATAGAACAGTAGCAGTATGCTACACCCATTGAGGCTAAACTCTCGCGATGGTTATGGCCGCAAGAAAAGATTGCGACACTGGAGTTATGACCGATTGAGGGTAGTCAGTGATATTGGGATCCTCTAGAACCCGGTTACTTTTGATAGGACAGGTCTGAACCAACGAAACTGAAAGAGAGTAGTACCCAAACTTCATGCTGGCCTAAACTCTAAGGGTTGTCTTGTGTGACTTGTGTGCCTTATCATGTTTGCCTTTGTGAATATTTGTGGTGTGCTTTATCATAACATCATGCTATCATACCATTGCATGCATCCTGCATAAGGACTGACCCATTTCAAAGACAAAAGGGTTTCATCTTTGCTCTGTTTTGTAGGACATTATGATGCCTGTGCGAAGGAATACTATCCGACTCAACTTTGTTCACCCACCTGATTTGCTTAAAGAATTGGTTGACCGAATTCCAAATACTGCTTCCTTCATCCAGAGGCATGGTTCTCTTCTCGGTTTAGTCACTTCAAAGTGGGACCAACAATTGATGAGTGTCTTGACCCAGTTTTATGATCCCTTGTATAATTGCTTCACCTTTCAAGACTTCCAGCTGGTCCCTACCCTGGAAGAATTCTCTGATTTTCTTGGTATCCCTATCTTAGATCAGACTCCCTTCACTGGTTGGGAAAAGACTCTTAGGCTTGAGGAGATTGCTACAGCCCTTCCCTTGACCAACAAGGAGGTAATGGACAACTGGGTGACTAGAAGCAGAGTTAAGGGCTTCTTGGCCAAGTTTCTGATTGGTAAAGCTAACAGTTTCTGGAATGACTTAGACTTCGGGGCGTATGAAGACATTCTGGATCTCTTAATCTATGGTCTAGTTTTGTTTCCTAATCCTGATAACCTTATTAACGTCAATGCCATAAGGATCTTCATGTCTCGGAACCCTGTGCCCACTCTCTTGGGTGATATCCTGCAACAACTCTATGCTCGTACTTCCCGAAGACGAGGAACTCTGTGGTGTTGTACTCCTTTGTTAGTGAGGTGGTTTATTTCTCACCTCCCTAAGTTCGTGCTGAAGAACAAAGAAGGAAGAGGCTGGGCTCATAGGTTAATGTCTCTCACTGATAATGACATCATTTGGACTCTCAGAGGTTTGGATGAGGTAGTTGTTATTGATCGTTGCGGAGAATATCCTAATGTTCCTTTGATTGGTACCCAAGGAGGAATCTCTTATAATCCATGTCTAGCTCTCCGTCAGTTTGGAAGAGCCAGAAGAGCAGGGCCTCATGAGATGTTGGTGCCTCACATCAGTTTTGAGTTTCAGGTAGATAGTGACGAGCTGCGTCATAGATTTATCAAGGCTTGGGACAGAATTCACAAAGCTGACCCACATGAGTTGGGACCGCAGACTTCTCTACCTATGGAATCCTATTACAGATGGGTCCGCATCCGTGCTCAGAAGTTAGGTATGCCATACGAAGCTGTCAGACCCATCATTCTTGAATTTCCTGATAGAGACGGGGTTCCTCCAACTGTTCTCCCTCCTCAGATACTTACTGATGTTGATACACTAAAGAGGTCTTGGGCACAACTACAGGAAGAACGGGATTCTTATCGGGAAAAGTTCAATAAACAAGAACAGAAAATCCAGAAGCTGACAAAGCAGTTGGAGAACGAGCGGGTCCTGAATGACTACATCCGTACTGAGAAGAGGAGACCATGGGAGCAATGATGGGCCTTGGATATTTCTTTTACAGCTTTATTTCCTTTCCAGTATTTTCATTCTTGTAACGCCTAAGGGCAATTTTCTTGAACAATTTAAATTCCAAAGTTTAAATCTAATAAAGTGTGTTCCTTTTGTCTACAAAGTTGATCCCCGATTGTCTTTGAAAACATAATTCATACGCATTTCATTCATCATGTGCATCACAAGTACCCTTTTCCTACAGGTTGCTTAATCTTCTTCGCTGTTTATTTCAGCAGTCATCATGAATCCTGAATCATCTACTGAGCAATCCATCAAGGCCCTCCAGGACCAGAACACCCAGTTCCAAGAGTTGATCATGAGTTTAGCCCAAGGTCAAGAGGAATTGAAGGCTCTGCTGGTAAAGAAGAAGAAGAAGAGAACTGTACTATTCAACACTGGACGGAGGTTTGGCAATACACTGCAAAATGAGGCTGACCAAGTTGCTTCCTCTGTAGGCAAAGGCAGTCCCCAAGGGGGAAGGGTTCCTAGTCCTGTGGTGTCTGACAACGAGACAGATTTCAATGATGAGCAGTACCCTCCCGCTGAAGACAGGTACAAGCAGTTAGAGGATCGTCTGAGTGCCATGGAAATTCAACAGGTGCCTGGGTTGGATTTTGGAGATCTGGGTTTATCTTCTGGGGTGGTGATCCCACACAAGTTCAAGGCACCATCTTTTGCGAAGTATGACGGGGCTTCCTGCCCTAAGCTACATCTCAGATCTTATGTGCGGAAGATCCAACCGTATACTGCAGATAAGAACTTATGGATCCATTTCTTCCAGGATAGCCTTTCAGGGGCTCAACTCGAGTGGTTCTATCAGCTGGATGGAGCCAGTATTCGAAACTGGGAGGACTTGGCTACTGCTTTTTATAAGCAGTAACAGTACAATGCCGACCTCGCTCCTACACGTACCCAACTCCAAGGTATGTCGCTAGGATCGGGAGAAGGTTTTAAAGAGTACGCGCAAAAGTGGAGGGACCTGGCTGGCACGGTGCAGCCACCGTTGACTGACCGTGAACTCGTGGACATGTTCTTGGGGACCCTGTCTGGGCCGTTCTTCAACCACCTGATTGGTAATTCTTCTGCAGGGTTTACAGACCTCATTCTGACTGGTGAGAGGATAGAAGCTGGTATGAAATCGGGGAAGATACAGAAAGGTGCGTCCTCAAGTTCTGAAAAGAAGCCTTTCAAGAAGGAAGCCAGTGCTGTGTATGGTCCCAGAAGACAAAATAAACCGGAACACCGCCAAGCTGTCAACACGGTGGTGATTTGAAAGCCTGCTGCCGCTCCTCGGCAACCTAACCAACCAAGGGGTGAGAGACCCAGAAGAGAATACACTCGGCTTAGTATAACCTTGTCTCATATCTTGCCGCAACTGCTATCAACCAACTTGGTAACTGTCAGAGAAGCTCTGAAGGTGGTAAACACAACCTCTCTGAAGTACAATCCCAACGCCCGCTGTGCTTATCACTCTGATAGCCCGAGGCATTCTACTGATGATTGTTGGGCCATGAGGAATAAGGTTCAAGACCTTATCGATGCTAAGGAAATACAGTTTGAGGCGCCCGAAAGGCCCAATGTTGTGACTGCTCCCATGCCCCAGCATGGAGTAAATGCTGTTGAGGAAGACCTGTATGTAGTCTTTGTGGATGAGATTGTTACTCCATTGTTGACCATCAAAAGGAACCTGTTGCTGGCCGGTTTATTTCCGGGTTGTAGCAAGGGTTGCCTTCTATGTGCTGTTTCACCTGCTGGTTGTCCATTGCTGAAGTCAGGCGTCCAAAACCTGATGGATAGCAAAGAGATCTTGTTCAAGAAGACTGCTGTTCCTATTGTCCCTACTGAAGAAGTGTCTGTTGTCACCATTTTCAACAATCCTACCAAGGCTCTCCCGAGGAAGCCCGCCAAAATCATGTCTGTTGCTCCTATTATCATCACTGTTCCGGGGCCCCTCCCCTATAAATCTGACAAGGCTGTCCCGTGGCACTATGGGGCAGATGTTTATATGCTCGGAGTAAAACAAGAGTTCAATGCTAGTACCGGCATCAGTAACATCACCGGTCCTGCTAAAGTTACTCGCAGTGGCAGGCTCTTCTCGCCTGATATTGCACCTCCAGCTATTTAGAGACCTCTTGTTATCACATCTGCCAGTGTGCCTGTTTTCCCTCCTGATCAAGTTTCTACCCCTGCTGCCGAGTCATCTGACACTCGGGGCAAAGGGATTGCTGATGTGCCTGCCCAGATGGAAGGCACCGAAGACTATTAATGTTGAAGCTTCCCAGCAAGAGATGGAAGAAATTCTTAAGATTATCAAGAAGAGTGATTTCAACGTCGTTGAACAGCTGGGGCACACCCCCTCTAAGATCTATATGCTATCACTGTTGTTGTGTTCAGAGGCCCATGCCAAGGCCCTGATTTCCTTCCTGAAGACGGCCCATGTGCCACAAGAAACGTCTGCTGATCAATTTACTGATTGTGTGGCCAACTTAACCGCTGATAATGGTCTGGGTTTCTCTGACGCTGATCTGACTGCCAAGGGAAAGAACCACAACGATGCCCTGCATGTCTCCATTGAATGCAGGGGCACTACTCTTGTCCACGTGTTGGTAGACACCGGTTCTTCACTGAACGTATTGCCCAAGAAGGCCTTAGACAGGTTGGATTGTGAGGGTTTGGAGTTGAAGCCTAGTAACATTATTGTCCGGGCCTTTGACGGGTCGAAGAGGATGGTACATGGTGAAGTGGACATTCCAATCCGGGTTGGTTCTCAAGTCTTTGATTCAACATTCTATGTGATGGACATCCGACCATCCTATTCTTGTTTGCTGGGTCGTCCTTGGATCCACAAGGCGGGAGCTGTGACCTCCACTCTACATCAAAAGCTTAAGTACCCGGCCAGAGGGAAAATTGTTACAGTGCAAGGGGAGGAGGAATACATGGTCAGTCATCTTAACTCATTCCGGTATATAGAGATGGACGGGGAGTTCATTGAGACCCCCTTTCAACACTTTGAAGAGGTGCCTCCAACATTGGCAGCAGCAGAGACTGGGACCGAAGATAATTCTCCTTTGAAGATGGCTTCTTTGAAGGATGCCCGGGCTGTGGTTGAGAAGGGTGAATGTGCAAACTGGGGCAGACTTCCTGATTTCACTCCGAAGACTGACAAGTTTGGGCTGGGTTTCACTGCAGAGGCTCAGAGGGCTGTACGTAAAGCAAGGATGGGAAGACCTCCCGTATTCATCACCAACCCGGGAGTGAATGTTATTGAAGGCGATGCGGAGGAATCTGAATTTGATAGCTGGATCTACCCAACGACCGACGGTGGACTGAACAATTGGACTGCCAAAGATTTCATACCTGTTACTTTTGTTACTCAATAATGAACTCCTTTGTTTTTTAAATTTGTAACGAACAATAATTTAGAACTTTATGGCCCGGTGTCTTACCCGGGGCACCGTGGCTTCATTTGTGAGGGCTTATTACTTGTCATTTCCATATATCATGAATAAAAACATTGGACATTTTTCGCATTTCGAATCTTGTGCTCCCTTTCTTTCTTTATATATTGCAAAACAGCTATATTTACACACACTCACCTATACAAGTTTTAATCCACTCTGGATCTCACTGGTAACGACTCTGCTACTGCCAGTTATGACTTCGAAAATCCGATCAACTTAGTCGAAGACGAAGGTGAAGATGATTGCGAAGTGCCTGGTGAGCTTGCAAGACTGTTACTCCAGGAAGAGAGGGTCATTCAGCCACATGAAGAGCCAGTGGAAACGGTAAATCTGGGTACTGAAACAAACAGAAAGGAAGTCAAGATTGGTGCCAACCTAGAGCTCAGTGTGAAACAACGGTTGATTCAGATGCTGCATGATTATGTGGAAATCTTTGCCTGGTCCTACGAAGACATGCCTGGGTTGGATACCGACATTGTGGTTCATCACCTGCCTACCAAGGAAGACTGCCCTCTGGTTAAACAGAAGGTCCGTCGTATGCGTCCAGAGATGTCCGAGAAAATCTAAGTCGAGGTTATGAAACAATTTGATGCTGGGTTTCTAGCAGTGACTTCTTACCCTCAGTGGGTTGCCAATGTGGTTCCGGTGCCGAAGAAAGATGGTAAGGTCCGAATGTGTGTTGACTACAGGGATTTAAACAGGGCGAGCCCCAAGGATGACTTCCCCCTGCCTCACATCGACGTTCTGGTTGACAATACTGCTCAGCACAAGGTGTTCTCCTTCATGGATGGTTTTTCAGGTTATAATCAGATCAAAATGGCTCCTGAAGATATGGAAAAGACTACCTTTGTTACTCAGTGGGGCACCTTCTGCTACAAGGTCATGCCTTTTGGGTTGAAAAATGCTGGGGCAACCTACCAACGGGCCATGGTTGCTTTATTTCATGACATGATCCACCATGAGATTGAAGTATACATCGATGATATGATTGCAAGGTCCTAAACTGAGGAGGAACACCTTGACCATTTACAGAAGTTGTTTGACCGGTTGAAGTTGTACAAGCTGAGGTTGAACCCAAACAAGTGCACCTTCGGGGTAAGATCTAGAAAGTTGCTAGGCTTCGTCGTGAGCGACAAAGGTATTCAAGTGGACCCTGCCAAGGTGAAAGCCATACAAGAGATGCCAGTTCCCAAGACAGAAAAAGAAGTCAGAGGCTTTCTAGGACGACTGAACTACATTGCCCGATTCATCTCGCACCTAACTGCTACCTGTGAACCAATCTTCAAGCTACTGAAGAAAGATCAAGTAGTACGTTGGAACGATGAATGTCAGGCCGCTTTTGACAGAATCAAAGAGTATCTCCAAGAACCACCCATTCTTATGCCACCGGTTGAAGGGAGACCTCTAATACTATACTTG
The DNA here is from genome assembly GCA_948472305.1 of Vicia faba. Lineage (NCBI taxonomy): Eukaryota > Viridiplantae > Streptophyta > Magnoliopsida > Fabales > Fabaceae > Vicia > Vicia faba. Next base: position 344,824,723 of record OX451736.1, read on the forward strand.
ACAGTACTTGACAGCTCAATGGGGTGTGTGCTGGGGCAGCATGACGAGTCTGGCCGAAAAGAGCACGCCATTTATTACCTTAGCAAAAAGTTTACCGACTGTGAGACCCGATACTCACTGCTCGAGAAAACTTGTTGCGCTTTGGTATGGGCTGCTCGCCGGCTGAGACAGTATATGTTGACTCACACTACTCTGTTAATTTCAAAAATGGATCCAATCAAGTACATATTCGAAAAGCCCGCCTTGTCCGGAAGAATAGTAAGATGGCAGATGATCTTGACGGAATATGACATCCAGTACACGACTCAGAAAGCAATCAAGGGAAGTGTATTGGCAGACCATTTGGCACACCAGGCAGTGGATGACTACCAATCTATGAACTTTGAGTTCCCAGACGAGAACATCATGGTAGTGACTGATTGTGAAGTACCTGGACCGGATGAAGGACCTGAGGAAGGATCTCGATGGTCTATGCATTTTGACGGAGCCTCCAACGCTTTGGGTAACGGTATCGGCGCTGTGATCATATCCCCAAGAGGCACTCATACTCCACTTACTGCCCGGCTATGCTTCAACTGCACCAACAATATGGCGGAGTATGAGGCGTGCATTATGGGTCTTCAAGCTGCAATTGACTTAAGGATCAAGTTTCTGAGTGTCTTTGGAGATTCCGCTCTCGTGATCAATCAGATCAAAGGCGAGTGGGATACGAAGCACCCAAACCTTATTCCTTACAAAGAATGTGTGTTGACATTGATCCCCCATTTCACGGAGATAACTTTTAAACACTTCCCAAGAGAGGAGAATCAGTTTGCGGACGCGCTGGCTACGATGTCTTCCATGTTCAAAGTCAAATGGGATAATGAAGCTCCCCGGATCATTATTTGGAAACTGGATGAACCTGCATATTGCTGTGATCTTGAGGCTGAGGTGGTAACTGAAAAACCTTGGTATCATGAAGTGAAAAGGTACTTGGAAGCTCAAGAATATCCCGAGGGTGCATCTGTCAATGACAAGAAGTTTCTGAGAAGGTTCGCAGCAAAGTTCTTCTTCAGCAACGGCATTCTCTACAAGCGAAACCATGATTCAACCTTACTGCGTTATGTGGATAAGACTGAAGCAGAAAGAATCATGGCAGAGCTGCATGAAGGTACCTTCGGAACGCATTCCAGTGGACACACCATGGCAAAGAAAATCCTTCGGGCAGGATATTTCTGGTCCACAATGGAAGCCGACTGTTACCAACATTCTCGGACATGTCATAAGTGCCAGATCTATGCTGATAAAGTGCATGTTCCCCCAGTCCCTCTGAATGTCTTGACTGCACCTTGGCCTTTTGCAATGTGGGGCATTGATATGATCAGCGAGATCAAACCTACGGCATCCAACGGGCATCGCTTCATCCTGGTGGCGATCGATTACTTTACAAAGTGGGTTGAAGCAGCTTCCTACGCTACGGTAACCAAGAACATCGTGGCATGGTTCATTCGACATAACCTGATCTGTCGCTACGGTGTCCCTGAGAGGATCATTACGGACAATGGTACCAATCTCAATAACAAGATGATCACTGAGCTCTGCGAGCAATTCAAGATACAACACCACAACTCTTCTCCCTACCGGCCGAAGATGAATGGGGCTGTCGAAGCGGCAAATAAGAATATCAAGAAAATTGTGCAGAAGATGACAGTGACCTACAAAGATTGGCACGAGATGTTATCGTTTGCTCTTCATGGGTACCGTACCTCGGCACGGACGTCAATAGGGGCAACTCCCTTTTTCTTGGTCTATGGCATGGAGGCAGTCTTGCCTATTGAAGTCCAGATACCCTCTCTCCGGATAATGAAGGATGCAGGTATGAGCGAAAATGACTGGATCCATACCCGACTTGATCAATTAAACCTAATTGACGAAAAGAGACTCACTGCTATTTGTCATGGTCAAACGTACCAAAAACGGATGATCAAGGCATTTAACAAGAAAGTCAGACCACAAGAGTATCAAGTTGGGGACCTGGTAATCAAGCGCATCATTCTTCCTCAAAGTGATCCCAGGGGAAAATGGACCCCACATACGAAGGGCCATTTTTGGTTAAACATATCTTCTCAGGAGGAGCTATGATTCTAACCACCATGGATGGTGACGACCTTCCTCACCCTGCCAATGCAGACATAGTAAAAAGATACTATGCATGAATAAAAGACCCACTAGGTTGACACACCTAGGCAAAAATAAGGGCTTCCCGGCGAACCAAAAGGGTTCGGGCAAAAATAAGGGATGAAATGAAAAAAATCTGTACACCCGGCAAGTCGAAAACCTGAAAAGGCGGCTTGGGCAAAAATGGGTATCTCGGTGGACTGAAAACCCGAAAGGGCGGTCCAGGCAAAAGTTAGGGATAAGCATAATACTATGTCTCATTGGATCACCTTGCATCCAGAATACGGTATCAACTATCAGGCTCAAACGGCATCGATCAATCAACTTCATCTTCAACTAAGCAGCCAAGTGATGAGACGCTCGAAGATATAAAGGCGATAGCAGAGTTGGAACCCAGTGGGGTTATCTTTTTCACATAGCTGTTTTGTTTTCCTTTTCACAAAATTGTGTAAACTCTATGTTGTTCGGCGGCGTTCTCTTACTAGGACGTCAGCCTCTTGTACATAAACGCCTATTTACAGGCAAATTCAAAAAAATCAATACAAGTTCATCTTTTCCAGACAAATTGCCAATTGTTTTTCTTTTTCTGTTTTGTTTTACAAAGAACGTCCAATGTTCATTTTGATATATGCATTTGACACTAATTGCTAACTCATAAATATTTGCATGCAAAACAAAGGACTAATTACAGGTGACATCAGAAACAGGGGCAATAATGAGTTGTCTAAGCGATATAGTTGCTCTGTCCATCAAGGTACCAAGGTAAGTTCAGCTGAAGAATGTAACACAGATACCTTCACTCCATGCCGAGTAAGATAAGATGCAGCCATACTCTCCCCGAGCAGAGTTAGTCTACTGTCAGCCTTAAGGAAGTTGGATTATCCCCAAAAGATCTCAATATTCCCCAGCGGAGTATACAGACATTCCTAACAAGCATCCCCGGCAGTCTTGATCTAAGATTGTTCCCCGGCGGAATACCAGACACTCCAGAGGAGCCACTTCCCAATGCAGTCCAAAAATTTCCCCAGGAAATTTGAATCAATCTCACCAGTAGGAAGCTTATCCCCAGTAGATTCTGGAATCTTATCACCTGCAGAGTACGAACGCCTCTCCCCGGCTTTATTCAGAAGGTTATTCCTCACCAGAGCTTATAATTGGGTTATCCTCAGCTAATTACAATAGAAAGATCGTCCCCGACGAAGTTCTTCCTATCCCCCAGCAGAGTTCATCAAAATTCCCCAATAGAACTTATCAACGGAATCCCCAGCGGAGTTATCATCAAACCTCAGCGAAGTATCTCTCCCCACAGAGTATTCCCCAGCGGAGTTCATCAATTCCAACAGAGCTTATCAACGGAATCCCCAGCGGGGTTATCATCAAACCTCAGCGAAGTATCTCTCCCCACAGAGTATTCCCCAGCGGAGTTCATCAATTCCAACAGAGCTTATCAACGGAATCCCCAACGGAGTTATCATTCAAACCTCAGCGAAGTATCTCTCCCCACAGAGTATTCCCCCGCAGAGTAATCTCTCCAGCAAAGTTTATTCCTCAACGGAGTCATCTTCTCCTACAGGTTTATTCTCGCAACCATCATCCCCAGCGGAGACGAAGAACTCTACTCTTCAACATCAGCCCAGGATTTGACTTCCCGGTATCCGTCAAGGATTTATTTTCCTAAACAAAAATACTTTCATAAACATCACATCTTCATACATTATAGCATGCACATACGCATCATGAACATACAATCTCATTTATTTTGAGAACATCACGCATTTCATACATCATGACATTGCATACAACTGATGTTTCGCCTTTTTCAGGAAAAAGGTCAATCCAAAGATGATTACTATCAATTGTCGCAATTCCAGATTCGACACCTGTATCTAGCCAGGGCATATCTGTTGACGACTAATTCCAGATTCGATTCCTGTATCCAGCCAGGGAACGTCTGAAGAGTTTGAAGATTCGATTCCTGTATCCAGCCAGGGCATATCTGTTGACGACTAATTCCAGATTCGATTCCTGTATCCAGCCAGGGCACGTCTGAAGAGTTTGAAGATTCGATTCCTGTATCCAGCCAGGGCATATCTGTTGACGACTAATTCCAGATTCGATTCTTGTATCTAGCCAGGGCACGTCTGAAGAGTTTGAAGATTCGATTCCTGTATCCAGCCAGGGCATATCTGTTGACGACTAATTCCATATTCGATTCCTGTATCCAGCCAGGGCACGTATGAAGAGTTTGAAGATTCGATTCCTGTATCTAGCCAGGGCATATCTGTTGACGACTAATTCCAGATTTGATTCCTGTATCCAGCCAGGGCACGTCTGAAGAGTTTGAAGATTCGATTCCTGTATCTAGCCAGGGCATATCTGTTGACGACTAATTCCAGATTCGATTCCTGTATCCAGCCAGGGCACGTCTGAAGAGTTTGAAGATTCGATTCCTGTATCCAGCCAGGGCATATCTGTTGACGACTAATTCCAGATTCGATTCCTGTATCCAGCCAGGGCACGTCTGAAGAGTTTGAAGATTCGATTCCTGTATCCAGCCAGGGCATATCTATTGACGACTAATTCCGGACTAAATTCCTATATCCATCCAGGGCACGTCTGAAGAGTTTGAATATTCGATTCCTGTATCCAGCCAGGGCATATCTGTTGACGACTAATTCCAGATTCGATTCCTGTATCCAGCCAGGGCACGTCTGAAGAGTTTGAAGATTTGATTCATGTATCCAGCCAGGGCATATCTGTTGATGACTAATTCCAGATTCGATTCCTGTATCCAGCTAGGGCACGTCTGAAGAGTTTGAAGATTCGATTCCTGTATCTAGCCAGGGTATGTCTGTTGACGACTAATTCCAGATTCGATTCCTGTATCCAGCCAGGGCACATCTGAAGAGTTTGAAGATTCGATTCCTGTATCCAGCCAGGGCATATCTGCATAAAGAGTTTAAAGATCAACCCCTGTAACAGTCCAGGTAATTATCTTTCTTTCTCAGGTACGCAAGTTCTCGCTAAGGAATCTCTTACGCGATCGACACCTAGATGGCATCTATAAGCCCATCCACATACCAACAGTCTCCAAATGGCATCTATAAGCCCATTCCCGACAAGGCTCTGTCACAGCTCCAGATGGCATCTATAAGTCCATCCTCCTATCCATCATCTCTCCAAATGGCATCTGTAAGCCCATTCCCGCCATCATGCTGCTGATACTCTACTATGTGAGTGCAAATTTCTGGGCACTTTAGTGTTCAATCATCTTCCACCTTCGGATCACGAAAGGCACGCAAGCCAATCTACATCCTCAGGCCTAAGAAGATTGAACAGGGGCAACTGTTGTACCCCAAAATTTGCCCTCCCATATTCTTCAAGATTTGGCAAGATCAAGCTTCAAATGAATTAAGGATTGCACAGTGCAAACACCCTCCTAACACAGTCAAAATTAGGGTTTTGGTTCTTGCAAAGAAATTGAGGTTTTCAAGGGTCCAATCAAGTCCCATATTCCTATATACATTGTCAAGCATCTATATGTCAAGTTTCAAGACTCACAGCATCAAGTTGCACAGTCAAAAGCCCTAATTACTTCACAGTCAACTGTAGGGGTAAAATGGTCATTTGACAGTCAAAAGTCAAAAATTTTGGTCAACATATCATTTTGAAGCCACAATCATCATTTGATCAAGTCTTGATCATGATTCCACAAGCATGGCTCAAAAATCATCAAGATGCAAAAAGTTGCTATTTTTGGACAGTTGAAAAGTCAACTGCAAATTGACCAAGGCATAACTTTTTCATGGTTCATCAGAAAAATTCCATCCAATGCTCATCTTGAAGGGGATGACATTTCCTACAACTCATATTCACATTCCAAGTCCAAGAAATGCTCTCATAAAAAGTTATCAATTTCTACATTATAGGTCATTTTCAAAAGTCAACAAAAAGGCACTTTAAGTCAAAGACCATAACTTGAGATTGGTAAATCAAAATGACATGGGACCAAAGGAATTGGTTATAAGACTTCAATAACTTTCCAAAATGTCTAAGAACATGTTCATAGCTTCAAAATTGAGCAAGATATGCATTGGAGAAGTTGGGAAATTTTTGGGAATTTGCAAAAGTCAACTTTGCCTAAAACACTTCATTTTTGCTAATGGGCCTCAAATTCCTTCTTGAATCTTTACCCAAGGCTTATGCACGACCCATTAAGATTAAAATGATTTATTTTCTTATTTTTAATTAATTAATTGAATTTTTATTAATATTAATTCATTTAATTGATTTTAATTGTAGGAAAATCAAAAGATATGATTTTTAAATCTTTTGTGATGCAAATAAAGCTAGGGCAAGCTGGCAATTTGTGTGCACCTCAAAGACCTCAAAATCTCCATGATTGGCAAGGTTTTATCAAAGAAAAAGATTGAAAAAGATTTGATTGGCAATCACACATTCAAACCATAATGCCATGGATTGTTGGGCCAAGATTTACCCTAATTCTATTGTGCTATATGTACTGAAGCTTAACCTAAAACCCTACACGTGAAAAAGTTGCTGAAACCATAGAACCAAAATTCAAAAAAGTCAAGAAAAGTGTGAAACTGAAATCTCACTTGCAGCATAATTCAAAGCCTAAAAAAGATTCAAACACCTTGCCTGAGTCTCCAGGAACCTGTTGCCATCAAGAACAAGCCCTAGCACGCAAGGAATCGTTCACAACAAGTCCCACGGTTTAGCTTATTTTCCAAAATTGCACATCATCATTCATGCGTTTTTAATCCTTTTTTTTGGTTGATTTGTGTTAATAGGGACCTCCTGAAGCTATTGGTATAATCTAATTTGATTATAATGCATTAAATCAGAATCCACCATTGGAGATATCTAGGGTTTCGAAGCTGTCAATTTAGGGCTTTGCACATAAGGGAAAATTGGACCATAAAACGTACATGGTTGAATTCGTCAAGGCCAGACGAATTCAACCCAACCCTCACGCTCAATTTATATGCACCCTAACTCTAATCGTTATTTTTCGTTGTTGTAGTTAGTGGGGGTTAAAAACCCCCGCTATCTTGTTCTTAATTTTACAAGAAACGAAGAAGACGAAGGGCGTGGCAACGTGTGACTGGATGGTTCAAACTTAGCGCGCGTTCTTTTGTTTTATATCATAATGTTTGTTTTTTTATATAATATTTGTCATCCGTTTATGTAACAAACACGCACCATAGTTCAACTGGCAAGGGCATTGAGGCAAGGAGTATTGGGACCTGGGTTCGATTCCCAGGTCCCCCATATAATTGTTAATATTTTTCATAACGTGTTCCAATGCAACATTCATCCAAAGTTCCACCATAGGCCTCATGTACCAGCGTGCCATGTGTTCCCATCAGCCATCCAAAGGCCAGGAGAGGAGGAATACCATATTCCTCAGTCAATGCACGTACAGGCAACCAGGAAAGTCAACCAGGCTTAGAGTCTTCTTGGGCCAGAATTGCTTCACAAAAACCTCCCCTTGGGCCAACATACCCCCTTGGTTTGCAATTTTATTTTCTTTTCTTTTAATTCCTTTAATTTTTATTATTATAATTAATTCACAAATTAATTTTTCCTAATAAAATCAGAAAGCAAAAATTGTAAATATATTTTATTATTTATTAAATTCATTAACTATTATTTTTTGTAAATAAATACTAATAATTAACTTAGCTTAATTTAGGTTTTAATTTAAACTTTTTTCTCAATAAATAAAAATTATATAGAATTAGGTTTTGACATTTTTAATCATTTTCTTATTATCATCATTATTAATTATTATTATTTTTTGTACATACAAATGTAAATTAATTAATTAGTTTAAATTAGGTTAACTTTAACATTTTATTAATAATTAAAATAAACTTAGAACTAGGGTTATTGACCTTTAATTTCCTTTTTCTTTATTTTCATTAAATACAAAAAACACAAAAAACATCTTTCTTTAATTAATTAAATAATTAGGTTTAATTTTAATTAAAAGCAAAGGACAAAAACTCATAATTGCTCAAAAGGGTCAAAAAACCCTAAGGACGTCCAATTTAATTCTTTCGCGCGTTATTATTTGTTTTGATTATTATGTAACTGCTTCCAGGAATGTAATAGTAATTAGGTTTACCGCTTTCTTTATTTTCCGCACTTTATCAAAACGGGTCTTTGTTTTTTGGCGATGTATAGACCCACGCCTTGTAATAGCATAGCTTTACATTCCCGCACTTTAATTTTCCGCACTCCTAACTGTTAATAAGCATGAAAGACTGAATGACAAATTAAAAACAACTTGTAGCTCACAATTGCATGATCAAAGATAAACATAAACTGAATTGAACATACAAGCACATGCCACTCCTAGGGTACGCCTCACTCGTTGCCTCGAAAGTGGTCGTCAAGTATAAGGTGTTTTAGAGGTCGCCCTCCTGTCTAAAGATCCAGTCGCCTCGAAATGGTTGCCTCGGATAAAAAGGATCTAGGACATTAGGGTTACTTCTAAGGCGTCCTACTATTGCTTCGGTGACCATACTGTCCCTCAATCGAATTGACCCGAACACCTCCAATGATGGTGCTACCTACCTCTCAATGGTGGGATAGCACTATCTAAAGGACTCTTACACAGCCTAATTCCTTAGAGTAGGTAGATCTCATGGGTACTTGCTCTCTTAAAAAACAAACCAAACATCTTTTCACACTGACACTTTCAAAAGTTTTCGAAACAAATTTTTCAAACACTCTTGAGGACAGATACAAGAGTCACTTAGAAATCTTTCAAAAACGAAACTTTTTCAAAACCCACACACACTTGAAAAGCAAATAACATTTTGAAAACATAAGAGCAAGTACCTAAGATCCCGTGGATAACCACAGATAGAAAGGGTGCTAACACCTTCCCTTTCTATAAATCTACCTCCCGAACCGAGAGACATCTCGAATAAGGAATTTTGCTGTGCTTTTGTCCTTTCCATGTTGGAGAACATAAAAGACGGTGGCGACTCTTGCTTACCGCGACATTTCGCGAACCAGCTTTAAACAGTCAGTTCTATTTCCACCGATCACACTTCATAGATTTTTTCTCCTTATTTTATAAAATAATGTTGAGCTTGTCTTCATCAACTCCTTGACAACTATGAAAATTGAGAATTATAATATTGATATCTTCATAAACATTTGAGTTCACAAAACTCCCCCTTACTCTCTTAACCATATGCTTGAAAATCTCCTCCTAAACTTGATATCTCTTTCTTACTTGATTTGCTGTAAAAGTTAGTGAACACAAAACAAAGCAAGACATACAAGCATATACAATAATATACATTTCTCTCCCCCTTTGGTGTTATCAAAATGAAGGAGAAAAAATATGATAGAAAAGGAAAAGATATAGAAATCATGGAACATAACCAAAGCATAGAGAGTACATAACATAAAACATATTACATAACACATGATAGTCTAGAAACATGAAATATAGTACATAACACATGATAGTCTAGAAACATGAAACATAGTACATAACCAGAGAAACAAACATAGCTCTTAAAACACGAAGAAAATAAGCAGAAAAAATAATATGAAAGTATAATCTTGGTTCATGTCATCATTGTTGTTCTTGGCTTGGTCTTCATCTTGTCGGATAAATGGGTAGTGATAAGGTTGAAATTCATAAGGAGGAATGTTCATGTGTGTATAGATATGGGCAAATTGGTTGTTCATACTTATATTCATGTATTTCATATAGTCAAGGATTTGATGATTAGAAGTTTGTGGAGTCGGAGGAGGAGCTTAAACTTCTTCAACATATTTGATATTTTTGGCAACAAGATCATACTTAACTCTCATTTTGCTGTTACAAACTTTTCTCGGAGTGATTTCATTTTCTGGAGGTGCCATCTCCACTTGCCGCTCATTTGTCAGATCAATGTTATTTTTCCTGAAAATATGTGATAACCAATATGCATAAGGTAGCCCAAAACAAAATTCATTATGGATTTCCATGCGGTGCATTATCACATATGCCCAGTTCACCTGAATATTATGTTTGATGGCATAAAGTTTTAGCATCTCATAGTCAATAATATTTGAAAAATTGGTGAATTTAGGCATCAACGCATAAGCAAGATAATAGTGAATTAGCCTATCATCTATAGAGAATATTCCAGCAGACCAAAAATTTCTCTTCGGAGGGCCTCCTAGACTCTTTTGTTTTTTTTATAATACTCATTTTCAGACATTCTTACTATTCCAAAGTAAAATCCCTTTTGTCATATCCCAATAAATCAGCAACCAGATTCAATTTAACCTTAAAACCTGTAGAAGGTATTCCAAGAATTTCACCTAATTCTTCAACAGAGAAGGAAATTGGAAATCCTTTCTCATTTGAACTTATAACACCATCCTTAAAAGACATATTACAATAAAATACTCTAACCAAAGTAGGATAATAAGTTCCATAACTTCCAACTAATTTATCAATTTGTTGAGCTTTTAATAAATAGGAAATCTAAAGCAAGAGGAGGGAAATTTTGTAAGACTACCAAACCTTGGAGCAAGGATCAATTTTGATTGATAAAAATCTTCAAATCTTTTCCTTTGCTTCTTTGATAGAATTAGTATTGTTGCTTCATGAGTGTGTTTTGATGAAGAAGCTTTATTCTTGCCTTTCTTTGATTGAGACATTGTTGATGAAGAGAAAGTGGGTGTAAAGGAGTTTTGGGTTCTTTGAGAGGGTGGAAAATCAGATTTTGCGATCAGTTTTACAACCTGCATAATCTGAGTCAGAATAACCAACTATATCACATATACTACCTTTTGGATACCATAAGCCAATTTCTGTAGTTCCTTTTAGATATTTCATGATTCGTTTCACGATGGTGAGATGTGATTCCTTTGGATTTGCTTGAAAGTATGCACATAGACAAGCACTAAACATAATGTCAAGATGACTTGCCGTCAAATATAATAATGAACCAATCATACCTTAATATTTTGTGATATCAATTAAAACACTAGATTCATCTTAATCTACATACATTCTATAACCCATGGGAGCAGCCATAACTTTGCAATTGTCCTTATCAAATCTTTTCAACAATTCTTTGCAATACTTGGATTGATTGATAAAGATGCCATTCTTTAATTGTGTAATTTGTAGTCCAATAAAATAATTCATCTTACCCATATTAGACATCTTGAATTCTCCATGCATCATTAATGAAAATTCTTCACATAGGTCTTTGTTTGTTGATCTGAATATGATGTCGTCAATGTAGACTCGAATCAATAAGGTATGACTTTTGATTTTCTTTATAAGCAAAGTTTTATCAACTTTACCTTTTTTAAATCCTCTTTCATATAGAAAGTCACTAAGTCTATCATACCATGCTCTTGGTGCTTGCTTCAAGCCATAAAGAGCTTTCTTCAACCTAAAGATATGTGAAGGATTCTTGAAGTCTTAAAAACTGGGAGGTTGTTTGATATAGACTTCCTCATTGATATATCCATTCAAGAAGGAACTCTTGACGTCCATTTGGAAAAGTTGAAAATTAAATGAACAAGCATAAGCAAGTAATAAAAGAATATCTTCTAACCTTGCAATTGGCGTAATTGTTTCTTTAAAGTCAATTCCTTCTTCTTGATTATAACCCCGAGCCACCAATCTTGATTTGTTTCAAACAATTATACCATTCTTGTCAAGTTTATTATTAAATACCCATTTGTTACCTATGATATGTTTAGAACTTTTCCTAGGAACAAGTTTCCAAACTTTATTTCTTTCAAATTGATTTAATTCTTCTTGCATAGCAATTATCCATTGATCGTCTTCTAAGGCTTCATAATCTTTAAAGGTTCTATTTAAGAAACAAATGACATATTTAAGCAATCATCCTTAAGATTTAGACTTGTTGAAACTCATTTACTTATATCACTAATTACTTTGTCAATTAGATGATCACGATGGGTTCTCCATTCTTGAAGAAGATCACTTTGATTTATCTCTTGTTGTGAAGATTCTTTTTGGTGTTCCGATTGATCAACACTGTTATCTTTGGCAACATCTTTCAACGATTTTTCTAAAATATCATCATCATCACAAATAAATATGTCCTCCTTAGAGGTGTTAGATTCATCAAAATAGACGTGTATAGATTTTTCAATAGTTAACATTCTTTTATTATAAATTCTATAGGCTTAACTAGTGAGCGAGTATCCTAGAAATATACCTTCATCGGATTTCCCATCAAACTTATCGAGATTGTCTTTGTCATTGTTGAGGACAAAGCACTTGCATCCAAAGATATGGAAGTGATAAATGTTTGGCTTTATTTCTTTGAAGATTTCATATGGAGTCTTTTTCAATATTGGTCTTATGATAACCCGATTACTTACATAACATATTGTGCTAACTGCATCCCCCAAAAATACTTTGGTAGACTTGAATCACTAAGAATTGTTCTTACAAGTTCTACTAGGGATCTATTATTTCTTTACACAACTCCATTTATTGTGGAGTCCTTGGTGTTTAAAAATTGTGAAGGATGCCATGTTCTTCACAAAATTCTTTAAAAGTTACATTTTGGATTTCTCCACCATGGTCACTTCTAACTTATGTGGTCTTTAATGATTTTTCATTTTGTATTTTCTTTGCATACTTTTTAAATGCCTTGAAAGCATCACTTTTTGCACAATAAACAAAGTCCAAAAATATCTAAAAAAATCATCAATAATAACAAAGGTATATACATTACCTCTGAAGCTTTTTGTTCTTGATGGAACAAATAAGTCCATGTGCAACAATTGAAGTCGCCTTGTTGTTGATACCATATTCTTTGTCTTGAAAGTTGATTTGGTTTGTTTTCATTTTTGACAAGCATCACATAATTTATCTTTGACAAACTTTATCTTTGGTAAACCAATGGCTAGATAATGTTTGGCTATTTTGTTTAAATGTTCCATATGAATACATGCTGCTCTTTTATGCCCAACAGCCATGAGTCATTGTTGTTTACCAAGAGATATTTTACTTTCAAAGATAAATCATCTAAATACATCATAAAAATATTATTGATTCTTTTACCTTTGAGTTGTATCTCATGAGTGGCTTCATCTTCAATCAAGCATTCATCTTTGGTGAACTTGATTTTTAAGTCTTTGTCACAAAGTTGGCTTATACTTTGAAGATTATGCTTTATCCCTTCAACATAAAGTACATATTAAATAGTTGTGAAAGGTGGTTCTCCAACTTTGCCAATGCCAATAATTTTTCCTTTGTTGTTGTCCCCACAAGTGGAATAACCCTTGGCCTTAAGCATAAGATTTGAAAATTTACTTATATCTCCCGTCATATACTTCAAACAACCACTATCACGATACTATAGATTTATAGCGGTATTCAAGCACTCCTACAAAAAAATTAGGTTTTGTTAGGTACCCAATGTTCCTTGGGTCCTTCATAATTAATTCCTTTCTTGACCAACATATAAAGCCCACTTTCCACACTAAAGTTTCTTACATAGCAAGCATTAGGTGTGTGACTAATTTTACCACAATAGAAACATGTAGGAACAAAATTAATTCTATATCTTGGAACATAAGATTTATTTTTAGGAAATCTTTTCTTAGGATGAGGATGAACTTTTTGTGCTTCATTCACTTTCTCCGTGTTGGATTGGTACTTGTCTTAACAAAGATGGTTTTACTAGAACTTCGTTTATCAAATTTAGAGTAACCAAGTCCACTTTTATCATTGGCATATATTTGTTGACTAAGGACATTACCCAATCCAATTTTTCCTTTTTCATATCTTTCAAAAACTATTTTCAATTGGACAATTTGAAAAGAAAGTGAATCACACTCTTTGCATGTAAAATTTTGTTTTTCTTTGTCAAAATAATTTTATTTTTCAACATTAAAATCTTTTTGCATGGTGTCAATCTTTTATTTAAGAGATAAAATTTGTTTTTTTTTTTTGTGTTGACACCATTTTATACAAAATTTTATATTCATTGAGTAATTCATCTATAGCACCTTGTGAATCATCATTAAAAGAAGATGTTTCGTTACTAACCTCTTCTTCTTCTTCTTCTTCTTCTTCTTCAGAATGGTGTGATGCCATTAATGCAAGATTTATATATTATTTGCTTTCTGAATCAGAAGATGAACTTACTTCATTATCATCCCATGCAATATAGGCTCTTTTAGGCTTTGACTCCTTCCTTCTTTTAAAACTACTTTTCTTTGCAAGTTTTATATAATTTGTCTTTATGTGTCCTTGTTTCCCACATTCATAACACGTGACACTTTGTGTAGATATAAAAGGCTTCTTTCTTGTTAAAGAATTTCTTCTTTTTCACAAAGTTAGAATTATCATTATTACCAAACCATTTGCCTAACCTTTTTACAAAGAGCATGAAGTTCTCACCTTCTTCCAGAGCGTCTTTCTTTTCTAATTCCTTTGAATCAAACTTTAAAGCAATACCTTTGGACTTCTTCTCTTGATTCTCATGCTTCTCTAGTCTTCCAAGTTCTATCTCATATTCTTGAAGTTTTCCAAACAACATGGTGGAAATCATAGTGGATATACTTTTTTTTAGGATATCATTGTTACTGTTAGTTGCCATTCTCTGGTTAAAGATCTAAGCACTTTAAGATTAAGTTCATTGTTAGTAAAAGTATAACCAAGTGCTATCAAATGATTTTTCAAATGTACAAATCTTTTCTGCAAGTCAAGGACTAATTCTCCGGGATGCATTCTAAATAACTAGTATTCTTGACTCGAGATGTTCAATCTTGATCTTTTAACTTCAGCGGTTCCTTCATGAGTTTCCACCAATACATCCCATATATATTGTCGTAGTGCATTATGAAACACGAAAGAACTCATCCATGTTAAGTTCTCCTTGAAGTAAGTTTATCGCTTTCTTGTCATATAGCCTTTTCTTCTTATCATCATCATCCCAAGCACTTTTGATTTTGGTTGTACCAACGCTATTAACAACTCTAGTAGGAATAAATGAACCATTCTCTACAACATCCCATATTTCATATCCTTGTGCTTCAAGATTTCCTTCATATGAATTTTCCCAAAATTAAATTATTCACCACAAAACAATATAGACTCTTTATTGCTACCACTGTCTCTAAAAACTGGATTTGCATTTGCGGAAGTTATTCTGAATCTTTAGGAACAAGTTACCTATAATATGCTCTGATGTCAATTCTAAGTTAAGAATGTACCTAAGAAGAGGGGGGGGGGGGGGGGTAGGGAATTGGTTATATAAAAAATTCAGGTTTTTAGAGATGCGTTTCTTTCTTTTCTGGTTAGGTTATGTGATGAAAATGGTAAAATACAAAAAGAAAAGAATACACGAAATTTATACCTGTCCCTCTCACAATTCAAGAGTACGTCCCCTTACCACATGTAAGAGAATTTATTATCGTTAGATCTTATGGACAAGACTCTCCTAGTCTTCCTATGTAAGACTCTAACCAAAATCACCAAGAGCAATCCTCTTGTGATTTTACACACTTATCTCCAACAATCCTGGACAATAAGTAAAACTTCTACAAAAAGATACAATCCACCTTCTTATAGATTCCTCTTCGTACAAAATAATCCTTGATACTTAGGAATTTGTAACATATACAATAAATAGAAAATAGATGAAGTTTGTTGAATGTTTAAGACTTATTCACATGAATCAATTCTTCCTCTCTTTCAAATAAATAACAAATACTCTCTAAGTGATCGATGATACTTTTTAAAATAGTATGAAAATGTGTTTCAAAAAGTATTCAAGAATGAAAATTCTATTGAAGAAAAATGCAGAGAGATTTGATATGTATTTTGAAAGAGATCATTATAAATGAAAATTTTGAATTCAATTTATAATGATGAAACAACCATTCATAAAATCATGGCAAAGGTTGAAAGATTTTCTTAAAAGGGTTAATGAATTGTTATGGAAAGATGCCATAAAAAAGTTTAGTAAAAAGGTGTTATGAACAAAAGTATTTTTTAGAAAATTCCCAATGACAATCGATTGCACCAAATGACAATCCATTGTCATATGTATAACATTAAAAATTCAATTTTTTCCCTGTGACAATCGATTATCATGTCTGGAAATTGCAATTTAAGGACTGACACAGGCGAACACAAGTCTGTGACAATCCATTGCAAAAAATGACAACCGATGGTCATGCCTCAAAAACTGAAAATTTGTTTAAGTCTTTGAACCAATGTTATGCAACATCTATTGATTTATCCAAGTCAATATATTATATTTGAAAGTGATTTAACATGGTTTAAACATGAAAAATAACTTTTCTAATGCATGATAAATAATATTTTGAGCACTAAGAAATGTATATGATATGAAATTCATATATCTAATGTTGGGAAAAACAAAACATAGAGAAAAAGAGGAACAAAATAACAACATAAGAGATTAATGTGGAAACTCCAAAATCAGAGAAAAAATCAAGACCGTTGTCAAATGACAACCAGATAATATCACCATGTGAAAATTATTACAACACATAGACTATCCTCAAACACCCAAGGTGTAACACCCCAATTCTACCCCAAGCAATTATATAAATAAATCAGAGTTATAAAAATCGTTCATGCAAACGAATCGGGACGTCACAAAATCTTCTATCAAATTCATTATATTCATCGTGGATATACAACACTTTCAAAACATCAGATGAACCATCATCATAACATCTTTAATTAAATAACTCGACATCTACGCAGTGGAATTCTCAATAACATCTCTAACAACAAAACAACAACTTCAAAACAGCACATATTTAATAATAATCAATTTAACATTCAACAACTGAAAAATCAACAATCAAAAACAACAAGCATTCATCCCCCCGAGTGTTACATATCAGAGTAATGACACCGACTCGAACTACTGAAGGTATACAACATTCACTCTCGATTACCTGCACGATACCAACATAAGGGCAACATTCAAACAGAAGAGGTGGGATATCTAACAATATAATAAAGCGCATGATAATTAATATATTAAATTAGATCAATAACATCACCACTTCTCATCTCATAATCAACAATAATTATAACGTATATACACATTCATCAACATCAAAATACACTTCTTTATGCAATCATATAATGCGACTCAATACTATGCAAATGCATGTAGTACCATTGGAGCATAACTCCCATCTCAAAAATTTGCCAATTAATAGAGGCATCAACAAGGCATAAGCCTTCATCTCAAAATTCGCCAATACAGACCATCTCAACGAGCATAAGCTCCATCTCAAAAATGCAATGTCTGCGACACAACCATGAATGTAATAACAACACCCAAGTTAACAATATCTCAAATTAATAACATCTCAAAAGCATCTCAAATTAACAACATCTCAAAAGCATCCCAATTTAACATCTCAAAAGCATCTCAAATTAACAACATCTCAAAAGCATCTCAATTTAACAACATCTCAAAAGCATCTCAACGTCTCGTCATCAACATCTCATATCATCATAATAATTCATCAAACACCATTTATTTATTATAAATCATCAACACAATATCATTAATAACTTCTCACTAACAACTCAGTTGTACATTAATTCCACAGTAATTCATACTGCTATTCTGTAACTCTTACGTCATTACCGTCATTATTCCTACTGTTATAGTTCAAACAACAACCTCTAAGCATTTAACCTTCATCATTCTGTACAAAACCAACGCAACAACCAACACAAATTCTGACCAACACAACTTCTGACAACACAACTTCTAACCAACACAACTTCTGACCAACACAACTTCTGACAACACAACTTCTGACAACACAACTTCTGACAACACAATCTCTGACCAACACAACTTCTGACCAACACAACTTCTGACAACATAACTTCTGACCAACACAACTTTTGACCAACACAACTTTTGACAACACAACTTCTGAATACACAACTTCTGACTACACAACTTCTAACTAACACAGCTTCTACCATCAGAACTTCTACTTTTTATTAATCCAACACAACTTCTAACCAACACAGCTTCTACCATCAGAACATCTACTTTTTAATAATCCAACGCAACTTCTAACCAACGCAGCTTCTACCATCAGAACTTCTACTTTTTACTAATCCAACGCAACTTCTAACCAACACAGCTTCTACCATCAAAACTTCTACTTTTTACTAACCCTACTATTTTGATTCTTAGCCTGATATCAACTTAACTAAAAACAGTACGACTAACTCTATCCCAAATTTAATTTATTATTCTAATACAGCAGCACCTGATCCTTCCTGCCTAATTCTGCGTTTTTCTTTCCTGCATCTCACTACGAGATTCATACTTAAAGCCCTAAAACTTAATATATTCATGACAATTCATCACCTGTAATCATCCTATAATACTACATCGATCAAACAACATCATAACATCATTATTCATCTAAAATTCATCAATTTTCATCATACAACAATCATATATTTTCAATTCAAGAACAAGACAACAATCACCTCTAATCCCACATACCAAACATCATGAACCCAATTATAGAGTCAGAACCCCACCCTTACAACACTCTAACACAAGAGTATAAGAGAAAATAAAAAAAAGTCAAATACAAGCTTAAAGTGTTTTTGACGGGTACATCTTGTAAATAAAAACTTGAATTCTATATATAGCTTTGGATTCACTCTTGCATCAGTAAACTAAGCGACGTGGGACTTAAAAGAACGTTAATCCTATATATAGCCTTGGACTCCCTCTTCTTTCACAAAACTAACCGATGTGGGGCTTCTTTATCATGTATATTTTCAACCAACCCCAACACCTAAGATGATGAACAAAATCTTGTGAACCAAGTAATATCTTCATAGATATTTTTCTTCTTCTTTAGTAAGGTAGTGTTGAGCTTGTTTTCATCAAAATATGTTGGAAACTTTGTCTTCATAATAGTATCAACAAAGACAACTGTCAAAACACCTTATGGAATTTTGGATTGGACAAAAGCCTAGTCTGAAACATTTTCGCGTATGGAGATATCTATAATTAGAAGATAATACCAAACTCCCTAAATTGACATACCCTTATCTAGCAATCAATCACACAAGCAATTTATTGATACAGTTAAGTTAATTTTCCAAACTTTAACTCCGCAACACTTGACAAATGATAAATAAGTTTAATTTGATTCTCATTTTTGTTGATGATTGATTGATAATACTCCTTCCGATCATTATTATAAATAAAAAATAACCTTAAATCTTGGTCACTATTATAAATAAAAGTCATTAACTTTTAAACTAATTAATGCTCGTATTATTATTATACCCCTAATTTAATTTTAAAGCATTTAATATTGGTAATTAATTATCAAATACAACTAACGATATTATATTAAATGTTACTTTAATTGTACATAAAATCAAAAAAATTAATTACACTTAACTAATATTTTTAATTAGGTGTGAAAGTGATTATTGTGACTTATAATTGTGATCCAATAGAGTACATACAAAAAATAAACATATAAATACAATAATAAAATCTTACATCTCATAAATTACTATCAACATAAATATTACATTTATTTGAGAGGCAAAATCTTTATTTTTAAATATAAAAAAAAAATCTTTCATCTCTCACAAATTTTTTTGTAAAATTATTTAATAAAATTAATGTTTTACAATAGTTATTTATTTCAAAATTATATACATATTATGAGATAAAATTGCACAAATATGTTAGTAGTAAACATTAGTAAATATTTATTAAGAAATGGATAAAATGACAAACACAACTAGTCTAAATCTATTCAATAAACTAGATCTTTCCTTTTCATTCATTTTGTTGCAAATAGAGAGAGAGATCTCTTTCCTACGCCACGCCAAATCACCAAACTTCACACAAACATTTTCCCTTTCCATGTTTTCAATCCCTTTCACTCCCCTTCCTTTTCTTCAATTCCAAACACCATATATAACACAAAATCGAAACTTCAACAGCATTCAATTCCCTTCATATAGTAGCGTGCAGAATATAGAAATGCGTGAACTCTCGATTCTCTGAAACAAAAAAAACTAAAACACCGTAGCCGAAGAAGAAACCATCCTTGTTCCGAATTTTTGATCCGATCATCCAACGGCGATTAAACCATCCACGTGTCACCCAACACCTGAGTTTTTGTTTCCTTAAACAATCGATTCGTGACGTTAAAATCTTAATCGAACCTCTTTCTGCTTCGTCTTCACCGAGCCTGAACCCGAAGCTCCGGTTCGAAATGGTGTCCGTTCTGGTTCGCCACTGAACCGAACCGGTTCGAAAAACCAAGATCACCGGGTTTTGTTTATTAGATTCTTAGTATTAACGGCGGTGATGAGAGGGAGCTGTTGGTTGAACCGTCGGATTGAGCAAAGGTTTCGGTTACTTGCGATCTCCACCGTTAAATCAGTGAAGATCAAGCTTCTGCTGTTTTTTTGCGTCGCGTTAACGCTTCTCGCATTTTCAACAACTGGTTCAACTTTCTTATTATGGAACAATAATAATAATATTCAAACTCCTCCACTTCGTCGTTTCACTGATTCAAGGTTCGTTTTTTTTCCTTCTTTTTTTAATAATACTTATTGCACTAATGAAAATAAATTAGATTTGTTTTGGTTTTTATTATAGAAACATTTTATTTTGTTTGAAAGATACAAAGGTTTGGTTTTTTGTTTATGGAATTTCCATATATATGTGTTTGGAATTAAGATTCTGTTTGGTTTTTATTGTTGTCTTTTGTTTTTTCTTTGGCACGGGAAAAATAATTAGAAAGGGTTATTTGATTATAATAGGGTTTTATTTACAGGGTTGGATAGAATTGAAGTAGGTTATTGGTTTGATTTGACGATTAGTGTTAAGTTCATTTTGGAGAGAAAATTAGGATATGATTGAATGATAATGTTTAGGATTTGGATTTGGATTTGGAAAGAATCTATTAAGGTGGATTCTGAAGGAGCTAAATGTTCGTTATGCTATGTAGCACCGACACCTTTGAAAAAAGGTGTGTCTGTGTCGATGTTAGACACTTGTACCTGCACCGACACTTGTAATTACATTTAATTTATTCATTTTTTAAAATTGTTACCGGTGTCGCTGTATTAGTCGTCGGGGTCATGTTCGGGGTGTCCGTGCTTCGTGGTCTGTATGAGCTTTTGTTCATATTTGTATGCTGGAATCATTTCTTGGACTTTGAATTTTGTTTTTGGTACTCTTTTTCAGTGATTATCTTGTGTAATGGACTTTGACCAGTAATTGTGTATCTGATGGATAAGTTAGTGTGTTTTGGTGAGAGGTTGTCTAATAAGTTTTAAATGATCTTGATTATTTACAATTGATTTGGTCAAATTTCAGTTTGAAGTATCAATTTTGACTAAACATTTAAATATCAATATTGATCTGGTCAAATTTCAGTATTGATTTCGTCAAATTTCAGTTTGAAATGAACTTGAAAGCGTATGGAGAAAATATCAATTTTGATTCAGAATATTCAAACGTTGAAATTTTTTGTAAAGTTTGAGAAAAGGTAATGTTTGAGGGAAGGTAATCAGTTTTCGCCCTTTGAACCATGAATTCAAACAAGTACTTAATATATCTATAGCACCGACACCTTTGAAGAAAGGCGTGTCTGTGTCCGACTGTCCGTGTCAGACACCAACACTCGTGATTACGTTCAATTTATTCATTTTTTAAAATTATTACCGGTGCCGATGTGTCGGTGTCGTGTCTGGTGTTAAGTGTCTGTGTCCATGCTTCATAGCTTAATATTACCAGTCATCACTTCTTGGTGAGATTTCAAGATCACCTTACCATGTAATTGGAGAAAAGGGAAAACAGAACAAAATCTAGGGTTGACTTTTAAGTTTCTAAATTTTATTTTCATAGCACTGAGAGTTTGTTGCTGTAATACCAGAGATCTAATTGTTGTTTATTCTTTGTTTGCAGGAAAGGGTATTCTATTGTAATGAACACATGGAAGCGATATGATCTCTTAAAGAAGTCTATCAAACATTATTCATCTTGTCCTCGACTTGATTCAGTACATATTGTGTGGAGTGAACCCGATCCTCCATCAGAAAGTCTTCTAAAATATCTGCACCAAGCTGTAAAATCCAAGTCTAGGGACGGACGATATGTGAAGTTGAGGTTTGATATCAACAAAGAAGACAGTTTGAACAATAGATTTAAAGAAATTGATGATTTGGAGACTGATGCTGTCTTTTCTATTGACGATGATGTCATATTTCCTTGCTCTTCAGTGGAATTTGCATTCAATGTTTGGCAAAGTGCACCAGATGCGATGGTGGGGTTTGTACCTCGTGTACATTGGGTGGATCCATTGGTATGGTTTATTTTTTTACTTGATGATTCTCCATTATCCTTGATAATTGGTCGCTCTTAGTTTCTAAAGCTGACCCACATTGTAATTTGGGGACATAAGCTGCTAGTCATGTTTGATGCATCTTTAAACCTGATGTGGACTTATGATTAATGTCTGTTAAGTTTGGTATATTATTTTTTTCATGTTTAGTTTAGAGAGTGGAAAAATATCAAAAAACTTGTAACGCTAATCTTCAAGTTATTCAATGTTCTTGCAGAATGGTGAAGACATCAAGTTTAGATATGGTGGATGGTGGTCCGTGTGGTGGACGGGCACATATAGCATGGTGCTCTCCAAGGCAGCATTCTTTCACAAAAAGTATTTCAGTCTCTACACAAATGAGATGCCATCATCGATTAGAGAATATGTAACTAGGAACAGGTTTTTATCCGAACATCCATCAACTACCTCTATTCTTATCAGATTTCAATCTATCAAACTTTAGTTCCAATTATTTTGTTATTTCTCAATAATTCAATTGATTTACCAGGAATTGTGAAGATATTGCAATGTCTTTTCTTGTCGCAAATGCAACCGGTGCACCCCCTTTATGGGTTAAAGGTAATTTAACAGTTCTGTATTATATTACATTTCCCTCAACTTCACTTCCTCAAAATGTATATGCTCTTTTTTCCATTGAAATACATTTAGTGATAATGTTCTCCCATTAAGCTAGTCTTCTTTCCGTGAATGCAAACTACATCTTCACATTCTTATTGACTGCTAGAAGTAGTTGTAGTTTGTTCTGTTCATTTAGAGGCAATTGTTTCTCTTTCTCCTTCTTGAATAAGCTGGTGTTAATTATCGTGCCGGCTAGTGTTTTTTGATAAGTTGTGTACATTGTCTCAGACATGTTAGGCGTGTACATTGTCTCAGATGTGTTAGGCGTTGTATGTTTTAAGTAGTTGATTGTAAAGTTCCCTGCTAATGCTTGGTTTAATTTTGTCCATCGCGGTAATAAATATCGAACATTACTCCTTGTTGATTCATACAAAGATGATAGGTATGTATATGATGTTAATTAACTTGGTGGATTCTGTCTTTGTTACAGGAAAAATATATGAGATTGGATCAACAGGAATTAGTAGTTTGGGAGGTCACAGTATACGAAGATCAGAGTGTGTCAACATATTTACAGCCGAGTTTGGGCGGATGCCCTTGGTATATACGTCAGTGAAGGCAGTTGATAGTCGCAATGTTTGGTTTTGGTGATTAGTAGATTGTAATTTTCTTGCATTTTTAGAAATTCCACTGTTGTCAATTAGTGTTCAGTAGCTAGTTGAGTTACCGCGTTCATGTTAGTCGATAGAGCTGTATGATATTGAATCTTTTTATACACAATTCTTGCTTTTTGGCCCTATTTTAGCAAGTTCCTTAGGTTGATTTCTTGTAATATTGACGTGTAATGCAAGTTAGCATTCTAGGTAAGGGTGTTTTTTGTCCCTTAGAATAAGATTTTGTAATGTAGAAGAATATTGAGGGATATTAAATTCTTAGAAATTGAATTTCATCTAGTGTGTTAACCTAATAGAATGATGTTTGAATTGAGGGTGAGTTTGACACAATCATGTTGGATAACTGTGATATCTGTGATTTTGACAAAAAAACTACACTTTCTTTTTGCATGAATGAACTGTTAATAACACTAAATGTAAATCAAAACAGAATCAGAATGTAAAACTATCAATGAGTAACACAATGATTTGATCTCTAGTGAGATCAGTTAGAAAATGTAATTGCACAATGATGTGTTTATTCAGCCACTCAAGTTTTAGACAGCTTTATAGCAGAACAACAATAAATATATGAATATTATGAACAATATCATATTTGTAAGTTATCTAATTCTTCTATAGGAAAGCTAGTACTATTGTCTTGTTGTCCACCAGTATTCCAAAGGAAACTAGCATACTTTGACAAATAATAAGTGTTGCCAGGATCTGATTCCAATGCTTGTAGATATCTCAATTCTGCTGCCCAATTATCCTTTCTTATCCACAACAAAAAATCAGCATATCTACAATATGCTTCACCCTCTGGTGACTCCACTAGCACTGATTTCTTGTAGTATTCTTCAGCACTGCACTCATTAGACAAGTTTAATTAGTGATAAAGCATGTAACTCTAAAACTTCAAATAATAATTCATGTACAACATCATTTAATGTAACTCACCCATCATTGTCATGAAGAACAAGGAAGAGGAACTGTGCATAGTTAGACAGAAGAAGTGAATTGTAAGGTGAAAGGACTATATGCTTTTTGTAATAAGCCTCAGTTTTCTCATATTCCTCATATTGATCCCCTTCAATCTCCACACAAATTGGTGCCACAAACTTCATCATTGTTTCATCATCCAAAACCTCACCCCTCAACTCCTTTTGCATCTTTGAAGCTTCCTCCAACATAGAATTCCACAACTTTACTTCTTCCTCTGTCAACTCTTCCTTAACACACCCATCTTGAACAACATCAGCATGTAGAACTTCATTGATCATTGATGAAGTAGTAACATCCTTAACTATATTGTTGTTATACATAGAAAACACAGAGAAGTTACTTAAGAAAACCATGACATCAACCATGAGAGACGGTGTCTCACTGAAAACCTGTTGAAACAACCACACAAATGAATCATCCATTTCTCTATTTAGCTTAACCATAACACTTTTCAAATCTTCACCACAAAGTGATTCCCTTGTTTGCAAAGCATGATTCTGAAGCTCATGTAGAATAAACAACAAAGATCCAAAACTCTTCTTAACAGAACAATTATTCAATTCACTTGATTCATCCTTAAAACCTTGTTCCAATTGAAGCTTCTTCTTAATCATCCTAATAGACAAAGGGATTCCAACACTTTTCACTCTCCTTTCAAAACTCAGTCTCAAAATCTCTTCTCTCTCTGGCCAACTAGGCGGTTCTGGTTGAATACCAAGTAAAGAAGGCTCCAAAATTTCTCTTCCATTTTCATCTTTGTGAAGATGAAAATCATCAAAAAGAGCAGAACAAGAACAACCACGATTTACTCTTTTACCCTTCAAGCTCCTTGACCTAGACACGGAAAAAGAACAACCATTGATTTTGTTCCTCTCAGTGACATGTTTCATTGTATGACAAGAAACTGAACGTGGTGATTTCCATGAATCAGAGGGAAGAGAATAAAGGGTTTTTAGTTTCCAACATTCAAGATTGGGAGAGACACTTGTACTCATGTTTGGTTACAGAATTCTTAAAGAAATCAAAGAAAAAACAATGATCAATTTTATATTAACAAAACCCTTTCACCCAAAAAAGCATTTTTCATCAAATGTATATCGAAATTAATCAAAACCGTGGGAAATCCGTGTTTATAATAGAGAAAATTCAAAAGGGTAACACAAAAGGTTTGTCTTTTCTCGAACAAAAGTTCAATCAGATGACAACAATTTTTGATAAATTGAGAAATACAAACAAAAAGGGTTAACAAAAAATCGATCCTTTTTATGGTAAAAACTACGTAAAAATCTAAAATCTCAAATGGGTTCACAAGAATTCAAGAGTTTTTGTTTGTTGTACACCAAAAAAAACGTACAAGGTTTTGTTGAGCTGAAAAAGTGGAGTGGATAACACGTGGGGTCTAACAAACGTGGCAATGAGATAATGAGATATTTATTTTGGAAAAAGTACTTTTATTTGTGATTTTTCTAATGGATTTTTTGGGGTAAGATATTTGATTGATAAGTTTGTGGATGATGAAGTGATATTTGAAGAAAGGATTGTGTGCACTTTTTGGGTTTGAATGAATGGTTCGTTTGTGATCCTAGTGGCATGCACTAATATCACTTTGGACTTTGTAATGTAAATCACAATTATAATCTGGTTATTATAGGTCAAATTTGTAATTTGAATGATAGATTGATCTTTTGAAATATGAATTTATGGCTCAAGTTTATAATTATTGAAATTGAAAATTAATAATTTATGGTCAACAAATTAAAATTCTTTGTAACTTATAATTCAAATTTCATAATGGTTAGTCCTAGTAATTAAAATAAGGAAAATGTTTATTAGTAAGAAAGTATGGAAGTAAGAAATGTAAAATTAAATTTCAATTATTTATTATTATTATTATTATTTCATGATTTCTATTAAAAATAAAATTAAATTTAAAATAAATTTAAAATTATTCTCTAAAACAATGATAAATATATATTCTTGTCTTTTTTATTCTAATGATTCTTACTCTATAGCATTACTCTTAAAATAATGATAATAATTTAAATGAAGAGGAGTAAGAAATTTTTAACGTAGATTTGTGAATCTATATGTTGTGTAGATATATCTGTCAATTGATTTTGATGATTATAACTTTCAAATGATTTAAAAGATAACAACTCCATAAGTCAAATAACTCTTTGGAGTTGATAGTTCTCTTTAAGAAGTTCTTTGTGACAACAATCAAAAGAAACGTTGATACAATTGTTCAATGATTCTTGATGAAGTTATCTGATAAGAAGAAAATATCTCAAGTTTCACGAGTCAGGTGATTCAAGTTCTAGTTGAAGTGTTAGACAATATTGAATTATACAAAGAAACATGAAGTCTTAAAGTTGTAAAATTGTGAAAGCTCATCTGGTCATGTGTCTAGCGCTTTAGTTTGATCAGTTCAAACTGTTAAAGTAACAAAAATAAGTCTTGAGGTAATAAGGCAACCCACACATACAATTTTTTTTTAAACCTCTTCTAATTTTATTAAACTTCTTAAACAATTCAGACAATTGACTAAGAAGTGTTTTTAATCAATTAGAAAAGTTAAACCCACTGCCTAAATGATTAAGGTCTTGGCCAAATTAATTAAGAAAATAGAAACTCATACTGATTGATTAGCATAACCATTAATCAATTAAAATATATAGTTGTTTTAGGGTTTCTTTTTATGTATTAAGATTGTTTTAAGGGTGTTTTAATCGATTAACTCATATATTTATGTCGCGGCGCGAAAACTACTCGAGCGTACGAACTTTAGAAATACAACAAGAGTCGTCACCGAAATTTATTTTTGAAAGGGAAAACATCGATAAAACCATAAAGGAACAAAAATTCGATTATGCGCGAGGAAGATATTAGCATCCCATACACCCATTGTACTAAACATGAATCATTTAGTTAGTTTTGCAAATAAGAGTGTTAGCATATGTTGTTTGATTTCTTCTAATTATTACGACGTGTTTACAAGAAAAAGAAAAGGGGGAAACTTTAGGTTTTTTATTTGAGTACTTGACGAGACGTTGAATCTCGCTCTTACGTATCCCCGGGTGCGATAGAAAACTCAAAGTTGCGTATTTCTAGGTAGAAAATAAGGGTTTATTGGTTGATTTTAGTGAATGATGTTTATGTAACATTAGAGCAGTTAAGTTTTGCTTGGTTGTCGCGCGTGAAATGAAGTGTTTACTTGTACTGCGTTGGAATGGATAAAATATCATTCGTTTTATGAAAAAGTCGCTTAGTCGCACTAGGGTAAAAAATATGTTTGATTGGTTGAAGTTATTTTTAGGTGGAAGAAAAGTAATCATTTTGAACAAAGTGTACACTTTGCATCCGATTACTCGAGGACCAACAAGGTGTACACCCGATACGTCCCTTTTTAATCTGATTTTAATGAAAATATTTTTTTGTGGAAGACAAGTAATAGTTTTGAACAAAGTGTACACTTTGCGCATGATTGTTCTAGGATCAACCGGATGTACATCCGACATGCCCCTTTTTAATCTGATTTTCATTGAGAAAATTAATTTGAAGTATTTTTTATTAAGAGGGAAAAATGAATTGATGTTGATCAAGTTGGAAAAAGTTTAGTTTTGATTTAAAAATGATTTTAATTTGAGTTTAATGAAAATTATTCTTTGTGGAAGACAAGTAATCTTTTTGAACAAAGTTCACACTTTGCGTCCGATTACTCGAGGATCAACCGGATGTACATATGATACATCCCTTTTTAATCCAGGTTTAAATTAAGTATTTTAGCCCGAAGAAAAATAATCATTTTAAGTAAAGTGTACACTTTGCGACTGACTACTCAACGATCAGTCAAATGTACATCTGACACACCCTTTTTTAATTCGATTTTCATTGAGAAAATTGATTTGAAGTAGTTTTGCTTAAGTGGGAAAATGATATGACGTTGATCAAGTTGGAAAAAATTTGGCTTTGATTTAAAAATGATTTTAATTTGAGTGTAATGAAAATTATTCTTTGTGGAGGACAAGTAATTATTTTGAACAAAATGCACACTTTGCACCTGATTACTCGATGATCAACAGTAAGTAAATTGTGATACACCTTGTCATACAATGTCGCATCTTGATTGTTTCTCAAATGAGATCAAATTACTTGTCAGTGGTGTCTCAAATTCAATTGTTTAGTAATCCTCTTTCGGATATTGAATCATTATCTTTCGATACATGATTAAAATTTATTGTACCTTTGCTTTCACAATCGAGATAGACGTGGATCTACTCACTCACGAGGAGATGGACAAAAGATAAACAAATTAAAGACATTGCAAGTAAACAAAGTAAAGTAAACAAAAGAAACAACTTTGAAATGAAAAATATGGCAAGATTAAGATACAAATTTTATAGAATTACAATAGAGAAATTAAAAACTTAAACTAATAACTTAAAACAAACAATAAGTGTATGGAATGATAGTAGTAAAAAGTGATTAAAGTGATGGATCCTTAGTGTGATCGGTGGATCTGGAACCGACTGTTTAACGCTGGTTCGCGAAATGTCGCGGAAGCAAGAGTCGCCACCGTCTTTTATTTTCTCCAAATGGAAAGGACAAAAGCACAGAAAAATTCCTTAAGAGATTGCTCTCGGTTCGGGAGGTAGGTTATAGAAAGGGAAGGTATTAGCACCCTTTCTATCCATGGTTGTCCATGGGCTCTTAGGTACTTGCTCAATGTGTTTTCAAAATTGTTTGCTTACTTTTCAATTGTGGGTTAAAAAAGTTTCTTTGAAAAATTTCAGTTCGACTCGTACGTCATAGTGTTTGAAAGATTTGCTTTGAAAGCTTTTGAAAACGTGTTGGTGTGAAAAGAGTTTTTGTTTTGTTTGAAATTAGAGCAAGTATCCTTGAGAACCTACCTACCCTAAGGAATTCGTCTGTGTAAATGTCCTTTAAAGTAGTGCCATCCCACCATTGAGAGGTAGGTAGCGCCACTGTTGGAGGTGTTCGGGTCAATTCGAGTTTGTAGGGACATGGTGATCACCAGAGCAATGGGAAGACACCTTTGAAGCTACCCTCATGCCAGGTTCCCGGATCATGAGGACTTACTAAGACATCTTCTACTCGACGATCACCTTTCGAAAGGCAACAGTGAGGCGTACCCTAGGGGTGGTGTGTGCGGTCCGTGTGTCATGTTTCAATTATTTTGTCTTGTCATGTTTGTTGTGATCTACGCTTGATTTTAGTTTTAGGGCCATTCATTCTTGCATGCATTTAACAGTTATAAAGTTTGCGAAAAAATAAATCTAAACTATTACAAATGGCGCGGGTCCACATCGCCAAAATAAACCGAACCCGATTTGACTGAAAGTAAAAAAGCAATAAAATAAAAGTGCGAGAAATAAAGTAAAAATTATTACAAGGCTTTGGGGCATATACATAATTATTTAAACGATATAAAATAAATATGCGAAATAAAGAAATTAAAAAAACAAAACTAGGGCGTTGGACCCTTTTGCAAACAATTAAAATTAATAAGGAATTTAAAATTAAAATTAAATGAAAATGGTATTTTTGTGTTTTTTAGATTTAATGAGAAAAAGGAGTTAATTGAAATTAAATTAAAAGGCAAACCCTAATTCTAATATTTTTATTTATTATGAAAGAATTAAAATATAATCTACATTAAACCCTAATTTATTTATGTACAACTTAAATAGGAAAATAAATAAATAATTATTATTGCTAAAAAGAAAATTAGAAGGAAGAAAACTTATTAATTAGCCTAGTTCTATATTTTTGTATTTTATTATTAAAAAGAATTAAATTTGTAACCTAATTAAAACTAAATAATTACAAGCTTTTATTTATGAAAATAATTATAATATAAATATTTATTATTTTTTTTGGTCTTTTCTGATTTTTGAATGTTTTTATATTTTTATGAAAATAAATTAATTATGTTAAAACAAAGAAAATAAATGAAATAGCAAAAATAAAATATAAGGAAAAAAATAGAAAAATGCAAACCAGGGGGGGTAACCCCAATTTAGGAGGTACAGGCTTAAGAATTCTGGCCCACTTGCTTGAAATCTCATTGACTTTCCCAATCACGTATGATGCATTTGACCAGGATTTATGCGCTCCTTGAATCCCTGCCTTTGCCTTGATCGCTTAGGACGCGTGTAGGCTTGACCATTGAGGATGCATGGTGTACACCCATAGTAGCGCTGCATATGAACACTTATGGCAAAATAATATTGGAATTGTGCAGACCTGGGGTTCGAACCCAGGTCTTGAACGCTACAAGCATAGATGCCTGCCACTGAGCCAGTTTGATCACATTTAATATATAACATCAAATAAATAATATAAAGAAAAAACTGCATTAGTGGGAGTCAGCGCGCCACTTTTTAAACCCACGAATTACTGAGTGACACGATTCCATCTTCTTCATCGTTTTTATTTTTTTCTGAAACAAGGTTGTAAGGCAACGGTTTGGGAAGCGTGGCCTTAGACTAGCTACAAGAAAATAGCGACTAGCGCTATGGTGATCATAAATTGATCGCGACTAGTGCCTTCTCTTCGTCTAGATTTGCTGAGTATGACTATCATGGTCTGGAAGGCTGATTTTACAGTATTGTAAAAGCCCTAAAATCAAAACCTGAAAACCCTAAAATGTGGACATGGTAGATTCGCGTATGATCAACAAAAATGAAATTAAACACAATGGATAGCTTAGAAACTTTGTAAGGAACAAGAATTCATCAATAAAAATGCAAGAGGACGTATGAATTGTGATATGCAATTTCAAAAGTTATGTGACACGGTTTGAGTTCTCCCTACCAATTCCTGGGGTTTTGAAAGATGTTTGGAGTTGGGATGCGTTCAGAAATGGTCCAGGAAGCTATTAGAAAAAGAATTAAGGCTTAAAACTCCTCCCAACTTTGAAATCAGTTTTGTGTTTTTATGCCAAAATTTCAATGTTGCAACAAGCCTTTGAGCGCAGCATATGATGTGTTAGGCTTAGGGTTTGACTCAGTGCTTATGATGGAAGAGAATTGGCTTGTTATTTGACCTTAATTCATGCTCATGAAAGAACTAGTCCTAGGGTTTTCACCATTAACCACTTTTCCTTCTTTTAAGCCAAGACCAAGACTTAGTGTGAAACTTAACCCTAGCCTGAGTTTTTGAGTTGGCCCATGATATATGGAAGTTGTCCAAATTCACATGACACTATTCCATTGGTTTTTGAATTTTATTTGAATTTTTAAAGATTTAAAATGAATTAAATTATCAAAAATTAAATAAAATAGAAAAATCAATATTTGGTCTTGAAATTAATCATGGGACACGTGTGTGGCATGACAAGGATGAATCAAGTGGAAGAAAGTGGGCCCTTTTGTCAAAAATTGGAGTTTCAAGGATAGTTGACTTTTGCCATTTCACAAAAATTTCCCAACTTCTACAAGGCATAACTTGCTCAATTTTTAAGCTTTTCACATGTTCTTGGACATTTTGGAAAGGTCTTTGAGTCCTCTAACCAATGCCTTTGGTCCCATGTCATTTTGATTTTCCAATCTCAAGTTATGGCCTTTGACTTAAAGTCCCTTTTTGTTGACTTTTGAAAATGACCTATAATGTTGAAATTGATAACTTTTTGTGAGAGCATTTCTTGGACTTGAAGTATGAAGATGAGTTGTAGGAAATGTCTTTCTCTTCAAAATGAGATTTGGATGGAATTTTTCTGATAATCCATGTGAAAGTTATGCCCTGGTCAATTTCAGTTGACTTTTTCAGCTGTCCAAATATAGCAACTTTTGCATCTTTGATGATTTCTGAGCCAAATTTTGAGAATCATGATCAAGCATTGATCAAATGATGTTTGTGGCTTCAAAATGATATGTTGACCAAAAATTTGAACTTTTGACTGCCAAATGACCATTTTGCCCCTACAGTTGACTGTAGTGCAATTTAGGGTTTTGACTGTGCAATCTTGAGCTGAATGCCTTGAAACTTGATATGAGGATACTTGACCATCTTTGTAAGCATATGAGACTTGATTGGGCCTTTGAACACTTCCTTTTCTTGATCAGAACATAAACCCTAGTTTTGACTGTATAGGAGACAGTTGCACTGTGCAACCCTTGGGGAATTTTATGACTTGGCTTGGCAATTTCTTGAGGAATATGGGAGGGAAAATTTTGGGGTATAACAGTTGCCCCTGTTCAATCTTCTTAGACCTGAGGATGCAGATTGGCTGACGTGCCTTTCGTAATCCGAGGGTAAAAGATGATTGGACACTAGAGTGCCCGGAAATTTGCGCTCACATGTTAGCAATGAGGGTGGAATGGGCTTATAGATGCCATTTGGAGATTGCTGGATAGGATGATGGGCTTATAGATGCCATTTGGATGTTGATCGTGTAGGAGATTCCTTAGCGAGAACCTGCATACCTGCAAAAGAGAAAATGAGTACCTGACACGTTGCAGGAGCTGATTTTAGATGCTTGGTATAGACATGTCCTGACAAGTTACAGGAGCTGAGTCTGGAGCTTCAAATGCTGATGAATGAACCAGGGATGGTTACTGCCTTAGCATGAATGGTAAGAGAACCTTGGGCGACTTTAACTTCAACAACGTTTGTTGAGAAAAATATCTTGGGTGACTTTAACTTCAACGACGCTTGTTGAGAAAAATCTTGGTGACCTTAATTTCAACGACGCTCGTTGAGAAAAATCTGGGGGATTTTAACTTCGACAACGCTCGTTGAGAAAAATCTGGGGGGTGTCTTCTACTGGGATAAGAATCAGGGAGATCTTAGTGTCGATCTGACTGAACCAGAGAAGGCCTTTGACTGGATAAGCATCAGGAAAATCTTGGGGCGATTTAACTGAACCGGTCTAGGTCTTGGAATGTCTTCAACTGGATAAGCATCAGGGAGATCTTAGGGTCGATCTGACTGAACCAGAGAAGGCCTTTGACTGGATAAGCATCAGGAAAATCTTGGGACGATTTAACTGAACCGGTCTAGGTCTTGAATTGTCTTCAACTGGATAAGCATCAGGGAGATCTTAGGGTCGATCTGACTGAACCAGAGAAGGCCTTTGACTGGATAAGCATCAGGAAAATCTTGGGACGATTTAACTGAACCGGTCTAGGTCTTGAATTGTCTTCAACTGGATAAGCATCAGGGAGATCTTAGGGTCGATCTGACTGAACCAGAGAAGGCCTTTGACTGGATAAGCATCAGGAAAATCTTGGGACGATTTAACTGAACCGGTCTAGGTCTTGAATTGTCTTCAACTGGATAAGCATCAGGGAGATCTTAGGGTCGATCTGACTGAACCAGAGAAGGCCTTTGACTGGATAAGCATCAGGAAAATCTTGGGACGATTTAGCTGAACCGGTCTAGGTCTTGAATTGTCTTCAACTGGATAAGCATCAGGGAGATCTTAGGGTCGATCTGACTGAACCAGAGAAGGCCTTTGACTGGATAAGCATCAGGAAAATCTTGGGACGATTTAGCTGAACCGGTCTAGGTCTTGAAATGTCTCTTGAGAACTTAACTGGATCTTTCCTGAAAGATAAAAGTCAGTCATATGCAATGCATGATATGGATCAAGCAATGATGTTCTCAACATAAATGAGATTTGTATGATGCAGTGCGTTATGCATGCTATAATGATGTATGTGATGTTTTATGTATGTTTTTGTCTAGGAAAATGAATCCTTGACGGGTGCCGGGAAGTCGTATCCTGGGCTGATGTCGAAGAATAGATTTTGCTTCCGCTGGGGATGATAACTGCAAGGATACCGGTAGGAGAAGATGACTCCGTTGCGGAATAAACTTGGCGAATGGAAGATTCTGCGGGGAGAAAAGATACTCTAGCGATCATGCTGGGAAGCAATACTCTGTGGGAAGAGAGATGCCTTGCTGAGTGTTGATAACTTGCTGAGGATACCGTTGTTATATTGGAAGTATTGAGGGACTTCGCTGGGGATAGGAAAGAATCATATTGACGACGACCTTTCCGTGGCCTTTTGGCTGAGGATAACCCAGTTATATCCTGTTAAGGAAATAACTCTTTAAATGAAGCCGGACGACGCG
Organism: Vicia faba; assembly: GCA_948472305.1. Classification (NCBI taxonomy): domain Eukaryota; kingdom Viridiplantae; phylum Streptophyta; class Magnoliopsida; order Fabales; family Fabaceae; genus Vicia; species Vicia faba. The sequence continues at coordinate 344,859,663 of OX451736.1, forward strand.
TTCATGCTCTGCTAGGGGATGAGCTTCCAGAATATACTGGGGATAAGCTTACTGCTTGGGGAGATGAATTCCATCTTTCCTGGGGAACTTGGATGGGACTCTCCTGGGGAAGTTTTGATATGCTGGGGAAGTGATTCCTTTGAATGTTGATGTATGCCGCCGGGGAACAATCTTTAGACCAAGACTGCCGGGGATGCTTGTTAAGAATATATGCTGCTGGGGGAATATTGGGATCTACTGGAGAATACCCAATTTCCTTGAGACTTGTTAACTTTGTTTGAGGAATAATGCACTGACTTGCTGTCTCACTCTCTGGGGAATTTAAGATGCCTGGTTAGGTTCTTTAGCTGAACCTACTTTGGTACCTTGGAGGATAGAACAATTAGACTGCTCAGACAACTCTTTATTGCCCCTGTTTCTAGTGTCACCTGCAATTCATTCTTTGTTTCGTATGCAAATATTTATGAGCTAGCAAATTATTGTCAATGCATATATCACAAATTGAACCTTGGACGTTCTTCGCAAAACAAAACAGAAAAAGAAAACACAGTTGGCACGTTTAACTGAAAAGTATATTTGTATTGATTTTGCATAGCTTGTGAATAGGCGTTTTGTATACAAGAGGCTGACGTCCTAGTAAGCGGAACGTCGCCGAATAAGAGAGTTTATACAAGTTTTGTACAAAAGAAAATAAACAGCTGTGTGAAATATGAATGATCCACTGGGTTTCAACTCTGCTATCGCCTTTATAACTCTGAGCGTCTCATCACTTGATGACCTTGGTTGAAGGTGAAGCTGACTGATCGATGCCGTCTGAACTTGATGTAGGTACCGGATTCTGGATGCAAAGTGATCTGATGAGACATAGTATTACGTTTTTATCCCTAACTTTTGCCTGGACTGCCCTTTCGGGTTTTCAGTCCACCGGGATACCCCTTCTTGCCCAAGCCGCCTTTCCAGGTTTTCGACTTGCCGGGTGTACAGATTTTTTCATTTTCATCCCTTCATTTTGCCCGAACCCTTTTGGTTCGACGGGAAGCCCTAATTTTTGCCTAGACATGTCAGCCTAGCGGGTCTTTTTTCATGCGTAGTATTTTTTAACTATGTCTGCATTGGCGGGGTGAGGAAGGTCGTCACCATCCATGTTGGTTAATATCATTGCTCCTCCTGAGAACACATGCTTAACCACAAATGGCCCTTCGTACGTAGGGGTCCATTTGCCCCTTGGATCACTCTGAGGCAGGATGATTCGCTTGATCACCAGATCCCCGACTTGATATTCCTGTGGTCTGACCTTTTTGTTAAATGCCCTGATCATTCGTTTCTGATACGTCTGACCATGGCAGATAGCAGCAAGTCTCTTTTCGTCAATAAGGTTGAGCTGATCAAGTCGTGTCTGGATCCAATCATCTTCATTCAGATTTGCATCCTTCATTATCCGGAGAGAAGGGATTTGTACTTCGATCGGCAAGACTGCCTCCATGCCATAAACCAGAGAGAAAGGAGTTGCCCCGGTTGACGTCCTAGCTGAGGTACGATACCCATGCAGAGCGAACGGTAACATCTCGTGCCAATCTTTATACGTTACTGTCATCTTCTGCACGATCTTCTTGATGTTTTTATTAGCTGCTTCTACAGCCCCATTCATCTTCGGTCGGTAAGGAGAAGAGTTGTGGTGCTGTATCTTGAACTGTTCGCAGAGCTCAGCGATCATCTTATTGTTCAGATTGGTACCGTTATCTGTAATAATCCGCTCAGGGACACCGTACCGACAGATCAGGTTGTGCCGAATGAACCGTGCCACAACAGTCTTGGTTACCGTAGCATAGGATGCTGCCTCAACCCACTTCATGAAATAATCAATCGCCACTAGGATGAAGCGATGTCCATTGGACGCCGTAGGTTTAATCTCGCCGATCATGTCTATGCCCCACATTGCAAATGGCCAAGGCGCAGTCAGAACATTCAGGGGAACCGGAGGAACATGCACCTTGTCTGCGTAGATCTGGCATTTATGGCATGTCCTAGAATGTTGGTAGCAATCAGCTTCCATGGTGGACCAGTAATACCCTGCCCGTAGAATCTTCTTTGCCATGGTATGTCCACTGGAGTGTGTACCAAAGGTCCCTTCATGTAGCTCTTCCATGATTCTTTCTGCTTCAGTCTTATCTACACAACGCAGTAGGGTTGAATCCTGGTTTCGCTTGTACAAGATGTTGTTGCTAAGAAAGAACTTGGCTGCAAACCTCCTCAGGAATTTCTTATCATTGGCAGATGCTCCTTCAGGGTATTCCTGAGCTTCCAGATATCTCTTCACTTCGTGGTACCAAGGCTTCTCATTTACCAATTCAGTTCCGAGATCACAACAGTATGCCGGTTCGTCCAATTTCCAGATGATGATCCGGGGAGCTTCATTATCCCATTTAACCTTGAACATTGAAGACATTGTAGCTAACGCGTCCGCCAGCTGATTCTCTTCTCTTGGAAAGTGCTCAAATGTTATCTCTGTGAAGTGGGGGATCAGGGCCAACACACATTCTCTGTAAGGAATCAAGTTTGGGTGTTTCGTATCCCACTCTCCTTTGATCTGATTGATCACAAGAGCGGAATCTCCGAAGACACTCAGAAATTTGATCCTCAGGTCGATCGCCGCTTGAAGACCCATGATACACGCCTCATACTCCGCCATGTTGTTGGTACAGTTGAAACACAGCCGGGCGGTGAGTGGAGTATGAGTACCTTGTGGAGATATGATGATGGCACCAATACCATTTCCCAAAACGTTGGATGCTCCGTCAAAATGCATAGACCATCGGGATCCTGGTTCAGGTCCTTCATCCGGTCCAGGTATTTCACAGTCAGTTACTATCATAATGCTTTCATCTGGAAACTCGAAGTTCATTGATTGGTAGTCATCCACAGCTTGATGTGCTAAGTGGTCTGCCAATACACTTCCCTTGATGGCTTTTTGGGTCGTGTACTGAATGTCGTATTCCGTCAAGATCATCTGCCATCTTGCAATTCTCCCAGACAGAGCAGGCTTTTCGAATATGTACTTTATAGGATCCATTTTTGAGATCAACAAGGTAGTGTGAGTCAGCATGTACTGTCTCAGCCGGCGAGCAGCCCATACCAAAGCGCAGCAAGTTTTCTCAAGCAGTGAGTATCGGGTCTCACAGTCGGTAAACTTTTTGCTAAGGTAATAAATGGCATGCTCTTTTCGGCCAGACTCGTCATGCTGCCCCAACACACACCCCATTGCATTATCAAGCACTGTCAGGTAAAGTATCAAAGGTCTCCCTTCAACTGGTGGCATAAGGATGGGTGGTTCTTGGAGATATTCTTTGATTCTGTCAAAAGCAGCCTGACATTCATCATTCCAGCGTACTACCTGATCTTTCTTCAGCAGCTTGAAGATTGGTTCACAGGTAGCAGTTAAGTGTGAGATGAACCGAGCAATGTAATTCAGACGTCCTAGAAAGCCCCTGACTTCCTTCTCTGTCTTAGGAACCGGCATCTCTTGAATGGCTTTGACCTTAGCAGGGTCCACTTGAATTCCCTTGTCACTTACCACGAAGCCTAGCAACTTTCCCGATCTTACCCCGAAGGTGCACTTATTCGGATTCAACCTCAACTTGTACAGTTTCAAACGGTCAAACAGTTTCTGTAGATGATCAAGGTGCTCTTCCTCAGTCTGGGACCTAGCGATCATGTCGTCAACGTACACTTCTATCTCATGATGGATCATGTCATGAAATAAAGCAACCATGGCACGTTGGTAGGTTGCCCCAGCATTCTTTAGTCCAAAAGGCATGACTTTGTAGCAGAAGGTGCCCCACTGAGTAACAAATGTAGTCTTTTCCATGTCTTCCGGAGCCATCTTGATCTGATTGTAGCCTGAAAAACCATCCATGAAAGAGAACACTTTATGCTGAGCTGTATTATCAACAAGGACGTCAATGTGGGGTAGAGGGAAGTCATCCTTGGGGCTGGCCCTGTTCAGATCCCTGTAATCGACACACATCCTGACCTTGCCGTCTTTCTTAGGTACCGGCACCACATTAGCAACCCACTGAGGGTAAGAAGTCACTGCAAGAAACCCGGCATCAAACTGCTTCATAACCTCGGCTTTGATCTTCTCAGACATCTCTGGACGCATACGGCGGACCTTTTGCTTAACCGGAGGGCAATCTTCTTTAGTTGGTAAGTGATGGACCACAATGTCGGTATCTAATCCGGGCATATCTTCGTAGGACCAGGCAAAGATTTCCTTATAGTCATGCAGCATCTGAGTCAACCGTTGCTTCACGCTGAGTTCTAGGTTAGCACCAATCTTCACCTCTTTCTTGTCTTCCTCAGTACCCAAGTTTATTATTTCCATTGGCTCTTCATGGGGTTGAATTGCCCTCTCTTCCTGTTGTAACAGTCTTGCAAGTTCACCAGGCACTTCGCAATCATCTTCACCTTCGTCCTCGGCTAAGTTGATCGGATTTTCGAAGTCATAACTGGCAGTAGCAGAGTCGTTACCAGTGAGATCCAGAGTGGATTGAAACCTGTATGAGTGAGTGTGTGTGTAAATACAGCCGTTTTGCAATATGTAAAGAAAGGAAAGAAAAGGAGCGCAAAATTTGAATTGTGAAAAACGTCCAATGCTTTTATTCATGATATATGACAGTGACAAACAAAAGCCCTCATAAATAAAAACCACAGTGCCCCGGGTAAGACACCGGGCCATATAGTCTCAAATTATTGTTTATTACAAATCAAAAAACAAAGAAATTCATTACTGGGGAACAAAAGTTATGGGTGTAAAATCTTTAGCAGTCCAATTGGTCAATCCACCGTCGGTCGTCGGGTAGATCCAGCTATCGAACTCTGACTCTTCCACTTTGAATTCCTCTCCAATAGCATTCACTTCTGAGTGGGTGATGAGCACAGGAGGTCTTCCAATTCTCGCCTTGCGCACCGCTTTCTGAGCTTATGTGGTGAAACCCAGCACAAACTTGTTAGTCTTAGGAGTAAGATCAGGGAGCTTGCCCCAGTTTGCACATTCACCTTTTTCGATCACAGCCCGGGCGTCTTTTAAGGAGGCCATCTTCATAGGAGAAACCTCTTCATCTGCTTCTGCTGCTGCCAAGGTTTGTGGTACTTCCTCAAAATGTTGAAAGGGGGTTTCAATGAACTCCCCATCCATTTCTACATATCTGAAGGAGTTGAGGTGGCTGACCATGTACTCCTCTTCCCCTTGCACTGTTACGATCTTCCCCCTGACCGGGTACTTGAGCTTCTGATGCAATGTGGAGGTCACAGCTCCAGCCTTGTGGATCCACGGGCGACCCAGCAAACACGAATAGGACGGATGGATGTCCATCACATAGAATTTTGAATCGAATACCTGTGACCCAACCCTAATTGGGATGTCCACTTCACCATGCACCATTCTTTTGGACCCGTCAAAGGCCCGGACAACAATGTTACTTGGTTTGAGCTCTAGACCCTCACAATCCAGCCTATCCAGAGCCTTCTTGGGCAGCACGTTTAATGAAGAACCTGTGTCAACCAGCACATGAGCAAGAGTAGTGCTCCTGCATTCAATGGAGACATGCAGGGCATCATTATGGTTCTTCCCCTTTGCTGTCAGATCGGCATCAGAGAAACCCAGGCCATTATCAGCAGTTAGGTTGGCCACACAGTCGGTGAACTGGTCAGCAGACGTCTCTTGTGGTACGTGGGCTGTCTTTAAGAAAGCAATCAGAGCCTTTGCATGGGCCTCTGAACACAGTAGCAGTGACAACATGGAGATTTTAGAGGGGGTGTGCCCCAGCTGTTCCACAACGTTGAAATCACTTTTCTTTATTATCTTGAGGATTTCTTCCATTTCCTGCTTGGAAGCCTCAACAATGGTCTTTGGTGCCTCCGTCCTGGCAGGCATATCAGCAGCAATTCCCTTGCCCCGAGTATCAGATGACTCAGTAGCAGGGGTGGATACTTGGTCAGGGGGAGAAACAGGCTCTCTGGCAGGTGTGAAGATCAAAGGCCTATGAATTGCCGGAGGAGCAATGTCTGGCGAGAACAGTCTTCCACTACGAGTGACCTTAGCAGGCCCGGTGATGTTGGAGACACCAGTATCAATGTTGCACTCTTGTTTCACACCCAGAACATAAACATCCGCCCCATAGTGCCATGGGACAGCCTTATCAGATTTGTAGGGTATAGGCCCCGGAACAGTAATGGTGATGGGAGCACTCTTGTGAACTGACAAAATTTGTATAGGTTTCTTTGAAGGAGCCTTGGAATGGTTGTTGAAGATGGTAACGATCGACACTTCTTCAACAGGAGCAGCAGGAACAGCAGTCTTTCTGAACAAAATCTCTCTACTATCTATCAGGTTTTGGATGCCTGACTTCAACAGAGAACAACCAGCAGGGGAAGCAACACATAGAGGGCAACTTTCGCTACATCCCGGAAATAAACCGGCTAGCAACAGATTCCTCTTGACCATCAGCAACGGAGTAGCAACATCATCCACCGAAGCTACATACAAATCTTCCTCAACAGCATTCACTCCATGCTGGGGCATGGGAGCAGTTACAACATTCGGCCTCTCGGGCGCCTCAAACTGTATTTCCTTTGCATCAATGAGGTCTTGAACCTTATTCTTTAGGGCCCAACAGTCATCTGTGTTATGCCCCGGGCTATCAGAGTGATAAGCACAGCGAGCATTTGGATTGAACTTGGGGGATGCAGTATTGGGAAACTTTGGAGCCTCCCTGACAGTCACTAAATTGGTGGATAGCAACTGTGGCAGGATCTGTGATAAGGTCATGCTTAACCGGGTATACTCTCTCCGGGGTCTTTCAAACTTTTGAGGATTAGTTGGCCGAGGAGCGGCAGCAGGTTTGGCAATCATTACCGCACTGACAGATTGGCGGTGTTCAGGTCGCTCTGTTCTCCGGGAGCTATATACAGCACTAGCCTCCTTTTTGAAGGGTTTCTTCTCAGTACTGGAGGAGGCGACTTTCTGTATCTTCCCCGATTTTATACCGGCCTCGATCCTTTCACCAGTCAGGATCAGATCAGTAAACCCAGCAGAGGAATTACCAATGAGATGATTGAAAAATGGACCAGATAGGGTCCCCAAGAACATATCTACCAGCTCCCGATCCGTCAATGGTGGCTGCACCCTGCCAGCCAGGTCTCTCCATTTCTGGGCGTACTCCTTAAAACCTTCACCCGACCCTAGCGACATACCCTGGAGCTGGGTACGCGTAGGAGCGAGGTCGGCATTATACTGATACAGCTTGTAAAAAGCAGTGGCCAGATCCTCCCAGTCACGAATGCTGATTCCATCCAGCTGATAGAACCAATCGAGGTGAGTCCCTGAAAGACTCTCCTGGAAGAAGTGGATCCAAAGGTTCTTGTCTGCTGTGTAAGGCTGGATCTTCCTTACATAAGAACGGAGGTGCATCTTGGGACAGGAAGCCCCATCATACTTCACGAAGGCAGGTGTTTTGAACTTGTGTGGGATCACCACCCCAGTAGATAACCCCAAGTCTCCGAAATCCAATCCAGGCACCCGCTGAACTTCCATAGCCTTTAATCTGTCTTCCAGCTGTTTGTACCGGTCTTCAGCAGGAGGGTACTGTTCGTCGTTGAAGTCTGTTTCAGTATCAGAGCCCACAGGAGTTGGGACCTCCCTTTCTTGGTGACTACCTTCCGTCACAGATGGAGGAGTCCTTTCAGCTTCAACCAAAGTGTTCCCAAGTCTGCGCCCAGTGTTAAATAGCACAGTCCTCCTCTTCTTCTTAGTCTTCTTCAGAAGCATGGTCTTCAACTCTTGTTGACCCTGAGCCAAGCCCTTGATCAGCTCCTGAAATTGGGCGTTTTGCGCCTGAAACTGGACGTTCTGCGCCTGAAGAGCCTTGATAGATGCCTCGGTTGATGATTCAGGATTCATGATGCTGAAATAAACAGCGAAGAACAGTAAACAACCTGAAAAGAAGAGTACCTATGATGCACATGATGAATGATATGTGTTTATGCGATGCATTCAAGAGTTCGAAAATTCAAATTTGTTGTAGACCAAAAGGAACACACGTTATTATTAAGAAAATCATTATTTAATACATCAAAGCCTCATGGGCAAAAGTACAAAAAGATCAAATCAATCCCAAAATATGTTGCGCATCTTCTTTGGAGCTATGTAAGTGTTGAGGTTCCTTTCCTCGTGCAACAGGCGGGTGAGCTCCAAGACCTTCCTTTCACTGGCATGCAAACTAGTCTCAAGAGAATTCCGCTCTTCCTTAAGCTGGATCCAGCTCTTCTGCATCTCTTCCCAGGATGTGGGCATATCAGGGTGCTGAATAACATGAGACACCTCTCCTTCCAAGGCAGGCTCTTTGATTACTGGAAGCATGTGAGGATAAGGCATTACTAACTTCTGAGAGCGGGCTCGTACCCATTTGAGGTAAGGCTCCAAAGGGATGGAGTTCCTGTGCCCCAGTGTCTTGCTGTCTATCCTACTAGGCATCCTCCAAGCTCTGATAAATCTCTGGCGAAGTCCTTGAGTATCGTTGTCGAAGTCAAAAACTATGTCAGGAATCAACATGTCATGAGGACCATCCCTCCGAGCATAACCAAATTGTCTCCAAGCCAGGCATGGACTATACGTAATACCCCCTCTGATTCCAAGTAAAGGAACATTAGGATACTCCCCGCAACGATCAATGATAGTGACATCTTCTCTGGACCTAGGGCACCAATGTATATCTGCATGTGTAAGAGTCATCAACCGTTGTGACCATCTCAAACCCCGCTCGTTCTTCAGGACTGATTGTGGAAGGTGCGAAATAAACCACTTTCCCAGGAGAGGAGTGCAACACATAAGGACACCTCTTTTTCTCATGGTTCGAGTGTAACATGAGTGAAGGAGGTCCCCCAGCAACGTAGGTATAGGATTCCTGGACATAAAGATCTGGACAGCATTGATATCAACGAGCTGGTCTGGGTTAGGGAACAACACCAAACCATAAACAAGAAGGGCCACAACCTCTTCAAAAGCTTGTAAGTCAAGGGAGTTCCAACATTCATAGGCCTTTTCAAACAGAAACCTGGCTAAGAACCCTTTGTTACCACTTCTAACTTCCCAATGTCCCTTGAGGTCAGATGACCGTAGGTGCAAGGCTTTAGCAATCTCTTCAAGCTTAGGTTCCTTTTCTGTACCGTTGAAGGGTAGCTGATCAAGAATAGGGATCTTCAGGAGTCGGGAGAACTCCTCCAATGTAGGTACCAACTGATAGTCCAAGAAGGTGAAACAGTGATGCAGAGGGTCAAAGAATTGGAACAGGACTTTTATCATATCTTCCTCAATGTTGGTGTTGACCAAGCTGATGAGGCTTCCATGCCTTTCACTGAATGAAGAGTTCTCGGGAATCCTGGATATAAGCTCCTTAAGCTGAGGAGGGATCCTTACAAGACTGATTTGAATTGTCTTTCTACGAACAGTTTCCATGTCCTACAAAACAAGAACAAAGATGAAAATTCGAACCCCTGAAATGGTTAGTTAATGCATATGATGCTGGATGATGTCATGATGTTATGATTAAACACACCACAAATATTTACAAAGACAAACATGTAAGGCACACAAGGCACACAAGACAGGCCCTTAAGGTTTAAGGCCAGCATGGGGTCTGGGTGGTACCCTCTTGAAGTTGGTGGGTTCAACCTGTCCTAATCAAAGTAACCGGGTTCTAAGGTTCCCAATATCACGGGATTGCTTTCATTGTTCATCGTTTCGATTTAGCCACTGAACTGGCGACCGAAATATTCCAGGAAAGCAACCCTCAATTGAGTGTAGTATCGAGTATCAACCAACCTCGGACTGCACCAAAGTCAGTTATCTCACTACCCTAAAGAGGCCAAGATAGTTCAATTAAGGTTCCTAAGGTCTGTTGATGCTTCACGACACCACGCGGAGGCCCCGTACTCTCCTTGACTGAACTCAAGGGTTACCGGTACACACCAAAGTGCCACATCAACGTAGCAGACTGCTTCAACCATGTCGGTATACCCCGCACAGTTCCCTCACAGCCTTGTTGCTACTTTCTAAGAAGGTATCCCCCAGATCCGGGTTAGGATCTATAGAACTCCCAAGCAACCCACAATTTAAAGCACACAAGGAAAACAATTGAAAACACAGTTATGAACTAGCCCTAAGGTACACCTCACTTTAAGTTTGGTCCCCAGCAGAGTCGCCAGTTCTGTGATCGGTGGATCTGGAACCGACTGTTTAACGCTGGTTCGCGAAATGTCGCGGAAGCAAGAGTCGCCACCGTCTTTTATTTTCTCCAAATGGAAAGGACAAAAGCACAGAAAAATTCCTTAAGAGATTGCTCTCGGTTCGGGAGGTAGGTTATAGAAAGGGAAGGTATTAGCACCCTTTCTATCCATGGTTGTCCATGGGCTCTTAGGTACTTGCTCAATGTGTTTTCAAAATTGTTTGCTTACTTTTCAATTGTGGGTTAAAAAAGTTTCTTTGAAAAATTTCAGTTCGACTCGTACGTCATAGTGTTTGAAAGATTCGCTTTGAAAGCTTTTGAAAACGTGTTGGTGTGAAAAGAGTTTTTGTTTTGTTTGAAATTAGAGCAAGTATCCTTGAGAACCTACCTACCCTAAGGAATTCGTCTGTGTAAATGTCCTTTAAAGTAGTGCCATCCCACCATTGAGAGGTAGGTAGCGCCACTGTTGGAGGTGTTCGGGTCAATTCGAGTTTGTAGGGACATGGTGATCACCAGAGCAATGGGAAGACACCTTTGAAGCTACCCTCATGCCAGGTTCCCGGATCATGAGGACTTACTAAGACATCTTCTACTCGACGATCACCTTTCGAAAGGCAACAGTGAGGCGTACCCTAGGGGTGGTGTGTGCGGTCCGTGTGTCATGTTTCAATTATTTTGTCTTGTCATGTTTGTTGTGATCTACGCTTGATTTTAGTTTTAGGGCCATTCATTCTTGCATGCATTTAACAGTTATAAAGTTTGCGAAAAAATAAATCTAAACTATTACAAATGGCGCGGGTCCACATCGCCAAAATAAACCGAACCCGATTTGACTGAAAGTAAAAAAGCAATAAAATAAAAGTGCGAGAAATAAAGTAAAAATTATTACAAGGCTTTGGGGCATATACATAATTATTTAAACGATATAAAATAAATGTGCGAAATAAAGAAATTAAAAAAACAAAACTTGGGCGTTGGACCCTTTTGCAAACAATTAAAATTAATAAGGAATTTAAAATTAAAATTAAATGAAAATGGTATTTTTGTGTTTTTTAGATTTAATGAGAAAAAGGAGTTAATTGAAATTAAATTAAAAGGCAAACCCTAATTCTAATATTTTTATTTATTATGAAAGAATTAAAATATAATCTACATTAAACCCTAATTTATTTATGTACAACTTAAATAGGAAAATAAATAAATAATTATTATTGCTAAAAAGAAAATTAGAAGGAAGAAAACTTATTAATTAGCCTAGTTCTATATTTTTGTATTTTATTATTAAAAAGAATTAAATTTGTAACCTAATTAAAACTAAATAATTACAAGCTTTTATTTATGAAAATAATTATAATATAAATATTTATTATTTTTTTTGGTCTTTTCTGATTTTTGAATGTTTTTATATTTTTATGAAAATAAATTAATTATGTTAAAACAAAGAAAATAAATGAAATAGCAAAAATAAAATATAAGGAAAAAAATAGAAAAATGCAAACCAGGGGGGGGGGGGGGGGGGTAACCCCAATTTAGGAGGTACAGGCTTAAGAATTCTGGCCCACTTGCTTGAAATCTCATTGACTTTCCCAATCACGTATGATGCATTTGACCAGGATTTATGCGCTCCTTGAATCCCTGCCTTTGCCTTGATCGCTTAGGACGTGTGTAGGCTTGACCATTGAGGATGCATGGTGTACACCCATAGTAGCGCTGCATATGAACACTTATGGCAAAATAATATTGGAATTGTGCAGACCTGGGGTTCGAACCCAGGTCTTGAACGCTACAAGCATAGATGCCTGCCACTGAGCCAGTTTGATCACATTTAATATATAACATCAAATAAATAATATAAAGAAAAAATTGCATTAGTGGGAGTCAGCGCGCCACTTTTTAAACCCACGAATTACTGAGTGACACGATTCCATCTTCTTCATCGTTTTTATTTTTTTCTGAAACAAGGTTGTAAGGCAACGGTTTGGGAAGCGTGGCCTTAGACTAGCTACAAGAAAATAGCGACTAGCGCTATGGTGATCATAAATTGATCGCGACTAGTGCCTTCTCTTCGTCTAGATTTGCTGAGTATGACTATCATGGTCTGGAAGGCTGATTTTACAGTATTGTAAAAGCCCTAAAATCAAAACCTGAAAACCCTAAAATGTGGACATGGTAGATTCGCGTATGATCAACAAAAATGAAATTAAACACAATGGATAGCTTAGAAACTTTGTAAGGAACAAGAATTCATCAATAAAAATGCAAGAGGACGTATGAATTGTGATATGCAATTTCAAAAGTTATGTGACACGGTTTGAGTTCTCCCTACCAATTCCTGGGGTTTTGAAAGATGTTTGGAGTTGGGATGCGTTCAGAAATGGTCCAGGAAGCTATTAGAAAAAGAATTAAGGCTTAAAACTCCTCCCAACTTTGAAATCAGTTTTGTGTTTTTATGCCAAAATTTCAATGTTGCAACAAGCCTTTGAGCGCAGCATATGATGTGTTAGGCTTAGGGTTTGACTCAGTGCTTATGATGGAAGAGAATTGGCTTGTTATTTGACCTTAATTCATGCTCATGAAAGAACTAGTCCTAGGGTTTTCACCATTAACCACTTTTCCTTCTTTTAAGCCAAGACCAAGACTTAGTGTGAAACTTAACCCTAGCCTGAGTTTTTGAGTTGGCCCATGATATATGGAAGTTGTCCAAATTCACATGACACTATTCCATTGGTTTTTGAATTTTATTTGAATTTTTAAAGATTTAAAATGAATTAAATTATCAAAAATTAAATAAAATAGAAAAATCAATATTTGGTCTTGAAATTAATCATGGGACACGTGTGTGGCATGACAAGGATGAATCAAGTGGAAGAAAGTGGGCCCTTTTGTCAAAAATTGGAGTTTCAAGGATAGTTGACTTTTGCCATTTCACAAAAATTTCCCAACTTCTACAAGGCATAACTTGCTCAATTTTTAAGCTTTTCACATGTTCTTGGACATTTTGGAAAGGTCTTTGAGTCCTCTAACCAATGCCTTTGGTCCCATGTCATTTTGATTTTCCAATCTCAAGTTATGGCCTTTGACTTAAAGTCCCTTTTTGTTGACTTTTGAAAATGACCTATAATGTTGAAATTGATAACTTTTTGTGAGAGCATTTCTTGGACTTGAAGTATGAAGATGAGTTGTAGGAAATGTCTTTCTATTCAAAATGAGCTTTGGATGGAATTTTTCTGATAATCCATGTGAAAGTTATGCCCTGGTCAATTTCAGTTGACTTTTTCAGCTGTCCAAATATAGCAACTTTTGCATCTTTGATGATTTCTGAGCCAAATTTTGAGAATCATGATCAAGCATTGATCAAATGATGTTTGTGGCTTCAAAATGATATGTTGACCAAAAATTTGAACTTTTGACTGCCAAATGACCATTTTGCCCCTACAGTTGACTGTAGTGCAATTTAGGGTTTTGACTGTGCAATCTTGAGCTGAATGCCTTGAAACTTGATATGAGGATACTTGACCATCTTTGTAAGCATATGAGACTTGATTGGGCCTTTGAACACTTCCTTTTCTTGATCAGAACACAAACCCTAGTTTTGACTGTATAGGAGACAGTTGCACTGTGCAACCCTTGGGGAATTTTATGACTTGGCTTGGCAATTTCTTGAGGAATATGGGAGGGCAAATTTTGGGGTATAACACTTAGTGTAACACCTCAAAAATCATAGATAATTATTTAATTAGTTATTTGTGACTATTTGTGAATTATTGGGATTTATATTATGCATTGTAGTGTATTTGTAACGCTCGTAATTTAATTAATTATTTAATTAAATTATTTTTGGAATATTTGTGAAGTTGTGTTGTGATTAATTGGATTTAATTATTTTATTAAGTGGAGAAATAATATTAGAACAATGATATTATTTGATGTGGGCTTGTTTTAAAGGAATAGAAGTAGTAATAAGGGGGTGTATTAGTTTAAGCCCAATAAGGAATAAAGAAGAATAGGTTATTCTATTATTGTTAGAAAGAATAGAAAAGAAGAAGCAGTGGAAGAATAAGGATTGAGAAGAAGAACGTGAAGCCGTTGGAAAAAGAGGAAAAACGGTAGAACGAGAACTCAACCGGAGATTATAGAGCGACCTTCAATCCAAGGTAAGGGTGGGGTTCTGACTCTATAATTGAGTTCATGATAATTGGTATGTGGTATTAGAGGTGATTGTTGTCTTATTCATGAATTGAATGTTTATGATGTTGTATGATGAAAAATTGATGAATTATAGATGAATAATGATGTCCCGATGCGGTTTATTTGATGTGGAATTATAGGATAATTGTAAGTGATGATTATCCATGATTAGATTAAGTTTTTAGGGCTTAAAGTATAGAACCCGTAGTGAAAACACATAGAAAATCGCAGAAATTATGCAGGATAGAGCAGTATGCGTCGACCCCAAACATGATGTGTCGATACAAGAAGGTTTAGAGACTCAGGATGAGTCGACACGAAGAGGTTTTGCATCGATACACGAGCGCTTGTAGACTCAGGATGAGTCGATATGTAGGATGCATGTGTCGATACATGTTGTGAGTTAGACTCAGGATGAGTTGATCCAAGAGAGAATGCATCGACTCATATTGCGAATCCAGTGCAGTACGCGTCGATCCAAGGAGTTATGCATCGACCCATGTTGTCTGTTTTTTTTTGCAGAATAAAAAAGGTTGTAACTTGAGTTTTCAAACTCCGTTTGAGGTGTCGTTTGAAGCGTTGAATAGCTAACACAATGAGATTTATTCTTGAGGATTAAAATGAATAATAGGAAGTGTAATCCTAGTAGCCAATTTAGGATTTAGAGTTAGTTCCCGCGTTGATCGTTATGTTGGTTTTTGTGAAGAAGAATGAAGATGAGATGCTTAGAGGATGCTGTTTGATTTATAACAGTAGGATTAATAATAATAACGATGTAATATTACAGAATAGTAGTATGTAGAGATTTAATGATTTAGAAGTAAGCCTTAGTTGGTTAATTAATTATAGGCAATATCTAACATAGGCCTATGGCCAACGTTGTGAAATTGATGAGTTATTATCGTATTAAAGTACAGATAAGTTGTTGATGAGATGTTATTAATGAATTTATGTTTGATGAATAAATGATGTTTGACGAATAAATGATGTTTGATGAATTCTTATGAATGATATGAGATGTTGATGAATAGATGTTGAGATACTTTTGAGATGTAGGCCTTTAGCCAACGATGGTGTTGTATTGAGATGTTATCAATTATGGTGTTGTTATTACATTCATGATTGTGTCGCATAAATTGCATTTTGAGATGGAGCTTATGCTCGTTGATATGGCCTGAATTGGCGAATATTGAGATGAAGGCTTATGCCTTGTTGATGCCTCTATTAATTGGTAAATTTTTGAGATGGGAGTTCTGATCCAATGGTATCACATGCATTTGCATAGTATTGAGTCGCATTATATGATTGCATAAAGAAGTGTGTATTGATGTTGTGATTGTGTATTATTGTTGTGATTATTGTTGATTATGAGATGAGAAGTGGTGATGTTATGTGATCTAATTTAATATATTAATTATCATGCGCTTTATTATATTGTTAGATATCTCACCCCTTCTGTTTGAATGTTACCCTTATGTTGGTAGCGTGCAGGTAATTGAGAGTGAAGGTTGTATACCTTCAATAGTTTGAGTCAGTGTCATTACTCTGATATGTAACACTCGGGGGATGAACGCTTGTTGCTTTCAATTGTTGATTATTCAGTTGTTGAACTTTAAGTTGATTATTATTATGTGGTGATGTTTTGAAGTCGTCGTATTGATGATAAAGATGATATTAAGAATTTCGTTGTGTAGATGTTGAGTTATTTAATTAAAGATGTTATGATGATGGTTCATCCGATGTTTTAAAAGTGTTATATATCCACGATGAATGCAATGAATTTTGATAGAAGAATTTGTGGCATCCCGATTCGTTTGCATGGATGATTTTTATAACTCTGATTTATTTATTTATATAATTTGCTGGGGTAGAATTGGGGTGTTACAGAGTTGGTATCAGAGCAAAAGGTTGGTCTGACCTTGTCATCAAGTCATAGTTGTCTAACAATCGAGTATTGTTAATTTGAGTTCTAACCGTTGTTTATGTTGTAGTGAGAAGTTGAGATGGCTGGAAGAAATGATGTTGCACTTGCTGCTGCTTTAGAAGTAATGGCTCATGCGATGAAGAATCATCTGAGTGCTGACGGTAATGCTAGATCTCGTAGCTTGGCGACTTTCCAGAGGGAGAATCCACCTACGTTCAAGGGAAAGTATGATCCGTACGGAGCATTGGAGTGGTTGAAAGAGATTGAGAGAATCTTCTGTGTGATGGATTTCACTCCAATGCAGAAGGTTCGGTATGGTACTCATATGCTAGCAGTCGAGGCTGATGACTGGTGGCTTGAGACTTGTCAGAAGTTGGAAGCTGCAGGTGAGAATGTCACTTGGGCTGTGTTCCGTAGGGAGTTTTTGAAGAAGTACTTTCCGGAAGATGTCCGTGGTAAGAAAGAGATTGAGTTCCTTGAGCTGAAGCAAGGGAATATATTGGTTGTTGAGTATGCTGCCAAGTTTGCTGAGTTGGCTAAGTTCTATGCGCACTATGCTGAGGCGGATGCTGAGTTTTCAAAGTGTATCAGTTTGAGAACGGGTTGCGCCCGGAGATCAAGAAGGCAGTTGGATACCAGAAGATCCGTGTCTTTGCTGATTTGATCGATAGCTGCATGATTTATGAGGAGGATAATAATGCGCATTACAAGATTATGAGTGAGAAGAGGGGCAAGCACCAACAGAATCGTGGTAAGCCTTATGATACTCTAGCTGGTAAAGGTAAACGAAAAGTTTCTACGGGTCAAAGGACTAGTGGGAGAGATGCTCCTGCTGGTGTGGTTTGTTTTAAGTGTGGAAAATCTGGGCATAAGAGTAATGTGTGCACTACTGAAGTGAAGAGGTGTTTCCGTTGTGGCAAGAACGAACATGTTGTATCTGAGTTTGAACATAAGGATGTGATTTGTTTCAATTGTAGAGAGGAAGGGCATATTGGTAGTCAGTGTCCGAAACCGAAGAGGGCTTAGTCAAGTGGTAAAGTGTTTGCTTTGGTTGAGGATCAGACAACGGCGGAGGACAGACTTATCAGAGGTATATGTTTCATTAATAGTACTCCTTTAATTACTATTATTGATATCGGTGCTACTCATTGTTTTATTGCTGTTGATTGTGTTGAAATATTGGGTCTTATGTTGTCTTCTTTGAATGGAGAAATGGTCGTCGATACTCCAGCCAAGGGGTCGGTGACTACTTCTTTAGTGTGTTTGAAGTGTCCCTTGTCGATCTTCGACAGAGACTTTGCTGTTGATTTGGTTTGTTTACCGTTAAGAGGTTTGGATGTGATTTTGGGTATGAACTGGTTAGAGCATAACTGTGTTCATATTAACTGTTATGACAAGTCTATGAAGTTTTCTACTCCTGAAGAAGAGGAAGATGGTTTGTTGTCTGCTAAACAGTTGAGGAAGTTGATGCAAGAGGAAGCAAAAATGTTCTTGTTGATGGCGTCGCTATCTGTAGAGACTCAAGCTATAATTGAGGAATTGCAGGTGGTGTGTGAATTTCTTGAAGTTTTCCCCGATGAGATTCCTGATGTACCGCCGGAGAGGGAAGTTGAATTTGCGATTGATCTTGTACCTGGTACCAGACCTGTGTCTATGGCACCATACCGGATGTTTGCATCTGAATTTTCAGAGTTAAAGAAGCAATTGGAAGAGTTACTTGAGAAGAAGTTTGTAAGACTAAGTGTATCACCGTGGGGAGCTCCAGTGTTGTTAGTAAAGAAGAAAGATGGAAGTATGAGGCCCTGTGTTGATTATAGACAGTTGAATAAAGTGAAGATTAAGAACAAGTATCCGCTTCCAAGAATAGATGACTTAATGGATCAATTGGTGGATGCTCGTGTGTTTAGTAAGATTGATTTGAGGTCGGGTTACCATCAGATCAAGGTGAAGGATGAAGATATCCAGAAGACGGCTTTCAGAATGCGTTATGGACATTACAAGTATTCGGTGATGCCTTTCGGTGTTACTAATGCGCCGAGAGTATTCATGGAATATATGAATCATATCTTTCATACTTATTTGGATCGGTTCATAGTGGTGTTCATTGACGATATTTTGATTTACTCTAAGTCAGAAGAAGAGCATGCTGAACACTTAAGAGTAGTATTGCAAGTTTTGAAAGAGAAGAAGTTGTATGCAAAGCTGTCCAAGTGTGAGTTTTGGTTAACGGAGGTTAGTTTTCTTGGTCATGTGATTTCAGGTAGTGGCATTGCTGTAGATCCATCGAAGGTTGATGTTGTGCTACAATGGGAAACTCCGAAGTCAACTACTGAGATTAGGAGCTTTTTGGGATTAGCTGGTTACTATAGAAGGTTTATCGAAGGGTTTTCTAAGTTGGAACTTCTGTTGACTAAGTTGACTTGTAAAGGTAGAGCTTTTGTGTGGGATGTTCAGTGCGAAGAAAGTTTTACGGAATTGAAGAAGAGGTTGACGTCGACTCCGATTTTGACTTTGCCTAATCTAGGAGAGCCTTTTGTGGTGTATTGTGATGCTTCTAAGATGGGTTTAGGAGGTGTGGTTATGCAGAATGGTAAGGTAGTTGCTTATGCGTCAAGGCAGTTGAGGACTCATGAGAAGAACTATCCTACGCATGATTTAGAGCTTGCTGCAGTTGTTTTTGCGTTGAAGATTTGGAGGCATTATCTTTATGGTTCTAGATTTGAAGTGTTTAGTGACCATAAGAGCTTAAAGTATTTATTTGATCAGAAATAGTTGAATATGAGGCAACTAAGATGGTTGGAATTGTTAAAGGATTATGATTTCGGTTTGAATTGTCATCCAGGAAAAGGGAATGTGGTAGCTGATGCATTGAGTCGAAAGACTTTACATATGTCAGCAATGATGGTTAAAGAGTTGGAATTAATTGAGCAGTTCAGAGATATGAGCTTAGTTTGCGAGGTTACGCCTCAGAGTGTTATGTTGGGTATGTTGAAGATTAATAATGAATTTCTAGACAGTATCAGAGAAGCTCAGAAGTTGGATGTTAAACTGGTAGATTTGATGGTTGGAATCGATCAGTCTGAGAATAATGATTTTAAGTTAGATGCGCAAGGTGTGTTAAGATTTTGTAACCGAATTTGTATTCCTGATGATGCTGAGATGAAGAAGGTGATACTTGAGGATAGTCATAGAATTAAGTTGAGTATTCATCCAGGAGCTACAAAGATGTATCAATATTTAAAAGGTTTATTTTGGTGGCCTGGAATGAAGAGTGATGTGGCTCGATTTGTGTATGCATGTTTGACTTGTCAGAAGTCAAAAGTTGAACATCAGAAACCTGCAGGATTGATGCAACCGTTAGAAGTTCCAGAATGGAAATGGGATAGCATTTCAATGGACTTTGTGACAGGGTTGCCTAATACTATAAGAGGACATGATTCGATTTGGGTGATAATTGATAGGCTTACAAAGTCAGCTCATTTTGTTCCTATTAACATCAGTTTTCCAGTGACGAAGTTGGTTGAGATTTACATTAGTGTGATTGTGAAGATGCATGGTGTTCCTTTGTGCATTGTGTCAGATAGAGATCCAATGTTTACTTCTGATTTTTGGAAGAGTTTTCAAGAAGCGTTAGGTTCTAAGTTGAGGTTGAGTTCAGCGTATCATCCTCAGACAGATGGTCAGACTGAACGGACGATTCAATTGTTGGAAGACTTGTTGAGGGCATGCATTCTTGAGCAGGGAGGTTCGTGGGATACTTATCTTCCGTTGATAGAGTTCACCTATAACAACAGTTACCATTCTAGTATTGGGATGACATCTTTTGAGGCGTTGTATGGTCGAAGATGTAGAACTCCGTTATGTTGGCATGAACCTGGTGAAAATGTAGTAATTGGACCTGAACTTGTTCGTGAAACTACAGAGAAGGTGAAGTTGATTCGAGAAAAGATGAAAGCTTCCAAAAGTAGACAAAAGAGTTATCATGACAAGTGAAGGAAATATTTAGAATTTCAAGCTGGCCATCATGTGTTTTTTAGAGTTACACCTATGACTGGTGTTGGGCGAGCATTGAAGTCTAAGAAGCTCACTTCTCGTTTTATTGGACCGTATCATATTTCGGAGAGAGTGGGGAATGTTGCTTATAGAGTGGCTTTACCGCCTAATCTTTCGAATTTGCAGGATGTGTTTCATGTGTCGCAACTCCGGAAGTATATTTCAGATCCATCTCATGTGATTCATATGGATGATGTGCAAGTACGGAATAATCTTACGGTGGAGACGATGCGTGTACAGATCACGGATCGTGAAATAAAGATTCTGAGGGGAAAAGAGATTGTTTTGGTTAAAGTGGTTTGGCTAGGAGCTGTCGAAGAAAGCGTGACTTGGGAGTTGGAGAGCAAGATGCGAGACTCCTACCCTGAATTGTTTGATTGAGGTAAATTTTTGAGGACGAAAATATTCTTAGTGGGGGGAGAGTTGTAACGCCCGTAATTTAATTAATTATTTAATTAAATTATTTTTGGAATATTTGTGAAGTTGTGTTGTGATTAATTGGATTTAATTATTTTATTAAGTGGAGAAATAATATTAGAAGAATGATATTATTTGATGCGGGCTTGTTTTAAAGGAATAGAAGTAGTAATAAGGGGGTGTATTAGTTTAAGCCCAATAAAGAATAAAGAATAATAGGTTATTCTATTATTGTTAGAAAGAATAGAAAAGAAGAAGCAGTAGAAGAATAAGAATTGAGAAGAAGAACGTGAAGCTGCTGGAAAAAGAGGAAAAACGACAAAACAATAATTCAACCAGAGATTATAGAGCAACCTTTAATCCAAGGTAAGGGTGGGGTTCTGACTCTATAATTGGGTTCATGATAATTGGTATGTGGGGTTAGAGGTGATTGTTGTCTTGTTCATGAATTGAATGTTTATGATGTTGTATGATGAAAAATTGATGAATTATAAATGAATAATGATGTCCCGATGCGGTTTATTTGATGTGGAATTATAAGATGATTGTAAGTGATGATTATCCATGATTAGATTAATTTTTTAGGGCTTAAAGTATAGAACCCATAGTGAAAACGCAGAGAAAATCGCAGAAATTATGCAGGATAGATCAGTATGCGTCGACCCCAAACATGATGTGTTGATACAAGAAGGTTTAGAGACTCAGGATGAGTCAACGCGAAGAGGTTTTGCGTCGATACATGAGCGTTTGTAGACTCAGGATGAGTCGATACGTACGATGCATGTGTCGATACATGCTATGAGTTAGACTCAGGATGAGTCGATCCAAGAGAGGATGCGTCGACTCATGTTGCGAATCCAGTGCAATACGCGTCGATCCAAGGAGTTATGCATCGACCCATGTTGTCTGTTTTTTTTTGGCAGATTAAAAAGGCTGTAACTTGAGTTTTCAGACTCCGTTTCAGGTGCCGTTGAAAGTGTTGAATAACTAACGCGATGAGCTTTATTCTTGAGGATTAAAATGAAGAATAGGAAGTGTAATCCTAGTAGCCAATTTAGGATTTAGGTTAGTTCCCGTGTTGATCGTTATGTTGGTTTTTATGAAGAAGAATGAAGATGAGATGCTTAGAGGATGTTGTTTGATTTATAACAGTAGGATTAATAATAATAACAATGTAATATTACAGAATAGTAGTATGTAGAGATTTAATGATTTAGAAGTAAGCCTTAGTTGGTTAATTAATTATAGGTAATATCTAGCATAGGCCTATGGCCAACGTTGTGAAATTGATGAGTTATTGTCGTATTAAAGTACAACTAAGTTGTTGATGAGGTGTTATTAATGAAGTTGTGTTTGATGAATAAATGATGTTTGATGAATAAATGATGTTTGATGAATTATTATGAATGATATGAGATGTTGATGAAGAGATGTTGAGATACTTTTGAGATGTAGGCCTTTGGCCAACAATGGTGTTGTATTGAGATGTTGTCAATTATGGTGTTGTTATTACATTCATGATTGTGTCGCATAAATTTCATTTTGAGATGGAGGTTATGCTCGTTGAGATGGCCTGAATTGGCGAATATTGAGATGAAGGCTTATGCTTTGTTGATGCCTCTATTAATTGGCATATTTTTGAGATGGGAGTTATGCTCCAATTGTACCACATGCATTTGTATAATATTGAGTCGCATTATATGATTGCATAAAGAAGTTTGTATTGATATTGTGATTGTGTATTATTGTTGTGATTATTGTTGATTATGAGATGAGAAGTGGTGATGTTATGTGATCTAATTTAATATATTAATTATCACGCGCTTTATTATATTGTTAGACATCTCACCCCTTCTGTTTGAATGTTGCCCTTATATTGGTATTGTGCAGGTAATCGAGAGTGAAAGCTGTATACCTTCAATAGTTCGAGTCGGTGTCATTGCTCTGATATGTAACACTTGGGGGATGAACGCTTGTTGCTTTCGATTGTTGATTATTCAGTTGTTGAATTTTAAGTTGATTATTATTATGTGGTGATGTTTTGAAGTCGTTGTATTGATGATAAAGATGTTATTAAGAATTCCGCTGCGTAGATGTTGAGTTATTTAATTAAAAATGTTATGATGATGGTCCATCCGATGTTTTAAAAGTGTTATATATCTATGATAAATGCAATGAATTTTGATAGAAGAATTTGTGGCATTCCGATTCGTTTGCATGAATGATTTTTATAACTCTGATTTATTTATTTATATAATTTGTCGGGGTAGAATTGTGGTGTTACAGTATTGGTGATACTATATTGTGGGAAAGTGTTGGATTAAAGCGATAATGAGAATTATTTAGAATTTAAATAATTTAGTGGGAGTTAATTAGATTTAATAACAATTATTTAGAATTATTCTATTAATTAAATAGGATAATATGTGTAGAGATATTAAGAGCAAGATGGTAATGTTGCGTGGAGTAAGTGAGGACAAGAGTGAAATAACATAATAAGGACCCTAGGGGTAAGAGTGACAAAAAGGAAAAATTGGGGTTTTGTACGCTCATTTTATACGATCGAGTTTTTGGAGAATAAGCTGTGGAGAAAGAGCTAGGGCATTGAGGAACCTAGAGGATTTCGGTAGAAAACACGAAAAGAAAGACTATTGCTTGGAATTGAGATAAGGGGGGTGATCCATGTTATTATAATTGATATGAGGTTTAGGTGCATGTAGGATTTGTTTGGGGTTTATGATGGTTTTGGATTAACATGTGAATATTGATGAATTTGCAAATTGATGTGAGATTTGGTGTTTGATTGATGGGATTGCATGAAGTATGTGGGTGAGTAATTGTTAATCTTTATAACTATTATCTGTTTTGGGTATTTTGATATCATTAATGTGTAATTGTTTGGCTTATTATATGAAATTGTGTGAATAATGATGTGAAATTACCATGATTTGATGCCCATAACATATGTGATGATTTGCATGTGTTGTTGTATGTTGATTGGTAAAAATATCATGAAATTATTGAATAAATGTGTTTGGATTGATGAATGGTGTTAAAGCGAATGCATATATGTTGTGTTAATGATATGTAATGTTGAATTGTTGATATAAGAGGTTTGAGATTTTTGGAAATATGTTGGGATAAGTTTCGTACACAAAAAACTATAGAAAACTGCATTTTTTGCAGGTGTAACCGGTTACCAGTTTTGAGGTAACCGATTACCGTATGAAGAAATTGCATTATGGCTATTGTAATTAGGTGGTAATCGGTTATTAGTTTTTGGGTAACCCGTTACTACAGTTTTGGGCAAAAACTTTTTAAAATTTCAAAAATTCACAATTTGAGTTTCGGGTATTCGTTTGACGCACCGTTTGAATTTGGAGAAAACTAATGCAGTGTACTTTCTTATAAAAATGGTTTCATGTTCTGGAAATAAATTTAATTGGTGTGTAGTGGAGTTTTGTGGTGTCGGTGTTTGCATTTTTGTAAAAATTTTAAAAATCCATAACTCGAGCTGTGAGCGTCCGATTGATGCGTAGTTCGGATTGTTAGAAAGCTGATTTAACATAATTTCTCTTAAAAATATTTTCAGTACCAAAATTCCAACTATTTAATATATGAACGGGTATTTTATACTGTCGAATTATGTCGTTTTATCAAATATATACAAATGTCTTAGACCGGTCTTGAGGCAGAGCAAGCAGACCCACCATTCACGGTCTCAAAAAAAATGAAGCCTCAATTTTTTAATGATGGGCTTTTGTAAATTAAATTGCAATATATTAAATATAGTACATTACTTTTTTATTTTAGAAAGGAAGATTAAAGGAGCGGTTGGTACTTGAATTTAGGGAAAGAAATTTAGAATGTCTGTTCTAAGTTCGGTTCCTCCAATTTAGTATTTCTGTTACCACAATTTATTTTAAATTTATAATGATATTTTGATAGTTTTAGGGCGCCATTGACTAGTTGGAATTGGAATGATATATTACTATAACAATTCTGTATCATAATTTTACCTTAAAAAAGGTTTTAAATATACTACTCTATTTATAACAATTCTGTATCATAATTCACAAAACATATTATGCATCTTACATAAGTATAAAATACTTATAATTAAAAATGATTTCAAGTTAACAACTATTCACCAATCATATATAAATATATCAAATTACTATACTAATGAATAAATCATTAATAAAGAAATCAAATATTTTAGAGATTAAAAATATTCTTCCACTCTGATCATTGGAAATTTATTATTAAAAAAAAAATTTAATCACTTTTAAAAAATATATTATTTTTAAAGAATATTTTACCCAATATTTCTAACTGATTTTATAATGATATTATTACCTTAGTATTTTTGGCAATTCAAATTTTTAATTCAACAGTAAAATTGACCCATAAAATTTTCAAATTTGATCTAATTTTAAAATTATAAAATCATCTTTTAGAAACTTGTGATCTTATAATGAACAAAGTATAGTTTATTTAATTTTTTAATATTATTTTAAATATTTTATTCTTTTATTATCATTTTTTATATTTGAAAACATCGGTTAAATTTAATATTATTTTAAATAAATTTCTTTAAAAAGCTTATTTTTTTAGATATATCGTCTTAAAAAAAATGTGATTTTGATTATATTAAAAATTTGAATAATAAATTTAAATAATTAGATGTTAAAATTATTTTTTTATTTATAAAAAATAATTAAAAATAACTTCTAATAGTTTAAATTTTTTTTCATAAAATTATTAAATATTTTAAGATATATCATACGATTCAGTGATTTTAATTCAACAACAAAGTAACTTACATAACAATTTAGGGTTTTTATAAATCACTGAAAAATGATTTTTTAGAAATTTGTGAACATATAATAAACAAAGTGTATTTTATTTTAATTTTTTAGTATTATTTTAAATATTTTATAATTTCTGTTATAATTTTTTTAGATACTGAAATATCACTTAAATTTAATGTTAATTTAAATATATTTTTAAATTTTTTCCGTTTTAAAAAGTTACGTGATTTTGATTATATGAAAATCTTTAATGATAAATATTTAAATAATTAAATGTCAAAATTATTATTTTTTACTTAAAAAAAATGAAAATATATGTTTCAAAGATACATCGTCTGTTAATGAAGAAGTTTCATCAAAAAGAATATATGTTTCAAATAATGAAAATGACGAAGAAGTTTCGATTAGCAGAATATCTGAAAGAAGAAATGATGGAGGATTTTATAAATAATGTCAAATAAAATCGAACTCATACAATTGAAAAATGCAAGTTCTCCCTTGCCTAACCAAGCTGATAAAAATTCAAGGTTAGTTGTTCAATTTACTATTAGGGGTCCATTTTTATTAATTGTCCCGAGCTTCTAAAATATCAGGATCGACCCTGATTGAGGATGTTATATTTCTAATGATGAATATGTTGTTGTGGAATTAATTATGATGATTTTGGTGTTGATGTGATGTGATGAATGTTACTTGTGATGATGTTTGATGACGTGCATGATAACTATATGTATACATGTTATGTGATGATGACAATGTGATGTTATTGAAGATGTGGATGACTAGCCGTGACAAATATATGATGTGTGGAATGAAATTTATAATAAGCATATTTTATGTGCATGCATGCTATGTGAAGAATGTTTATATGATGATGCAATTGACTAGCCGTGGTTGAATTATTAATGTGATGTATGTCATGCATTCATGCACTATGCCAAAAATAAGATTAGACAACATACCTTAGGAAGCACTTCTTATCAGAAGCGCTGCTAAAATGTTAGAACATAATTTGGTTCTACATCCCAGCAAGAGTTTTGATGATAACAAACACATATAAAGAACAAATATGCTCGCTAATAAAAGTATCGTTTCATGCAGGAAGTTCTGATGTGAAAAAGATGTTCTAATGCAACTGGAAGTTCTGCCAGAACATCACCAGAAGTTCCCAGAAGTTCTGATGTGAAAAAGATGTTCTAATGCAACTGGAAGTTCTGCCAGAACATCACCAGAAGTTCTCAGAAGTTCTGATGTGAAAAAGATGTTCTGATGCAATTGGAAGTTCTGCCAGAACATCACCAGAAGTTATGATTACGCGAGCACAAAAGTTGAGAGAATAATGAATGATTCAAACGCATCAAATATGCTGACAAGCTTATATGAAGAAGTTCTGTTTGAACTTCTGAATGCACCAGCGCTGCGAAACAGAATCTCTGATACTCTGATGTGCAAAATTCTGATCAAGATGTAAAGAACTCTCAACGGTAATATTCATCCTCTGATGTAAGAAGCTTTGAAGCGTTACAATCTATCAATGCAAGATCATAAGTAACGACTACAAACAGACAAGGATCTCCTGATTTGGAAAGCTCATTAATACGTGTTATGGACATACCAAAAGTATCTTCTTATGTCACTATTGCAAGGCCTATTTAAAGCTGACAAGAAGAAGATTTCAAGATGTTGAACAACTGCGCTCAAAAAGAAAAACTCACGTGAAAAAGTAAACAACGCAGCTATCAATCGTCATCCTCAACATTCAATATTAAATTGTGTAAAACATCACAAGTTTGTGACACTGTTTATTAGAAACATCATTGTACATTTTTATACAATTATCTGTTTAGTGAATTTCCTTGAGAAAACAAGGTTGTGGTTTTGGACGCAAGAAGACTTTAACAGTTGTTAAAGTAGAATTGTAATCAAGTTTGATTAGTGAATTAAGTCCTCGTTGGAGAGAGGCGAAATCACCTTGGCGGGTGGACTGGAGTAGTTTGAGATGAAACGAACCAGGATAAAAATACTGTGTCATTGCGCATTTGATTTTAAGTTTCAATTCAACCCCCCCTTCTTGTGTTTTTCAATTCTTCAATTGGCATCAGAGCTCCTGGATCTGGGTGCAAACACTTAACCGTGTCAGATAAAGATCCAAGGGGGAAAAACACTATGATGGGAACAAGTCAGAACATCAGCAGCAACCCTCCAATATTTGACGGTGAAAATTTTGACTATTGGAAGGATATGATCAAAAGTTTTTTCTTAGCCTATGATGCTGACCTCTGGGATGTGGTAACTGATGGATACATACATCCTGTTGATGAAAGCGGTCAGAAGATTGACAGAAAAAGGATGACAGATCATCAAAAGCAAGACTTCAGAAATCATCACAAGGCCAGAACAATTCTCTTGAGTGCCATTTCATATTCAGAGTATGAGAAGATCACAAACAGAGAAACAACTAAGAACATGTTTGATTCTCTGAGATGACGCATGAAGGCAACCTGCAAGTAAAAGAAACCAAAGCCCTTGCGCTCATTCAGAAGTATGAAGCCTTCAGAATGGAAGAAGACAAAACCATTGAAACAATGTTCTCTAGATTCCAAACTCTGGTGGCAGGGCTAAAGGTGCTGGACAAAAGGTACTTAACTACTGATCATGTAAAGAAGATCATCATAAGTTTACCAAAACAATGGAGACCAATGGTCACGACTCTCAAACTGGCAAAATATCTAAACATAATATCTCTAGAAGAACTTGTCATCTCCCTCAGAAGCCACGAGATAGAGCTAGAAGAAGATGAGCCTCAAAAGCAAGGTAAGCCACTAGCTTTAAAATCTAACAGAAAATCGGACTCTAAGGTTTTACAGGCTATGGAAGAAACCTCTGATAGATCCTCATCAGAAGAAGATGAATTGTCTCTCCTCTCCAGAAGGGTGAATCAACTACGGAAGCAGAGACAAAGGAAATTCAGAAATCCTAGAAGACCAGAGAATCAAAATGAATCCTCCTCCAGATACAGAAAGTCTGAGTCTTCCTTTGGACACAGAAGATATGAAGGTTCTTCAGGATACAGAAAGCCAAATAGCAAGGACATCATCTGCTATAAGTGCAATGAGCAAGGGCACTACAAAAGTGATTGTCCAAGGCTTCAGAAGGAGAAGCCCAAAAAGAAGTTCTTCAAGGAAAAGAAGAAGAGCCTCATGGCAACATGGGACGATTCAGACTCCTCTGAAGCTGACTCAGAGTCAGATGATGAAAGATCAAGCATAGCTCTCATGGCAAACGTGTCAGAAGACACTGAAGCTTCTGGTTCAGACTCAGAATCAGACACTGAAGAGGTATTCCCTAACTTTGCTATTAATTTCACTAAAGCTGAACTTGCAGAAAATCTAAATGAAATTCTGGAAAGGTATCAGCAAATCAGAGTCAAATTCAAGAACCTGAAAAAGGAACTTGTCTCTGACTCTGAAAAGACTGAGAGTCTCAAATTAGAAAACTCTGAGTTAAAAGAAAAAGTTTCAAAATTAGAAAATGATTTGCAAAATTCTCATAAGGAAATAATCTCAGAGACTCCCAGTAATGCTGATGAGATCATCAAAGAGTATGATCACGACTTTCAGAAGTTTCTGGCTAACAACATAGATAGAAGCAAAATGGCTTCAATGATCTATGGAGTCAGCAGGAATGGCAGAATAGGTATAAGATACAAAGGCAAAGAATCCCAACCTAAGAAAGTTAAGGATTTGGTTATCAAACGCACTTCTCTCTATTCTCACTTCACCACTGGGCAAACACATGATATAAAACATGCTGGTAAGGCGTTTTATACTAAACCAAAATTCAAACAGAATTTTGGAAACTCTAACAGTCATGGACCCAGAAAGATATGGGTACCAAAAGACAAAATCATCTATGTTGCAGATATTTTTAACAGCAAGGTTGAAACTCCAGTATTAACACATGGACTCTGGATGCTCTCTACACATGGAGGAAAGAAAGCATATGTTCTAAAGCTTGGAATTTAAAAGATTCGCAGGTTTCAGAGGCAATCAGAAACATAAGATTACATGCTCTGAAACTATTTGAAACAAGAATTGAAATACAACATCAAAAGCTCTCTAAAGAATCTCAGATGTATCTAGAAGAGGATGTCACACTATTTCAAGCACTTCTGTCAGAGCAAGCCAATCAGAGTCTTTACCACTTTTTGATTCTTGACAAAAATGGGGAGAATGGAGAATATTTTGACTCATAATCAGAAGATCGTCAGGGAAGTATTTTATTTTCTCGTTAGCTGAGTACTCTACTCAGGGGGAGCCTTCCTTTTAATTTTTGTTCTTTATATTCCATCAAAATATACTAGTTTTTGTCATCATCAAAAAGGGGGAGATTGTTAGAACATAATTTGGTTCTACATCCCAGCAAGAGTTTTGATGATAACAAACACATGATATAAAGAACAAATATGCCTGCTAATAAAAGTATTGTTTCATGCAGGAAGTTCTGATGTGAAAAAGATGTTCTAATGCAACTGGAAGTTCTGCCAGAACATCACCAGAAGTTCCCAGAAGTTCTGATGTGAAAAAGATGTTCTAATGCAACTGGAAGTTCTGTCAGAACATCACCAGAAGTTCCCAGAAGTTCTGATGTGAAAAAGATGTTCTGATGCAATTGGAAGTTCTGCCAGAACATCACCAGAAGTTCTGATTACGCGAGCACAAAAGTTGAGAGAACAATGAATGATTTAGACGCATCAAATATGCTGACAAGCTTATATGAAGAAGTTCTGTTTGAACTTCTGAATGCACCAGCGCTGCGAAACAGAATCTCTGATACTCTGATGTGCAAAATTCTGATCAAGATGTAAAGAACTCTCAACGGTAATATTCATCCTCTGATGTAAGAAGCTCTGAAGCGTTACAATCTATCAATGCAAGATCATAAGTAACGGCTACAAACAGACAAGGATCTCCTGATTTGGAAATCTCATTAATGCGTGTTATGGACATACCAAAAGTATCTTCTTATGTCACTATTGCAAGGCCTATTTAAAGCTGACAAGAAGAAGATTTCAAGATGATGAACAATTGCGCTCAAAAATAAAAACTCACGTGAAAAAGTAAACAACGCAACTATCAATCTTCATCCTCAACGTTCAATATTAAATTGTGTAAAACATCACAAGTTTGTGATACTGTTTATTAGAAACATCATTGTACACTTTTATACAATTATCTGTTTAGTGGATTTCCTTGAGAAAACCGGGTTGTAGTTTTGGAATCAAGAAGACTTTAACAATTGTTAAAGTAGAATTGTAATCAAGTTTGATTAGTGAATTAAGTCCTCATTGGAGAGAGGCGAAATCACCTTGGCGGGTGGACTGGAGTAGTTTGAGATCAAACGAACTAGGATAAAAATAATGTGTCATTGCACATTTGATTTTAAGTTTCAATTCAACCCCCCTTCTTGTGTTTTTCAATTCTTCATAAAATTCCATTTTAAAAACACGGGAATTTTTTCGTATACCTTAGACAGCGCTTTCTAAAAAAGTGCTGCCTAAGGGGGTGAAAGTGGTTTGATAAAGCGCTGCTAAATGGGGGTGTTAGAAAGCACTTTGAATAAACGCTGCTAAATGGGGTAGGTACTGTAGCGGTTTGGAGAAGCGCTGCCTAAATGGTGGGCTTACAAAGCGCTTTTTAAAAGCGCTGCCTAAAGGGTGGGCTTACGCAACACATTATAAAAGTACTGCCTAAAGGGAGGGATTACGCAACGCTTTCTACTATAAGCGTTGGCTAAGGATGGGCTTACGCAACACTTTTGAAAGCGCTACCTAAAGTCCTGTTATAAAAAAAAGTAAAACATGCCCAACGCACATAAACATTATTATTTCCAGAACCCCATTCTCACGACCCATGTTCTCATGCCCAACACAGTACGAACCCTCTCACGCTGCCTGAAGTTCCATTTTTTCCGTTTGATTCTAAACAAAAGTCGATTCTATTTTTTCCATATTATTCAAGGTTCTCATCCTTCTTCCATTCAAGATTGTTTCATCCTTTCTTCCATTCACAACCAAAGTTCTCTTTTCCTCTAGGTATGATTTTTGATATATTTGATAATATTGATATATAATGTTGCATTTGGTTTAGTTGATAGTGTTGATTTAGTGTTTATAATGTTGTATTTTATGTGGCATATGGTTTTTGCATGTAAGATGTTTGTGAAAATGTCACAATGAGTTTTGCATGTAAGGTGTTTGTGTAAATGTCACAATGAATATTGCATGTATTGATCGAGAGAAAATATGTTCCTATACAATTAATCGAGCTATAAATTTTGATTTGTGAGGTTGTCGTAGTTTAAATTGAAAGCACTTCACATAGAGTTGAAATTGAAATTGAAAGAACTCATATAGTTGATGGTGTAAAGTTGATAATATAAATGATTATTTGATGATAATGTAAAGTTGAAACGATAATATAAATATTAGTGATAATATATATATATATATATATATATATATATATATATATATATATATATATATATATATATATATATATATATATATATATATATATATATATATATATATATATATATATATATATATATATATATATATATATATATATATATATATATATATATATATATATATATATATATATATATATATATATATATATATATATATATATATATTAGTGATGATTTTTTACAGTCATCGATAATATAAATATTTTTGATGCATGGTGTATAGATATTAGTGATTATTTAATGTTTTATTAGTTTAATATTATTTTATTAGTAAAATATATGTTAAAAAGAATATACAAGATACCCCGGTTCTTACATGCGTCAAACTAAATTACTTTATGATTTTACTTTTTTTAAAATAGTTTTAAAAAATATGATAAATTTTAGAGTTAGTTATAAATATTAATTTCTAAATAATTAATATATATTTTTAGAAAAATAAAATTTGATTTTTTTGAAATAATTAATAATAATATAATATTATTATATTATTATATATTAAAAAGGGTAGTTATATTATTTATATTCTAATGTAATTCTTATTCTATAGATTTTTTTTATTATAATGAAATTAATTGATCATTTATATAGGTTACTTATGAAGAGTGGAGTTTCTGAGCGTTTCCAAGAATATTACACTATGTGGTTTCAGAAGTTGCCGACTTCTCTACAGGTATTTAGTTGTTCTTTTAATTTGCTATATTTGCTTGAATAATTATAGTATTTTCATTATCGATGAATAAAAAATGGACGACTGTTACATAATATGTTTGAGTTTTCTCAAATTGTAGGCATTGGCTTTTGGTATCTTATATATTTATTTTTGCAATATTCTCATTTGAGCTTCATTTTGTATCCAGGTTACACATTTTGGAGACAAAATTATACTTGAAGACCTTCAATTTTGAATTAAGTTGGTTAGACAAGTCAAAATTCTTGTTTTACACTAAGGTTAGAGAACCTTCTATGTTTTATATTCCATTAGAATGTGCTCCTATGATTTTCTATGAATATGCCTAATTGGTATTAAGCTTTTTAGTCCCTGTCCTTTTTTTTAAGTATTGTTTTTGTTTAGCTTACTTAATAGTAAGACCATGGATAAAAAATGGATGTCTATCAATCGGTTATTCAAAGAGTACGAGAATGAGATATTGGAATTCGTTAAGTTTGCAGTTGAACACGCCGAAGACGCCAATCGAATGAAATGTCCTTGCTTAAGTTGTTGTTTTGTGGATTGGGTTGATGCAGTTAGGTTGCAATCGCATTTATTGAGGCGTGGAATTGATCGAAGTTACACATGTTGGATATTCCATGGTGAGAAAAGTAAAGAGAATGTTGAACTGAGGGATAGTACGACATATACTTCAGACGATAATGGCACAAATATATATGATCGTGATCGAGTCGAAGAGATTGCAGAAGCACTTGAAGAAGATCTTCAGGATTGTCCCAAAATGTTTGAGAGGTTGGTAAGTGATGCAGAGAAACCATTGTATAAAGGTTGCACTAAATTCACAAGACTGTCTGCGGTATTAAAGTTGTACAACTTAAAGGCGGACAATGGAGGGTCGTATAAAAGTTTCAGAGTTATTAGCCATTATGAGAGATATGCTTTTGGGGGATAATGTTCTTCCTAATCGAACCTATGAGGACAAAAAAATGTTTTTCTCTATTGTCATGAGCTATGATAAGATACATTCTTGTCCAAATGATTGCATTATTTTCGAGACGAATATGCATCATTAAATGAGTGCCCTAAATGCGGTTTATCTCGATATAAGGAAAAATTGTCTCCAACAAAAGTCTTATGGTATTTTCCTATAATTCCGAGATTTAGACGCATGTTTCATAGTGAAACCGGTGCAAGACACTTGACTTGGCATGCAAATGAAATAATTATTGATGGAAAGTATCGACATCTGGCAGATTCACCACAGTGGTCGAAAATTGATAGTGATCTTCCTGATTTTGGAGAAGAAGCAAGAAACCTTTGCTTAACATTATCTATGGATGGAATGAACCCACGTGGTCTTCAAAGTATCTCACATACCACATGGCCTGTAATTTTTATGATTTATAACCTACCTCCATGGCTATGTATGAAGCGTAAGTACATGATATTATCTATGTTAATTTCTGGGTCTAAACAACCAGGGAATAACATAAACGTATACTTGACACCTTTGGTCGAAGATTTAAAGATTTTGTGGGAGAACGGTGTGGAGGTTTATGATGGATATAGGAAACAAAGTTTCAATTTGAGGGCGATGTTGTTTGGCACAATTAATGATTTTCCAGCATACGGGAATCTATCAGGGTAAAACATTAAAGGTAAAAAAGCGTGTCCTGTTTGTGAAGATGGAACCGATACGATGCGATTGGAACTTTGTCAGAAGAATGTCTTTCTCGGTCATCGTAGATTCTTAAATTCTAAACATCACTACCATGGATGGAGAAAAGCATTCAATGGAGACACCGAACAACGTAAAGCTCCACCTGGATTGTCAGGTGACAAATTTTTGAAAAGGTGAAAGATGTGTGTACTCAGTTTCGTAAGTGTTGTACCCAAAAATTTTCCCTCCCATTTTACTCAACACATGTTCATTAAAACCCACAACTTGCTCAAGGATGCCCAAGAGTTGATCAGACAAACCCTCTCCTAAAGCAATGAATCTCCAACTAGGGTTTCCATTTTCATCAATATGGGTGAACTCCAAAGGCCTAAAATCCTTTCCATGGTCCTAATATGTTCTCAAGATCATACATGTCAAGTTTCATACCTTGCACAAGAACTTTGCTCAGTCAACTGCTCAGATGCTTGAGAATCGACTATATTAGGTCAAAAGTCAATTGTGACCCACATACAGTCAAACTTCAAGATTTTTGATCAACATCAACATTTTGAAGTGATTTCCATCATTTGATCAAGGGTTGATCATGATTCCTCAAGGAACGCTCCTAATTCATCAAAACTCAAAAGTTGCTAAATTAGGGTTTCTTAGGAAAAGTCAACCAAACTTTGACCAAGCATAACTTTCTCATACTTTATCAGAAATTTCTCATCCGAGGCTCATTTTGAATGGAATTCAATTTCCTACAACTCATCTTCATCCCTCAAGTTCAAAAAATACACCCATAGAAAGATATGAATTTCTACATTATAGGTCCTTTTGAAAAGTCAACAAAAATAGATTTTGGGTCAAAGCTTCTCACATGAACATGGAAGACCCAATTAAGAGGAAACCAAAAATTTTGTTTAGGGAATATCCTAAGCTTTCTAAAAAGTCCAAGAACACCTTCCTAGGGTCAAAATTGGAAGAGATATGCATTGTCAAAGTTGACCATTCTTGGAAAATTGCCAAAAGTCAAATGTTCTCAAAAATGCATTTTTTGTCAAAAGGGCCTAGCATTTCAGGATTGTATCTTGTTAGGGACATGGTCCACGACCCAAATTATCAGCCATACATTATTTTCTCTATTTATTGATTTTATTTTGATTTTTATTTATTAAAAGTCACAATAAATCAAATAAATGACAAAAAATATCAAAGATTGGTTTTTTGATATGATTTTTATGAGAATCAAATCTAATTGAGCTGGCCTAATCAGATCAAATCGAATCAAGGAAAATTGAGGCAAAAATAGCATGATTTGGATGGTTTTGGAAAGAGATCATATAGCAAGCAAATCACATTCAATCTCCATAATTCCAAAAGATTCAGGTCGTTTTTGTTGCCCTAATTCATCACACTACATATAATGAACAAAAACAATGCAAAAGAACAAGGGTTGCAGTCGTGAGAGCTGAGAAAGAAAACTAAAAAATTAGACAAAAAGTGGTGGATCGTTTTCTCACATAGAGGGTGATTCAAGACATTCCAAGGCTTCCAATCACTTCCTAGACATCTCCTGAAGCTAGCACGATCCATTGCAAGCATTCCCAAGCCCAGAATCGTCCTATAGTCTTCACACAGTTTGCCTCTTATTTCAAAATCGATTACGACAATTCTTGCATCCTAAGCATGTTTTAATGATATATTTGTGATTGTTAACATATTTGCAACATGTTTGAATGGTTTAATTGACGTTTTGATGCATATACTAATGATTACCATGGTTAGGGTTTAAGAAGTCGTTTTGGGGCTTCTCTGTACAGGTGAAATTAGACCAAGAAAATAATGTCATGATACTCGTGAGATTAAGACGAGTTGATTGGTATGGTTAGAAACGCACCCCCCTATTTGCTCATCATACAGACCCAAATTCTATTCTTTTTTTTAATTCTTTTTTATTAACTATTTCTTTTTCAAATAACTCCAAAAATCATATTTTTTTTATTTAATAAAAAAAATCATAAAAACATCAAAATCATTTTTTTTCACAAAAATATTTTTATTAATTAATTAGTTTGGTTAAATTTAGGCAATTTAATTCTCTTTTTATTATAATTCAAAATAATTAGAATTAGGGTTTAATTTTGTACATAACCTAGTTTTTTCCTCAAAAATAACATAAATACTTTCTCAAATTAGATTTTTTAGGTTGTCCAATTACTTCTCGCATTTAATTCACCGCGCGCTTTTAATTTTCCTTTTTATTATTATTGTAACTACTCCGAGTTTGTAATAGATTTAAGTAGGGTTTTAATTCCGCATTTTATTTTCAGTCAAAAATAATTATGTATCTTCCCAAAACCTTGTAATAATTAGGACTCTAACTTCTCGCATTTTTATTTCCGCAAACTATAAACTGCTTAGATGTATGTATAGGATTGAATGGAAAGACAAGTTGAAATTAAAATAGTAGAAAACCCTAATTGTGCAAAGATAATTAACTGGAAAAAATACACTTGCACATGCTCACTCCTAGGGTTTACTCCACTCTGGTTGCCTTCGGTAAGAGGTCATGAAGTATAGGGAACGTTAGTGGTTGTCCTCTAGTCCCAAAAGATCTAAAATGACCCAATCGGATATTGCCTCGGAAAAAGATCTCTAAGGCTTTAGGGTGATTACTAAAATTTCCTAACATTGCTTTTGTGATCGTACTTATCCCTTCGAACGTCCCTTAAAACTCCAACGACGGCTACACATTCCTTAATAATAGGATAGCACTGTCTAAAGGAAAACGAACAGACTTTTTTTCGAGTAGGTAGATTAGTTCCTAGGTACTTGCTCAAACAAATTTTTTCACACAAACACTTTTCAAAAACAGTTTTCAAAACAACTTCGTCACACTCTTGAGGACCGATACAAGGGTTATCACGAAGTAAAACAAAACTTTTCCAAAACAAGCACGCACAAGCAATTTTTTAAAAAAAATGAGCAAAGTACCTAAGAGCCCATGGAAAACCATGGACAGAAAGGGTGCTAACACCTTCCCTTTCTATAACCTACCCCCCCGTACTCAGAAAATCTCGAAAAAAGGTTTTTTCTGTTCTTTTTCCTTTCCTTAAGTTGGATGAAATAAAATTTGGTGGAGACTCTTGCTTACCGCGACATTTGCAAATATAAAATGCAAACCAGTTTAACAGTCGGTTCTGCCACCGTATCATAGAACTAGCGACTCTGTTGGGGAATATGAAATCTAATAAAGTGGGGTATACCTTAGGATATAGGTCATTTTAATTGCTTCTATTGCTTGTCTTGATTGATTTATTTTAAGGGCATCTGTTGGGGTTTATATAGATCCAACACCCGGATCTGGGGATATCTTTTAGGTAAGTAGCAATAAACTGTGAGGGAACTGTGCGAGGTATACCGACACGGTTGAAGCAGTAGCTACGTTGATGTGGCACTTTGGTTGGTACCAGTAACCCTTGAGTCAATCAGGGAGAGTACGGGGCCGCCGCGTGGTGTCCTGAAGCATCAACTGACCTTAGAACCTTTAATTGCACAACTTGGCCAGTAGGACGTAGCGAGATGGCCGACTTTGGTGTATTCCCAAGGTCGATAGATACTCGATGCTACACTCATTGAGGTTTGACTCTTGAGTTTTGTTTTATTGCAAGTAAATCGCCTATTGAACAAAGCTGGGGGAAAGATCGGTGATATTGAGATCCCTTAGAACCTGGTTACTATTTATAGGACAGGCTGAACCAATCCAACTTCAAGAGGGTATGACCTTAAAACTCATGGAGGCCTTAAACCTAAGGACTTGGTGTGACTTGTTTATTGTTTGCTATATGTTGTACCCCAAAATTTGCCCTCCCATATTCCTCAAGAGTTTGCCAAGTCAAAGCTTCAAATCTCCCCAAGGGTTGCACAGTTCAAGGGCCTCCTAACAGTCAAAAACTAGGGTTTTGGTTCTGACAAAGAAAATGAAGTTTCCAAGGGTCCAATAAAGTCCCACATGCCTACAAACATGGTCAAGCATCTTCATACCAAGTTTCAAGACTTACAACACAAAATTGCACAGTCAAAAACCCTAGTTGCACTACAGTCAACTGTAGGGGCAAAATGGTCATTTGACAGTCAAAAATCCAAATTTTTGGTCAACATCTCATTTTGAAGCCACAAACATAATTTGATCAATACTTGATCATGATTCTCAAAGCTTGGCTCAAAAAGTCTCAAGATGCAAAAGTTTCCATATTTGGACAGCTGAAAAAGTCAACTGTAACTTGACCAAGGCAACACTTCCACATGGTTTATCAGAAAAATTCCATCCAAAGCTCATTTTGAAAATAAAGACATTTCCTACAACTCCTCTTCACACTTCAAGTCCAAGAAATGCTCTCACAAAAAGTT
Source organism: Vicia faba (assembly GCA_948472305.1). Lineage (NCBI taxonomy): Eukaryota > Viridiplantae > Streptophyta > Magnoliopsida > Fabales > Fabaceae > Vicia > Vicia faba. The sequence continues at coordinate 344,898,625 of OX451736.1, forward strand.
ATCAATTTTAACATTATAGGTCATTTTCAAAAGTCAACAAAATGGGACTTTAAGTCAAAGGCCATAACTTGAGATTGGTAAATCAAAATGACATGGGACCAAAGGCATTGGTTAGAGGACTTCAAGACCTTTCCAAAATGTCCAAGAACATGAGCAAAGCTTAAAAATTGAGCAAGATATGCCTTGTGGAAGTTGGGAAATTTTTGGATATTTTGAAAAGTCAACTTTGCTTCAAATGTCCTAAAATTGCTAATGGGCCTCTTTTTCTTCCAAGAATCATTATCCAATGCATGTGCACGACCATTTGGCCCAAAGGGAAGTTTTTCATCATTTTTATTTATTTATTTGAATTTTTAAATGCTAATAATTCCTTTAATTAAAATAAATATGTGGAAAATACTAAACCTAAGTTTTTAAATCTTTTTATGCATGGAATACACTCAATATTTCGTGCATAATCAGATTTGGAAAGAATCCATGTGATTGGACATGATTGGTATCAAATTAGCATGAAAAAGATTGAAAAATTATGGCATGGAAAATCAAATATTTTCTCATCAATTCATTGATTCTTTGGACCAAATTTTGAACCCTAATCATTCACACATATATACTAATGCCAACCCTAATGTTCATGACCACAAAGCTGCGCCATACATCCATAACCAAGTTTGAGTTTTTGACAAGAAATTCCAAAACTGAAAACTAGGTTCTAGTGCGATTCAAGCCAAAATAATTGTTCCATTGTCTTGCTGAGACATCAAGGAAGGTGCCTGGATCAAAATCATAGCTTGAAACATCAAGAATTGGTAATTATAAGTCAGACTGTGTTCTTCTTTTTGCATAATCGTGTTTTATTATTCAGGCCATATCCATGCATTTTGATTCTTGATTTGTACTCATTGATTGATTCTAAAGCTAACTGTGTGCTTTAATTGAGTTTTTACGCGTTGTATGAAGAATCACCATTAAAGGACGCTAGGGTTACAGGACTTTCAAATTAGGTGTTTCTAAATACTGTAAAATTAGAGAACCTCAATGCCATGGTTGAAATCAGGGAGCTGGGACGAATACAACACACCCCTCGCGCCTAATTTATGTGACCACATGGGCTATTCGCTATTATTGAAAAGATGGCATTTTGGGGGGGGGGGGGGGTTTAAAACCCCCGCTAACCCTTTGTATATTTCAGGAAAAAAGCAAAACGAGGAGGAAGATGATGAAGTGTCAAGGCGTGGTTGGGTTATTTGAATTTCGCGCTAAAATTCCCACTAACGCTTATTTTGTCTTATAATGTTTATTGGTCATATAGTATACAAAGAAACATAGCAGCTCCACTGGTCAGGCGTGTGATTGGTAATCCCTGGGACCTGGGTTCGAATCCCAGGTCCCCCCTCCCTTTCCATATTATTTTGCTAATCATGCTTATGTGCAATTCGCTTCTAGAGTTCCACCATACTCTCCACATCCAGGCCTTCCACGTGCTTGCTGAGATCAATCAAAGGGCCATAGTTGGAAGAACATGATGGACCTGAGTCAACGCACCTACACGCTTCCTGAAAAAGTCAGAAGGGCCAGGATCTATTGGGCCTGATTACTACAATTTAAACCCTCCAATTTGGGGACAGACCCCCCATGGTTTGCCTTTCTCATTCTTTTTTCATATTTTTCTATTTTTGTTTTAATTAGTTTTTTTAATTTAATTCTTTAAACCAATTTATTTTCATAAAAATATAAAAACAATAGAAAAATCAGAAAAGACAAAAAACTAAATATATTTTATTTAACTAATATTTTTGTAAATAAAGTCTTGTATCAATTAATTAGTTTTTATTCTAGGGTTAATTTTAATATCTTTCTTAATAAATTAAAAACTTGTAGAATTAGGATTAATTAGTTTAATTACCTTTTTATTTTATTTTCTCATCACTAATAATTAATTATTTATTTTTATAAATCAAATTGCATTAATTAATTAGATTTAATTTTAGGTAATTTTCATATTTTCTTAATAAATTAAAAAATAGCTAGAATTAGGTTTAAATTTCATTTAATTCACATAAAAAATCATAAATACCAAAAAACCTCAAAAATAATTTCTTTTTCCTTTTAATTTCATTAATTTAATAATGTAATTTAATTTCATTAAAAAGGGTCCAACGCCCTCGCTTTCAATTTTAATTTAATTCGTGCATTTTATTTTATTTCTTATAATATTTATGTAACTCTCCCAAAGCCGTGTAAATTTAATTTCTCGCACTTTCCTTTATTTTTCTGTCAAATCGGGTCCTGGATTAAATTTGGCGATGTGGACCCGCGCCTTTGTAATAGTTTAGAACTTTTAATTTCCGCATCTTTTTAACTGTTAATAAATGCATGCAAGAATGAATGACAAAAATAAAAACAAACGCGTAGATCACCTATGACATGACAAGACCAAAATAAATGAAAACGACACACAAATCACACACCACCCCTAGGGTACGCCTCACTGTTGCCTTGCCTCGAAAGGTGATCGTCGAGTAGAGGATGTCTTAGTAAGTCTTCATGATCCGGGAACCTGGCATGAGGGTAGCTTCTAAGGTGTCTTCCTATTGCTCTGGTGATCACCATGTCCCGAACTTCGAATTGACCCGAACACCTCCAATGGTGGTGCTACCTACCTCTCAATAGTGGGATGACACTACTTTAAGGACATTTACACAGACGAATTCCTTAGGGTAGGTAGACGACTCTAGATACTTGCTCTAATTTCAAAAACAAATTCAAAAATACTTTTCACACCGACACCTTTTCAAAAAGCTTTCGAAAGCAACTTTTCAAACACTCTTGAGGACTGATACAAGAGTCGAACTGAAATTTTCAAAGAAACTTTTTAAAAACCCCACAGTTGAAAAGCAAACAAACCTTTTGAAAACACAAATGAGCAAGTATCTAAGAGCCCATGGATAACCATGGATAGAAAGGGTGCTAACACCTTCCCTTTCTATAACCTACCTCCCGAACCGAGAGCAATATCTTTAAGGAATTTTTCTGTGCTTTTGTCCTTTCCATTTGGAGAAAATAAAAGACGGTGGCGACTCTTGCTTCCGCGACATTTCGCGAACCAGCGTTAAACAGTCAGTTCCAGATCCACCGATCACAGAACTGGCGACTATGTTGGGGAAATCTTTTAAAGTGAGGTGTACCTTAGGGTTAGTTCATAACTGTGTTTTCAATTGCTTTCTTTGCTTGCTTTAAATTTGTGGGACTGTCTTGGGAGTTCTATAGATCCTAACCCGGATCTGGGGGATACCTTCTTAGAAAGTAGCAACAAGACTGTGAGGGAACTGCGCGGGGTATACCTACATGGTTGAAACAATCTGCTACGTTGATGTGGCACTTTGGTGTGTACCGGTAACCCTTGAGTTCAGTCAAGGAGAGTACGGGGCCTCCGCGTGGTGTCGTGAAGCATCAACAGACCTTAGGAACCTTAATTGAACTATCTTGGCCTCTTTAGGGTAGTGAGATAACTGACTTTGGTGCGGTCCGAGGTTGGTTGATACTCGATACTACACTCAATTGAGGGTTGCTTTCCTGGAATATTTCGGTCGCCAGTTCAGTGGCTAAATCGAAACGATGAACAATGAAAGCAATCCCGTGATATTGGGACCTTTAGAACCCGGTTACTTCTAATAGGACAGGTTGAGCCCACCAACTTCAAGAGGGTAATACCCAGACCCCATGCTGGCCTAAACCCTAAGAGCTTGTCTTGTGTGCCTTGTGTGCCTTACATGTTTGTCTTTGTAAATATCTGTGGTTTGTTTAATCATAGCATCATGACATCATCCAGCATCATATGCATTGACTAACCATTTCAGGGGTTCGAATCTTCATCTTTGTTCTTGTTTTGTAGGACATGGAAACTGTTCGCAGAAAGACAATTCAAATCAACCTCGTAAGGGTCCCTCCTCAGCTTAAGGAGCTTATATCCAGGATTCCCGAGAGCTCTTCATTCAGTGAAAGACATGGAAGTCTCATCAGCTTGGTCAATACCAACATTGAGGAAGACATGATAAAGGTCCTGTTCCAGTTCTTTGACCCTCTACATCACTGTTTCACCTTCTTGGATTATCAGCTGGTACCTACATTGGAGGAGTTCTCCCGGCTCCTGAAGATCCCTATCCTTGATCAACTACCCTACAACGGTACGGAAAAGGAACCCAAGCTTGAAGAGATTGCTAAAGCCTTGCACCTACAGTCATCTGACCTCAAGGGACATTGGGAGGTTAGAAGTGGTATCAAAGGGTTCTTAGCCAGGTTTCTGTTTGAAAAGGCCCATGAATGTTGGAACTCCCTTGACTTACGAGCTTTTGAAGAAGTTGTGGCCCTCCTTGTCTATGGTTTGGTGTTGTTCCCTAACCCAGATCAGCTTATAGATATCAGTGCTGTCCAGATCTTCATGTCCCGGAATCCTATACCTATGTTGCTGGGGGACACCCTTCACTCATGTTACACTCGAACCATGAGAAAAAGAGGTGTCCTTATGTGTTGCACTCCTCTCCTGGGAAGGTGGTTTATTTTGCACCTTCCACAATCAGTTTTGAAGAACGAGCGGGGTTTAAGATGGTCACAACGGTTGATGACTCTTACACATGCAGATATACATTGGTGCCCTCGGTCCAGAGAGGATGTCACCATCATTGATCGTTGCGGGGAGTACCCTAATGTTCCTTTACTTGGAATCAGAGGAGGTATTACTTACAACCCATGCCTGGCTTGGAGACAGTTTGGTTACGCTCGGAGGGATGGCCCTCATGATATGTTAATTCCTGACATAGTTTTTGACTTCGACAATGATGCACAAGGACTTCGCCAGAGATTCATCAGAGCTTGGAGGATGCCCAGTAGGATAGACAGTAAGACACTGGGGCATAGGAATTCCATCCCATTGGAACCTTATCTCAAGTGGGTACGAGCCCGCTCCCAGAACTTAGTGATGCCTTATCCTCATATGCTCCCTGTGATCAAAGAGCCAGTCTTGGAAGGAGAAGTGTCCTACACCATTCAGCATCCTGATATGCCCACATCCTGGGAAGAGATGCCGAAGAGCTGGATTCAGCTTAAGGAAGAACGGAATTCTCTTGAGACCAGCCTACATGCTAGTGAAAAGAAGGTCCTGGAGCTCACCCGCCTATTGCATGAGGAGAGGAATCTCAACACCTATATAGATCCAAAGAGGATGCGTAGTGTCTTTTGGGATTGATTTACTTTGTAATATGTGCCCATGAGGCTTTGATGTACTGAACAATTATTTCCTTAATGATAACGTGTGTTCCTTTTTGTCTACAACAAATTTGAACTTTCGAACCCTTGAATGCATTGCATAAACACATATCATTCATCATGTGCATAGCAGGTTTTCTTCTTTTTCAGGGTGCTTACCGTTCTTCGCTGTTTATTTCAGCATCATGAATCCTGACTCATCATCAACCGAGATGTCCATCAAGGCTCTTCAGGCGCATAATGCGCAATTTTAGGAACTAATCATGGGATTGGCTCAGGGCCAAGAAGAGCTGAAGGCTCTGCTCCTGAAGAAGGAGAAGAAGAAGAATAAGAAGAGAACTGTTCTTTTCAACTCGGGCCGAAGGTTTGGCAACACTCTGCAGAATGAAGAGGCTGGTTCTTCTATAGGCAAGAGCAGTCCCCAAGGGGGAAAAGGTCCTAGTCCGGTAGTCTCTGACAACGAGACTGATTTTGATGAGGAACAGTATCCTCCTGCAGAAGACAAATACAAGCAGCTGGAGGACAGACTGAATGCTATGGAGATCCAACAAGTGCCTGGGCTGGATTTTGGAGATTTGGGTTTGTCCACTGGTGTGATTATTCCTCATAAGTTCAAAGCACCATCTTTCACCAAGTATGACGGGGCGTCTTGTCCCAAGCTACATCTCAGATCCTACGTGCGAAAGATTCAACCGTACTCAGTGGACAAAAACTTGTGGATCCACTTCTTCCAGGAGAGTCTTTTAGGGACTCATCTCGAATGGTTCTATCAGCTGGATGGGACCAAGGTTCGTAACTGGGAGGAGTTGGCTACTGCTTTCTATAAGCAGTATCAATATAATGCCGACCTTGCCCCTACACGTACCCAACTCCAGGGTATGTCTCTAGGGTCAAGTGAAGGTTTTAAAGAGTATGCACAGAAGTGGAGGGATCTGGCTGGCAGGGTGCAGCCTCCGTTGACTGACCGGGAGTTGGTAGATATGTTCTTGGGGACCCTATCTGGGCCATTTTCAACCATCTTATCGGTAACTCATCTGCAGGGTTTACTGATCTTATTCTGACTGGAGAGAGAATTGAGGCTGGGTTGAAGTCTGGTAAGATTCCGAAGGGTGCATCTACAAGTTCTGAGAAGAAACCCTTCAAGAAGGAGGCCAGTGCTGTATATGGCTCTAGACGACAAGAGAAACCTGAGCGCCGCCAATCTGTCAACGTGGTGATGATTGCTAAGCCTGCTGCCGCTCCTCGGCAAACCAACCCTCAAAGGGCCGAAAGACCCAGGAGGGAGTTTACCCGTTTGAGTATGACTCTATCACAAATATTGCCGCAGTTGCTGTCCACCAACTTAGTGACTGTCAGAGAGGCCCCGAAGGTTGTAAACACTGCTTCCCCCAAATACAACCCAAATGCCCGCTGTGCTTATCACTCCGATAGCCCGGGGCATTCCACTGATGACTGTTGGGCATTAAGGAATAAGCTGCAGGACCTTATTGACGCCAAGGAGGTACAGTTTGAGGCATCTGAGAAGCCTAATGTAGTGACAGCTCCCCTGCCTGCTCATGGGGTGAATGCTATTGGGGACGAAGATGAAGTGGATGAAGCTGAGTTCGATAGCTGGATTTACCCGGCAACCGACAGTGGACCTAACAATTGGAGTGCAAAGGACAGTCTACCTGTTTCTCTTGTTACTGAGTAATGAATTCCTATGTTTTGGTTATTTGTAATAAACAATAAATTGAACTCTATGGCCCGGTGTCTTACCCGGGGCACCGTTGGCTTCATTTGTGAGGGCATATAAATTGTCATTTCATATATCATGAATAAAAATCTTGGACGTTTTCTCGCATTTCAAATTTGCTGCTCCCTTTCTTTCTTTCCTTTCATTATATCGCAAAACAGCTGTATTTACACACACTCACTCATACAGGTTTCAATCCACTCTGGATCTCACTGGTAACGACTCTGCTACTGCCAGTTATGACTTCGAAAATCCGATCAACTTAGCCGAAGACGAAGGTGAAGATGATTGCGAAGTGCCTGGCGAGCTTGCAAGACTGTTACTCCAGGAAGAGAGGGCAATTCAACCACACGAAGAGCCAGTGGAGACAATAAATCTGGGTACTGAGGCAGATAGAAAGGAGGTAAAGATTGGTGCCAACCTAGAGCTCAGCGTGAAGCAACGGTTGACTAAGATGCTACATGATTATATGGAGATCTTTGCCTGGTCCTACGAAGACATGCCCGGGTTGGATACCGATATTGTGGTCCATCATTTGCCTACTAAGGAAGACTGCCCTCCGGTTAAGCAAAAGGTCCACCGTATGCGTCCAGAAATGTCTGAGAAGATCAAAGCCGAGGTTATGAAACAGTTTGATGTTGGGTTCCTTGCAGTGACCTCTTACCCTCAGTGGGTTGCTAATGTAGTGCCGGTACTAAAGAAGGACGGTGAGGTCAGAATGTGCGTCGACTACAGGGATCTGAACAGGGCCAGCCCCAAAGATGACTTCCCTCTACCTCACATTGATGTCCTTGTTGACAATACAGCTCAGCATAAGGTGTTCTCTTTCATGGATGGTTTCTCATGGTATAATCAGATCAAGATGGCTCCTGAAGACATGGAAAAAACTACCTTTGTTACTCAGTGGGGCACCTTCTGCTACAAGGTCATGCCTTTTGGACTAAAGAACGCTGGGGCAACCTACCAACGTGCCATGGTTGCTTTATTTCATGACATGATCCATCATGAGATAGAAGTGTATGTTGACGACATGATTGCAAGGTCCCAGACTGAGGAAGAACACCTTGATCATCTGCAGAAGTTGTTTGACCGTCTGAAACTGTACAAGCTGAGGTTGAACCCGAACAAGTGCACCTTCGGGGTAAGATCTGGAAAGTTGCTAGGCTTCGTTGTAAGTGATAAGGGTATTCAAGTGGACCCTGCCAAAGTTAAAGCTATTCAAGAGATGCCAGTTCCTAGGACAGAGAAAGAGGTCAGAGGCTTTTTAGGACGCCTGAATTACATTGCTCGATTCATCTCACACCTGACTGCTACCTGTGAGCCAATCTTCAAGCTGCTGAAGAAAGATCAGGTAGTACGCTGGAATGATGAATGTCAGGCTGCTTTTGATAGAATTAAGGAGTATCTCCAAGAACCACCCATCCTTATGCCACCGGTTGAAGGGAGACCTCTGATACTATACCTAACAGTGCTTGACAACTCAATGGGGTGTGTGCTGGGGCAGCATGACGAGTCTGGCCAAAAAGAGCATGCCATTTATTACCTTAGCAAAAAGTTTACCGACTGTGAGACCCGATACTTACTGCTTGAAAAAACTTGCTGCACTTTGGTATGGGCTGCTCGCCGGCTGAGACAGTATATGCTGACTCACACTACCTTGTTGATCTCAAAGATGGATCCTATAAAGTACATATTTGAAAAGCCTGCTCTGTCTGGGAGAATAGCAAGATGGCAAATGATCTTGACAGAATACGACATTCAGTATACAACCCAGAAAGCCATCAAGGGAAGTGTATTGGCAGACCACTTGGCACATCAGGCGGTAGACGACTATTAGTCAATGAACTTCGAGTTTCCGGATGAGAGCATCATGATAGTGACTGATTGTGAAGTACCTGGACCGGAAGAAGGACCTGAAGAGGGATCCCGATGGTCTATTCAGTTTGACGGAGCCTCCAACGCTTTGGGTAACGGTATCGGTGCTGTAATCATATCCCCTCAAGGCACTCATACTCCACTCACTGCCCGGCTATGTTTCAACTGTACCAACAACATGGCAGAGTATGAGGCGTGCATCATGGGTCTTCAAGCTGCGATCGACTTTAGAATCAAGTTTCTGAGTGTCTTCGGGGATTCCGCTCTTGTGATCAATCAGATCAAAGGAGAGTGGGATACGAAACATCCGAACCTTATTCCTTACAGAGAATGTGTGTTGACATTGATTCCCCACTTCACGAAGATAACCTTTGAACATTTCCCGAGAGAGGAGAATCAGCTGGCGGACGCGTTGGCTTTAATGTCTTCTATGTTCAAGGTCAAATGGGACAACGAAGCTCCCCGGATCATCATCTGGAAACTGGATGAACCGACATACTGTTGTGATCTCGAGACTGAATTGGTGACTGAGAAGCCTTGGTACCATGAGGTGAAGAGATACTTGGAAGCTCAGGAATACCCTGAAGGTGCATCTGTCAACGATAAAAAGTTTCTGAGAAGGTTCGCAGCGAAGTTCTTCCTTAGCAACGGCATCTTGTATAAGCGAAACCATGATTCGACCTTACTGCGTTGTGTGGATAAGACAGAAGCAGAAAGGATCATGGAAGAGTTACATGAAGGGACCTTCGGAACACATTCCAGTGGGCACACTATGGCAAAGAAAATCCTTCGGGCAGGGTATTTCTGGTCCACAATGGAAGCAGACTGCTACCAACACTCTCGGACATGCCATAAATGCCAGATATATGCAGACAAGGTGCATGTTCCTCTAGTTCCTTTGAATGTTCTGACTGCTCCTTGGCCGTTCGCAATGTGGGGCATAGATATGATCGGTGAGATTAAACCTACGGCATCTAACGGGCATCGCTTCATCCTGGTAGCGATTGATTATTTCACGAAGTGGGTTGAAGCAGCATCCTACGCTACGGTAACCAAGACAGTTGTGGCACGGTTCATTCGGCATAACCTGATCTGTCGATACAGCGTCCCAGAAAGAATTATTACAGACAACGGTACCAATCTGAATAACAAGATGATCACTGAGCTCTGCGAGCAGTTCAAGATACAGCACCACAACTCTTCTCCTTACAGACCAAAGATGAATGGGGCTGTAAAAGCAGCAAATAAGAACATCAAGAAAATCGTGCAGAAGATGACAGTGACCTATAAAGATTGGCACGAGATGTTACTGTTCGCTCTACATGGGTACCGTACCTCAGCCAGGACGTCAACCGGGGCAACTCCTTTCTCCTTGGTTTATGGTATGGAGGCAGTCTTACCGATCGAAGTGCAAATACCCTCTCTCCGGATAATGAAGGATGCAAATCTGAACGAAGATGATTGGATCCAGACACGACTTGATCAGTTAAACCTTATTGATGAAAAGAGACTCGCTGCTATCTGTCATGGTCAGACATACCAAAAACGGATGATCCGGGCATTTAACAAAAAGGTCAGACCACAAGAATATCAAGTTGGGGATCTGGTAATCAAGCGAATCATCCTTCCTCAGAGTGATCCAAGGGGCAAATGGACCCCCACGTACGAAGGGCCATTTGTGGTTAAACATGTGTTCTCAGGAGGAGCCATGATTCTAACCAACATGGATGGTGACGACCTCCCTCACCCCGCCAATGCAGACATAGTAAAAAGATACTACGCATGAAAAAGACCCGCTAGGCTGACATGCCTAGGCAAAAATTAGGGCTTCCCGGCGAACCAAAAGGGTTCGGGCAAAATGAAGGGATGAAATGAAAAATCTGTACACCCGACAAGTCGAAAACCTGAAAAGGCGGCTTGGGCAAAAATGGGTATCCCGGTGGACTGAAAACCCGAAAGGGCGGTCCAGGCAAAAGTTAGGGATAAAGCGTAATACTATGTCTCATTGGATCACTTTGCATCCAGAATCCGGTATCTACATCAAGTCCAGACGGCATCGATCAGTCAACTTCATCTTCCACTAAGGTCATCAAGTGATGAGATGCTCGGAGTTATAAAGGCAATAGCAGAGTTGAAACCCAGTGGATCATTCATTTCACACAGCTGTTTTATTTTCTCTTGTACAAAATTTGTATAAACTCTTTTGTTCGGCGGCGTTCTCTTACTAGGACGTCAGCCTCTTGTACATAAACGCCTATTTACAGGCAAATTCAATAATCAATAAATACACTTTTCAGTTAAAATTGCCAATTGTTTTTCCTTTTCTGTTTTGTTTTGCGAAGAACGTCCAAGGTTCAAATTTGTGATATATGCATTGACAATAATTTGCTGACTCATGAATATTTGCATACGAAACAAAGGATTAATTACAGGTAACATTAGAAGCGGGGGCAATAAAGAGTTGTCTAAGCAATCTAATTGTTCTATCCTCCAAGGTACCAAGGTAGGTTCAGCTAAAGAACATAACCGGCATATCTTAATTCCCCAGAGAGTGAGCCAGCAAGCAGTAAACTCTCCTCAAGCCAAGCTATATTATCAAACCTTAAGGAAGTTGGGTATCCTCCCGCAGATCTCAACATTTCCCAGCAGTATACGGACATTCTTAACAAGCATCTCCGGTAGTCTTGACCTAAAGATTGTTCCCCGGCGGTATATCAAACATTCAATGGAGTCACTTCCCCGATACATATCAAAACTTCCCCATAAGAGTCCAATCCAGTTTCCCCAGGAAGGTTGGAATTCATCTCCCCAAGCAGTAAGCTTATCCCCAGTAGATTCTGGAAGCTTATCCTCGCAGAGCACGAACGCGTCTCCCAGCTTTATTCAAAGAGTTATTTCTGTACCAGGATATAACTGGGTTATCCTCAGCCAAAAGCAACGGAAAGAGCGTCCTCGACGAAGTCTTCTTATCCCCAGCGAAGTCTATCAACACTTCCAACACAACAATGGTATCCCCAGCAAATTACCATCAACATTTCAGCAAGTACCTCTCTCCCCACAGAGTTTTGCTCCCCAGCAAGATCGTTAGAGTACTTTTCTCCCCGCAGAGTAATTCATTCGCCAAGTTTATTTCCCAACGGAGTTATCTTCTCCTACCGGTATTCTTGCAATTATCATCCCCAGAGGAAGCAAAATCTATTCTTCAACATCAGCCCAGGAGTGACTTACTGGCACCCGTCAAGGATTTATTTTCCTAAGACAAAAGATACATTCATAAACATCGCACTTCCATACATTATAGCATGCATATACGCATCATATCTTACAAATCTCATTTATGTTGAGAACATCATTGCTTCATCCATATCATGCATTGCATATGACTGACCTTTACTTTTCAGGAAGAATTCAGTTAAGTTCTCAGCTATATTCAAGACCTTGACCGATTCAGTTAAATCGACCCTAAGGTTTTTCTGTTTCTTATCCCGTCCAAGGCCTTCTCTGGTTCAGTCAGATCGACCCTAAGATCTCCCTGTTTCTTATCCAGTTGAAGACATCAAGACCTAGACCGGTTCAGTTAAGTCGACCCTAAGACTTTTCTGTTTCTTATCCAGTCCAAGGCCTTCTCTGGTTCAGTCAGATCGACCCTAAGATCTCCCTGTTTCTTATCCAGTTGAAGATTTCAAGACCTTGACCGGTTCAGTTAAATCGACCCTAAGATTTTTCTGTTGCTTATCAAGTCAAAGGCCTTCTCTAGTCCAGCTAAATCGACCCCTAACAGATTTTTCTGATAAAGACTCAGTAGAAGATATCCAAGATTCTCTCAATGATTACTGTTGAGGTTGAAGTCGCCCAAGATTCTCTCAATGATTACTGTTGAGGTTGAAGTCGCCCAAGATTCTCTCAATGATTACTGTTGAGGTTGAAGTCGCCCAAGATTCTCTCAATGATTACTGTTGAGGTTGAAGTCGCCCAAGATTTTCTCAATGATTACTGTTGAGGTTGAAGTCGCCCAAGATTCTCTCAATGATTACTGTTGAGGTTGAAGTCGTCTATGGTTCTCTCCCCGTTACTGTAGAGGTAGTAATCGTCCCCAGATTCTCTTAGCGTTCCTGTTGAGGTAGTAATCGTCCAAGGTTCTCTCACCGTTCCTGTTGAGGTAGTAACCATCCCTGGTTCATTCATCACCTATTGAAGATCCAGACCCAGCTCCTGTAACCAGTCAGGACACATTTATACAAAGAATCTGAAGACCAGCTCCTGCAACAGGTCAGGTAATCCTTTTCTTTTGCAGGTATGCAAGTTCTCGCTAAGGAATCTCTTACGCGATTGACATCCAGATGGCATCTATAAGCCTGTTGTACCCCAAAATTTGCCCTCCCATATTTCTCAAAACATTTCAAGAAAATTCACAAGTCCAACCCGGCGCGTTATATTCAGGTGTTCTTTCGCCAAGATATCTCTGATAACATATTCTCAAATTCAGGTTCGGCTCAAGAGTCAATTCTTTAAAGAAGGTATCCGAATGTGTGAGTTTTCTCGAAGAAATATGGTGAAAAAAGTGTGCTGAAAGTGCAGTTTTTACGCGCTAAAAAATTCATAACTTGAAGATCATGACTCGTTTTGAACCCGTTCCAGTGGCCAAAATTCCGTCTTGACGTTATCTAAGTTTTCATCTCTCACGGCTGGAAGCCAATTTCGATCAGAAGGTCTTCAAAAATGTGGATTTATCAAGTATTTTCGCACAGAAAATTTGTGACAGAAGTTTATTTGCGTCATGTTCAGAAAATCATAACTCGGTCAATTTTTATCGGATTGGGCTCATATTTTTACACAAGGTCCCTGACTCATAGATCTACAACTTTGCTTCAAAAGTCGAGACCAAATTATGCACCGATCAATACCATTTTTTTATTGAAGAACGTGTCAGAGTCGACACTGGAGCCCAAAATAAGTTTGTCTGAGCTGAAACTTCAAAAATTCATAACTAATTCACCGTTTATCCGATTGAGTCGATTTTTGGACAGGAGTTAGTTATCGATGTCGGCTACATTTTGTTTTCACATTTCAACTTCAAAAATTGCACTTAAGTCCCTGCGATTTAGCCTGGAAAGTGACGAACTCAAGTGAACATTGGAGGCCCAATTGCACATTCAAAGCCCATTTTCTTTACCCTAATTTCCATTATATAATCACCTTCTTTTCACACAAACCAGAAGGAGAAAAAAAAAGAAGAGGAGGAAAAGAGAGAAAAAACCTTGCCACAACACTGTCAGAATATCAAACTCTTTCAAGAACCCTAAAACCTTGAAATCCTTATTACGAATCCCTCTCTCACTACAAACAAGCCATCTCAGTTACAAACCAACATCTTATTACTTCTTCAGTAAGGGTAAGGCTGACTTGATCTCCATGATCCAAAGGGCATAAAAGCATTCATGTCACTACTTTTCCAGTAAGGATTTAGACAGGATCCCATGCAGGTTCATTAAGGAACGTTGAGGCCAAAAGCCAAATGGCCAAAAGCCAAAAGCTAAGTGGCCAAAACAGAACATTTTACACATGACACCAATACGTGGCGAGACAGACATCCTGAGAAGAGTAAGGAACGTTGAGGCCAGAACACAAATGACCAAAAGCCAAAAGCCAAATGGCCAAAGTAGAACAACTTATGCATGAAACTCAATCCAATGGCCAAAGAATGCAGACCACGGTACTCAGGAGTCAATACTTCAAAAAACCTCCCCTTGGGCCAGACACCCCCTATGGTTTGCTCAATTTTTAATTTTCATTTGTTTTTCCTTTTTATTCTTTTAATTGTTTTTTAATTGTTTTCTTTTAATTCCATAAAATAATTTTCATAATAAATATAAAATACAGAAAAATCAAAAAAATGTTTATTTTATTAATATTAATTTCACTATTATTATTTTTGTAAATAAACTTTAAACAATTAATTAGATTAATTTAGGTTTCAAAACTTTAATATTTTTCTTAATAAATTAAATATGTAGAAATTAGGGTTTTTAACTTTTTCATCATTTTTTTTAATAAATAATTTTCTCATCATTATTATTATTATTAACTACTAATTTATTTTGTAAATAAACATGTACATAAATTCTTTAGTAAATTAAGTTAAACTTTAACATTTTTCTCAAATAATTAAAAATAACTTAGAATTAGGGTTTCTTTTAATTTTAATTTTAATTTTCTTATTTCATAAATACAAAAAAACCTAAAAAACACTTCTTTTATTTCAATAAATAATTAATTAATTTTTAATTTCAATTTAACTTCAAAAGGGTCCAACGCCCTCGTTTTCAATTTTAATTCAATTCGCGCATTTTATTTGTTCCTTCTTTTAAATATTGATGTAACTCTCCCAAAGCCGTGTAAATATTTATCTTTCGCACTTTACTTTATTTCTCTATTTTATGTCAAATCGGGTCCTGGATATAATTTGGCGATGTGGACCCGCGCCTTTGTAATAG
This sequence comes from Vicia faba, assembly GCA_948472305.1. Taxonomy (NCBI): domain Eukaryota; kingdom Viridiplantae; phylum Streptophyta; class Magnoliopsida; order Fabales; family Fabaceae; genus Vicia; species Vicia faba. The sequence goes on from OX451736.1 coordinate 344,913,994, forward strand.
CTTAGGAACTTTACATTTCCCGCACTTTTTTTTAACTGTTAATAAATGCATGCAAGAATGAATGAATAAAAATAAAAACAAACGCATAGATCACTTTGACATGAACAAGATAAATGCAAATGAAAACGACACACAAATCACACACCACCCCTAGGGTACGCCTCACTGTTGCCTTGCCTCGAAAGGTGATCGTCGAGTAGAGGATGTCTTAGTAAGTCCTCATGATCCGGGAACCTGGTATGAGGGTAGCTTCTAAGGTGTCTTCCCATTGCTCTAGTGATCACCATGTCCCGAACCTCGAATTGACCCGAACACCTCCAACGGTGGTGCTACCTACCTCTCAATGGTGGGATGGCACTACTTTAAAGGACATCTACACAGACGAATTCCTTAGGGTAGGTAGACGACTCTAGATACTTGCTCTAATTTCAAAAACAAATCAAAAAATACTTTTCACACCGACACCTTTTCAAAAAGCTTTCGAAAGCAATTTTTCAAACACTCTTGAGGACCGATACAAGAGTCGAACTGGAATTTTCAAAGAAACTTTTTAAAACCCACATTGAAAAGCAAACAAACCTTTTTGAAAACACAATGAGCAAGTATCTAAGAGCCCATGGATAACCATGGATAGAAAGGGTGCTAACACCTTCCCTTTTTATAACCTACCTCCCGGACCGAGAGCAATCTCTTTAAGGAATTTTTCTGTGCTTTTATCCTTTCCATTTGGAGAAAATAAAAGACGGTGGCGACTCTTGCTTCCGCGACATTTCGCGAACCAGCGTTAACAGTCAGTTCCAGATCCACCGATCACAGAACTGGCGACTCTGCTGGGGACTTAAACTTAAAGTGAGGTGTACCTTAGGACTAAGATCACTGTGTTTTCAATTGCTTTCCTTGCTTGCTTTATTATTGTGGGTTGCTTGGGAGTTCTATAGATCCTAACCCGGATCTGGGGGATACCTTCTTAGAAAGTAGCAACAAGGCTGTGAGGGAACTGTGCGGGGTATACCGACATGGTTGAAACAGTCTGCTACGTTGATGTGGCACTTTGGTGTGTACCGGTAACCCTTGAGTTCAGTCAAGGAGAGTACGGGGCCTCCGCGTGGTGTCGTGAAGCATCAGCAGACCTTAGGAACCTTAATTGAACTATCTTGGCCTCTTTAGGGTAGTGAGATAACTGACTTTGGTGCAGTCCGAGGTTGGTTAATACTCGATACTACACTCAATTGAGGGTTGCTTTCCTGGAATATTTCAGTCGCCAATTCAGTGGCTAAATCGAAACGATGAACTATGAAAGCAATTCCGTGATATTGGGACCCTTAGAACCCGGTTACTTCTAATAGGACAGGTTGAACCCACCAACTTCAAGAGGGTACTACCCAGACCCCATGCTGGCCTAAACTCTAAGGGTTTATCTTGTGTGACTTGTGTGCCTTTGTACTTGCCTACTTGCATGCTTGTTAGCTGACACATGAGCTACTTGCAGGTTTTGTTTATAGTCCTTAATTGGGACTCATAACAGGGTTTACTAAGTTTCTTGCAGGTTTTGGTTTGCAGTCCTTAATTAGGACTCATAATAAGGTTTGCTAAGTTTCTTGCAGGTTTTGGTTTAACAGTCCTTAATTGGGACTCATAACAGGGTTACCTACATTACCCCATGCATACCATAACATCATACCATGGCATACATCCTAACCCATTTCAAGGATCTCAAGGGCTTGTGATGCAGGTCATGGTGAATCAGCTATCCCAACAAGGGGCAAAGAGGATTTATTTTCCTCTAGACAAAGTTGTCAGAGGCTATGACCCACTTGATATGGTGAGCTCTGACTCTTGAAGAAGGTTCCCTTAACCAAGGTTGTTTGGAAATCAAAACCAGACATGATGACTAAAGTCAGGGGCTATGACCCACTAGATATGGTGAGCCTTTGACCCTTGAAGAAGAATTCTCAATAACAGGGGTTTCCTTCAATCAAGCTACCGGACCCAAATTCTAACAAATTTTCTTGTTTACCCCGTGAGGTCCTTGAAAACATTGCATGCATATCATACATATCATTGCATAACAGGTACCCCTTTGACAGGTCACTTACCATCTCCGCTGTTTATTTCAGCAATGGCTTCACAACAAGATAACCAGGACCTTCACACTCAAGAGACTCAGTTCAAGGAGATCTTCCTAAGCCTATCCAAGGGGCAGGAAGAGTTGAGGACACTCCTCATGGGAAATCTGATCAGAAAGAGTCCTGAAGATGACAAGGACGAACAGCTGAAACGTCTACAAGCTGAGGTAGGCACATTGAAAACCCAGATGCTGGGGCAAAGGGCCCTCATTCAAGGTTTAGCTCAGGAGCAAGGAGAGCTGAGGGCCATGATCAGTCAGCTTCCTCAAGGCATGGAGCAACCAGCCCAAGTCAGGGACCCGGTCATTAATCAACTTCCAAGAGGTCAAAGGTTTGGACCTCTCCAAGCTGCTACTACTTCACAGGTCCAACAATGACCTCGCCCAGAGCAACAGACTGATCAGAGCAAACCAGACAAGCCTAAAAGGCAGTTCACCAAGATCAACATGTTGATGGATCAAGCACTACAACAAATGTTGAAGGCAGGGCTAATCACCTTAAGGGCTCCTCTCCGGAATCCAAATACTTCTGCTCCTAACTATCATCCCAACGATAGGTGCACATACCATTCTGATAGCCCGGGGCATACTACGGACAACTGCTGGCCTCTCAAAAACAAGATTCAAGACATGATCGACGCTGGAGAGATTCAGTTTGAAGTATTCAAGACTCCCAACGTGATCACTGCTCCCTTGCCAAAACATGGCTAGGATTGAGAAATTTTTGTTCATTCGAATGTTCAAGTTGCAATTTTCTTTTTGTTCAAACATTTATTCATGTCAAACATTGTTATTTCATTAATGCATCGCATATGTCTGTTCTGAAACAATATATTCGTATTCACTAAATGCAAATTATTTTCATATTTTTTCTGATGATCAACTCTTAATTAACAATTCTAAGCCTCTTGAGGGAGGATGACGAAAATGATACCATAATCTACAGTATGCTTTTGAACAGACCCCGCTGATGAGGTACAGGCATTGTTTCAATCCCTAAACACTGGAGTTATAAGGAAGATAATCCCTCGTCAACCCCTCTGAGCCAAAGAAGTAGGAGTTTTTCTTTTCGAAATTTAAAACCCTTAATCATAACCTGGGGCAGGGTAGTCTCTCAGTTGATCCAAGTGCATAACGAATGGCACCAAAGAGGTCCTTACAAAACAAAGAAAGACAGTGATGGTTCCGAATGACTATAAAGACAGGCAGTCATCATTTCTCAAAATAAAAGCCCATTAAGTCAAAACCTATGAAGGAGACTTACAAAACAGGGGCATCCCGCTGACTGTAATCACAAAAGAACAGTTCAGGCAAAAAATAGGGATAATCAAATAAAAAAGAAAGAGGTCCTGCAAACCCTCAACAAAAAAGGAAATGACTGCCTATTCAAAATAAACTGTCAACATCTGAACCATCACTGGTATATCAGGACAAAGACTCAAACAAGGTCTAACGCACGATCAGCTGAGTTTAGGTTTGAAGAACATCATGAAGAGCGGGTGGGTACAAATAATTTGAGCCATTATCCTTTGTTTCTTAAACCGTAAACCAGGCCACGTTATAACCCTTAAAAGTCCTAGCTGAAGCATGGGTTAGTTCGAAAGCATACTGTTACGAAAGGTATCCTGACTCCTTAAGGCTTGCGATAAAATACGGAGTTGACATCACGTTTTACAAACATTCACTTGTTTTATGAAAAGAATGCATTTTCAAAATCTTCAAGACAGACATAAGCTTTGCATTTTGATATAACATTGTTTGCATATGACTTTTTATTTGAACAACAGGAAAATTCGCACGACGAATATCTGGTGAACAGAAGCATCTCCAATCAAAGGGCATGACATGATCATGGTCCAATCATCTGGGGCAATCCAATCAAGATTCGGAGAATCTCTCAAAAGGCCAAATAGCTTGGGGCAAATCTCTGCATGAATCACTTGGGGCATTCCAACAATGAATCTTGCCTGATTAAACATCTTCTGGTGGCATGACAAAAACACTTCTAAACAGGGGCAACTCCCTACATTCTGAGAATATGGACATAGCCGAAAAATACTACGCAAAATCAAAGACCCGCTAGGTTGACATACCTAGGTAAAAATCAGGGCTTCCCGGCGAACCAAAATAGTTCGGGCAAAAATAAGGGATGAAAATGAAAAATTTGTACACCCGGCAAGTCGAAAACCTAAAAAGGCGGCTTGGGCAAAAATGGGTATCCCGGTGGATTGAAAACCCGAAAGGGCGGTCCAGGCAAAAGTTAGGGATCAAAGCGTACGACTATGTCCTGTCATCTTATCACCTGCCTACCAGAAGAAGGTTTGTCCATCAACAACTATCAGCACCTCACAGGTCTTCCTCTCATACCTCAGAAACAGGGGCAATAAAGAGTTGTCCAAGCGATCTAATTGTTCTGTCCTCCAAGGTATCAAGGTAGGTTCAGCTGAAGAACACAACCAGGTATCTTAATTCCCCAGAGAGTGAGCCAGCAAGCAGTATACTCTCCTCAAGCAAAGCAGTTATCAACCTTAAGGAAGTTGGGTATCCTCCCGCAGATCTCAACCTTCCCCAGCAGCATACAGTCTTAACAAGCATCCCCGGCAGTCTTGATTTAAGATTGTTCCCCGGCGTTCTATCAACATGCAAAGGAGTCACTTCCCCGATACAATTCAAAAATTCCCCAAGAGTCCAGCCCAGTGTCCCCAGGAAAGTGGAATCCATCTCCCCCAAGCAGTAAGCTTACCCCCAGTAGATTCTGGAAGCTTACCCCTCGCAGAGCACGAACGCGTCTCCCGGCTTTATTCAAAGAGTTATTTCCTTACCAGAATATAACTGGGTTATCCTCAGCTAAAAGCCACGGAAAGATCGTCCTCGACGAAGCCTTCTTATCCCCAGCGAAGTCTATCAATACTTCCAACACAACAAGGGTATCCCCAGCAAGTTATTATCAACGACTCAGCAAAGTATCTCTCTCCCCACAGAGTATTGCTTCCCAGCAAGACCGTTAGAGTACCTTTTCTCCCTGCAGAGTAATCCATTCGCCAAGTTCATTCCCCAACGGAGTCATCTTCTCCTACCGGTATTCTTGCAACTCTCATCCCCAGCGGAAGCAATAAATCAATACTTCAACATCAGCCCAGGAGTGACTTCCCGGCACCCGTCAAGGATTTACTTTCCTAGACGAAAAAATACATTCCAAAACATCACATTCTCATACATTATAGCATGCATATACGCATCATATCTTAAATCTCATTTATGTGGAGAACATCATTGCTTGATCCATATCATGCATTGCATATGACTGACCTTTACCTTTCAGGAAAGATTCAGTTAAGTTCTCAAGCTAGACTCCAAAGACCTTGTCTGGTTCAGTTAAATCGACTCCAAAGATTTTCCTGGTTATTATCCAGTCAAAGGTGTTCTCTGGTCTAGTTAAACCGACTCCTAAAGGTTTTTATTTTGAAGACTCAGTTGAAGACTCCAAAGACCTTGTCTGGTTCAGTTAAATCGACTCCAAAGATTTTCCTGGTTATTATCCAGTCAAAGGCGTTCTCTGGTCTAGTTAAACCGACTCCTAAAGGTTTTTCTTTTGAAGACTTAGTTGAAGACTCCAAAGACCTTGTCTGGTTCAGTTAAATCGACTCCAAAGATTTTCCTGGTTATTATCCAGTCAAAGGCGTTCTCTGGTCTAGTTAAACCGACTCCTAAAGGTTTTTCTTTTGAAGACTCAGTTGAAGACTCCAAAGACCTTGTCTGGTTCAGTTAAATCGACTCCAAAGATTTTCCTGGTTATTATCCAGTCAAAGGCGTTCTCTGGTCTAGTTAAACCGACTCCTAAAGGTTTTTCTTTTGAAGACTCAGTTGAAGACTCCAAAGACCTTGTCTGGTTCAGTTAAATCGACTCCAAAGATTTTCCTGGTTATTATCCAGTCAAAGGCGTTCTCTGGTCTAGTTAAACTGACTCCTAAAGGTTTTTCTTTTGAAGACTCAGTTGAAGACTCCAAAGACCTTGTCTGGTTCAGTTAAATCGACTCCAAAGATTTTCCTGGTTATTATCCAGTCAAAGGCGTTCTCTGGTCTAGTTAAACCGACTCCTAAAGGTTTTTCTTTTGAAGACTCAGTTGAAGACTCCAAAGACCTTGTCTGGTTCAGTTAAATTGACTCCAAAGATTTTCCTGGTTATTATCCAGTCAAATGCATTCTCTGGTCTAGTTAAACCGACTCCTAAAGGTTTTTCTTTTGAAGACTCAGTTGAAGACTCCAAAGACCTTGTCTGGTTCAGTTAAATCGACTCCAAAGATTTTCCTGGTTATTATCCAGTCAAAGGCGTTCTCTGGTCTAGTTAAACCGACTCCTAAAGGTTTTTCTTTTGAAGACTCAGTTGAAGACTCCAAAGACCTTGTCTGGTTCAGTTAAATCGACTCCAAAGATTTTCCTGGTTATTATCCAGTCAAAGGCGTTCTCTGGTCTAGTTAAACCGACTCCTAAAGGTTTTTCTTTTGAAGACTCAGTTGAAGACTCCAAAGACCTTGTCTGGTTCAGTTAAATCGACTCCAAAGATTTTCCTGGTTATTATCCAGTCAAAGGCGTTCTCTGGTCTAGTTAAACCGATTCCTAAAGGTTTTTCTTTTGAAGACTCAGTTGAAGACTCCAAAGACCTTGTCTGGTTCAGTCAGATCGACTCCAAAGATCTCCCTGTCTCTTATCCAGTTGAAGACATTCAAGACCTAGACCGGTTCAGTTAATCGACTCCAAAGATTTCTTATCCAGTCCAAGGCCTTCTCTAGTCCATCTAAATCGACCCCAAACAGATTTTCCTGATAAAGACTCAGTAGAAGTTATCCAAGGTTCTCTCAATGTTTGCTATTGAGGTGGTAATCGCCTATGGTTCTCTCCCCGATCCTGCGGAGGTGGTAATCCCAGATTTCGCTCAATGATTGCTGTTGAAGTGAAGTTATCCAAGATTCTCTCAATGATTGCTATTGAGGTTGTAGTCGCCTATGGTTCTCTCCCCGATACTGCGGAGGTGGTAATCCCAAGATTCGCTCAACGTTTGCTGTTGAAGTTGAAGTTATCCAAGATTCTCTCAATGATTGCTGTTGAGGTTGTAGTCGTCTGTGGTTCTCTCCCCGATACTGCGGAGGTAGTAATCATCCCCAGATTCGCTCAGCATTGCTGTTGAGGTTGAATTCATCCAAGGTTCTCTCACCGTTCCTGTTGAGGTAGTAACCATCCCTGGTTCATTCATCGTCGTTTGAAGATCCAGATTCAGCTCCTGTAACCAGTCAGGACACATCTATACAAAGCATCTGAAGACCAGCTCCTGCAACATGTCAGGTACTCATTTTTCTTTTGCAGGTACGTAGGTTCTCGCTAAGGAATCTCTTAGGCGATCAACATCCAGATGGCATCTATAAGCCCATCCACCATCCATCATCTCTTAGCATGGCATCTATAAGCCCATCATCCTATCCATCAATCTCCAAATGGCATCTATAAGCCCATTCCCACCATCACACTACTATGTGAGCGCAAATTTCTGGGCACTCTAGTGTTCAATCATCTTCCACCTTTGGATCACGAAAGGCACGCAAGCCAATCTACATCCTCAGGTCTAAGAAGATTGAACAGGGGCAACTGTTGTACCCCAAAATTTGCCCTCCCATATTTCTCAAAACATTTCAAGAAAATTCACAAGTCCAACCCGGCGCATTATATTCAGGTGTTCTTTCGCCAAGATATCTCTGATAACATATTCTCAAATTCAGGTTCGGCTCAAGAGTCAATTCTTTAAAGAAGGTATCCGAATGTGTGAGTTTTCTCGAAGAAATATGGTGAAAAAAGTGTGCTGAAAGTGCAGTTTTTACGCGCTAAAAAATTCATAACTTGAAGACCGTGACTCGTTTTGAACCCGTTCCAGTGGCCAAAATTCCGTCTTGACGTTATCTAAGTTTTCATCTCTCACGGCTGGAAGCCAATTTCGATCAGAAGGTCTTCAAAAATGTGGATTTATCAAGTATTTTCGCACAGAAAATTTGTGACAGAAGTTTATTTGCGTCATGTTCAGAAAATCATAACTCGATCAATTTTTATCGGATTGGGCTCATATTTTTACACAAGGTCCCTGACTCATAGATCTACAACTTTGCTTCAAAAGTCGAGACCAAATTATGCACTGATCAATACCAGTTTTTTATTGAAGAACGTGTCAGAGTCGACACTGGAGCCCAAAATAAGTTTGTCTGAGCTGAAACTTCAAAAATTCATAACTAATTCACCGTTTATCCGATTGAGTCGATTTTCGGACAGGAGTTAGTTATCGATGTCGGCTACATTTTGTTTTCACATTTCAACTTCAAAAATTGCACTTAAGTCCCTGCGATTTAGCCTGGAAAGTGACGAACTCAAGTGAACATTGGAGGCCCAATTGCACATTCAAAGCCCATTTTCTTTACCCTAATTTCCATTATATAATCACCTTCTTTTCACACAAACCAGAAGGAGAAAAAAAAAAGAAGAGGAGGAAAAGAGAGAAAAAACCTTGCCACAACACTGTCAGAATATCAAACTCTTTCAAGAACCCTAAAACCTTGAAATCCTTATTACGAATCCCTCTCTCACTACAAACAAGCCATTTCAGTTACAAACCAACATCTTATTACTTCTTCAGTAAGGGTAAGGCTGGCTTGATCTCCATGATCCAAAGGGCATAAAAGCATTCATGTCACTACTTTTCCAATAAGGATTTAGACAGGATCCCATGCAGGTTCATTAAGGAACGTTGAGGCCAAAAGCCAAATGGCCAAAAGCCAAAAGCCAAGTGGCCAAAACAGAACATTTTACACATGACACCAATACGTGGCGAGACAGACATCCTGAGAAGAGTAAGGAACGTTGAGGCAAGAACACAAATGGCCAAAAGCCAAAAGCCAAATGGCCAAAGTAGAACAACTTATGCATGAAACTCAATCCAATGGCCAAAGAATGCAGACCATGGTACTCAGGAGTCAATACTTCAAAAAACCTCCCCTTGGGCCAGACACCCCCTATGGTTTGCTCAATTTTTAATTTTTATTTGTTTTTCCTTTTTATTCTTTTAATTGTTTTTTAATTGTTTTCTTTTAATTCCATAAAATAATTTTCATAATAAATATAAAATACAGAAAAATCAAAAAAATGTTTATTTTATTAATATTAATTTCACTATTATTATTTTTGTAAATAAACTTTAAACAATTAATTAGATTAATTTAGGTTTCAAAACTTTAATATTTTTCTTAATAAATTAAATATGTAGAAATTAGGGTTTTTAACTTTTTCATCATTTTTTTTAATAAATAATTTTCTCATCATTATTATTATTATTAACTACTAATTTATTTTGTAAATAAACATGTACATAAATTCTTTAGTAAATTAAGTTAAACTTTAACATTTTTCTCAAATAATTAAAAATAACTTAGAATTAGGGTTTCTTTTAATTTTAATTTTAATTTTCTTATTTCATAAATACAAAAAAACCTAAAAAACACTTCTTTTATTTCAATAAATAATTAATTAATTTTTAATTTCAATTTAACTTCAAAAGGGTCCAACGCCCTCGTTTTCAATTTTAATTCAATTCGCGCATTTTATTTATTCCTTCTTTTAAATATTGATGTAATTCTCCCAAAGCCGTGTAAATATTTATCTTTCGCACTTTACTTTATTTCTTTATTTTATGTCAAATCGGGTCCTGGATATAATTTGGCGATGTGGACCCGCGCCTTTGTAATAGCTTAGGAACTTTACATTTCCCGCACTTTTTTTAACTGTTAATAAATGCATGCAAGAATGAATGAATAAAAATAAAAATAAACGCATAGATCACTTTGACATGAACAAGATAAATGCAAATGAAAACGACACACAAATCACACACCACCCCTAGGGTACGCCTCACTGTTGCCTTGCCTCGAAAGGTGATCGTCGAGTAGAGGATGTCTTAGTAAGTCCTCATGATCCGGGAACCTGGCATGAGGGTAGCTTCTAAGGTGTCTTCCCATTGCTCTGGTGATCACCATGTCCCGAACCTCGAATTGACCCGAACACCTCCAACGGTGGTGCTACCTACCTCTCAATGGTGGGATGGCACTACTTTAAAGGACATCTACACAGACGAATTCCTTAGGGTAGGTAGACGACTCTAGATACTTGCTCTAATTTCAAAAACAAATCAAAAAATACTTTTCACACCGACACCTTTTCAAAAAGCTTTCGAAAGCAATTTTTCAAACACTCTTGAGGACCGATACAAGAGTCGAACTGGAATTTTCAAAGAAACTTTTTAAAACCCACATTGAAAAGCAAACAAACCTTTTTGAAAACACAATGAGCAAGTATCTAAGAGCCCATGGATAACCATGGATAGAAAGGGTGCTAACACCTTCCCTTTTTATAACCTACCTCCCGGACCGAGAGCAATCTCTTTAAGGAATTTTTCTGTGCTTTTGTCCTTTCCATTTGGAGAAAATAAAAGACGGTGGCGACTCTTGCTTCTGCGACATTTCGCGAACCAGCGTTAACAGTCAGTTCCAGATCCACCGATCACAAAGCCCATCCACTTTCCATCATCTCTTAGCATGGCATCTATAAGCCCATCATCCTATTCATGAATCTCCAAATGGCATCTGTGAGCCCGTTCCGCCATCACACTACTATGTGAGCGCAAATTTCTGGGCACTCTAGTGTTGAATCATCTTCCACCTTCGGATTACGAAAGGCACGTCAACCAATCTGCATCCTCAGGTCTAAGAAGATTGAACAGGGGCAACTATTGTACCCCAAAATTTGCCTCCCCATATTCCTCAAGAGTTTGCCAAGTCAAAGCTTCAAATCTCCCCAAGGGTTGCACAGTTCAAGGGCCTCCTAACAGTCAAAAACTAGGGTTTTGGTTCTGACAAAGAAAATGAAGTTTCCAAGGGTCCAATCAAGTCCCACATGCCTACAAACATGGTCAAGCATCTTCATACCAAGTTTCAAGACTTACAACACAAAATTGCACAGTCAAAAACCCTAATTGCACTACAGTCAACTGTAGGGGCAAAATGGTCATTTGACAGTCAAAAATCCAAATTTTTGGTCAACATCTCATTTTGAAGCCACAAACATCATTTGATAAATACTTGATCATGATTCTCAAAGCTTGGCTCAAAAAGTCTCAAGATGCAAAAGTTTCCATATTTGGACAGTTGAAAAAGTCAACTGTAACTTGACCAAGACATAACTTCCACATGGTTTATCAGAAAAATTCCATCCAAAGCTCATTTTGAAGATAAAGACATTTCCTACAACTCCTCTTCACACTTCAAGTCCAAGAAATGCTCTCACAAAAAGTTATCAATTTCAACATTATAGGTCATTTTCAAAAGTCAACAAAAAGGGACTTTAAGTCAAAGGCCATAACTTGAGATTGGTAAATCAAAATGACATGGGACCAAAGGCATTGGTTATAGGACTTCAAGACCTTTCCAAAATGTCATAGAACATGAGCAAAGCTTAAAAATTGAGCAAGATATGCCTTGTGGAAGTTGGGAAATTTTTGGATATTTTGAAAAGTCAACTTTGCTTCAAATGTCCTAAAATTGCTAATGGGCCTCTTTTTCTTCCAAGAATCATTATCCAAGGCATGTGCACGACCATTTGGCCCAAAGGGAAGTTTTTCATCATTTTTATTTATTTATTTGAATTTTTAAATGCTAATAATTCATTTAATTAAAATAAATATGTGGAAAATACTAAACCTAAGTTTTTAAATCTTTTTATGCATGGAATACACTCAATATTTCGTGCATAATCAGATTTGGAAAGAATCCATGTGATTGGACATGATTGGTATCAAATTAGCATGAAAAAGATTGAAAAATTATGGCATGGAAAATCAAATATTTTCTCATCAATTCATTGATTCTTTGGACCAAATTTTGAACCCTAATCATTCACACATATATACTAATGCCAACCCTAATGTTCATGACCACAAAGCTGCGCCATACATCCATAACCAAGTTTGAGTTTTTGACAAGAAATTCCAAAACTGAAAACTAGGTTCTAGTGCGATTCAAGCCAAAATAATTGTTCCATTGTCTTGTTGAGACATCAAGGAAGGTGCCTGGATCAAAATCATAGCTTGAAACATCAAGAATTGGTAATTATAAGTCAGACTGTGTTCTTCTTTTTGCATAATCGTGTTTTATTATTCAGGCCATATCCATGCATTTTGATTCTTGATTTGTACTCATTGATTGATTCTAAAGCTAACTGTGTGCTTTAATTGAGTTTTTACGCGTTGTATGAAGAATCACCATTAAAGGACGCTAGGGTTACAGGACTTTCAAATTAGGCGTTTCTAAATACTGTAAAATTAGAGAACCTCAATGCCATGGTTGAAATCAGGGAGCTGGGACGAATACAACACACCCCTCGCGCCTAATTTATGTGACCACATGGGCTATTCGCTATTATTGAAAAGATGGCATTTTGGGGGGGGGGGGGTTTAAAACCCCCGCTAACCCTTTGTATATTTCAGGAAAAAAGCAAAACGAGGAGGAAGATGATGAAGTGTCAAGGCGTGGTTGGGTTATTTGAATTTCGCGCTAAAATTCCCACTAACGCTTATTTTGTCTTATAATGTTTATTGGTCATATAGTATACAAAGAAACATAGCAGCTCCACTGGTCAGGCGTGTGATTGGTAATCCCTGGGACCTGGGTTCGAATCCCAGGTCCCCCCTCCCTTTCCATATTATTTTGCTAATCATGCTTATGTGCAATTCGCTTCTAGAGTTCCACCATACTCTCCACATCCAGACCTTCCACGTGCTTGCTGAGATCAATCAAAGGGCCATAGTTGGAAGAACATGATGGACCTGAGTCAACGCACCTACACGCTTCCTGAAAAAGTCAGAAGGGCCAGGATCTATTGGGCCTGATTACTACAATTTAAACCCTCCAATTTGGGGACAGACCCCCCATGGTTTTCCTTTCTCATTCTTTTCTCATATTTTTCTATTTTTGTTTTAATTAGTTTTTTTTAATTTAATTCTTTAAACCAATTTATTTTCATAAAAATATAAAAACAATAGAAAAATCAGAAAAGACAAAAAATTAAATATATTTTATTTAACTAATATTTTTGTAAATAAAGTCTTGTATCAATTAATTAGTTTTTATTCTAGGGTTAATTTTAATATCTTTTCTTAATAAATTAAAAACTTGTAGAATTAGGATTAATTAGTTTAATTACCTTTTTCTTTTATTTTCTCATCACTAATAATTAATTATTTATTTTTATAAATCAAATTGCATTAATTAATTAGATTTAATTTTAGGTAATTTTTATATTTTCTTAATAAATTAAAAAATAGCTAGAATTAGGTTTAAATTTCATTTAATTCACATAAAAAATCATAAATACCAAAAAACCTCAAAAATAATTTCTTTTTCCTTTTAATTTCATTAATTTAATAATGTAATTTAATTTCATTAAAAAGGGTCCAACGCCCTCGCTTTCAATTTTAATTTAATTCGTGCATTTTATTTTATTTCTTATAATATTTATGTAACTCTCCCAAAGCCGTGTAAATTTAATTTCTCGCACTTTCCTTTATTTTTCTGTCAAATCGGGTCCTGGATTAAATTTGGCGATGTGGACCCGCGCCTTTGTAATAATTTAGAACTTTTAATTTTCGCATCTTTTTAACTGTTAATAAATGCATGCAAGAATGAATGAAAAAAATAAAAACAAACGCGTAGATCACCTATGACATGACAAGACCAAAATAAATGAAAACGACACACAAATCACACACCACCCCTAGGGTACGCCTCACTGTTGCCTTGCCTCGAAAGGTGATCGTCGAGTAGAGGATGTCTTAGTAAGTCTTCATGATCCGGGAACCTGGCATGAGGGTAGCTTCTAAGGTGTCTTCCTATTGCTCTGGTGATCACCATGTCCCGAACTTCGAATTGACCCGAACACCTCCAATGGTGGTGCTACCTACCTCTCAATGGTGGGATGACACTACTTTAAGGACATTTACACAGACGAATTCCTTAGGGTAGGTAGACGACTCTAGTTACTTGCTCTAATTTCAAAAACAAATTCAAAAATACTTTTCACACCGACACCTTTTCAAAAAGCTTTCGAAAGCAACTTTTCAAACACTCTTGAGGACTGATACAAGAGACGAACTGAAATTTTCAAAGAAACTTTTTAAAAACCCACAGTTGAAAAGCAAACAAACCTTTTGAAAACACAAATGAGAAAGTATCTAAGAGCCCATGGATAACCATGGATAGAAAGGGTGCTAACACCTTCCCTTTCTATAACCTACCTCCCGAACCGAGAGCAATCTCTTTAAGGAATTTTTCTATGCTTTTGTCCTTTCCATTTGGAGAAAATAAAAGACGGTGGCGACTCTTGCTTCCGCGACATTTCGCGAACCAGCGTTAAACAGTCAGTTCCAGATCCACCGATCACACTATACCTGTGATTTTCTAGCATAATCATGACATCATAAGCATGGCATATCATGAATAATCATTTCAAGGATTTCCTAGGGCTCATGTTTGCTTTGTTTTGTAGGACATGGCATCCGCCCATAGGAACACTATACAAATTAACCTTGTGAAAGTGTCTCTCCAACTAAAAGACATGGCATTAAGGGTTATGGAAAGTTCTCATTTCACTAAAAAGCATGTTCAGTTGCTCAATTTGGTCACTGCAAAACCTGATGAAGAATTATTAAAAGTGTTGTTTCAGTTCTTCGATCCTGTGCACCATTATTTCACCTTCCCGGATTACCAACTAGTACCCACTATGGAGGAATTTTCTCAATTGTTGGGGGTACCTATTCTTAATCAGTTACTTTTCAAATATCCAAAGCCTGAAGAGATTGCTAGAGCTCTATCCTTACAAGGTCTGACATAGTGATAAATTGGGAGACTAGAGGTAGTGTCCAAGAAATTCCGGTTAAGTTTCTATTTGAGAAGGCTTACCATTTTTGGGATACCCTAGATTTACAAGCTTTAGAAGAGGTGCTGGAACTTCTCGTTTAAGGGACAGTACTTTTCCCTAATGCGGACCAACTTGTAGATGTGAACATTATTAAAGTTTTTCTGTCTCATAATCCAATGCCTACATTACTCGGGGATATTCCACACTCTCTACATGCTCGCACTCTAAAGAGAAGGGGGACCCTTATGTGTTGCACTCCTCTATTGGCTAGGTGGTTTATTTCGCACCTACCCAGGTCTGTTTTGAAGAATGAACAAGGTTTGAAATGGTCTCATAGGCTGATGTCCCTTAAGCATTCATACATTCATTGGTGTTCACGGTTCTCAGAAGATGTTACCATCATCGATCGCTGTGGTGAATTCCCTAATGTCCCTCTCTTAGGCATTAGGGGAGGAATCACTTACAACCCTTGTTTCACACTGCATCAGTTTGGTTATGCAAGAAGAAATGGTCCTCACGACACGCTTATCCTAGGAATCGCCTTCAACTATGAGAATGATGCTCAGGGATACTGCAAAAGGTTCATAAAAGCTTGGGGTATGGTGCATAAAATTGATAGCAAGACGCTAGGGCACAAGAATTCCATTCCTCTTAAGCGTTATCTCTGATGGATACGAGCTCGCACCCAAAGTCTTATGATGCCTTACCCAGCTGTCCTACCAATAACTGCGGAGCCAGTTGTTGAAGGAGATACTACCTCCCTGGGTCATCATCCTGACATGCCAACTGATCATGAAGAGTTACAGAAGTCCTGGGTTCAACTCAAAGAGGAGCGGGACATGTTTGAAGCTCAATTCTATGCCAGCGAGAAGAAAGTGTAACACCCCAGTTCTACCCCAAGTAATTATGCAAAATAAATCAGAGTTATAAAATTTTAATCATACAAATGAATCGGGACGTCACAAATTCTTCTAACAAAAATTCATTGCATTCATCGTGGATATATAACACTTTTTTAAACATCGGATAAACCATCAACATAACATCTTTAATCAAATAAATCAACATCTACGCAGCGGAATTCTTAATAACATCTCTAACAGAACAGCAACTTCGAAACATCTCATATTTAACAATAATCAATTTAAAATTCAACAACTGAAAATCAACAATCAAAAACCATCAAACGTTCATCCCCCCGAGTGTTACATATCAGAGCAATGATACCGACTCGAACTATTGAAGGTATACAACCTTCACTCTCGATAACCTGCACGTTACCAACATAGGGGCAACATTCAAACAGAAGGGGTGAGATATCTAACAATATAATAAAGCGCATGATAGTTAATATATTAAATTAGATCAATAACATCACCACTTCTCATCTTTAAAATCAACAATAATTACAATGCATATACACATTCATCAACATCAAAATACACTTCTCTAAACAATCATATAATGTGACTCAATACTATGCAAATGCATATGGAACCATTGGAGCAGAACTCCCATCTCAAAAATTTGCCAATTAATAGAGGCATCAACAAGGCATAACCTTCATCTCAAAATTTGCCAATCCAGGTCATCTCAACGAGCATAAGCTCCATCTAAAAAAAATGCAATGTATGCGACACAACCATGAATGTAATAATAACACCCAAGTTAACAACATCTCAAAACATATCAATTTATCATCTCAAAAACATCTCAATTTATCATCTCAAAACATCTCAATTTAACATCTCAAAAACATGATCTCAAAGACGTCTCAATTTATCATCTCAAACATCTTCTCAAAGACATCTCAAATTAACATCTTTGATCATCAAAATAATTTATCAAAAATAATTTATTTATTATAAATCATCAACACAATATTATTAATAACTTCTCACTAACAACTCATCAGTATTTAATTTCCATAGTAAATCAACACTATCATTCTGTAATTCTAACGTCAAGACTGACACTATCCTACTGTTATAGTTCAAACAACAGCTTCTAAGCATATAACATTCATCGCTCTGCATAAAACAATGCAAAGGCCATCCAACTTCTGACCATGCAACCTCTAGCCAACGCTATTTCTAAATACACAACTTATGATGATGCAACCTCTGGGCGACACAATCTTCTGACTACTATAACTTCTGACTAATGCAACCTCTGATCAGATGCAACTTCTGATCATCACAACTTCTGGCTAACCTCATCTTCTGACCAAATACAACTTCTGATCATCACATCTTATGACTAACCCCATCTTCTGACTAATACAAATTCTGACCAGCCACATCTTCTGGCTAGTACAACTTCTACTACCAGAACCTCTATTCTTTAATAGTGAAATTCAACTTCTAACTAACATACGTATAACATCAGAACTTCTATCTTGCACTAATCTAACGCAACTCTAGTCAACATAATTCTAATGTCAGAACTGCTACTTTATTTCATCCTACTATTTTGATTCTTTGCGTGTTATCAACCTAATTAGGAACAGGATGCCTAATGCCATCCCTAATTGATTCATTGTTCTAGATAGCAACTTATGTTATCCTCCACGTACGGTTCTGTGTTTTCACCACTGTAACGTTCTGCATTTTCATCACTGCAGTATTATATGTTTTCTTCCCTGCATCTTACTATGGGTTTCATAACTAAAGCCTTAGAACTTAATATAATCATGATAATTCATCACCCATAATAACCCTATAAATCTTACAGCATTTTAACAGCATCAAGACATCAATATTCATCAAAATTCATCAATCCTCATCATACATCAATCATATATTCTCAATTCAAAAACAGGACAACAATCACCTCTAACCCCACATATCAATTATCATAAACCTAATTATAGAGTCATAACCCCACCCTTACCTTGGATTGAAGGTCGCTCTACAATTTCCGGTTGGACTCATGTTCTTGCTGTTTTCCACTTCTCTAGCAGCTTGCACGTTCTCTTCCAAATCCTTATTTCTTTCTACTGCTTCTTTCTTTCTAATCCTTCTAACAAATAATAAAATAACCCTATTATTCTATTATTCCTTATTGGTCTTAAAACCAACACACCCCCTTATTACTTCTATTCCTTCAAAATAAGCCCACATTAAATAATATTACACTTCTAATATTATTTCACCATATAATATTATATCTCTAATATTATTTCTCCACTTAATAAAATAAATCCAATTAATTAAAACACATCTTCATAAATATTCCAAAAATAATTTAATTAAATTATTAATTAAATTACGGGCGTTACAACTCTCCCCCACTTAGAATATTTTCGTCCTCGAAAATTTACCTCAATCAAACAATTCAGGATAGGAGTCTCGCATCTTGCTCTCCAACTCCCAAGTCATGCTTTCACCAGCAGCTCCTAGCCAAACCACTTTAACCAAGGCAATCTCTTTTCCCCTCAAAGTCTTCATTTCTCGATCCGCGATCCGTACAGGCATCGTCTCTATCGTAAGATTATCCTGTACTTGCACATCGTCCATATGAATCACATGAGATGGATCTGAAATATACTTCCGAAGTTGCGACACGTAAAACACATTGTGATGCGGTGGGAGAACTGACTTGAGGTTTTGTGTTTTTCGTTCGCAAATGTTTCGGTTTAGCAAGAGTCGCCACCGACTTTTTATTTTATCCAAAGGAAAGGTCAAAAAGCACAGGAAAGACCTTAGAGATTGTTTTTGGGTTCGGGGGGTAGATTATGAAAAGGGAAGGTGCTAGCACCCTTTTCATCCATGGTTTTCCATGGGCTCTTAGTTACTTGTTTTAGATCACTTGCTTTTGCTTTTCAATTGTTTGAAATGGTGCTTTTGTGTGTGTGGTTTTGAAAGTATTTTGAAAAGAGGCCTTTGTCTAGGCAACCTTTGTAATGATTCTTGTTTGAATGTATACAAAGGTGTTTGTCTTTTGAAAAATGTTTCATTGTTTGAAAGTTTGTTTTGGGAAAATGTTTTGGAATTGTGTTGTGTGTTTGAAAATAGCAAGGATGGTTTGCAAGTTTGATCAAGTAACTAGGAGCATCTACCTACCTACTCAAAAGTCTTTCCTACCCATTTTTAACCCTTTGACATTGTTGCTTTACCATTGCATTTGGAAAACAACCTTGTGTTTGGATGTTAAACGGGACAGGCATGGGTTATCGTATGATCATGATAACAATGTTGCCAAGTATCTTAGCAAATTTTTGAGGGTCTAGATCATTTTTGTATAGGCAACCAAGATGGCGTCATCGAGGGACTATGATCTTTTGTTTTTGATTGATTTTGCCAAGATACCTAGCATGCATACCATGGCCATTTTTAAGGCAACAAGTGGATGAAACCCTAGGGGTGCTTGTGTGCATTGTGTTGTCATTTTCATGCATTTTTATCTTGTATTAGTCAAGCTATTTGTTTTGATTTTGGGTTATCATACAAAACCCTAATTTTTACTATCATGCATATTAAAGTGATAAAATGCGTAAAAGTAAATCTACGACTATTACAACATTGATATGGGGAGGGGGATACAAATTTTGAATAGGGGATATTGCTAAAAAATAAAGCCCTATTATTATTACAACCATATTGAATTTATTGCACAAATAAATAAATGGACAAATATTTAAATATGCAATTAAATATAAATATGCAAAATGTTTTTTTGTATTTTTATTTCATGTATGTAAAAATACTTTATGTCTTAAAAAAAGAAAATAAAAGATTATTTTTGGAAAGGGTAGAAACCCTAGTTTTTGTTTTAAGAAAATATATATATTATATTATTTACTTATGTACAAGAAAATAAATAAAAATATATACAAAAGTGTTAAAAAATAAAATGTGTGAGAAAATATTATTTAAGTGTATAAATAATAAAAATAAAAATATATAATATTTTTGTATTATTTATAAATTTATTTAAGAAAATCAAAGTATATATTATTTAATAACTATTCTTATGCTAAAAAAAAAAGTGAAAATTTAAGAAAATATTTTTGATGTTTTCTAATGTTCAAGAAAAATAAATAAAGTCATAAAATAAAAATATAAATAGAAAATATGAAAAAATAAAAACAATGGGCCAAGGGGGTGCAAAGAGTAAGCAGGGGGGTGTCAAAAGCAAGGAAAGCAAGCCCAACTCATTTCCTTCATCCCTGTCCTTAAGACAGAAGCAAAACGCGCGTTTCTTGTTCAAACTGGTAACTCCTGCATTTGTGCTTAAAAACAAAAACTTGCAACATGAAAGTTATAGCTCTTGATCACATGATTCTACACATATAAAAAAATTAATCTAACTCTCAAAGACCAGAGAGAATTTCTTTGGCCCTAAATTCTAACCTAGTTTTTTCAGAAACTTCAACTATCAAATACTCCTAGCTCAGTTAACATAAATGAATTCTATGCATATGTACAACTCAAGGGCAATGGGGACTACATTTTTGCTTCACTAACCTAAGCCTAATGATTCCTAAATAGAGATATAGAAGTTTGAAATTTACCTGTTTCAGTCAAGCTCAATGCAGCAACTTTCAATGGGGCATGAGGTTCTTTTGAGCTTGCTTAATGTTCCCTTGACCTTTCCCAATGCTTGGCTTGCTTTGAAATAGCCTGAATATGCTTGTAGAAGTCAACCTGCAAACTCAGAATTCAAAAATGGTGAAGTATGTAAATGGAGTTACAGTAGCTTGAGAATGGTTGGGATAGTTTAGGTATGTTGTATGGAGTGTGTTAGAACTGGTTTGGGACAAAACGCATGAGGCAATGTGAAGATGAAAGTGATTTTGTAGGGCCTGCCCTGTTTTTGCAAGAACTTGGTGTTTTGGTGTTAGAGGGTGTTTGAGAGGCTTGTAGCTCGTGTTTCTGACCTTAGGCGATGTGTAAAACTTGTTTTAAATGTTACAAAGACTTGCTCTTATCAGATTGAAGAGTTGTGGACTTTTTGCACAATGACTTGGTTTTGAAGTAAAAGGTGATTTTGACAATGCTATGGCCTGTACATGCTAGCTCCAAGCATGCTCATAGTTGGTGTACTTTGCCTGATATTAGGGAAATTTGTTTTCAGCAAAAGGCTTGGTCCAATGCTCAAGAGAATCAAATTTGCAAAAGGTGTGCTTTATGTAAATGACATTGTTGCCTTTTTGCCAAAAATGGATTAAACCTTTGTATAATGCTTCATAGATCAAAACAAAGCCTTAATACAATGTGTTTGCATTTAATTTATGAGTGTGGAAAGGTTTAAGGCCTGTAAACCAAGTACAAGCATGCCTTGGGAAGAATTGCAACTTGTATCAATGTGGAAAATGCCTTGGCCAAAAGTGATATTTTGCCATTTTCAATCCTTCGATTCTCCCTAACCACAAATAATTTTGGAGAGTTCTTGGACATTTTGGATAGCTTGTAACATTCTCTACAGTCCATCTTTGTAATGAATTTTGATATTCCAATTTAAACTATGTGAACAATTGCCATGAAGATAGGTCAAAATCCTGCCTAAACTAGGGCAAAATTTCACTAAGTTAAAAGTTTCATGGACCCTTGTTCACAAAATTATAACTTGAGATCCATGCATATTTTGGGAAAAATTTGTGAATCAAAGTTGTAGATTTTGTGGAGAACTACAACTTTCATGTTGGAAGTTTTCTTTGAATCCAATTGCATCATGGTGAAAAAGTTGAGAAATGTTGGGAAAAAATAAGAAATTTTCATAACTTAGAAAATTTCTAAGTTATGAAAATTTTCCATTTTAAACCCTAATTTTCAAAATTAGGTTTCTTGGTGAACAAGTTTCATGTTTTGACACATCTTGATTAAAAATGACCCTTGGCACTTGGTTTTGACCAAAAAGTTAAAGTTTGACTTTTCAGTGTACAGTTGATTTTTGATCAGTTGACTGGAAAATTCATTTGTCAATCCAATGCAATTGAGATCTTTTGAACCTTGTGATTAGGTCAAGATGGTTCCATTGAGTCCTTGAATCCATGCTTGAACCCAATTTGCCATTGGCTAGGTGAAAAATCAGAAATTGCCCTTCTGCAGTCAAAATCCTAAAAATGACCATTTTCCCTTTTAATGATCTGATCAAATTTCTTGAAGAGTTGTGGTCCAAACTTGATCAAATGCTTCATATGAGTCTATAATGTTGATGTGGATCAAAAATTATGAGGTTTGACTGTAAGTTGGCCGCAGTTGACTTTTTCCCTAATACAGCTGATTTTTAGGTCAACTGTCCAATTGACTGGCCAAAAATTTGATTCAAAGCTTGAAAATTGGTTTGGGCAATCTTATAAGTCCAACATGAAGTATGAAAGTCATAAGAGGCATTGAAAGTCCAAAAATCTTTGTGCAAACTCAAACCCTAATTTCAGGTCAACAGTGCAAGGAGATGTCTTGAGCAAAGCAAACCCTAATCCTGTCTGGAGTCCAAAGAGTCTTGTGAGGGGAAATCTTAATAAAATGAGAGGGAAAATTTTGGGGTACAACAGCTGCCCCTGTTCAATCTTCTTGAACCTGAAGAGTTAGATTGGCGACTTGCCGTTCGTGACTCGAAGGTAAAAGATGATTGGACACTAGAGTGCCTGTAAATTTGCACTCGTCAAAATGTAGTTGAGGAATGGGCTTAAAGATGCCATTTGGAGATGTTATAATCTTGCTGGAGACGGGCTTAAATATTCCATCCAAGAATGTTTGTTGAATTGCATGTTGTAAGTCAGAAGAATGAGTATCAGAATGATATCCGCGTCTGGAACGTATCTGAACTGTATCTGGAGACTGAATCTGTATGAGCAATGGAATGGCGTCCACATCTGAAGCATATCTGAGCTGTAACTGTATTTGATTCTTGAATGAATAACAGAATGAATGTCGTGTCTGGAGTGTATTTGTATTGTATCTGAATCTGAAATATGAATAAGCGGCAGAATGGCATCCGTGTCTGGAGTATCTCTGGGCTGGGGATAAATTAGAATGAGTGACAGAATGGAAACCGTGTCTGGTGCGTATCTGGACTGTATCTGAAGTTGAGATCTTTATGAGTAGCAGAAGGACTTCCGTGTCTGGAGTGTATCTGAACTTTAACTGGGATCCGAATAGGCAATAAAATGACTTCCATGTCTTGGAGTGTATCTGAGCTTGAAGTTGATAGTTGAATCTGAATGAGAAATAGAATGGCTTCCATGTCTGGAGCGTATATGATCTGTATCTGATTGCTGAAGTCTGAATGAGTGACAGAATGGCATCCGTGTCTGGAGCGTATCCGTACTGTATCTTGACTTGAAATTCTGAATGAGTAATAGAATGACCTCCGTGTCTGGGGTGTATCCATATTGTATCTGAAATCCTTGAATATTTGTTAAAGATAGCTTTTAATCTTATCCTGAAAAGGGTAAAATGTTAGCTGAAACACAAAGTTATGTTGCATGAAATGTATGATGCAATAAAATGTCTTCTATCAATGTTTATGAATGTAATGTATGCGCATGTAAGCTGATTGGATGTCTTGCTGAGGAAAATAAATCCTTGATAGCTGTGGATAATAAAAATCCTTGACTGCTACCGGGGAAAATAAATCCTTGACCGCTGTTGGAGATTCAAAATCTTTGATTGTTGAGGATGAGAAATCCTTGGACCACTGTTGGGGATAGAAAATCCTTGGCAACTCGCGGGGATTATCAAAAACTTTGACAACTTCTGTGGGGATGAGAATCCTTCATGACTTTTCTGGGGATATTGAACCCTTCAAGTCTTCTTGAGAAACCTGCTTGGGGAATCCAGAGAACTTTGATGACTATGGCTGGGAATTACACCATAGGAATCCTTACTCGACTGGGGAATAAGGAAACTCTGATGATCTCTACCGGGGATTAGATGAAATAAAAACCTTGATCTGCTGAAGAAAAGGAAGACTCTAATGGCTTATGCGGAGAATTGAGAATGAGAAACTTCGATCTCCTGGGGAAATTGAAACTTTGGGGGCTTCACTAGAGAAGTGAGAATGAGAATCTTCGATCTGCAGGGGATTAAAAATTCTGACAGATTCATGCTTGGAGTAATGAAAACTCTGGCAACTTCACTGGGGAATCAGGAATGAGAATCTTTAATCTGCTAGGGGAATTTGAATCCTTGGGGACTTCAAACCGGGGAGTTAAGAATGAGAATCTTCATTCTGTTGGGGAGTAAAAACTTTATGGGAAATAGCTATACTGCTGGGGAATAGCTATCCTGCTGGAAAGTAAGTTCAAGACTCTCTGGGGGAAAAGCTTATTCCTGTTTGGAAAAAGTTCAGGAGTTTGGGTTGTATGCCAATCTATTGAGGAATTATCCTAGGTTGGGGATAAGATAAAAGCTAACTGTTATCTGGTTGATTCTCATACTTTAAGACAACTTGCTGGGGAATCTGGGGAAAGCTGAATGGTTTCCGCTGTGGATTGATAGTTGGAAATTTGACTTCGCTGGGGAAGAAGGTTTCATCCTTGCTGGAGATTCATGACCCAAAGTTTTTACTCCGCTGGGGATTGGGAGTTTGAAGACTTAACTCTGGTGGGAATTAAAGATTTGAAATTGTGACTCCGCTGGGGATTGGGATTTTATAGATGTGACTCTTGACGGGTATTTTGAAATTTAATTTCGTTGGGGATATGTATTTCAAGGTTGTAGCTCCGCTAGGGATCTAGATGATGTATTATAGGGGATTGCTCCTGGAATAGCCTAAAGATGTTTTCCTGTCCCTTCAACCTGTCAGTAATTATTCTTTCCCATTTCGTTTATTTGTAAACATGTGATTATACTCAAATGCATATGCTCATTTAATAAATCATTGAACGTTTTCAAATAAAACATAAGTGTAAAAGATAAGAAAAGGCAAATAGTTTTATGCACTTTGAAGTATCTTTGTATTAACTTTGTGTAAGTATTTTGTACAAAGGAGACAGACATCCTAGTAAGAGAATGTTGTCATAAAAATGAGAAAAATTTATACAAAGAAAGATGGCCATGTGTAAAAATTCCATGGGGTTCCCATTCTGCTATAGCCTTCGTGACTCTGGATATCTTGTCCATTTGTTGCTTCGTCCAAAGATGATTGGATTGATCAGAAGCCGAGAGCTTGTCTGTGAAGAGATTATCCTTAAAGTGATCCGACAAGATATAGTCATACGCTTTAATTCCCTAACTTTTTCCTGGACCGCCCTTTCGGGTTTTCAGTCCACCGGGAAACCCTTTTTTGCCCAAGTCGCCCTTTCGAGTTTTCAACTTGCCGGATGTACAATTTTTTTTTGTTTATCCCTAATTTTTGCCTGAACCGCCCTTTCGGGTTTTCGATTCATCGGGATGCCCATTTTTGCCCAAGTCGCCCTTTCGGGTTTTCAACTTGCCGGGTCGTTTATGCGTAGTATCTTTTAACTATGTCTGCATTCGCAGGGTGCAGCAGGTCGTCGCCGTCCATGGTGGTTAAGATCATTTCCCCACCAGAAAATATGTTTTTGATCATAAATGGTCCTTCGTAGGTAGGAGTCCATTTGCCCCTGGGATCACTTTGCGGCAAGATGATCCACTTGATTACAAGATCCCCGACTTGATATGTCTGGCGCCTGACTTTCTTGTTGAATGCCTTGATCATCCGTTTTTGATACGCCTGACCATGGCAAACAGCAGTAAGTCGCTTCTCATCAATCAAGTTAAGTTGATCAAGCCGGGTTTGAATCCAATCGTCTTCGCTCAAACCAGCATCTTTCATGATTCTCAAGGAGGGAATTTGAACCTCGATAGGTAAAACAGCTTCCATGCCATATACCAAAGAATATGGTGTTGCCCCAGTTGAAGTATGTGCCGTGGTACGGTACCCGTGCAGAGCAAACGGTATCATTTCATGCCAGTCCTTGTAGGTGACTATCATCTTTTGAATGATCTTCTTGATATTTTTGTTCGCAGCTTCGACAACACCGTTCATCTTTGGCCGATAGGGAGATGAATTGTGATGTTGAATCTGGAACTGCTCGCACAAAGCGGTGATCATAGTGTTGTTCAGGTTTGTACCGTTTTAAGTGATGATCCTTTCGGGGATACCATACCGGCAAATAAGGTTCTGGTTGATGAAGCGGGCAACAACATTCTTTGTGACGGATGTGAAGGAAGTTGCTTCGACCCACTTGGTAAAGTAATCAATGGCCACCAGGATGAAACAATGTCCATTGGATGCTGTAGGCTTGATCTCTCCAATCATGTCGATTCCCCAAATAGAGAATGGCCAAGGAGCTGTTAAGACATTGAGAGGAACTGGAGGTATATGTACCTTGTCGACATAGATTTGACATTTATGGCATGTTCGAGAATGTTAATGGCAATCAGCTTCCATGGTAGACCAGTAATAGCCTGCCCGTAGAATATTCTTAGCCATCGTATGTTCGCCTGAGTGAGTGCCAAAGGTACCATTGTGCAGTTCATCCATGATCTGTTCAGCTTCAACCTTGTCCACACAACGGAGAAGAATGCAATCATGATTGCGCTTGTATAGGATACCATTGCTCAGGAAGAACTTAGTTGAGAATCTACTTAAGAACTTTTTGTCGTTGACTGAAGCTCCTTCAGGGTATTCTTGTGCTTCGAGATACCTTTTGACGTCATCAAACCAAGGTCGGTCCACTACTTCTTCGGTATTAATCTCGTGACAATGTGCAGGTTCGTCCATCCGCTCAATGGTAATTCGGGGAGCCTCATTATCCCAGTTAAGTTTAAACATGGATGACATTGTAGCTAGAGCATCTGCTAGCTGATTTTCTTCTCACGGAAAGTGCTCGAAGGTAATCTGCTCAAAATGTGGTAACAATGTCAAGACATGTTCTTTGTAAGGGATGAGGTTTGGATGTTTAGTATCCTACTCTCCTTTGATTTGACTGATAACTAAAGCTGAGTCCCCGAATATGATCAAAGATTTGATTCCCAAGTCAATGGCAGCCTTGAGACCAAAGATACAAGCTTCATACTCGGCCATGTTGTTGGTGCAGCTGAAGCAAATTCTGGCGGTGAAAGGTGTATGGCAACCTTCCGGAGAGATAAGTACTGCGCCGATACCATTGCCAAGTGAATTAGAAGCACCATCAAAGCACAGGGTCCATCGGGATCCTTGTTCAGGTCCGTCATACGCCCTGAAATCTTTAACGTTGTCCAAAGTCATGATATCCTCGTCGGGGAAGTCGAACCTCATGGATTGGTAATCTTTGACAGCTTGATGGGCCAGATGATCGACTAGTACACTCCCATTTATAGCTTTTTGGGTCGAGTACTATATATCGTACTCTGTTAGGATCATCTGCCATCTAGCGATTCTTCCAGATAGAGCAGGCTTCTCAAAGATGTACTTGATCGGATCCATCTTAGAGATCAGCAAAGTGGTATGAGTCAACATATACTGCCTCAGCCGGCGAGCAACCCATACCAAAGCGCAACAAGTTTTCTCTACAGTGAGTATCGGGTCTCACAGTCGGTAAACTTTTTGCTAAGGTAATAAATGGCATGCTCTTTTCGTCCAGACTCGTCATGTTGGCCCAGTACGCACCCCATTGAATTCTCTAGGACGGTCAGATACATGATTGACAACCTTCCTTCGACGAGTGGCATCAAGATAGGAGGTTCTAGCAAATACTCCTTGATTCTATCGAAAGCAACTTGACAGTCATCATTCCATTTAACCACCTGATCTTTCTTCAACAGCTTGAAGATTGGTTCACAGGTAGATGTTAGGTGAGAAATGAACCTTGAGATGTAGTTTAGGCGTCCCAAGAAACCTCTGACCTTCTTCTCAGTGCGAGGGGCAGGCATTTCTTGTATAGCTTTGACTTTGGCAGGATCAACCTCGATGCCTTTGTTGCTGACTATGAAACCCAAGAGTTTACCGGACCTGACTCCGAAAGTGCACTTGTTAAGGTTTAGTCTGAGCTTGTACTCCTTCAACTTGACAAACAACTTTTGGAGATGGTCGAGGTGTTCTTCTTCAGTTTGTGAATGGGCTATCATGTCGTCTACGTAGACCTCTATCTCATGATGTATCATATTGTTGTACCCCAAAATTTGCCCTCTCATTTCTCAATGATTTCTCATCACAAAACCCTTGGAGCTCAAGATCCAGTTAGGGTTTCATCTGCTCAAGACTTCTCCTTGCACTGTTGACCCAAATTAGGGTTTGTGTTTGCACAAAGATGTTTTGACCTAAAATGCCTAAGATGACTTTCATGCTTCATATTGGACTCCCAAGTTTATCCACATCAAGTTTCAAGTCTTGATTCCAAGTTTTGCCCAGTCAATTGGATAATTGACCTAGAAATCAGCTGTATTGGGGAAAAAGTCAACTGTGGCCAATTGACAGTCAAACCTCATGAAAATTGACCCAAATCAACATCATGAACTCACATGGACCATTTGATCAAGTTTGGATCACAATTCCACAAGAAATTTGATCAGATCACCAAAAGGGCAAAATGGTAATTTTTAGGGTTTTGACTGTACAAAGGCAATTTTTGACTGTTTGACCTAGCCAATGGCAAACCAAGCTCACATATGGACTCAAGGATCCCATGGAATTATCTTGACATGCTCAATAAGTTCAAAAGATCCCAAGTACACAAGATTGACAGTTGAATTTCCCAGTCAATTAATCAATTTTGACTGTATACTGAAAAGTCAAACTTTGACTTTTTGGTCAAAATCAAGAGTCAAGATTCATTTTTCATCAAAACATGCCAAATCATGAAACTTGTTCACCAAGGAATCAAAAAATGCAAATTAGGGTTTGAAATAAGAATTTTTCATAACTTAGAATTTTTCTAAGTTATGAAAAACCCTAATTTTTCCCCAACTTTGCCCCACTTTCTCACCAAGATTCATTTGGATTCAAGCAAAAGTCAAAACATGAAAGTTGTAGCCTATTGCATAATCTACAACTTTGATTCACAAAGTTTCCCCAAAAGAAGCTTGTATCGCAAGTTACAATTTTTGGAACAAGGGTACTAAACCATTCTTAACTTAGTGAAAATTTGACCTATTTTAGGCAAGGTTTTTACCTAACTTCAAGACCATTTTTCACATACTTCCAATTGGAATTTAAATTTGCACTTCGAAGATGGATTGTAGTACACATTCCAAGCTTTCCAAAATGTCCAAGAACTCATCAAACAACCTCATGACTTGAGAGAATCGAATTTTGCAATATGGCAAAAACTCACTTTTGAATTGGCCAATTTCCATGTTCATAACTTGTGCAAACTTCTCAAATCAGCATGCAACTTGATTACAGGCCTCTAAACCATTCAACACTCATAAATTTAATGCAAACTCATTGTGCCAAGACCATGTTCTATGTGTTCAAGCATTGCATAGTGGATTAATCCCAAAATAGATAAAGCACTTTAACCATTTTTGCAAAAGTAAGCTTTATGTCAAAATGAAAATCCAAGAAGTATAGATCAAATCCCCTTGGCACAATTTTAGGGACTAATCACACTGATCAATGCCAAGGTTTGCAGCATGTTATGGGGGCCTCTACCTGTCTAAACATCAACTTGGCTTTTGGTTTCTTAAAGTGTAAGAAAGATGGCATAACTC
Organism: Vicia faba; assembly: GCA_948472305.1. NCBI lineage: Eukaryota > Viridiplantae > Streptophyta > Magnoliopsida > Fabales > Fabaceae > Vicia > Vicia faba. The sequence goes on from OX451736.1 coordinate 344,943,724, forward strand.
AAGACAACTTTGATCTCAGTAATAGAACCCTTAAGCAAATATTTTGTACACATTCAAGACATCCTAACTGAGCTAGCACACGACCCCAACACCTCCAATACCTCCACAAACTCAAAATCACCATTGAACTGCACAAAAACAGGGCTTGCTGCAGTTTGAGTGCCAACTCTCATTCCTTTCATGCTTTCTTGCTAAAGGCTTATCAAACACATTCCCTAGCATCACTTGAAGCTAACCCAAACATAAAACACGACCTGTAATTCCTCTAGGCAGTTCCACCATTTTCACTTTCTTGTTTTGTAGTTGAAGGTCCATAGCTCGATTCAAGGTGTTTCAAAGCAAAGTAAGCATTGGAATAGCATCACTACACTTCAGGCAAGCTGTACAGATCATCATCTTGCCCTGAAAGCTCCCCCATTGCCAGATAGAACTTCAACTGAACAGGTATCTTCTTGAACTTCTAACTCTTAGTGTAGGCATCATTAGCTCTAAGTTTATGAATAAGAAGTGTTCTACTCATGCCCCTGAATCTGTACATGCTTTTACTTTTCATTTATTTTTCCTGAGCTATGAGAATTTAAGGTCTGAATATGGAAGAAAAGTTAGGTCAAGATTTGGGAATGTTAAAATTCTCTCTCATTTCTGAGAGTTAGGATGAGTTCTTTACATATTTAGAATCGTGATTCAATGCTTAACATTTCTTATGTTGTAAGTTTATGCAAAAGATCAAGGAATCCAGATGTTTGAATGGATGTTCAGGCGCGCGTTTTTGAACATCTTTTTTGTCCAGAGGTTGAAGAAGAAGCCACATGGGCTGGGTCTGCTTTGATATTTCTCTTCACACCCTATTTTTGCTTTCATACCCCCTGAGCCCATTTTGTTTGTTTTATTGATTTTTTGACTTTTCTCTTTTTATTCTGATTTATTTATTTTTGCTAGTAATATTAAAAACATAAAAAATTATTTTTACACCATTTTTTTAAGCATTTATTTGTTTATATGAACTATTTGTACATAAATAATATATATATACTATTATTTAGAAAAACTAGAAAATAATGCAAATATATTTTTGTTCTGATTTTTTTTTTCTTTTGAAAATATTTTATACAAAATATAATTTTTTTTATAAATATTAAATATTATTATTTTGTATATATAATATTTATTTAGTAAATAATAAAGATATTTATATATATTAGTATATTTAGGTAAATAATACAAAAAATATATACATTTTTTATTTTATTAATATTTGACCTCAAAAAAATACTTTTTATAAATATACTTCATTTTATTTTATTTTTTGTATATAATAAATAAATACTTGTATAAATTAAATAATATATGTATTTACTTAATAAAAATTAGGGTTTTACCCTTAAAACACAAAAACTCCAAAAATGTTACTTTTTCTTATTTTATTCATTTTTGTTTATTTGACATAAAAAAATATCCTTTTTCCATACATATGAAAACCCTTTTTGCATTTTGCATCTTTATTTTATTTTCCATTTAATTTATGCAATTAATTATCTTATAAATATTCCAAAATTGATGTAATAGCTAGGTTTAAATTCCTTGTCTAAATATCCCCCCATTTGAACATTGTACCCCCCTTCCCATATTGTGTTGTAATAGTGTAGGAATTTTACTTTTCGCACTTTAACGCTTTCTAAATATACTATGTTAGAATTAGGGTTTGTATGCAAATAAAAAGAACAAAATAGTTTGACCTAATTTCAAGATAAACAAGCATGAAAATGGACAACACATATCACACTTGCACCCCTAGGGTATTCCACTTGTTGCCTTCAATAAATGGGCCATATTGCATGTTAGGTTTCTTTGGGTAAAACAAACACAATCAAATGATCATAGTCCCTCGATGACGCTTTCGAAAAGTTGCCTAAAATGATCAAGTCCCTTTCAAAGAAAAATTGCCCAAAGATACTTAGCACTATTGCAATTATGGTCTAAACGATGACCCGCGCCCGTCCCTTTCACATCCTAACACAAGATTGTCCACCAAATGCAATGGTGGAACAAAATTGTTAAAAGGGTTAAAACATAACAAAAATCCTTGAGAACTTTAGGGTAGATAGCTCTTAAGTACTCGTTAACTTACAAAACAAAACACTTGCCTATTTTTCAAACCACACTTCACGAACATTTTCCAAACAAACTTTCAAAGAAACCTTGAAACATCTTTTCAAAAAGACAAAACACCTTTTGTAAAACATTCGAGTAAAGAATTGTTACAAGGTTAGCCTATACAAGGCATCTTTTTCAAAACATTTTCAAAACCATACACAAAGCACCATTTCAAACAATTGAAAACCAAGGCAAGTTGATCTAAGCAAGTACCTAAGAGCCCATGGATAACCATGGATAGAAAGGGTGCTAATAGCTTCCCTTTCTATAATCTACTCCCCGAACCCAAGAAAAAATCTCAAAGGTTTTTGCTGTGCTTTTTAAACTTTTCCTTAGGATAAAATAAAAAGTCGGTGGCGACTCTTGCTCAACCGAAACATTTGTGAAAACAAACGCAAAACCCTAGTCAGTTCTCCCACCGTATCACAGAACTGGCGACTCTGCTGGGGACAAATTTAAAAGTGGAGTAACCTTAGGGCTTAGATCACCCTCTTGCATGATTAATTGTTTGATTTGTTTGCTTTATATTTTGTATCTCTTGTTTGGGTTTGCAAATCCTACACCCGGATTTTGGGAAACATTTCATAGATAGCAATACATTGTGGAAACTGTGCAGGGTATACCGACACGGTCGAAGCAATAGCTATATTAGTGCGACATATTTGTGAGTACCGGTGACCCTTGAGTTCAATCAAGGAGAGTACGGGGCCGCTGAGTGATGTCACTAAGCACTAATGACCTAGAACCTTACTTGACCATCTTGGCCTTGTATTAGGGGTAGTGAGATGACCGGCTTTGGTGCAGTCCGAAGTTGGTAGATACTCGATACTACACTCATTGAGGGTTGTTTTCTTGGAATATTTTGGTCGCTAGTTAAGTGGCTAAACCAAAACAATGAACAATGAAAACAATCCCGTGATATTGAGCTCCTTAGAACCCGGTTACTATTTATAGGACAGGTTTTTAAGCCAACTACACTCAAGAGGGTACTTACCTATGAAACCTCATGCAAGCCTGAAACTAGGGTTTGGTGTGAATGGCTTGTACATATGTTTTGTGCATACATCATAAACATCATAAAGCATCATATGCATTCACTAACCATTTCAAGGGTTTGGATCTTCATCTTTGTTCTTGTTTTGTAGGTCATGGAAATTCCTCGCAGAAAAACCATTCAAGTCAACCTTGTGAGAATCTCTCCTCAACTCAAGGATCTCACCTCAAGAATTCCGGAAAGCTCATCCTTCAGTGAAAGACATGGCAGACTGCTCAGCCTAGTCAACACCAACATTGAAGAAGACATGATGAAAGTGCTATTCCAGTTCTTTGACCCTCTTCACCACTGTTTCACTTTCCCTGATTACCAGTTGGTGCCCACTTTGGAGGAGTTTTCTCAACTCCTAAGAATCCCTATCCTTAATCAACTACCCTTCAACGGTACGGAAAAGGAACCAAAGCCGGAAGATGTTGCTCGAGCATTACATCTACAACCATCCGACATCAAGGGGCATTGGGAAACCAGAAGCGGCGTCAAAGGATTCTTAGCAAAATTCTTGTTTGAGAAGGCACAAGAATGTTGGAATTCATTGGACCTTCAAGCCTTTGAGGAAATTGTGGCACTCCTTATCTATGGGTTGGTCTTGTTCCTAAATTCTGACCAATTGATAGATGTCAACGCCGTCAAAATCTTCTTGTCCAGAAATCCAATACCAACATTGCTTGGGGACATTCTTCACTCATTTTACACACGAACAATGAGAAAGAGGGGTGTTCTCATGTGTTGTACTCCTCTCCTTGCAAGGTGGTTTATTTCGCACCTTCCACAATCTGTCTTGAAGAATGACCAAGGCTCAAGGTGGTCCCAACGGTTGATGACTCTTACTCACTCTGATGTACATTGGTGTTCTCGGTCCAGAGAAAATGTCATCATCGTTGATTGTTGTGGAGAGTTTCCTAATGTTCCTTTACTTGTAATCAGAGGAGGTATCACCTACAACCCTTGCCTAGCTTTGAGGCAATTTGGATATGCACGGAGGGATGGCCCTCACGACATGTTGATTCCTGACCTAGTTTTTGACTTCGACAACGATGCGCAAGGACTTCGCCAAAGATTCATTAGAGCTTGGGGAAGGCCCAACAAGGTTGATAGCAAGACACTGGGACACAAGAACTCCATCCCTCTTGAGCCTTATCTCAAGTGGATACGAGCCCGAGCCCAGAGTTTAATGATGCCTTATCCTCATGTTCTCCCTGTGATTAAAGAGCCCGTCAAGGAAGGAGAGGTTCCCTACACCATCCTACATCCAGACATGCCTACATCGTGGGAGGAAATGCAGAAAAGTTGGATTCAGCTCAAGGAGGAACGAAACACTTTTGAAACCAGCTTCTACGCCAGCGAAAAGAAGGTTCTAGAGCTTACCCGCCGACTCCATGAGCAAGAGGCCCTCAACACCTACATCGCACCAAAGAGGATGCGCAATGTCTTTTTACCTTGAGAAGTTTTTGTAATATTTGGCCCATGGGGCATTTATGTACTAAAAAATTTCTTCTTAATATGACGTGCGTTCTTCTTTGTCTGAAACAAGTTTGAATATTCTAAATCTTTGAATGCATTGCATACATAAGCATACCATTCATCATGTGCATAAGCAGGTCTCACTCCAGGTTTCCTTATCTGTCTGCTGTTTATTTCAGTAGGATGGATCTTGAGCAAACAATCAAAGACCTACAAGCTCAAAATGCACAGTTCCAGCAACTTCTGACGACCTTGGCTAAAGGTCAGGAGGATCTCAAGACCTTGCTGGGGAATAAAGACCCAGTGAAAAAGAAGAAAAAGAGACTCGGGGTGGCTACTTTGGGGAGAAGATTTGACAGAGAAGCTCGGAGAGTGCTTGAATTTCCTCCTACTTCTGATGAAGGAACCAATAAAGGAGGTGGGGCAGCAGTACCTTCCGAGTCCGATGTGGAAGAAGAGGAGGTCGAAGAGGATGAAGACTATTCTGACCAACAATACCCTCCAGCTGATGATAAATACAAAGGTTTAGAAGACAGGTTGGCCGCCATGGAGCTACAAAGAGTACCAGGTTTGGATTTTGAAGACTTGGGTTTGGTTGCCGGGATTGTGATTCCCCCAAAATTCAAAGTGCCAGTGTTTGTGAGGTATGATGGGCTGTCCTGTCCAAAAATGCATCTCAGGTCCTACGTGAGAAAGATCCAACCCTATACGGCAGATAAAAATCTTTGGATTCATTTCTTTCAAGACAGCCTTTCTGGAGCTCAATTGGAGTGGTTTTATCAGCTAGAAGGAACCAGCGTCCGAAATTGGGAAGACTTGGCCACCGCCTTTTACAAACAATACCAGTATAATTCTGACCTTGCTCCTACTCGTACCCAACTTCAGGGTATGTCACTAGGAACAGGCGAAGGATTCAAAGAATATGCACAAAAGTGGAGGGATTTGGCTGGCAGGGTGCAGCCTCCTTTAACCGATCGTGAGCTTGTTGATATGTTTCTAGGGACCCTATCTGGGCCATTTTTCAATCATCTAATTGGTAACTCTTCCGCGGGGTTTATCGATTTGATCTTAACCGGCGAAAGAATAGAAGCTGGCATCAAGTCAGGAAAGATTCAGAAGGGTGTTGCTGCAAGTGTTGAGAAGAAGCCTTTTAAGAAGGAAACGGCTGTGGTATATTCTCAGAGAAGAGCAGGGAAGACTGAGCGCCGACCGACAGTGGGGGCCGTAATGATTCAAAACCCTTCAAGTGAGCAGCCTCGCTATAACCAGTCCAGACCAAATCAGCAACGGGTGGAACGGCCACAACGGCAGTTCACCTGCATTAATATGACTTCAGCGCAAGTGCTTCCCCATCTGTTAAAATTGAATCTCGCCACTATCAAGGAGGCACCAAAAAATGTGAATACGTCCTCTCCGCATTATCATCCTAATGCTAAGTGCGCTTACCATTCTGACAGTGTCGGGCACGACACCAATGATTGTTGGGCACTCAAGCATAAAATCCAAGACCTGATAGAGGCGAAGGAGGTGGAGTTTGACGCTCCGGAGAAGCCTAATGTGATATCTGCTCCCATGCCGAAGCACGGCCGAAATATCAATGCCATTGAAGAAGATTTGTATGTTGCTAATGTCAATGATCTGATAACTCCATTGTTAACCATCAAGTTGAATCTGTTAAAGGCCGGGATCTTTCCGGGATGTAAAGAAGACTGCTATTGTTGTTACTCTCTGCCATTTGATTGTCCGTTACTGAAGAAAGGCATCCAAGGCCTTATGGATAGTCGACAAATCTTGTTTGAAAAAGTTTCTGCTGTCCCAATTCATACTGAAGATGTCTCAATCATAACCATTCACGCCAATCTTTCCAAGGCCGTCAGAAAGCCTGTTAAGATTACACCAGCTATGAAATCTGTTCCTTTGAAGATAACAATGCCAGGGCCTGTCCCCTATGTTTCTGAGAAGTCAATACCATGGAACTACGGCGGCGACGTCTACTACCATGGTATCAAACAAATCGAAATAACTGAAGAAAGTTCGGATGATGAAGAAGCCAGCATTGGTAACATTGCAGGCACGAGGAAAATCACCCGGAGCGGGAGAATATTTTCTCCAGAGATTGCCCCTCCGAGAGCAATCTTTGGACCCTCATCAGCTGACAAGGTTATCCCTGCACCAATAAAACTCTCTTCTAGAACCCCTTTGATTGAAGATGTTGTTGTCCCTAGTACTGTCCCTCCTACCACTGCTGACAAAGGTAAGGGAATCCAAGATGAGCTCGTCAGGACGAGGGCTCAACCCTTGGTCATTCCGGAAACCTCCAAGAAGGAAATGGATGAGATTTTGAGGATAATCAAAAGGAGTGATTACGATGTGGTAGAACAATTGGGGAAAACCCCCTCAAAGATCTCCATGCTGGCACTACTACTTTGCTCGGAAGCGCACGCTAAAGCTCTGATAAAATTCCTGAAGGCAGCCCATGTGCCCCAGGAAACTTCTGCAGATCAATTTCAGAATTGCGTGGCTAGCCTTACCGCGGATAATGGATTAGGTTTCTCTGATGCCGACCTAACTCCTAAAGGTAGAAACCACAATGATGCTTTGCACATTTCAGTCGAGTGCCGGGGAACTACTCTCGCACATGTCTTGGTCGACACTAGTTCGTCGCTGAATGTACTACCTAAGAAGGCCTTGGACCGACTAGATTGTGAAGGGTTAGAGTTGAAGCCAAGTGATATTGTTGTCAGAGCTTTCGATGGTTCGAAGAGAATGGTCCATGGGGAGGTTGAAATTCCCATCAAGATAGGCACTGAGGTGTTTAAATCCACTTTCTATGTGATGGACATCCGTCCGTCATACTCTTGCTTGTTGGGTAGACCTTGGATACACCATGCTGGGGCAGTCACCTCCTCTTTACATCAGATGTTGAAGTATCCTGTCAAGGGAAAGATCATTACTGTCCATGGTGAAGAGGAGTACATGATCAGTCACTTAAACTCATTCCGGTACGTGGAGGTAGAAGGGGAGTTCATTGAGACGCCTTTTTAACATTTCGAAGAAGTCCTTCCTGAAATAACAGTAGCAAAGTTGGCAGCTGAGACACCGAGGCAGATGGCCAGGATGGCATCTCTGGAGGATGCAAGGGCCACAATAAAAGAAGGGAAGAATTCAGCATGGGGGCAGTTGCCTGATATTCCACATAAGACCGTCAAATTTGGATTAGGGTTCACTACCGCGGGCCAGAAAGCTATGCGCCGTTCGAAGATTGAAAGAGCGCCAGTCAAAATCTCTCCCTACGGAATCAACGCTTTGGAGGATGAAGACATAGAGAGCAACATCGAAGAGTGGATCTACCCAACTGTCAAAGGAGGATTGTGCAACTGGGAGGCAAAAGACTTTGTCCCCATCACTTTTATTCATCAGTAATTTATCTGTCAAACATTTCCAATTTGGTCTGTAATATTTGTTTTGAACAATCCGCACACTATCTTTTCACCTCATGCCTTGCCCGGGGCGTGTAGGTCCATTTGTAAGGGTTTTGATTATTTTTCATATCCATATGCCATGTTTAATGATTCATTAGACGTTTTTCATTTGATAAACTACTTGTGTTCATTTTCTTTCCTTTTGCATTTCTTGTTTAAGGATGGCTATCCCTTACACACACCCACACTCACAAATGCAGGTACCCATCCACTCCGGATTCCATGGGTGACGATTCTGCTATATCCTTCAATAACTCTGAAGATCTGGTCAATCAAGCCGAGTATGAAGATGACGAAGGTTGTGAAGTACCAGGGGAACTAGCCAGACTTCTGCAGCAAGAGGAAAGGGCTATCTTACCGCACGAAGAGTCATTGGAGACTGTCAACTTAGGGACCGAGGAAGACCGGAAGGAGGTGCAAGTGGGTGCCAACCTGGAACCGAGTGTCAAGGAACGCCTGATACAGTTGTTGAATGAGTATGTTGAAATCTTCGCTTGGTCTTATGAAGACATGCCGAGTTTAGACACAGACATCATGGTTCACCGTCTCCCCATAAGAGAGGATTGTCCACCGATCAAGCAAAAAGTTCGCCGAATGAGGCCTGACATGTCTGAAAAGATCAAAGCAGAAGTGATGAAGCAATTCGACGCTGGCTTCCTGGCTGTTACGTCCTATCCTCAGTGGGTCGCTAACATCGTGCCAGTACCTAAGAAAGATGGCAAAGTCAGGATGTGTGTGGACTACCGGGATTTGAATAGGGCCAGTCCCAAAGATGATTTTCCGCTACCTCACATTGACATTTTGATCGACAATACAGCTCAGCACAAAGTGTTTTCCTTCATGGATGGATTCTCGGGCTACAATCAAATCAAAATGGCCCCCGAGGATATGGAGAAAACAACTTTTGTCACGCAATGGGGCACTTTCTGTTACAAGGTGATGCCGTTCGGGCTGAAGAACGTAGGGGCAACTTATCAACGCGCCATGGTAGCTTTGTTTCATGATATGATACATCATGAGATTGAAGTTTACGTAGACGATATGATAGCTCGGTCACAAACAGAGGAAGAGCACCTTGAACATCTAGAAAAGCTGTTTTCCAGGTTGAAAGAATACAAACTCAGGCTGAATCCAAGTAAATGCACTTTTGGAGTTAGGTCTGGTAAACTTCTAGGTTTCATTGTAAGCAACAAAGGCATTGAAGTCGATCCAGCAAAAGTGAAAGCAATACAAGAGATGCCTGCCCCCCGTACTGAAAAGGAGGTTAGAGGGTTCTTGGGGCGCTTGAACTATATTGCCAGATTCATCTCTCACCTGACTTCTACCTGTGAGCCAATTTTCAAACTCTTGAAGAAAGATCAGGTAGTCGAATGGAACGACGATTGTCAAGCTGCTTTTGATAAAATCAAGGAGTATTTGCTAGAACCTCCTATTCTGATGCCACCCGTCGAAGGAAGACCATTTATCATGTATCTGACCGTCTTGGATAACTCAATGGGGTGTGTTTTGGGCCAGCATGACGAGTCTGGTCGAAAAGAGCATGCTATTTATTACCTTAGCAAAAAGTTTACCGACTGTGAGACTCGCTACTCACTGCTCGAGAAAACTTGCTGCGCTTTGGTATGGGCTGCTCGTCGACTAAGGCAGTATATGTTGACTCATACTACCTTGCTGATTTCCAAAATGGATCCTATCAAGTATATCTTCGAAAAGCCTGCTTTATCTGGAAGGATAGCCAGATGGCAGATGATCTTAACCGAGTATGACATCCAGTACACCACCCAAAAAGCTATAAAAGGGAGTGTACTAGCTGACCATCTGGCTCATCAAGCTATCGAAGACTATCAACCCATGAGATTTGACTTCCCAGACGAAGACATCATGAATTTGGACAACATTGAAGGTAACAAACCGTATGACGGACCCGAAAAGGGATCCCGATGGACCCTGTACTTTGATGGTGCTTCAAATGCACTTGGAAACGGTATCGGCGCAGTACTCATTTCTCCGGAAGGCTGTCACACACCTTTCACGGCCCGACTTTGCTTCAGCTGCACAAACAACATGGCTGAGTATGAAGCTTGCATCTTTGGTCTCAAGGCTGCCATAGACTTGAGGATCAAATCTTTGATCGTATTTGGGGACTCGGCTTTGGTTATCAGCCAAATTAAAGGTGAGTGGGATACCAAGCATCCTAATCTTATCCCATACAAAGAACATGTCCTGACATTGTTGCCTCATTTCGAGCAAATTACCTTCGAGCATTTCCCGCGAGAAGAGAATCAGCTAGCAGATGCTCTAGCCACAATGTCCTCCATGTTTAAACTCAACTGGGATAACAAGGCTCCCCAAATCACCATCGAGCGAATGGATGAACCTGCGCATTGTCACGAGATTAATACCGAAGAAGTAGTGGAACAACCTTGGTTCCATGAAATCAAAAGGTATCTCGAGACCAGAGATTATCCCGAAGGAGCTTCCGTAAATGACGAGAAGTTCTTAAGGAAATTTGCTACCAAATTCTTCCTGAGCAACGACATCCTTTACAAACGAAGCCATGATTGTGTATTACTCCGATGCGTAGACAAAGCTGAAGCAGAGTTGATCATGACTGATATACACAGCGGCACATTTGGCACTCACTTGAGCGGGCATACAATGGCTAAGAAGATCCTAAGGGCATGCTATTACTGGTCTACCATGGAAGCTGACTGCCATCAACATTCCCGTACTTGCCACAAGTGTCAAGTCTACGCTGACAAGGTTCATATCCCTCCGGTCCCTCTCAACGTTCTGACTGCTCCTTGGCCATTTGCAATGTGGGGCATTGACATGATTGGAGAGATCAAGCCCACGGCTTCCAATGGATATCGCTTCATCCTGGTTGCCATTGACTATTTCACCAAATGGGTCGAAGCAGCTTCCTTCGCCTCTGTTACTAAAAATGTGGTTGCCCGCTTCATCAAGAAAAATCTCATATGTCGGTATGGTGTCCCAGACAGGATCATCACAGACAACGGTACAAATCTGAATAACACAATGATCACCGCTTTGTGCAAACAGTTCAAGATTTATCATCACAATTCATCTCCCTATCGGCCGAAGATGAACGGTGCTGTAGAAGCTGCGAACAAAAACATTAAGAAGATCATTCAGAAAATGACAGTCACTTACAAAGACTGGCATGAGATGTTACCATTTGCTCTGCATGGGTACCGTACGACGGCACGTACTTCAACCGGGGCAACCCCATTTTCTTCGGTATATGGCATGGAAGCTGTCCTGCCTATGGAAGTTCAGATTCCTTCTCTAAGGATTATGAAGGACGCAGGTTTGAATGAAGATGATTGGATGCAGACCCGACTTGACCAACTCAATCTGATCGACGAGAAGCGACTCGCTGCTATATGCCATGGTCAGGCGTATCAAAAACGGATGATCAAGGCCTTCAATAAGAAAGTCAGACGTCAAGTGTATCAAGTCGGAGATCTCGTAATCAAGCGGATCATCTTGCCGCAAAGTGATCCCAGGGGCAAATGGACTCCTACATTTGAAGGACCATTTGTGATCAAGAGCATATTTTCTGGTGGTGCGATGATTCTAACCACCATGGACGGCGACGACCTACCGCACCCTGCGAACGCAGACATAGTCAAAAGATACTACGCATAAAATAACCCGACAAGTCGAAAACCCGAAAGGGCGGCTTGGGCAAAAATGGGCATCCCGGTGAATCGAAAACCCGAAAGGGCGGTTCAGGCAAAAATTAGGGATAAAAACAAAAAAAATCTGTACACCCGGCAAGTCGAAAACCCGAAAGGGCGGCTTGGGCAAAAAGGGGTTTCCCGGTGGATCGAAAACCCGAAAGGGCGATTCAGGCAAAAGTTTGGGAATTAAAGCGTATGACTATGTCTCGTCGGATCACTTCAAAAGACAATCTCTTCATCAACCAGTTCCAGGTTTCTGATCAATCCAGTCATCGGTAAACGAAGCATTGAATGGACAGATATTCAGAGTTGTGAAGGCAATAGCAGAATGGAATCCCATGGAATTATTTCACATAGCCATCTTTATTTTGTATAAATCTTTCAATATTTACGACAAAATCCTCTTACTAGGATGTTTGTCTCCTTTGTACAAACATACTCAGAGAAAGTTAATACAAATACTTTTCCCAGAAATTTGTGTCATTTCCTTTCACTTTTTCTCTTGCACTATTTGTTTTATTTTGAGAAACGTCCAATGTTTTGTTAAATAGGCATATGCATTTGAACATAATCATTTCCTTATGAATCAAGAAAGAGGATTACTGACAGGTTGAAGGCACAGTTGGATATCTTGACACCCTTTCAAAGGAAATCCCCAGCAAGTCTTGAAGCTTATCCCCAGTAGATTCTGGAAGCTTATCCCCTGCAGAGTACGGACGTATCTCCCGAGCTTTATTCAAAGTTATTCCTCACAAGGGCTTATAACTGGGTTATCCTCAGCTTATTGCCACGGAAGATCGCACTCGGCAAATTTCTTCTTATCCCCAGCGGAGTTCACCAGAGTTCCCCAACATAACTTATCAATACAATCCCCCAGAGGAGCTTATCTTTGTTATCCCCAGCCAGAGAATCCTCTCGAACTCAATTCCCCTCAGAGTTTAAGTTTCAGTATCCCCAGCGAAGCCAAACTAGTGAACCTTCTCCCTACAGAATTTTGGGAGGGCAAATCTTGAGTTCCCCAGTGAGGTCTCCAGAAATACTTCCCACCAAATTGAAGATTCTCAGTCTTACATCCCCAGCATGAGTCTATTAGATTGGAACTCCCCAGTAGAAGTCATCAGGAATTCTCTTCCCCAGCAACAGCCAAGGAATTATTCTTCCCGGCAGCAGTCAAGATACTTTTATCTTCAGCCATCTCGGATTCATCTATCCTCAGCAAGACAGCTCTCCAGCTCACATGCGCATCCATTTACATTCATATCATATAACATACATTGTATCATGCATCATGACATTGCATATAACTAACTCTCTACCTTTTCAGGTAAGATCAGTCGACAGACAAAATCATTATTTTCCGAGATTCTTTCCAGAAATAGTTCAGATATGACCCAGACATGGCAATATTCTGATGTTTATTCCAGATTCATCCAGATGCAGTTTTACACGAGCTCATCATCAGGAAGCCCTACACCGGTTCCTTTTCAAGACTTCTGAAAACAGTTCACGGGTTCTCCAAGTAACGGATGTTAACCTATCACTTGTTCAGTTTCTTCTCAAGACTTCTGAAAACAGTTCACGGGTTCTCCAAGTAACGGATGTTAACCTATTATTTGTTCAGACTCTTCTCAACTTTTGAAAACAGCTTACGAACGCTTCCCAACAACGGATGCTGCTCTATTGCTTATTCAACTTCAAGATTTCTGAAAACAGTTCACGGGTTCTCCAAGTAACGGATGTTAACCTATCACTTGTTCAGTTTCTTCTCAAGACTTCTGAAAATAGTTTACGGATTCTTCCCAACAACGGATGTTAATCTACCAACTTGTTCAGATGCAATTTTTGAAAACAGTTTACGGACGCTTCCCAACAACGGATGCTGCTCCATTGCTTATTCAACTTCAAGACTTCTGAAAACAGTTCACGGGTTCTCCAGTAACGGATGTTAACCTATCACTTGTTCAGATTCTTCTCAAGACTTCTGAAAATAGTTTACGGATTCTTCCCAACAACGGATGTTAATCTATCAACTTGTTCAGACTCTTCTCAACTTTTGAAAATAGTTTACGGATTCTTCCTAACAATGGATGTTAATCTATCAACTTATTCAGACTCTTCTCAACTTTTGAAAATAGTTTACGGACGCTTCCCAACAACGGATGCTGCTCTATGGCTTATTCAATCTCAACTCCTGAAAATAGTTTACGGATTCTCCAAAATGTGGATGTCAATCTATTGCTTATTCAGACCCCCAGTTCAGAGTTGGTCCTAAGCATGGACACCTTCCTGATACTCATTTCCAGATGGCATCTTTAAGCCCATCCCCGACAAGTGTCTGTCACTCTCCCCGATGGCATCATTAAGCCCATCTCCAAATGGCATCTCTAAGCCCATTCCCGCATCCCTTGCTTTGACGAGTGCAAATTTAAGGGCACTCTAGTGTCCAATCTCCTTTTACCCTCGAGTCACGAAAGGCAAACTTGCCAATCTAACTCTTCGGATTCAAGAAGATTGAACAGGGGCAACTGTTGTACCCCAAAATTTTCCCTCTCATTTCTCAATGATTTCTCATCACAAAACCCTTGGAGCTCAAGATCCAGTTAGGGTTTCATCTGCTCAAGACTTCTCCTTGCACTACTTGCACTGTTGACCCAAATTAGGGTTTGTGTTTGCACAAAGATGTTTTGACCTAAAATGCCTAAGATGACTTTCATGCTTCATATTGGACTCCCAAGTTTATCCACATCAAGTTTCAAGTCTTGATTCCAAGTTTTGCCCAGTCAATTGGACAGTTGACCTAGAAATCAACTGTATTGGGGAAAAAGTCAATTGTGGCCAATTGACAGTCAAACCTCATGAAAATTGACCCAAATCAACATCATGAACTCACATGGACCATTTTATCAAGTTTGGATCACAATTCCACAAGAAATTTGATCAGATCACCAAAAGGGCAAAATGGTCATTTTTAGGGTTTTGACTACACAAAGGCAATTTTTGACTGTTTGACCTAGCCAATGGCAAACCAAGCTCACATATGGACTCAAGGACCCAATGGAATTGTCTTGACATGCTCAATAAGTTCAAAAGATCCCAAGTACACAAGATTGACAGTTGAATTTCCTAGTCAATTGATCAATTTTGACTGTATACTGAAAAGTCAAACTTTGACTTTTTGGTCAAAATCAAGAGTCAAGATTCATTTTTCATCAAAACATGCCAAATCATGAAACTTGTTCACCAAGAAATCAAAAAATGCAAATTAGGGTTTGAAATGAGAATTTTTCATAACTTAGAATTTTTCTAAGTTATGAAAAACCCTAATTTTTTCCCAACTTTGCCCCACTTTCTCACCAAGATTCATTTGGATTCAAGCAAAAGTCAAAAAATGAAAGTTGTAGCCTATTGCATAATATACAACTTTGATTCACAAAATCTCAAGTTACAATTTTTGGAACAAGGGTACTAAACCATTCTTAACTTAGTGAAAATTTGACCTATTTTAGGCAAGGTTTTTACCTAACTTCAAGACCATTTTTCACATACTTCCAATTGGAATTTAAATTTGCACTTCAAATATGGATTGTAGTATACATTCCAAGCTTTCCAAAATGTCAAAGAACTCATCAAACAACCTCATGACTTGAGAGAATCGAATTTTGCAATATGGCAAAAACTCACTTTTGAATTGGCCAATTTCCATGTTCATAACTTGTGCAAACTTCTCAAATCAGCATGCAACTTGATTACAGGCCTCTAAACCATTCAACACTCATAAATTTAATGCAAACTCATTGTGCCAAGACCATGTTCTATGTGTTCAAGCATTGCATAGTGGATTAATCCCAAAATAGATAAAGCACTTTAACCATTTTTGCAAAAGTAAGCTTTATGTCAAAATGAAAATCCAAGAAGTACAGATCAAATCCCCTTGGAACAAGTTTAGGGACTAATCACACTGAACAATGCCAAGGTTTGCAGCATGTTATGGGGGCCTCTACCTGTCTAAACATCAACTTGGCTTTTGGTTGCTTAAAGTGTAAGAAAGATGGCATAACTCAAGACAACTTTGATCTCAGCAATAGAACCCTTAAGCAAATATTTTGTACACATTCAAGACATCCTAACTGAGCTAGCACACGACCCCAACACCTCCAATACCTCCACAAACTCAAAATCACCATTGAACTGCACAAAAACAGGGCTTGCTGCAGTTTGAGTGCCAACTCTCATTCCTTTCATGCTTTCTTGCTAAAGGCTTATCAAACACATTCCCTAGCATCACTTGAAGCTAACCCAAACATAAAACACGACCTGTAACTCCTCTAGGCAGTTCCACCATTTTCACTTTCTTGTTTTGCAGTTGAATGTCCATAGCTCGATTCAAGGTGTTTCAAAGCAAAGTAAGCATTGGAATAGCATCACTACACTTCAGGCAAGCTGTACAGATCATCATCTTGCCCTGAAAGCTCCCCCATTGCCAGATAGAACTTCAACTGAACAGGTATCTTCTTGAACTTCTAACTCTTAGTGTAGGCATCATTAGCTCTAAGTTTGTGAATAAGAAGTGTTTTACTCATGCCCCTGAATCTGTACATGCTTTTACTTTTCATTTATTTTGCCTGAGCTATGAGAATTTAAGGTTTGAATATGGAAGAAAAGTTAGGTCAAGATTTGGGAATGTTAAAATTCTCTCTCATTTCTGAGAGTTAGGATGAGTTCTTTACATATTTAGAATCGTGATTCAATGCTTAACATTTCTTATGTTGTAAGTTTGTGCAAAAGATCAAGGAATCCAGATGTTTGAATGGATGTTCAGGCGCGCGTTTTTGAACATCTTTTTTGTCCAGAGGTTGAAGAAGAAGCCACATGGGCTGGGCCTGCTTTGATATTTCTCTTCACACCCTATTTTTGCTTTCATACCCCCTGAGCCCATTTTGTTTGTTTTATTGATTTTTTGACTTTTCTCTTTTTATTCTGATTTATTTATTTTTGCTAGTAATATTAAAAACATAAAAAATTATTTTTACACCATTTTTTTAAGCATTTATTTGTTTATATGAACTATTTGTACATAAATAATATATATATACTATTATTTAAAAAAACTAGAAAATAATGCAAATATATTTTAGTTCTGATTTTTTTTTATTTTATTTTTTCTTTTGAAAATATTTTATACAAAATATACTTTTTTTTTATAAATATTAAATATTATTATTTTGTATATATAATATTTATTTAGTAAATAATAAAGATATTTATATATATTAGTATATTTAGGTAAATAATATAAAAAATATATACATTTTTTATTTTATTAATATTTGACCTCAAAAAAATACTTTTTATAAATATACTTCATTTTATTTTATTTTTTGTATATAATAAATAAATACTTGTATAAATTAAATAATATATGTATTTACTTAATAAAAATTAGGGTTTTACCCTTAAAACACAAAAACTCCAAAAATGTTACTTTTTCTTATTTTATTCATTTTTGTTTATTTGACATAAAAAAATATCCTTTTTCCATACATATGAAAACCCTTTTTGCATTTTGCATCTTTATTTTATTTTCCATTTAATTTATGCAATTAATTATCTTGTAAATATTCCAAAATTGATGTAATAGCTAAGTTTAAATTCCTTGTCTAAATATCCCCCCATTTGAACATTTGTATCCCCCTTCCCATATTGTGTTGTAATAGTGTAGGAATTTTACTTTTCGCTCTTTAACGCTTTCTAAATATACTATGTTAGAATTAGGGTTTGTATGCAAATAAAAAGAACAAAATAGTTTGACCTAATTTCAAGATAAACAAGCATGAAAATGGACAACACATATCACACTTGCACCCCTAGGGTATTCCACTTGTTGCCTTCAATAAATGGGCCATATTGCATGTTAGGTTTCTTTGGGTAAAACAAACACAATCAAATGATCATAGTCCCTCGATGACGCTTTCGAAAAGTTGCCTAAAATGATCAAGTCCCTTTCAAAGAAAAATTGCCCAAAGATACTTAGCACTATTGCAATTATGGTCTAAACGATGACCCGCGCCCGTCCCTTTCACATCCTAACACAAGATTGTCCACCAAATGCAATGGTGGAACAAAATTGTTAAAAGGGTTAAAACATAACAAAAATCCTTGAAAACTTTAGGGTAGATAGCTCTTAAGTACTCGTCAACTTGCAAAACAAAACACTTGCCTATTTTTCAAACCACACTTCACGAACATTTTCCAAACAAACTTTCAAAGAAACCTTGAAACATCTTTTCAAAAAGACAAAACACCTTTTGTAAAACATTCGAGTAAAGAATTGTTACAAGGTTAGCCTATACAAGGCATCTTTTTCAAAACATTTTCAAAACCATACACAAAGCACCATTTCAAACAATTGAAAACCAAGGCAAGTTGATCTAAGCAAGTACCTAAGAGCCCATGGATAACCATGGATAGAAAGGGTGCTAATACCTTCCCTTTCTATAATCTACTCCCCGAACCCAAGAAAAAATCTCAAAGGTTTTTGCTGTGCTTTTTAAACCTTTCCTTAGGATAAAATAAAAAGTCGGTGGCGACTCTTGCTCAACCGAAACATTTGCGAAAACAAACGCAAAACCCTAGTCAGTTCTCCCACCGTATCACACATATCATGAAACAAAGCTACCATGGCGCGTTGATAGGTTGCCCCGACATTCTTCAGTCTGAATGGCATCACTTTATAGCAGAACGTACCCCACTGTGTAACAAAGGTAGTTTTCTCCATGTCTTCAGGTGCCATTTTGATCTGGTTGTACCCTGAAAATTTGTCCATGAAAGAAAATACCTTGTGCTGAGCTGTATTGTCAACCAAGATGTCAATGTGCGGTAGTAGGAAGTCATCTTTAGGGCTGGCCCTATTTAATTCTCTGTAATCCACGTACATTCTTACTTTGCCGTCCTTTTTAGGCACGGGCACAATTTTAGCAACCCATTATGGATAGGAAGTAACTGCAAGAAAGCCAGCATTGAACTGCTTCATAACTTCTGCTTTGATCTTTTCAGACATGTCGGGCCTCATGCGGCGAACATTCTGTTTAACTGGTGGACAATCTTCTCTTGTAGGGAGACGGTGAACCACAATATCTGTATCAAGTCCCGACATGTCTTCATAGGACCAGGCGAAGATCTCAACATATTTATTCAAGAGCTGAAGCAAACGCTCTTTGACACTTGGCTCTAGATTGGCACCCACTCTAACTTCTTTTTTGTCTTCCTATGTACCCAAGTTGATTGTCTCTAACAACTCCTTGTGAGGTAGAATAGCCCTTTCTTCCTGTTGTAGCAGTCTAGCCAATTCTCCAGGCACTTCACAGTCTTCATCACCTTCGTACTCGGCATGGTAGACCAGATCTTCAGAATCACTGAAGGCCATAGCAGAATTGTTACCCATGGAATCCAGAGTGGAAGGGTACCTGCATTTGTAAGTGTGGTGTGTAAGGGATAACCACCTTTAAACAAATAAAATATAAAAAGAAAGAAAATGAACACAAAAGTTTATATGTGAAAACGTCTATAATTCATTAAAATGGCATATGAAGATGAAAAATCAAACCCTTACAAATGGACCTATGTGCCTCGGGTAAGGCACATGGTTAAAAGTGTACGAATTGTTTAAGAATTATTACAAACCAACTGAAATGTTTGAAAGATAAATTACTGATTGATGAAAGTAATACGAATAAAGTCCTTTGCCTCCCAATTGCATAGTCTTCCTTCCACAATAGGGAAAATCCAGTCTTCCAGATTGCTCTCCTCTTCACTATCCTCCAAAGCATTGACCCCATGATGGGTGATCTTCACTGGTGGCCCTCCAGCCCGGGAGCGACGCATAACCTTTTGAGCAGAAGCAGTGAAACCCAAGCCGAATTTATCAGATTTGAAAGGAAAATCGGGAAGCTGCCCCCAGATTATGCTTCCTCCTTCTTCAATCACAGCCTTAGCATCCTTTAAATAAGACATACGAGGCGGAGGTCTTGTAATCAAAGGTACAGAAGCCACTGTCTTGGTCGCCGCAATCTCCTGATATACCTCCTCAAAATGCTGAAAGGGGGTTTCGATGAATTCTCCATCTAATTCCACATAGCGGAAAGAATTTAGATGGCTTATCATGTATTCCTCTTCACCGTGAACTGTTACAATTTTCCCCTGGACAGGGTACTTGAGCTTTTGATGCAGAGTTGAAGTGACGGCTCCAGCATGGTGAATCCAAGGTCTTCCCAACAAACAAGAATAGGAAGGACGGATGTCCATGACATAGAATATGGAGTTGAAGGTTTCAGTTCCCACTTTAATCGGGATGTCCACCTCCCTGTGGACCATCCGTTTGGAACCATCAAAGGATCTGACAATGATGTTGCTGGGCTTCAAAGTTAGACCTTCACAATCTAGCCTATCCAATGCTTTCTTTGGTAAGACGTTCAACGATGAACCAGTGTCTACCAAAACGTGTTCCAGAGTAGTCCCTCTGCATTCTACCGAGACATGCAAAGCGTCATTATGTTTTCTCCCCTTGATTGTTAAATCGGCGTGGAGAATCCTAGACCATTGTCTGCTGTTAGGCTAGCTACACATTCCTGGAACTGGTCCGCGGAGGTTTCCTGGGGCACATGGGCCGTCTTCAAGAATTTGATCAAAGCTTTAGCGTGAGCTTCTGAACAAAGCAGCAGGGCCAACATATATATTTTTGAGGGGGTTTTCCCCAGTTGCTCCACAACATTATAATCGCTTTTCTTGATTATTTTCAAAATCTCTTCCATTTCTTTCTGAGAGGTTTCAGGGATGATCAACGGCTGAGCCCTCGTCCTGACAGGCTCTTCTTGGATCCCTTTCCCTCTATCATCAGCAGCAGCAGAGGGGACAACCATAGGAGTCACAACTTCTTCAATAACTGGAGTTCTCGCAGATATATTGACCGGTGCAGGAGTGACCTTAGGAGCAGCTGAGGGTCTGAAGATTGCCTTTGGAGGCGCCATCTCCAGAGAGAAAATTCTTCCACTGCAGGTGATTTTACTCGTTCCATCAATTTTTCCAATGTTGGAAGTCTCTTCATCAGAACTCTCTTCAGTTGATTCAATTTGTTTAATACCGTGGTAAAAGATCTCTCCCCCATAGTTCCACGGTATTGATTTGTTGGACTTGTACGGGATAGGCCCCGACATGGTTATCTTCAAAGGTGCAATCTTTGGATCGGATGTAATCTTAACAGGTCTTTTGGAGACCTTGGAAAGATTGGCGGATATGGTAATTATCGAAACATCATTGACAGGAGTCGGTGTAACAGGCGTCTTTTCAAAAAGGATTTCTTGGTTATCCATTAGGCGCTGGATGCCTAACTTCAACAACGGACAGTCGGTTGGTAAGGAGGAACAAAGGTAGCAATCTTCTTCACAACCTGGGAAAATCCCATCCTTCAGCAAATTCAACTTGATTATCGGTAGCGGAGTCATCAAATCATCAACAGTAGCAACAAATAGATCCTCTTCAACAACATGGGCATTGTGACCATGTTTTGGCATTGGAGCAGCGATCACATTAGGCTTTTCAGGGGCGTCGAATTCAACTTCTTTAGCATATATTAAATCCTGAATCTTATTTTTGAGGGCCCAACAATTGTTGGTGTCGTACCCCAGGCTGTCTGAATGATAAGCACACTTGGCATTTGAATGGTAGTGAGGAGAATATGTATTCAGATTCTTCGGCGCTTCTTTCAAACTTGCAAGGTTTAACTTCAAAAGTTGAGGGAGAACCTAAGCAGGTGTCATATTGATCCGGGTGAATTGTCGTGCAGGCCTTTCCACCCTTGCTTGGTTGGTTCTGGGTTGATTGTTTCTAGGCTTATCAGTTGCAGACTTCTGAATCATTACGGCCCCCACCGCTGGCTGGCGCTTAACTCTTCCTTGACTTCTTTAGGAGTAGACAACTGAGACTTCTTTCTTTGCTGGAAAGGTCTTTTTGATGGCAGCGGAAGCAGATGCATCCTTTTGAATTTTTCCGCTCTTGATTCCGACTTCAACTCTCTCACCAGTCAGAATCAACTCGGTGAACCCCGCAAACAAACTTCCAATCAGGTGATTGAAAAAGGGGCCTGACAGCGTACCCAAGAACATATCCACAAGCTCCCTCTCAGATAGAGGTGGTTGTACTCGTCCCGCCAAGTCTCTCCATTTCTGGGCATACTCTTTAAAACCTTCGTTTGAGACCATGCCCATACTTTGTAATTGAGTACGGGTTGGTGCTAAATCCGCATTATATTGATATTGTCTGTAAAAGGCAGCTGCCAAATCCTCCCAATTGTGCACATCAGACCTCTCTAGCTGGTAAAACCAATTTAACTGCGTCACCGAAAGACTGTCTTGGAAGAAATGGACCCACAGATCCTTATCAGAAGAATGCGGTTGAATTTTCATGACGTAAGATCGCAGATGCATCTTTGGACAAGACAAACCATCGTATTTAGCAAAAAGCGGCACTTTGAACTTGGGTGGAATCACAATCCCAGAAACCACTCCTAAATCTTCGAAGTCCAGCCCAGGCACTCTCTGCACCTCCATGGCAGCTAGACGCTCTTCCAGATTCTTGTATTTGTCGTCTGCAGGAGGGTACTATTGCTCAGAATAGTCTTCATCCTCTTCTTCTTCTTCTTCCTCAGACTCAGTTGGCACTGCAACTCCCTTTCCTTTTCCTACCCCTTCATCAGATGTTAAGGGAAAATCCAGGACCCTTCTAGCTTGACCTTCAAATCTTCTACCCAAGGTAGCCACACCAACTCTTTTCTTTTTCTTTTTCTCCTTTTACTTCTCTTGCAAGGTTTTGAGCTCCTCCTTCCCCTTTGCCAAGGTCAGAAGTAGCTGTTGAAATTGGGAATTCTGCGCTTGTAAGTCTTTAACCGTCTGCTCAATATCCATCTTGCTGAAATAAATAGCAGAGAGATAAGGAAACCTGGTGTGATGACCTGCTTATGCATATGATGAATGATATGTATTCATGTAATGCATTCAAGGATTCAGAGATTCAAATTTGTTTTAAACAAAAAGGAACACACGTCATATTAATGAGATAGAATTTGTTAGTACATCAATGCCCCATGGGCAAAATAATACAAAATTCTAATGTAAAAAAACATTGCGCATCCTCTTCGGTGCAATGTAGGTGTTGAGAGTCTGCTTTTTGTGAAGTTGACGAGTAAGTTCCAAAACCTTCTTCTCACTTGCATAGAATTGGGCTTCAAAAGTGTCGCGTTCTCCCTTGAGCTGTATCCAACTCCTTTGAAAATCTTCTAGTGATGTTGGCATGTCAGGATGTAGGAGGGTGTATGGAACCTCTCCTTCCATAACAGGCTCTTTGATCACAGGCATAATGTAGGGGTAAGGCATCATAAGACTTTGGGCGCGGGTTCGTACCCGCTTGAGGTAAGGCTCAAGGGGGATGGAATTCTTGTGTCCCAGGGTCTTACTATCCACCTTATTGGGCATCCTCCAAGCTCGAATAAACCTTTGTCGAAGTCCTTGATCGTTGTTGTCGAAGTCAAAAACCAAGTCTGGAATCAACATGTCATGTGGGCCATCCCTTCGGGCATACCCAAACTGTCTCAGAGCCAAGCAAGGGTTGTAGGTAATGCCTCCCCTAATTCCAAGTAGAGGGACATTAGGGAATTCCCCACAATGGTCAATGATGATAACATTTTCTATGGATCGAGAACACCAATGAACATCTGAATGTGTAAGGGTCATCAATCGTTGTGACCACCTCAAACCTTGCTCATTCCTCAAAACTGATTGGGGAAGATGAGAAATAAACCATCTTGCCAGTAGAGGAGTACAGCACATGAGAACACCTCTTTTCCTCATTGTTCGAGTATGGAATAAGTGGAGGATATCCCCAAGTAATATAGGCACCGGATTGCGAGCCATGAAAATTTTGACAGCACGGACATCTATAAGCTGGTCAGGGTTTGGGAACAAGACCAACCCATAGATGAGAAGAGCCACAATCTCCTCAAAAGCTTGTAAGTCCAATGAATTCCATCAGCTTTGGGCCTTCTCAAACAAAAAATTTGACAAGAAACCCTTGACACCACTTCTAGTTTCCCAATGGCCTTTGACATCAGATGGTTGCAAGTGTAGGGCTTGAGCAACATCTTCAGGCTTTGGATCTCTTTCTGTACCGTTGTAGGGTAGTTGATGGATAATAGGAATCCCCAGGAGTTGAGAAAATTCCTCCAAAGTAGGCACAAGCTGGTAATCAGGAAATGTGAAGCAGTGGTGTAAGGGGTCAAAGAACTGGAAGAGAACTTTCACCATGTCTTCCTCAGTGTTGGTGTTGACTAAGTTGAGAAGACGACCATGCCTATCGGTGAATGGAGAATTCTCAAGAATCCTTGAAGCTAGCTCCTTTAGTTGAGGAGAAATTCTTACAAGGTTGACTTGAATTATTTTCCTGCGAAGTGAATCCATTACCTACTGTGATCGGTGGAAATAGAACTGATTGTTTTGGAATGCTGGTTCGCGTTTGCGTTTGTTTTTGCAAAATGTCGCGGTAAGCAAGGGTCGCCACCGTCTTTTATTTTATCCAACATGGAAAGGACAAAAGCACAGAAAAATTCCTTTTCGAGATGTTTCTCGGGTTCGGGAGGTAGATTATAGAAAGGGAAGGTGTTAGCACCCTTTCTATCTGTGGTTATCCACGGGCTCTTAGGTACTTGCTCACTATGTTTTCAAAAAGTTTTGCTTTTCTTGTATTTGTGGGTTTTGAAAAGAGTTTTGTTTGAAAACTTTGATTTAACTCTTGTTTCTGTCCTCAAGAGTGTATGAAGTGTTTTTGAAAGCTTTGTTTGAAAAGTGTAAGTGTGAAAAATTTGTTTTGTTTTGAAAGAGCAAGTACCTAAGAACCTCTACCTACTCAAAAGGGAATTAATCTGTGCAAATGTCCTTTAGACAGTGCTATCCCACTATTGAGAAGTAGGTAGCACCGTCGTTGGAGTTTTCGGGTCAATTCGATTAAGGGACATGTGGTCACTAAAGCAATGTTAGGACGCCTTAGCGGTAACCCTAATGTCTTAGATCATTTTATCCGAGGCAACTGTTTCGAGGCAACTTATGATCTTTGGACAAGAGGGCGACCTCTAAAACTTCCTATACTCAATGACCACGTTCGAGGCAACCAAGCGAGGAGTAACCTAGGAGTGGCATGTGCAAATGTGTCAATTTTCAGTTATGTTATCTTTGTACATGTTATGGTGAGCTACGGTTGATTTTAAGTTAAGATAGATCTTGTCATGCATAGCCTATTATTCATACATCTAGCAGTTAATGGTTGCGGAAAATAAAACTAAGCTATTACAAGGCGTCGGGTATTTACATCGCCAAAAACAAACCCTTGAAAAGTAAATGCGAAAAAGTAAATAAAAGCGGTAAATAAAAGTCCTAAATTAAAGCTATTACATCCTCGGAGCAATTACAATTATATGGATCAAAAATAATACGCGCGAGAAAAAATTGAATCGGAGAGTTTTAGGGTTTTGACCCTTTTTATGAAAGAAAGCATATTTTTTTTGTTATTTTAAATTAAACGGAAATTAAATCTAAGTTAATTAATTAATTAAATAAAAATGTATTTTTTGGGTTTTTAGAATATTTAAGGAAATAAAAATAAAAATGATTAAAATTGTTAAAACCTAATATTCTAATTTACTTTTAATTTATTGCAAAAATATTAAAATTGTACCTAATTAAAAACTAAATTAATTGGTTAATATTTATTTACAAAAAATAACAAGTGATGAATTTAATGAAAAATAATATTTTTATGGTTTTCTAATTTTATTATGGAAAAAATATTAATTTGTTAGTGATATAAATAATAATTATAAAAATAATTAAATGAAAGAAAAATAAAAAGGGGAAAAGAAATAAACTCATAGGGGGGTGCTGGGCCCAACTTTGTGGTGTAATTTGCAATTCCCAGGCCCATTAGCGCCCAGCCTGTTTGACCCTTGTGATTCCCTGCATGCTCGTTGACCAAGGAGTATGGATGATGCTCCAATCTGGCCTTTAGATCTTGGCCTGAAGCCACTTGGCGTATTGAGATTTGAATCACATGGTGGACTACGTTTGCTGAGACGCGTTGGATCAACTGCAAGAAAATAAAAGCAAATATGTTGGGGGACCTGGGATTCGAACCCAGGTCCCAATGCTCACGGGCCAACGCGTTCACCACCCAACCAAGCTGCTTCAATTGTTATAGAAATAAGAAGCAATGATTATATATGAAACAAACTAATATGCCTGAAAAAATAAAATAAAAGCGCGTAATTCAAACCCACGAACCAGATGACAACACGTCATCATCTTCAACCTTGGTCCTGCATAAATAGAATCAGATAGCGGGGGTTTTTAACCTCCTCTATCTCCTGCATGAAAAATAGCGAATAGACACAGAGCAAAAAGAAATATTTCGCGAGGTATGTGTTGGAATCGTCTTGGTCTCACGAATTCAACCATGTATCCCATTGGTTCCAATTCTTCATGGTTTGGAAAGCCCTATTTGAAAGCTTGAAAACCCTAGAAACTCAATCATGGCATCCCTCGGTTTAGGGCACTATGGTTCGATTAATTCATTCCATTAGCTTTGTATAACCTCTAGCAACGCAAATCAATCACAAAAACATGTCAAATGCATATGAATTAAGAGATACGATTTTGAATTAGAAGTGCAAACCGTGAGATGGTGTTTCGTGATTCCTTGAGCTTTGGTGCTTGAATTTGATTGCAAATCACTCCTTGTACTTCCACAACGTGTTTGGATGGACAAGGCACCTTGAATTGGCCTAGATTGCAAGAACAAGTTTTGATTTTTTTGAAGTTTCTTGAAATTGGTAGCTATGGCTAGGGCACAAATCCTTGTTTTTTTCTTTCTTGCTAGGGTTTGTGTATATATATATGCATTAGGTTAAGAATTGGGCTTTCATCCATGTGCATTCAAGGTTTTGAGATTTGATTTTATCACCATTGAAAAGCTTTCCAAATATGGCCAAATCTGAGATTTTGTGCATGTTTTGACTTGGCACGAATTGGATTGAGTTGCACATGATATTTGCAAGCTGTACAAATCACAAAGATCCCTTTACATCAATTTTTGGATTTTATTTGATTTAATATTGATTAATAATGAATTAAATCAATAAAAATGAAATAAAATAGAAAAATAAATGTTTGGTCAGGAAATTAAGTATGGGACACGTGTGTGGCATGACAAGACTGAATCAAGTGGAAAAAAGTGGGCCCTTTTGTCAAAAATTGGAGTTTTGAGGATAGTTGACTTTTGGCAATTTTGGAAAAATGCCCAACTTCAACAATGCATAACTCCCTCAATTTTGAACTTTTGGAGGTGTTCTTGGACTTTTTAGAAACCTTGAGATATCCTATAATCAACCCTTTTCGTCTCATCTAATTTTGATCTTCCATTCTCAAGTTATAAGCTTTGGCAAAAAAGGTGTTTTGTTGACTTTCAAAAATGACCTATAATGTCCAAATTTGTAACTTCTTGTGAGTGCATTTCCTGATCTTGGGGTATGAATATGGATTGTGGGAAGTTGCATCCTCTTCAAAATGAGCTTTGGATGGGCCATTTCTCATAAAGTATGAGAATGTTATGCTTGGTCAAAGTTGAGTTGACTTTTCCTGCAAAACCCTACTTTAGCAACTTTTGAATCTTGATGAATTTTGAGCAATCCTTGATGAATCTTGAGGAATATAGGAGGGAAAATTTTGGGGTACAACAGTTGCCCCTGTGCAATCTTCTTAAACCTGAGGATGTAGATTGGCTTGCGTGCCTTTCGTGATCCGAAGGTGGAAGATGATTGAACACTAAAGTGCCCAGAAATTTGCACTCGCATGGTGTAGTATCAGCGTTGTGATGTCGGGAATGGGCTTACAGATGCCATTTGGAGATTGTTGGTAGGAGGATGGGCTTATAGATGCCATATGGAGATTGTTTGTTGAATTGTAATTTTGTAAGTTGAAAGAAGGAACCTGTGTAGGGTTTCCTGATGATGAGTCCGCGTAAAACTGCATTTTGGAAGGAAGGAAACCTGTGTAGGGTTGCCTGATGATGAGTCCGTGTGAAACTACTTCTTGGAAGGAAGGAACCTGTGTAGGGTTGACTAATGATGAGTCCGTGTGAAACTGCATCTTGGAAGGAAGGAACCTGTGTAGGTTTGCTTTGCAAGGAGTTTGGGTAAAACTACGTCGGGAAATTGTAAGGAGGAACCTGGGTAAGGTTACTTTGTGATAAGTCCGTGTAAAACTTATGGAGGAACCTGAGTAAGGTGATTAGTCCGTGTAAAACTTCTGGAGGAACCTGAGTAAGGTTACTTTGTGATAAGTCAGTGTAAAACTTCTGGAGGAACCTGGGTAAGGTTACTTTGACGATGAGTTCGTGTGAAACTGCATCTTGGAACGAGAAGGAGCCGGTGTAGGGTTACTTCATGATGGTCAAGTAGATAATTGTCCTGTCTGGTTTCAAGTATTAACCTACAATCAGTCGTCCGCAGAATTTTCCTGGCTTGTTACAGGTATTAATCTGGAACTTGAAAAGGTTGGCCGATGAGATAGTTGTCCTGGCTGGTTACAGGTATTGATCTCTGACCTGAGAAAGAAAAATAGTTTTCCTGGCTTGTTACAGGTATTAATTTTCAATCTCTTCGTGTAGGTAATTTTTCCTGGCTTGTTACAGGTATTAACCTACAATCAGTCGTCCACAAAATTTTCCTGGCTTGTTACAGGTATTAAACTGGGACTTGAAAAGGTTGATGGTAGCCATCTGTTGATTGACTTTTTCCTGAAAAAGGAAAAACGTTAGTTGTATGCAATGTCATGATGTATGAAATGCATGATGTCATGATGTTCTAAAAAATAAATGAGATCGTGTCGTATGCACTTTATCATGTATGTAAATAGGAGGTATGAAATGTGAAAGGTTTATGAATGTATTTTCGTCTGGGAAAATAAATCCTTGACAACTGCCAGGGAGTTTGTTAAATCCTGGGCTGATGTTGAAGAGTATGGTTGAATTCTTCGTTTCCACTGGGGATGATGAACGAAGATGGTTGCAAGAATAAACCTGTAGGAGAAGATGACTCCGTTGGGGAATAAACCTGATGAAGAGATTACTCTGCGGGGAATTACTCTGTGGGAAGAGATGCTTTGCTGAGATTTTAATGATAAACTCCGCTGGGGATTCCGTTGATAAGCTCTGTTGGGGATTTTGATGATGAACTTCGCTGGGGATAGAAAGAACTTCGCTGGGGATGATCTTTCAGTTGCAACTTGCTGAGGATAACCCGGTTAGACTCTTGTGAGGATAACCTCTGAATTTGGCTGGGGAGACTTATTTGTGCTTCGTAGGGGATAAGCTTCCAGAATCTACTGGGGAAGATGATTCAACTCCATTGGGGAAACTTTTTTAGACTGCGCTGGGGAAATGGCTCCACTGGGGGTATCTTGCATTTTGCCGGGGAACATTCTTATATTCCGTTGAGGAATATTAAGACTGTCGGGGATGCTCTTTACGCTTGCTGGGG
The DNA here is from genome assembly GCA_948472305.1 of Vicia faba. Taxonomy (NCBI): domain Eukaryota; kingdom Viridiplantae; phylum Streptophyta; class Magnoliopsida; order Fabales; family Fabaceae; genus Vicia; species Vicia faba. The sequence goes on from OX451736.1 coordinate 344,973,211, forward strand.
AATATCTTTATACTCCGCTGGGGAATATTAAGACCTTCTTGGAACACCGAGCCTTTTCGGGACTGACGGTAGACTAACTCTGCTTGGGGGAGAGTATTGCTGATTCCTTTGTAGCTGCAAGTCTCAGTGGGGAGAGCTACCATTATTATCTTACTCTGCGGGGAGTGAAGGTATCTTGGTCATACTCTTCAACCGAATCTACCTTGTACCTGGAGGACAGAGCAACTTGTACAGTTCGGACAATTCTTATTGCTCCAGTTTCTGCGGGAGAAGGTGTATGCGGAGGCCCTGTGGATTGAGTATTATCACATCCTATGAGGTGCTTGGTCATTGCCGATTGACAAATCTTCTTCTGGTAGGCAAGTGACGAGATGATGGGACATAGTCGTACGCTTTGATCCCTAATTTTTTCCTGGACCGGCCTTTCGGGTTTTCAGTCCATCGGGATACCCTTTTTTTGCCCAAGCCGCCTTTTCAGGTTTTCGACTTGCCGGGTGTACAGATTTTTTATTTTCATCCCCTATTTTTTGCTCGAACCCTTTTGGTTCACCGGGAAGCCCTTATTTTTGCCTAGGCCAGTCGACCTAGCGGGTCTTTGATTATGCGTAGTATTTTTTGACTATGTCCACGTTCTCAGAGTGTAGGGAGTTGTCACTGTCAGTAGTGTTGTGTTGCCATACTACCAGAAGATGTTTGATCATGCAAGATTCGTTGCTGGAATTCATGTCCAATGCCCCAAGTGACTCAGGCAGAGATTTGCCCCTGGCTATTTGGCGTCTTGAGATATTCCTTGAATCTTGACTTGACTGCCCCAGATGATGGACAATGGTTATGTCTGCCCCTTGGTTGGGAGTGTTGTTCCACTTGAGGTGATCCTTTTTTATTGAAAAGGTTTTTGTTCACAAGATATTCATCGTGCGAATTTCTCTACTGTTCGAACAAATAGTCATATGCAAACAATGTTATTTTAAGAATGCAAATCTTATGTCTGTTTTGAAGTTCTTTGAAAATGCAGTTTTCAATAAAACAAGCGAATTTTTTTTGTTTGTAAAATGTGATGTCAACTCAGGATTTTACAGCAAGCCCTACAGGAGTCAGGATACCTTTTGTAACAGTATGCTTTTGAACTAACCCGTGCTTCAGCTAGAACTTTTAAGGGTTGTAACGTGGCTTGGTTCACGGTTTAAGAAACAAAGGATAAAGGCTCAAAATTTATTTATACCCACCCGCTCTTTGTGACGTTCTTCGATCCTAAACTCAGCTAATTGTGCATTAGATCTTGTTTGAGTCTTTGCTCTGATATTCCAGTGGTAGTTCAGATACTGACAATTTATTTTGAACAGGAAGTCATTTTTTTGAGAGTCTGCAGGATCTCTTTCTTTTTTATTTTATTATCCCTGTCTTTTGCCTGAACTATTTCTTTTGTGATTACAGCCAGCGGGATGCCCCAGTTTTATAAGTCTCCTTCATAGGTTTTGACTTGATGGGTTTTTATTTTGAGAGATAATGACTGTCTGTCCTGACGATTATAGGGAACCATCATTGTCTTTTGTTTTGGAAGGACTCCTTTGATGCCATTCATTGTGCACCTGGATCAACTGAGAAAACTACCCTGCCCCAGGTTATAATTAAGGGTTTTAATTTCTGTGAAAAGAAAAGCTCCAACTTCTTTGGCTCAAAGGGGTTGACTAGGGATTATCTTCCTTATAACTCCACTGTTTAGGATTTGAAACAATGCCTGTACCTCATCAGCAGGGTCTATTCAAAAGCATACTGTAAAGATCGTGGTATCGTTTTTGTCATCCTCCCTCTAAAGGCTTAGAATTTTTTAATCGAGAGTTTGAACCTCAAATATGAAGCAATTTTAAGCATAGTGAAAACAATTAATTCAAAACAGACACGTGTAATGCATTAATGAAATAAAAGAGTTTGACATGATAATTGTTTGAATAAGCAAAGAAAAATACAACTTCAGAATTCAAATGAACAAAAGTGCTTTCAATCCTAGCCATGTTTTGCCAAGGGAGCAGTGATCACATTGGGAGTCTCAGGAGGCTCGAATTCGATCTCCTTAGCGTCAATCATATTCTGAATGTTGTATTTCAGCGCCCAACAATCGTTAGTATCGTGCCCCGGGCTACCGGAATGATAAGCACACCTTGCATATGGGTTGTAGTTAGGAGAAGAAGTCTTAGGGTTTAGAGGAGGGTTTATCACCGTAATCAGATTCATCTTCAACATATGTTGCAATGCTTGTGACAATGGCATATTGATGTTGGTGAGTTGTCTTTTAGGCTCGTCCGACCTTCGTTGATTTCCCTTTTGCTGTTGTCGGTGTGATGCAGAACCAGAGATCAAGACTGCCCCTATGTGTTGGTCACGACGACTCTTTTGACTGTACACAACATGGGACTCTTTCTTCCCACTGTAAGGCTTTTTCTGAGCATCAGAAGGTGTAGCTTCTTGAATCTTCCCACTTTTGATGCCAGCTTCAATTCTTTCACCAGTCATGATAAGGTCTGTAAACCCGGCTGAAGAGTTTCCAATCAAATGGTTAAAAATAGGACCAGACAGGGTCCCCAAAAACATATCAACAAGTTCACGATCAGTTAAAGGTGGCTGCACCCTTCCGGCAAGGTCTCTCCATTTTTGAGCATACTCTTTAAATCCTTCACCCGTCCCTATTGAGATAACCTGGAGTTGGGTACGCGTAGGAGCAAGGTCGGAATTATATTGATACTGCTTATAGAACGCAGTAGCCAAATCTTCCCAGTTACGGATACTGGCTCCATCCAGCTGATAGAACCACTCAAGCTGAGTCCCTGAAAGACTGTCCTGAAAGAAATGGATCCACAAATTCTTATCAGCTGTGTAAGGTTGGATCTTCCTTACACACGACCGGAGGTGCAGCTTTGGGCAGGAAGCTCCGTCATACTTGGCAAAGGCAGGTGCCTTGAATTTATGGGGAATCACCACCCCAGAGGATAGACCTAGGTCTCCGAAGTCTTGCTCGGGCACGTTTTGTATCTCCATAGCGCTCAAGCGGTCCTCCAACTGTTTGTACCCATCCTCAGCAGGAGGATACTGTTCTTCATCATAATTCGTCTCGTTGTCGGAGACTATGGGGCTAGGAACCCTTCTCTCTTGTGGACTGTCTTTCCCTCCAGATGAGGTGGTCAGATCAACCTCATTTTGCAGCCCGTTTCCAAACCTGCATTCGGCGTTGAATAGGACAGTCCTCTTCTTCTTCTTCTTCCTCTCTTTCAGAATCAGGGTCTTCAAGTCCTGCTGACCCTTAGCTAGGATCATGACCAACTCTTGAAACTGGGCATTCTGGGCCTGGAGGGCCTTGATAGCTTGCTCAGTGGAAGGTTCAGTAGACATGATGATTGCTGAAATAAACAGCGAAGAAGATAAGAGACCTGTAATGATACCTGTAATGCAATGATATATATGATATATGTATGCAATCTTTTCAAGGATCTCGTGGGGTAAACAAAGAAACTTGTTAGAATTTGAATTTTGCAGCTTGATTGAAGGAACTTCATGTTGCTGAGAGTCCTTCTTCAAGAGTCAAGCTCACCATATCAAGTGGGTCATAGCCCCTGACTCAAGTTATCATGCTTGGATTTCTAGACAACCTTGGCTAGAGGAAAATAAATCCCCTTTGCCCCTTGCTAGCCATTTGATTCACCATAACCTGCATCACAGACCCTTGAGATCCTTGAAATGGTTAAAGAAATGCTAAGGCATGATGTTATGATGTGTATGCTATGCGTTTAAGCACAAGTGTGAGGTGATGTAAGTAAGCCCTGCAATAAATCCAGATTATTGGATAAGGACTGTAAATAAAACCTACAAGGAACCCATGTTGTCAGATAACAAGTATGTGCAAGTAGTTCAAGTTTGAAGGCACACAAGTCACACATATAGCCTTAAGTTTAGGCTGGCATGGAGTTTAGGCATTACCCTCTTTCAGTTTAGTTGGTTTAAACCTGTCCTAAAAATAGTAACCGGGTTCTAGAGGATCTCAATATCACTGACTACCCTCAATCGGTCATAATTCCAGTTTAGCAACCTTTTCTTGCAGCCGGAATCATCGCGAGAGTTTAGTCTCAATGAGTGTAGCATACTGCTACTGTTCTATGGCCAAGTTGGTCAATTTAAGGTTCTAAGGTCAGTTGGTGCTTAATGACTCCTTAGAAGACCCATATTCTCCTCGTTCCAACACAAGGGATATCGGTACAGACTAAGGTGCCTCACCAATGTAGCTACTGCTTCATCCGTGTCGGTCTACGCTGGACAGATCCCTCACAGTTTATTGCTACTTACCTAAAGGGTATCCCCAGATCCGGGTTAGGATCTATAGAACTCCAATACAAGCCCACAAAATTTAAAGCATACAAAGCATACAATTGAAAACACAAGTGATCTAATCCTAAGGTACACCCCTCACTTATAAGAATCCACAGCAGAGTCGCCAGTTCTGTGATCGATGGAAATAGAACTGACTGTTTTGGAATGCTGGTTCGTGTTTGCGTTTGTTTTTGCAAAATGTCGCGGTAAGCAAGAGTCGCCACCGTCTTTTATTTTATCCAACAAGGAAAGGACAAAAGCACATAAAAATTCCTTTTCGAGATGTTTCTCGGGTTCGGGAGGTAGATTATAGAAAGGGAAGGTGTTAGCACCCTTTCTATCCGTGGTTATCCACGGGCTCTTAGGTACTTGCTCACTATGTTTTCAAAAAGTTTTGCTTTTCTTGTATTTGTGGGTTTTGAAAAGAGTTTTGTTTGAAAACTTCGATTTAACTCTTGTTTCTGTCGTCAAGAGTGTATGAAGTGTTTTTGAATGCTTTGTTTGAAAAGTGTAAGTGTGAAAAATTTGTTTTGTTTTGAAAGAGCAAGTACCTGAGAACCTCTACCTACTCAAAAGGGAATTAAACTGTGCAAATGTCCTTTAGACAGTGCTATCCCACTATTGAGAAGTAGGTAGCACCGTCGTTGGAGTTTTCGGGTCAATTCGATTAAGGGACATGTGGTCACTAAAGCAATGTTAGGACACCTTAGCGGTAACCCTAATGTCTTAGATCATTTTATCCGAGGCAACTGTTTCAAGGCAACTTATGATCTTTGGACAAGAGGGCGACCTCTAAAACTTCCTATACTCAATGACCACGTTCGAGGCAACCAAGCGAGGCGTACCCTAGGAGTGGCATGTGCAAATGTGTCAATTTTCAGTTATGTTATCTTTGTACATGTTATGGTGAGCTACGATTGATTTTAAGTTAAGATAGATCTTGTCATGCATAGCCTATTATTCATACATCTAGCAGTTAATGGTTGCGGAAAATAAAACTAAGCTATTACAAGGCGTCGGGTATTTACATCGCCAAAAACAAACCCTTGAAAAGTAAATGCGAAAAAGTAAATAAAAGCGGTAAATAAAAGTCCTAAGTTAAAGCTATTACATCCTCGGAGCAATTACAATTATATGGATAAAAAATAATACGCGCGAGAAAAAATTGAATCGGAGAGTTTTAGGGTTTTGACCCTTTTTATGAAAGAAAGCATATTTTTTTGTTATTTTGAATTAAACGGAAATTAAATCTAAGTTAATTAATTAATTAAATAAAAATGTATTTTTTGGGTTTTTAGAATATTTAAGGAAATAAAAATAAAAATGATTAAAATTGTTAAAACCTAATATTCTAATTTACTTTTAATTTATTGCAAAAATATTAAAATTGTACCTAATTAAAAACTAAATTAATTGGTTAATATTTATTTACAAAAAATAACAAGTGATGAATTTAATGAAAAATAATATTTTTATGGTTTTCTGATTTTATTATGGAAAAAATATTAATTTGTTAGTGATATAAATAATAATTATAAAAATAATTAAATGAAAGAAAAATAAAAAGGGGAAAAGAAATAAACTCATAGGGGGTGCTGGGCCCAACTTTGTGGTGTAATTTGTAATTCCCAGGCCCATTAGCGCCCAGCCTGTTTGACCCTTGTGATTCCCTGCATGCTCGTTGACCAAGGAGTATGGTGGATGCTCCAATCTGGCCTTTAGATCTTGGCCTGAAGCCACTTGGCGTATTGAGATTTGAATCACATGGTGGACTACGTTTGCTGAGACGCGTTGGATCAACTGCAAGAAAATAAAAGCAAATATGTTGGGGGACCTGGGATTCGAACCCAGGTCCCAATGCTCACAGGCCAACACGTTTACCACCCAACCAAGCTGCTTCAATTATTATAGAAATAAGAAGCAATGATTATATATGAAACAAACTAATATGCCTGAAAAAATAAAATAAAAGCGCGTAATTCAAACCCACGAACCAGATGACAACACGTCATCATCTTCAACCTTGGTCCTGCATAAATAGAATCAGATAGCGGGGGGTTTTAACCTCCTCTATCTCCTGCACGAAAAATAGCGAATAAACACAGAGCAAAAAGAAATATTTCGCGAGGTATGTGTTGGAATCGTCTTGGTCTCACGAATTCAACCATGTATCCCATTGGTTCCAATTCTTCATGGTTTGGAAAGCCCTATTTTAAAGCTTGAAAACCCTAGAAACTCAATCATGGCATCCCTCAGTTTAGGGCACTATGGTTCAATTAATTCATTCCATTAGCTTTGTATAACCTCTAGCAACGCAAATCAATCACAAAAACATGTCAAATGCATATGAATTAAGAGATACGATTTTGAATTAGAAGTGCAAACCGTGAGATGGTGTTTCGTGATTCCTTGAGCTTTGGTGCTTGAATTTGATTGCAAATCACTCCTTGTACCTCCTACAACGTGTTTGGATGGACAAGGCACCTTGAATTGACCTAGATTGCAAGAACAAGTTTTGATTTTTTTTGAAGTTTCTTGAAATTGGTAGCTATGGCTAGGGCACGAATCCTTGTTTTTTTATTTCTTGCTAGGGTTTGTGTATATATATATATATATATATATATATGCATTAGGTCAAGAATTGGGCTTTAATCCATGTGCATTCAAGGTTTTGAGATTTGATTTTATCACCATTGAAAAGCTTTCCAAATATGGCCAAATCTGAGATTTTGTGCATGTTTTGACTTGGCACAAATTGGATTGAGTTGCACATGATATTTGCAAGCTGTACAAATCACAAAGATCCCTTTACATCAATTTTTTGATTTTATTTGATTTAATATTGATTAATAATGAATTAAATCAATAAAAATGAAATAAAATAGAAAAAAAAATGTTTGATCAGGAAATTAAGTATGGGACACGTGTGTGGCATGACAAGACTGAATCAAGTGGAAAAAAGTGGGCCCTTTTGTCAAAAATTGGAGTTTGAGGATAGTTGACTTTTGGCAATTTTGGAAAAATGCCCAACTTCAACAATGCATAACTTCCTCAATTTTGAACTTTTGGAGGTGTTATTGGACTTTTTAGAAACCTTGAGATGTCCTATAATCAACCCTTTTGGTCTCATCTAATTTGGATCTTACATTCTCAAGTTATAAGCTTTGGCAAAAAAGGTGTTTTTGTTGACTTTCAAAAATGACCTATAATGTCCAAATTTGTAACTTCTTGTGAGTGCATTTCATGATCTTGGGGTATGAATATGGATTGTGGGAAGTTGCATCCTCTTCAAAATGAGCTTTGGATGGGTCATTTCTCATAAAGTATGAGAAAGTTATGCTTGGTCAAAGTTGAGTTGACTTTTCCTGCAAAACCCTAATTTAGCAACTTTTGAATCTTGATGAATTTTGAGCAATCCTTGATGAATCTTGAGGAATATGGGAGGGCAAATTTTGGGGTACAACACCTACAAAACAAGAACAAATTTGAAGATCCAAACCCTTGAAATGGTTAGTGGATGCATATGATGCTTCATGATGTTATGATGTTATGCACAGGTATACATGTACAAACAAATCACACAAGATCCTAGTTTCAGGCTTGCATGGGGTTTCATAGGTAAGTACCCTCTTGAAGTTTAGTTGGCTCAACCTGTCCTATAAATAGTAACTGGGTTCTAAGGAGCTCAATATCCATGGATTATTTTCTGTGTTCATTGTTTCAGTTTAGCCACTTTATTGGCGACCGAAATATTCCAAGAAAACAACCCTCAATGAGTGTAGTATCGAGTATCTACCAACTTCGGACTGCACCAAAGCCGGTCATCTCACTACCCCTAAAAAAGGCCAAGTTGGTCAAGTAAAGGTTCTAAAAGTCCATTAGTGCTTCATGACATCACTCAGCGGCCCCATATTCTCTTTGATTAACTCAAAGGCTACTGGTACCCACAAATATGTCGCACTAATATAGCTATTGCTTCAACCATGTCGGTATACCCCGCACAGTTTCCACAATGTATTACTATTTACCTATGAATGTTTCCCAAATCTGGGTAGAGGATTCAAACCCAAACAATAGAACCAAATGCAAAGCAATCAAATCAAGCAAGATAAGCATATAAAGGTGATCTAAAACCCTAAGGTAACCCCACTTTTAGAATATTCCCCAGCAGAGTCGCCAGTTCTGTGATGCGGTGGGAGAACTGACTTGAGGTTTTGCGTTTTTCGTTCGTAAATGTTTCGATTTAGCAAGAGTTGCCACCGACTTTTTATTTTATCCAAAGGAAAGGTCAAAAAGCATAGGAAAGACCTTAGAGATTGTTTTTGGGTTCGGGGGGTAGATTATGAAAAGGGAAGGTGCTAGCACCCTTTTCATCCATGGTTTTCCATGGGCTCTTAGTTACTTGTTTTAGATCACTTGCTTTTGCTTTTCAATTGTTTGAAATGGTGCTTTTGTGTGTGTGGTTTTGAAAGTATTTTGAAAAAAGGCCTTTGTCTAGGCAACCTTTGTAATGATTCTTGTTTGAATGTATACAAAGGTGTTTGTCTTTTGAAAAATGTTTCATTGTTTGAAAGTTTGTTTTGGGAAAATGTTTTGGAATTGTGTTGTGTGTTTGAAAATAGCAAGGATGGTTTGCAAGTTTGATCAAGTAACCAGGAGCATCTACCTACCTACTCAAAAGTCTTTCCTACACATTTTTAACCCTTTGACATTGTTGCTTTACCATTTCATTTGGTAAACAACCTTGTGTTTGGATGTTAAACGGGACAGGCGTGGGTTATCGTATGACCATGATAACAATGTTGCCAAGTATCTTAGCAAATTTTTGAGGGTATAGATCATTTTTGTGTAGGCAACCAAGATGGCGTCATCGAGGGACTATGATATTTTGTTTTTGATTGATTTTGCCAAGATACCTAGCATGCATACCATGGCCATTTTTAAGGCAACAAGTGGATGAAACCCTAGGGGTGCTTGTGTGCATTGTGTTGTCATTTTCATGCATTTTTGTCTTGTATTAGTCAAGCTATTTGTTTTGATTTTGGGTTATCATACAAAACCCTAATTTTTACTATCATGCATATTAAAGCGATAAAATGCGTAAAAGTAAATCTACGACTATTACAACATTGATATGGGGAGGGGGATACAAATTTTGAATAGGGGATATTGCTCAAAAATAAAGCCCTATTATTATTACAACCATATTGAATTTATTGCACAAATAAATAAATGGAAAAATATTTAAATATGCAATTAAATATAAATATGCAAAATGTTTTTTTGTATTTTTATTTCATGTATGTAAAAATATTTTATGTCTTAAAAAAAGAAAATAAAAGATTATTTTTGGAAAGGGTAGAAACCCTAGTTTTTGTTTTAAGAAAATATATATATTATATAATTTATTTATGTACAAGAAAATAAATAAAAATATATACAAAAGTGTTAAAAAATAAAAATGTGGGAGAAAATATTATTTAAGTGTATAAATAATAAAAATAAAAATATATAATATTTTTGTATTATTTATAAATTTATTTAAGAAAATCAAAGTATATATTATTTAATAACTATTCTTATGCTAAAAAATAATAATAAAAATAATAAGATAAAATGTGAAAATTTAAGAAAATATTTTTGATGTTTTTTAATGTTCAAAATAAATAAATAAAGTCATAAAATAAAAATAGAAATGGAAAATATGAAAAAATAAAAACAATGGGCCAACGGGGTGCAAAGAGTAAGCAGTGGGGTGTCAAAAGCAAGGCAAGCAAGCCCAGCCCATTTCCTTCATCCCTGTTGTGATCGGTGGATCTGGAACTGACTGTTTAACGCTGGTTCGCGAAATGTCGCGGAAGCAAGAGTCGCCACCGTCTTTTATTTTCTCCAAATGGAAAGGACAAAAGCACAGAAAAATTCCTTAAAGAGATTGCTCTCGGTTCGGGAGGTAGATTATAGAAAGGGAAGGTGTTAGCACCCTTTCTATCCATGGTTATCCATGGGCTCTTAGATACTTGCTCATTGTGTTTTCAAAAATGGTTTGTTTGCTTTTCAACTGTGGGTTTTAAAAAGTTTCTTTGAAAATTTCAGTTCGACTCTTGTATCAGTCCTCAAGAGTGTTTGAAAAATTGCTTTCGAAAGCTTTTTGAAAAGGTGTCGGTGTGAAAAGTATTTTTGATTTGTTTTGAAATTAGAGCAAGTATCTAGAGTCGTCTACCTACCCTAAGGAATTCGTCTGTGTAAATGTCCTTTAAAGTAGTGCCATCCCACCGTTGAGAGGTAGGTAGCACCACCGTTGGAGGTGTTCGGGTCAATTCGAGGTTCGGGACATGGTGATCACCAGAGCAATAGGAAGACACCTTAGAAGCTACCCTCATGCCAGGTTCCCGGATCATGAGGACTTACTAAGACATCCTCTACTCGACGATCACCTTTCGAGGCAAGGCAACAGTGAGGCGTACCCTAGGGGTGGTGTGTGCGATTCGTGTGTCGTTTTCGTTTGCATTTATCTTGTCATGTTATTGGTGTTCTACGCTTGTTTTTATTTTGTCCATACATTCTTTCATGCTTTGATTTAACAGTTAAAATATTTGCGGGAAAGTAAAGATCTAAAGTTATTACAAAAGGCGCGGGTCCACATCGCCAAAATTAAACCAGGACCCGATTTGACAGAAAATAAATAAAGAAAAAAAAAGAAAAATAAGGAATTAGAAGTAAAGTGCAAGAATATTAATTACAAGGCTTTGGGAGAGATAGAGAAATATTAAGCGAAATAGAATAAATATGCGAATAAATAAGAATTAAAACGAAACGAGGGCGTTGGACCCTTTTTGCAAAATTAAATTAATGATGGAATTAATTAAAATTAAAAGAAAGAAAGAACTTGTTTTTTGGTGTTTTTTAGTATTTTAGGATTTACATGAAAAAAAAGGATTAATTAAAATAAGATGCGAACCCTAATTCTAGTGGCTTTTAATTTATTAAAAAAATATTGAAGTTTTTAACCTAAATTAACCCTAATTTTTATATACAAATTTAATTATAAAAATAAATAAAATAAACAATATTAAATATTTGAAAGAAAAATAAAAAAGGATGAAAAGTTATTAATTAAACCCTACTTCTACATTTTTTAGATTTTTGTCATGAAAAGTATTAAAATTAAACCTAATTTACACTAAATTTAATTACATGCAAATTTATTTATAAAAATACTAGAAATAAAAATATTTATTATTTTTGCTCTTTTCTGATTTTTTATGTGTTTTATGTTTTTTATGGAAATAATTAATTAATTAAATAAAACAACAATTAGAAAGAAAATAGAAAATAAATAAAAAATAAAGACTTGCAAACCTAGGGGGTCTGCCCCTGATTTTGGAGGTGAAGCCCAGCACTTTAGGGCCCAATTCCTTAAGCCTCGTTGACTTTGGCACTAAGGTGTATCAGTGTTGACCATGGTTCATCATATTCCTTGGATCTGGGCCTTTGATCTGATGCCCTTGGACGCGTGGATGGCTTGATTATGGAGGTGCATGATGTGCATTTACACTGAAGCTGCATGTGAATATGGGTTGAAAAAATATATTGAAAGTATGAAGACCTGGGGCTCGAACCCAGGTCATGTGCTTTGCCACCACTACGCCTTGCCAACTGAACCAGTTTACGCATGTTAATATATAATAAACAACAAATATAATAAATAAAACAAGCGTTAGTGGGGCCTCTGCGCACGAACTTTCAAACAGGCCAACCATCTCTTGCCACGAGTTCATCTTCTTCGTTGTATTTTATTTTTCTGAAATACAAACAATGAGCAACGGTTTTTTATGCGTGGCTGTAGACACCATACAAGAAAATAGCGATTAGCCACCGGACGCTCATAAATTGAGCGCGAGGGTAGCTTCTTCTTCGTCCAGACACGTTGAATTCAATGGCTTTGGTCTCAGCCTCCAATTTTTCCTTATTTCAAAACCCCCAATTTGAAGGTTGAGGAACCCTAAATATCAACAATGGCATAATCGCGTATAATGCACAAAAATACAATCAAATGCATGGGTTAGCTTCAGAATCAAATGACAAACATGAATCAAGCGTTAAATTTCACAAAGAATGCATGGATTAAGATGTACGATTATGAAATTTTTTGTGCACAGGTCCGGTTCGTGTTACCAATTCTTTAAGCTTTGAGGAATGTTCTTGATTGGGAAACGTTCAGTGAACCTTCAGCAAGCTAATGAAACAAAAATTATGCCTTGAATCGCTCTAGAATGTGGTTTTCAGAATTGAGTTTCTTGCACAAAAAATTCAAGTTTGATGGTGGGGTTTTGCGCAGCTTCAATGGTCCTCGGCACTAGGTTTTCGTTCATGCTTATGTAATGAATCAATTAGGTCAAGAAAAACAAAACAAATCAATTGCATTCATGGTTTTGAGATTTGATTTTCAATCATATTTTTTCCAATCTTTTTCATGCAATTTTGTACCAATCATGATTCAATCAATCCAAATCTTTCCATATTGAATTATGCACGAATTATTGAGTAGATTACATATGCAAAAAGATTTGATACTTAGGTTAAATATTTTCCATGTATTTAATTTGATTTAAATGAATTAATATAAATAAAAATTCAAATAAATAAATAAAAAATGAAGAAATACTTCCCTTTGGGCCAAGTGGTCGTGCACATGCCATGGATGATGAATTGTGGAAGAAAAATGGGCCCATTAGCAATTTTAGGTCATTTGAATCAATGTTGACTTTTCAAAATATCCAAAAATTTCCCAACTTCCACAAGGCATAACTTGCTCAATTTTTAATCTTTGCTCATGTTCTTGGTCATTTTGGAAAGGTCTTTGAGTCCTCTAACCAATGCCTTTGGTCCCATATCATTTTGATTTACCAATCTCAAATTATGGCCTTTGACTTAAAGTCCCTTTTTGTTGACTTCTGAAAATGACCTATAATGTTGAAATTGATAATTTTTTGTGAGAGCATTTCTTGGACTTGAAGTATGAAGATGAGTTGTATGAAATGTCTTTCTCTTCAAAATGAGCTTTGGATGGAATTTTTCTGATAATCCATGTGAAAGTTATGCCCTGGTCAATTTGCAGTTGACTTTTTCAGCTGTCCAAATAAGGAAACTTTTGCATCTTGATGATTTTTGAGCCAAACTTTGAGAATCATGATCAAGCATTGATCAAATGATGTTTGTGGCTTCAAAATGATATGTTGACCAAAAATTTGAACTTTTGACTGCCAAATGACCATTTTGCCCCTACAGTTGACTGTAGTGCAGTTAGGGTTTTGACTGTGCAATTTTGTGCTGAAAGTCTTGAAACTTGGTATGAGGATGCTTGACCATATTTGTAGGCATGTGAGACTTGATTGGACCTTTGAAAACTTCCTTTTCTTGATTAGAATCAAAACCCTAATTTTGACTGTTCAGGAGGCCCTTGCACTGTGCAACCCTTGGGGAGATTTTGAAGCTTGACTTTGCAATTTCTTGAAGAATATGGGAGGGAAAATTTTGGGGTACAACACCTGTCCTTGAGACAGAAGCAAAACGCGCGTTTCTTGTTCAAACTGGTAACTCTTGCATTTGTGCTTAAAAACAAAAACTTGCAACATGAAAGTTATAACTCTTGATCACACGATTCTAAACATATAAAAAACTTAATCTAACTCTCAAAGACCAGAGAGAATTTCTTTGGCCCTAAATTCTAACCTAGTTTTTTCAGAAACTTCAACTATCAAATACTCCTAGCTCAGTTAACATAAATGAATTCTATGCATATGTACAGCTCAAGCGCAATGAGGACTACATTTTTGCTTCACTAACCTAAGCCTAATGATTCCTAAATAGAGAGATAGAAGTTTGAAATTTACCTATTTCAATCAAGCTCGAGTATGGCAATGCAGCAACTTTCTATGGGGCCTGAGGTTCTTTTGAGCTTGCTTGATGTTCCCTTGACCTTTCCCAATGCTTGGCTTGCTTTGAAATGGCCTGGATATGCTTGTAGAAGTCAACCTGCAAACTCAGAATTCAAAAATGGTGAAGTGTGTAAATGGAGTTGCAGTAGATTGAGAATGGTTGGGATAGTTTAGGTATGTTGTATGGAGTGTGTTGGAACTGGTTTGGGATAAAACGCACGAGGCAATGTGAAGATGGAAGTGATTCTGTAGGGCCTGCCCAGTTTTTGCAAGAACTTGGTGTTTTGGTGTTAGAGGGTGTTTGAGAGGCTTGTAGCTCGTGTTTATAACCTTAGGTAATGTGTAAAACTTGTTTGAAATGTTACAAAGACTTGCTCTTATCAGATTGAAGAGTTGTGGACTTTTTGCACAATGACTTGGTTTTGAAGTAAAAGGTGATTTTGACAATGTTATGGCCTGTACAGGCTAGCTCCAAGCATGCACATAGTTGGTGTACTTTGCCTGATTTTAGGGAACTTTGTTTGCAGCAAAAGTCTTGGTCCAATGCTCAAGAGAAACAAATTTGCAAAAGGTGTGCTTTATGTAAATGGCATTGTTGCCTTTTTGCCAAAAATGGATTAAACCTTTGTATAATGCTTCATAGATCAAAACAAAGACTTAATCCAATGTGTTTGAATTTAATTTATGAGTGTGGAAGGGTTTAAGGCCTGTAAACCAAGTACAAGCATGCCTTGGACAGAATTGCAACTTGTATCAATGTGGAAAATGCCTTGGCCAAAAGTGATATTTTTCCATTTTCAATCTTTCGATTCTCCCTAACCACAAATGATTTTGGAGAGTTCTTAGACATTTTGGAAATCTTGTAACATGATCTATAATCCATCTTTGTAATGAATTTTGATATTCCTATTGTAAATGTGTGAACAATTTCCATGAAGATAGGTCAAAATCCTGCCTAAACTAGGGCAAAATTTCACTGTTAAAAGTTTCATGGACCCTTGTTCATAAAATCATAACTTGATATCCAAGCATCTTTTGGGAAAACTTTGTGAATAAAAGTTGTAGATTTCATGGATAAATACAACTTTCATGTTGGAAGTTTTCTTTGAATCCAATTGCATCATGGTGAAAAAGTTGGGAAAAGAAAATTTTCATAACTTAGAAAATTTCTAAGTTATGAAAATTTTCCATTTTAAACCCTAATTTTCAAAATTAGGTTTCTTGGTGAACAAGTTTCATGTTTTGACACATCTTGATGAAAAATGACCCTTGGCACTTGGTTTTGACCAAAAAGTCAAAGTTTGACTTTTCAGTGTACAGTTAATTTTTGATCAGTTGACTGGAAAATTCATCTATCAATCCAATGCAATTGAGATCTTTTGAACCTTGTGATTAGGTCAAGATGGTTCCATTGAGTCCTTGAATCCATGCTTGAACCCAATTTTCCATTGGCTAAGTGAAAAATCAGAAATTACCCTTCTGTAGTCAAAACCCTAAAAATGACCATTTTGCCCTTTTGATGATCTGATCAAATTTCTTGAGGAGTTGTGGTCCAAACTTGATCAAATGGTTCATATGAGTCTATAATGTTGATGTGGATCAAAAATTATGAGGTTTGACTGTAAGTTGGCCACAGTTGACTTTTTCCCCAATACAACTGATTTTTAGGTCAACTGTCCAATTGACTGGGCAAAAATTTGATTCAAAGCTTGAAACTTGGTGTGGGAAATCTTATAAATCCAACATGAAGTATGAAATTCATAAGAGGCATTGAAAGTCCAAAAAAATCTGTGCAAACTCAAACCCTAATTTCAGGTCAACAGTGCAAGGAGATGTCTTGAGCAGAGCAAACCCTAATCCTGTCTGGAGTCCAAAGAGTCTTGTGAGGGGAAATCTTGATAAAATGAGAGGGCAAATTTTGGGGTACAACACACATCATGCAAATTCGAAAGATTAGGCGGTAAAGCCACTCTATAAGCAACATTCCCCACTCTCTCTGAAATCTGATACGGTCCAATAAAACGAGAAGTGAGCTTCTTAGACTTCAATGCTCGCCCAACACCAGTCACATGTGTAACTCTTAAAAACACATGATCACCAGCTTGAAATTCTAAATCTTTCCTTCGCTTGTCATGATAACTCTTTTGTCTACTTTGTGAAGCTTTCATCTTTTCTCGAATCAACTTCACCTTCTCAGTAGTCTCACGAACAAGTTTAGGTCCAAGTACTACACTTTCACCAGATTCATGCCAACATAACGGAGTTCTACATCTTCGACCATACAACGCCTCAAAAGGTGTCATTCCAATACTATAATGGTAATTGTTATTATACGTGAACTCTATCAATGGAATATAAGTATCCCACGAACCTCCCTGCTCAAGAACACATGCCCTTAACAAGTCTTCTAACGATTGAATAGTCCGTTCAGTCTGACCATCTGTCTGAGGATGATATGCTGAACTCAACCTCAACTTAGAACCCAACGTTTCTTGAAAACTATTCCAAAAATCAGAAGTAAATCTTGGATCTCTATTTGACACAATGCACAAAGGAACACCATGCAGCTTCACGATCACACTAATATAAATCTCAGCCAACTTCGACACTGGAAAACTGATGTTAATAGGAATAAAATGAGTTGACTTCGTAAGCCTATCAACAATCACCCAAATCGAATCACGTATTCTTAAAGTATTAGGCAACCCTGTCACAAAGTCCATTGAAATGCTATCCCATGTCCATTCTGGAACTTCCAACGGTTGCATCAATCATGCAAGCTTCTGATGTTCAACTTTCGACAAATCAAACATGCATACACAAAACGAGCCACGTCACTCTTCATCCCAGGCCACCAAAACAAACCTTTCAAATCTTGATACATCTTTGTAGCTCCTGGATGAATACTCAACTTACTTCTATGGCTCTCTTCAAGTATCACTTTCTTCATCTCAGCATCATCAGGAATACAAATCCGATTACGAAATCTCAACACACCCTGCGCATCTAGCTTAAAATCATTATTCTCAGATTGATCAATCCCAACCATCAAATCTACCAGTTTCACATCCAATTTCCGAGCTTCTCTAATACTGTATAAAAATTCATTATTAATCTTCAACATACTCAACATAACACTCTGCGGAGTAACCTCGCAAACTAAGCTCATATCTCTGAACTACTCAATCAGCTCCAACTCTTTAATCATCATTGCTGACATATGTAAAGTCTTTCGACTCAACACATCAGCTACCACATTCTCTTTTCCTGGATGATAATTCAAACCAAAATCATAATCCTTTAACAATTCTAACCATCTTCGTTGCCTCATATTCAACTCTTTCTGATCAAACAAATACTTTAAGCTCTTATGGTCACTAAACACTTCAAATCTAGAACCATAAAGATAATGCCTCCAAATCTTCAGCACAAAGACAACAACAGCAAGCTCTAAATCATGCGTAGGATAGTTCTTCTCATGAGTCCTTAACTGCCTTGACGCATAAGCAACTACCTTACCATTCTGCATAAGCACACCTCCTAAACCCATCTTAGAAGCATCACAATAAACAACAAAAGGCTCTCCTGGATTAGGCAACGTCAAAATTGGAGTCGACGTCAATTCAACTTAGTCAACGTAAGTGACAACTTAGAAAACCCTTCAATAAACCTTCTATAATAACCAGCTAATCCTAAATAGCTTCTGATCTCAGTAGCTGACCTCGGAGTTTCCCATTACAACACAACATCAACCTTCGATGGATCTACAGCAATGCCACTACCTGAAATTACATGACCAAGAAAACTAACCTCTTTTAACCAGAATTCACACTTGGACATCTTTGCATACAACTTCTTCTCTTTCAAAACTTGCAATACTACTCTTAAATGTTCAGCATTCTCTTCTTCTGACTTAGAGTAAATCAAAATATCATCAATGAACACCACTACAAACCGATCCAAATAAGTATGAAAGATACGATTCATATATTCCATGAATACTCCCGGCACATTAGTAACACTGAAAGGCATCACTGAATACTCGTAATGTCCATAACGCATTCTGAAAGCCGTCTTCATAATATCTTCATACTTCACTTTAATCTGATGGTAACCCGACCTCAGATCAATCTTACTAAACACACGGGCATCCACCAATTGGTCCATCAAGTCATCTATTCTTGGAAGCGAATACTTGTTCTTAATCGTCACCTTATTCAACTGTCTATAATCAACACAAAGCCTCATACTTCCATCTTTCTTCTTCACTAACAACACTGGAGCTCCCCACTGTGATACACTTGGTATTATAAACCTCTTCTCAAGTAACTCTTCCAATTGCTTCTTTAACTCTAAAAATTCAGATGCAGACATCCTGTATGGTGACATAGACACAGGTCTGGTGCCAGGTACAAGATCAATTGCAAACTCAACTTCTCTCTCTGGCGGTACATCAGGAATCTCATCAGGTAAAACTTCAGGAAATTCACACACTACCTGCAATTCCTCAATTATGGCTTGAGTCTCTACAGATAGCAACGCCATCAACGAGAACATCTGCGCTTCCTCTTGCATCAACTTTCTCAACTGTCTAGCAGGCAACAAACCATCTTCCTCTTCTTCAGGAGTAGAAAACTTCACAGACTTGTCATAACATTTTATATGAACACAGTTATGCTCTAACCAGTTCATACCCAGAATTACATCCAAACCTCTTAACGGTAAACAAACCAAATCAACAACAAAGTATCCATCGAAGATCGACAAGGGACACTTAGCACACATAAAAGAAGTAGTCACCAACCCCTTGGTTGGAGTATCGACGACCATTTCTCCATCCAAAGAAGACAACACAAGACCCAATCATTCAACACAATCAGCAGCAATAAAACAATGCGTAGCACCAGTATCAATAATAGTAATTAAAGGATTACTATTAATGAAACATGTACCTCTAATAAGTCCGTCCTCAGCAGCTGTCTGATCCTCAACCAAAGCAAACACTTTACCACTTGACTGAGCCCTCTTCGGTTTCGGACACTGGCTACCAATGTGCCCTTCTTCTTTACAGTTGAAACAAACCATATTCTTGTGTTCACACTCAGATACAACATGTCCGTTCTTGCCACAACAGAAACACCTCTTCACTTCAGCAGTGCACACATTACTCTTGTGCCCAGACTTCCCACACTTAAAGCAAATCACACCAGCAGGAGCATCTCCCCCACTAGTCCTCCGACCATGAACAACTCTCTATTTACCCTTACTAGCTGGGGCATCATAAGGCTTACCAAGATTCTGTTGGTGCTTACCCCTCTTCTCACTGATAATCTTGTAATGAGCATTATTATCCTCTTCATAAATTCTACAGCTATCAACCAAATCAACAAAGACACAGATTTTCTGATATCCAACTGCTTTCTTAATATCCGGGCGCAACCCGTTCTCAAATTTAATACACTTCAAAAACTCAGCATTTTCCTCAGCGTAATGCGGATAAAACTTGGCCAACTCAGCGAATTTGGCAGCATACTCAACAACAGACATACTTCCTTGCTTCAACTCAAGGAACTCAATTTCCTTCTTACCACGGACATCTTCAGGAAAATAATTTCTCAAAAACTCCCTACGGAACACAACCAAGTGACATTCTCACCTGCAGCTTCTAACTTCTGACAAGTCTCTAGCCACCAATCATCAGCCTTGACTGCTAGCATATGAGTCCCATAACAAACCTTCTGCGCTGGAGTGCAGTCCATCACGCGAAAGATTCTCTCAATCTCTTTCAACCATTCCAATGCTCCGTCAGGATCATACTTTCCCTTGAATGTAGGTGGATTCTCTCTCTGGAAGGTCGCCAAGCTACGAGATCCAGCATCCCCATCAGTATTCGGCTGATTTTCCATCGCATGAGCCATTGCTTCTAGAGCAGCAACAAGAGCAGCATCATTCCTTCCAACCATCTCAACTTCTCACTACAACATAAACAACGGTTAGAACATTAAAATAACAATACTCGATTGTTAGACAACTATGACTCGACGACAAGGTCGGACCAACCTTTTGCTCTGATACCAACTTTGTAACACCCCAATTCTACCCCAAGCAATTATGCAAAATAAATCAGAGTTATAAAATTTCAATCATACAAATGAATCGGGACGTCACAAATTCTTCTAACAAATTCATTGCATTCATCGTGGATATATAACACTTTTTCAAACATAGGATGAACCATCAACATAACATCTTTAATCAAATAAATCAACATCTACGCAGCAGAATTCTTAATAACATCTCTAACAGAACAGCAACTTCGAAACATCTCATATTTAATAATAATCAATTTAAAATTTAATAATAATTAATTTAATAATCAGAAAACGTTCATCCCCTTGAGTGTTACATATCAGAGCAATGACACCGACTAGAACTATTGAAGGTATACAACATTCACTCTCGATTACCTGCACGTTACCAACATAGGGGCAACATTCAAACAGAAGGGGTGAGATATCTAACAATATAATAAAGCGCATGATAGTTAATATATTAAATTAGATCAATAACATCACCACTTCTCATCTATAAAATCAACAATAATTACAACGCATATACACATTCATCAACATCAAAATACACTTCTCTAAACAATCATATAATGCGACTCAATATTATGGAAATGCATGTGGTACCATTGGAGCAGAACTCCCATCTCAAAAATTTGCCAATTAATAGAGGCATCAACAAGGCATAGCCTTCATCTCAAAATTTGCCAATCCAGGCCATCTCAATGAGCATAAGCTCCATCTCAAAAAAATGCAATGTATGCGACACAACCATGAATGTAATAATAACACTCAAGTTAACAACATCTCAAATCATCTTTATCATCTCAAAAACATCTCAATTTATCATCTCAAAACATCTCAATTTAACATCTCAAAAACATCATCTCAAAGACATCTCAATTTATCATCTCAAACATCTTCTCAAAGACATCTCAAATTAACATCTCAGATCATCAAAGTAATTGATCAAACATCATTTATTTATTATAAATGATCAACACAATATTATTAATAACTTCTCACTAACAACTCATCAGTATTTAATTTCCACAGTAAATCAACAATGTCATTCTGTAATTCTAACGTCAAGACCGACATTATCCTACTGTTATAGTTCAAACAGCAGCTTCTAAGCATCTAACGTTCATCGCTCTGCACAAAACAATGTAAAGGCCATCCAACTTCACCACGCAACCTCTAACTAACGCTATTTCTAAATACACAACTTCTGATAACGCAACCTCTGAGAGACACAATCTTCTGACTACTATAACTTCTGACTAAAGCAACCTCTGATCAGATGCAACTTCTGATCATCACAACTTCTGGCTAACCCCATCTTCTGACCAAATATAACTTCTGATCATCACATCTTCTGACTAACCCCATCTTCTGACTAATACAAATTCTGACCAGCCATATCTTCTGGCTAGTACAACTTCTACTACCAGAACCTCTATTCTTTAATAGTGCAATGCAATTTCTAACTAACATACATATAACATCAGAACTTCTATCTTGCACTAATCTAACGCAACTCTAGTCAACATAATTCTAATGTCAGAACTGCTACTTTATTTCATCCTACTATTTTGATTCTTTGCATGTTATCAACCTAATTAGGAACAGTATGCCTAACGCCATCCCTAATTGATTCATTGTTCTAGATAGCAACTTCTGATATCCTCCACGTACGGTTCTGCGTTTTCACCACTGTAATGTTCTGCGTTTTCATCACTGCAGTATTCTATGTTTTCTTCCCTGCATCTTACTATGGGTTTCATAAATAAAGCCTTAGAACTTAATCTAATCATGATAATTCATCACCCATAATAACCCTATAAATCTTACAGCATTTTAACAGCATCAAGACATCAATATTCATCAAAATTCATCAATCCTCATCATACATCAATCATATATTCTCAATTCAAAAATAGGACAACAATCACCTCTAACCACACATATCAATTATCATAAACCCAATTATAGAGTCAGAACCCCACCCTTACCTTGGATTAAAGGTCGCTCTACAATTTTTGATTGGATTCACGTTCTTGCCGTTTTCCACTTCTCTAGAAGCTTGCACGTTCTCTTTCAAATCCTTATTTATTTCTACTGCTTCTTTCTTTCTAATCCTTCTAATAAATAATAAAATAACCCTATTATTCTATTATTCCTTATTGGGCTTAAAACCAACACACCCCCTTATTAGTTCTATTCCTTCAAAATAAGCCCACATTAAATAATATTACACTTCTAATATTATTTCACCACATAATATTATATCTCTAATATTATTTCTCCACTTAATAAAATAAATCCAATTAATTAAAAAACATCTTCATAAATATTCCAAAAATAATTTAATTAAATAATTAATTAAATTACGGGCGTTACAGAAAGTCCTGGAGCTCACTAGGCTACTTCATGAAGAAAGGAACATAAACGCCTACATTGCACCAAAGAGGATGTGCTCCTGGTAGACCTAGTTTCTTTTTTGCTTTAAGTTTTGATTTGTTTAATTGTAAGCCTAAAAGGCATTCTTTGTAACAATTCGAAATTATTAATGCAATTAACGTGTGTTTCTTTTGGTTAAACAAATCCGAGCCTTTAAGAATCCTTGAAATCATTGCATACACATCTCATTCATAGCATCGCATAAACAAGTACCATTACAGTTTTCTCATCTTCTTCGCTGTTTATTTCAGCAGAAATGTCTTCCGAACAAAGCATCAAGGATCTTCAGGCACAAAATGCCCAATTCCAACAAATGTTCATAAATTTGGCGAAGGAGCAGGAGGATCTGAAGGCCCTTATCCCGAAGGAGAAAAAGAAAAAGAAGAAGGTCGCTGGTATTCTGAATATGAGCAGAAGGTTCAAGGGGCCGTTAAAGCAATAAGTCGATCTGACTTCTTCATCTAAGGAAGGGGATAATCAAGAAGGAAAGACAAGGGAAAATGACCCTAGTCCTGAAGTTTCTGACAATGATACAGACTACAATGATGAGCATTATCCTCCTACCGAGGATAGATACAAGCAGTTGGAAGATCGTCTGAGTGCTATGGAAATCAAGAGGATACATGGGTTGGATTTCAAAGAATTGGGATTGGTGTTGGGAGTGGTCATACCGCAGAAGTTTAAGGCTCCAATTTTTGCAAAGTACGATGGGGTGTCTTGCCCAAAACTCCATCTCCGTTCCTACGTCAGAAAGATCCAGCCCCACACCGCTGACAGAAATTTGTGGGTTCACTTATTTCAAGACAGTCTATCAGGGACTCAGCTTGAATGGTTCTACCAACTAGAGAGAGCCAATTTCTGAAATTGGGAAGATCTGGCTGCTGCTTTTTATAAGCAGTATCAATACAATGCTGACCTTGCTCCTACTCGTACTCAACTCCAGAGTATGTCCATGGGTGCAAGTGAAGGCTTTAAGGACTATGCACAGAAGTGGAGAGATTTGGATGGAAGAGTCCAACCCCCATTGTCTGATAGGGAGTTGGTCAATATGTTTCTGGGGACGCTATCTGGTCCATTCTTTAGTCATTTGATCGGCAGCTTGTCAGCTAGTTTCACCGAGCTGATTCTAACTGGTGAGAGAGTAGAAGCTGGGATTCGGAGCGGTAAGATACAGAAGGATGCCTCTTCGAGTTCGGTAAAGAAGCCTTTTACTGGTAAGAAGGAAGCCAGTGCCATCTATAGTCTAAGAGGCCAAAGCAGAGCTGAACACCGTCAGACAGTAAGTGCCGTAATGATACATAGGCCTGCAGTTGCTCCACAATGCAATAATCAACAGAGGGAAGAAAGACCACAATGGCAGTTTACCCGGATCAACATGTCGTTGGCTGAAGTTCTACCCCATCTGCTGAGATCCAACTTGGCAACCTTGAAAGAGGCTCCCAAGAATCCGAACACCACATCTCCCCTGATATAATCCAAATGCTCGGTGTGCCTATCATTCTGAGAGTCCTGGCCACGATACCAATGACTGACGAGCTTTGAGAAATAAGGTACGGGATCTGATCGAAGCCAAGGAGATTGAGTTCGAAGCTCCAGAAAAGCCCAATTTCATAACTGCTCCCATGCCTAAGCACTATCGTGGAGTTAATGTTGTTGATACCGATCTTTTTGTAACCTTAGTAGATGAAGTTTCTACTCCTCTTATGACGGTTAAGAAGAATTTGTTGTTGGCCGGTTTATTTCTGGGTTGTGGTGAAGGTTGCCACATGTGTTAATCTCTGCCCTCTGGTTGCCATTTGCTGAAGTCAGGTGTTCAGCGCCTGATGGACAGTAAATAAATTTTGTTCGAGAAAACTTTGATTCTCGTTGTTCCATTTGAAGATGTTTCTATTGTAACCATTTCCGCCAATCCTTCCAAGGTCTCCTCGAGAAGACCTGTTAGGATTACATCTACTTCAAGAGTCGCTCCGCTAATAATCACCTTTCCTGGTCCTGTCCCGTATACCTCGGACAAAGCTGTCCCCTGGCATTATGGTGTCGATGTGTATTATCATGGCATCAAACAATATGTGAAGAATGAAGAGGCTGATCCTGATGTCAATAACATTGTTGGGACCAGCAAGGTTACCAGAAGTGGAAGCGTTTTCTCTCCCGATATTTCCCCAAAGACTGTCAATAGGCCTTTTGTTATTCCGTCTGCTACTCTTGCTGGTACATCAACTACTGCTCCTGTGTTTACTCCAATTATCACTCCCGTCGTCGAGTCATCTGGAACCCGAGGCAAAGAAGTTATAGGTGAGCCTGCCCGGATGAAGGCACCTAGAAAAATTATCGTGAAAGTCTCTAAGCAAGAGATAGAGTAAATACTGAAAATAACCAAAAAGAGCGACTACAATATGGTCGAGTAGCTGGGGCAGACCCCCTCAAAGATATCCATGTTGTCCCTTCTGTTGTGCTCCGCTGATCAGTTCAAAGACTGTGTGGCCAGCCTGAATGCTGACAATGGGCTGGGTTTTTCAGATGTAGACTTGACACCGAAAGGGAGGAAGCATAATGATGCTCTGCATGTCTCGATCGAATGCAGGGGCACCGCTATGGCTCATGTGCTGGTAGATACTGGCTCTTCGCTGAATGTTCTGCCTAAGAAGGCGTTGGATCGGTTGGATTGCGAGGGATTGGCCTTAAAGCCTAGTAACATTGTGGTAAGGGCTTTTGATGGGTCAAAGAGAATGGTGCATGGGGAAGTGGACATCCCCGTCAAAGTAGGTTCCATACTTTTGAGTCCACTTTCTATGTAATGGACATCCGGCCGTCATACTCTTGTTTGTTGGTTCGTCCTTGGATCCATGAAGTTGGGGCATTTACTTCTACACTGCACCAAATGCTAAAGTATCCAATAAAAGGGAAGATCGTCACTGTGCGTGGTGAGGAGGAATATATGGTGAGCCACCTCAATTCCTTCAGGTACATAGAGATGGACGGGGAATTCATAGAAATTCCTTGCCAAAATTTTGAAGAGGTTACCCATATTTTGGCATCGGCTGAAACTACTATCAATAAACCTCCTCTGAAGATGGCTTGCCTCAAAGATGCCAGAGTAGTCGTTGAAGAAGGTGGGTATACCAATTGGGGACAACTCCCTGATTTTACTCACAAAACTGACAAGTTTGGTTTGGGCTTTACTTCAGGAGCTCAAAGGGTTGTTCGACACGCTCGAGTTGGAGGACCTCCCATACGCATCAACAATCAGGGAATTAATGCCATTGAAGACAACAAGGAAGACTCTGATATTGACAGCTGGATCTACCTAACTACCAACGATGGACCGAGTAACTGGACGGCTAGGGACTTTATACCAGTTTCTTTTATTCCGCAGTAATTGTCTTACTTATTTTGAGATTTGTAATAAACAATTTAAACTCTATAGCCTTGTGTATTTCCCGAGGCACATTATCTTTGTTTGTGAGGGCTATTATTTGTCATTTCATATATCATCAATAAAACATTGGACATTCCTTGCATACAAATTTTACGCTCTCTGTTTTTATTTTCTATTTTCACTTTATCAAAACAGTTATGCTCTTACACACATTGATAACAGCTCCGTATCCACTCCTACACACATTAATAACAGCTCCATATCCACTGTAGATCCATATCCACTCTAGATCCCATTGATAACAGCTCTGCTACTGGCAATTATGACTTTGAAAATCCGATCAACCACGCCGAAGACGAAGGTAAAGATGATTGTGAGGTGCCTGGAGAACTTTCTAGACTGTTACATCAGGAAGAAAGGGCTATACAGCCTTATGAAGATCCAGTTGAGACGATAAACCTGGGCATGGAGATAGACAGAAAAGAAGTCAAGATCGACGCAAATTTGGAAGTTAAGGTCAAACAGCGGTTGATACAAATGTTGCGCGACTACGTTGAGATCTTCGCCTGGTCATATAAAGACATGCCAGGTTTAGACACTGATATTGTGGTTCATCGTCTCTCAACCAAAGAAGACTGTCCTCCGGTTAAACAGAAGGTCTGTCGTATGCGCTATGAAATGTTAGAGAAGATCAAGTAAGAGGTCATGAAGCAGTTCGACGCAGGGTTCTTAGCTGTCACCTCATATCCATAGTGAGTTGCTAACATCGTTCCGGTACCTAAGAAGGACGGTCAGGTACCGATGTGTGTGGATTACAGAGATCTGAACAGGGAAAGCCCCAAGGATGACTTCCCACTTCCTCACATTGACGTTCTGGTTGACAACACCGCGCAACACAAAATCTTCTCCTTCATGGATGGTTTCTCTGGCTACAACCAGATCAAGATGGCTCCTGAAGACATGGAGAAGACAACTTTGATCACGTAGTGGGGGCACCTTCTGTTACAAGGTAATGCATTTTGGGTTGAAGAATATTGGAGCAACTTATCAGCGTGCCATGGCCGCTTTATTCCATGATATGATCCACCATGAGATCGAGGTTTATGTTGATGACATGATAGCCAGGTCCAAAATCAAAGAGGAACACCTTGATCATCTACAAAAGTTGTTCGACAGGTTGAAGACATACAAGCTGAGGTTGAATCCGAACAAGTGCACCTTCAGGGTAAGGTCTGGTAAGCTCATGGGCTTCATTGTCAGCGAAAAAGGCATCCAAGTAGACCCTGCGAAGATAAAGGCCATACAAGAAATGCCAGCTCCCCGTATAGAGAAGGAAGTTAGAGGTTTCTTGGGACGCTTGAATTATATCTCTAGGTTCATTTCATATCTAACTGCTACTTGTGAGCCCATCCTCAAGCTTCTGAAGAAAGATCAAGTGGTAAAGTGGAATGACAAATGTCAGACAACTTTCAAAAGAATCAAGGAATACCTTCAAGAACCGCCAATTCTGATGCCTCCGGTTGAAGCAAGACCTTTGATATTATATTTAACAGTGCTAGACAGTTCAATGGGGGTGTGTGCTGGGGCAGCATGACGAGTCTGGTCGAAAAGAGCACACGATATACTACCTTAGCAAAAAGTTTACCAACTGTGAGACACGATACTCACTGCTCGAGAAAACTTGTTGCACTTTGGCATGGGCTGCTCGCCGACTAAGACAGTATATACTAACCCACACTACTTTGTTGATATCTAAGATGGATCTAATCAAATACATCTTCGAGAAACCCGCTCTCTCTGTAAGAATAGCAAGATGGCAGATGATCTTAACTGAGTATGATATATAATATACAACCCAGAAAGCAATCAAGGGGAGTGTATTGGCTGATCATTTGGCTCATCAGGCCGTGGATGACTACCATTCCATGAATTTTGAGTTCCCGGATGAGAATATTATGTTAGTGACTGACTACGAAGAACTTGGACTAGATGAAGGACCCGAAGAGGGATCCCGATGGACTATGGTTTTTGATGGAGCTTCGAACGCACTCGGTAATGGCATTGGCGCTGTAATCATATCTCCTGAGGACTGTCATACTCCTTTCACTTCTCGGCTATGTTTCAACTGCACTAACAACATGGCAGAGTATGAAGCCTGCATCATGGGTCTCGAGGCCGCTATTGACCTCAGGATCAAGTTCTTGGACGTTTTCGGGGATTCAGCCTTGGTAATAAGTCAAATCAAAGGCGAATAGGATACAAAGGATCTAAATCTCATCCCATACAAAGATAACATGCTGACATTGCTCCTACACTTTGAGGAGGTAACTTTTGAACATTTCCCGCGAGAGGAGAACCAGTTAGCGGATGCGCTAGATACCATGTCTTATATGTTCAAAGTCAGGTGGTACAACGAAGCCCCCCAAATCACCATTG